>JAVGWX010000002.1:5907154-6552154 GCA_036924085.1 Ariolimax columbianus
TTTATCTAGATTTTGCAAAGGTCTTTGATAAAGTACCTCATTAAGGATTGTTTATGAATTAAAATAACATAGATTAGGTGGCGTAGTTGCCAAATGGGTTGAAAATTGGGTTTACAGTAAGAAGGCATAGAATGGACATAAATAAGGAGTACTCTAACTGGTGAGAAGTAAAAAGTGGAGTGCCACAGGGCTTGGTTTTGGGACCAATGTTGTTCTTGATTAATACCGTATAAACGATTTAGACAATGGTGTCGAATCCATGATTGCAAAATTTGCGGATGAAACAAAACTATGCAGTAGTGTCTCATCTAAAGCAGATGTGGATATATTGAAGTCGGATTTAGATAAATTAGAGAATAGTCTGTGATCTAGTAAATGTAGTTTAATGTACGAGGTGGCTTCAAAATGTTCAATCTGGAGGATGTTCAACAATAATCCCATTGTGCTTTGCTTGAGGTACTGCTTCACCAGTAGGGATCGGTGTACTGGCGCATTGTCATGCAGTTTAACCTAATTGTTTGTTCTCAATTTTTTTTGCCGTTTTCACCTGTTTGCATGTCTTAGACGACAGAGGATATCAACGTACATTTCCTGGTTAACCGTTCGACCTTCAGGAATGACATCCCAAATACCAGACAATACCAAATCTTCTGTCAGCCCACACAACGTTTCGAACACGCTCAATGTTTTCATTGTTGATAGAGGTTGACGGTCGTCGATATGTGCATCATCATCATCGACACTAACACGACCTTCACGGAAACGCTTGTGCCACTCAAATACTTGCGATTTCTTCTTTGCGGTTACACCATATGCTTTATTAAGCAATGTTTCTGGCTCTGAGGATGACTTCTCAAGCAAAACACAGAATTTGACATTTGTACGTTGTTTAATCAAGGCCGTTTTTAACTCAGACGATGCAACGAGCACAACGCACAAACAAACGTCTGTAACTTCTGTTCGAGAGTATACGTGAAGGTCTGGTCTGCTATGTCATTTTGTCAAGGTCACTACTAGCTTATAAATATATATTTTCCATAATATCATCTTTCATTCAAACATGAGTCGACTAGTCCGGGAACTTTTTGAAACTACCTCGTAGATAAATGTACAGTCACCCACATGGGTAGATCCAATACGGAACATAATTACAGAATGAGAGTGAACAATATTAGAAAGATAGAAAAGGAAAGGGAATTAGGAGTTATAATCGATCATACAGGTAAGGTGAGCAAGACCAGGTAGCAGGGAAAAGGGCTAATGCAATGTTAGGTATGATAACATGAAATATTAAACATAGGAGCAATAAAGTGATTGTTAAACTGTATTCTTCTTCTTCTGCGTTCGTTCTCAATCTTCCGCTACCAAGCCCTGAACAGGACTTCGCAAGTAGCAGCCTGGAGAACGGAATGCGTTGTGTCGGTAGTTTACAGCTTGACTGCGATATTTGCACCTTTCGGTCCAACACATCCGTCTTCGGTGGCATTAAACTGTATAAACAATTAGTTAGACCTAGATTGGAGTACTGTGTACAGGTGTGGAGTCCTTATCGTAGAGCAGATATAAACATGCTGGAAAGAATACAAAATTGATAGTATGATTGCAGAATTCTAGTTATAAAGAAAGAGAAAACCCGACCTACAGTGTCTAGAAAAGAAAAGAACTCGAAGTGATGTAATAGGTTTATAAGAGAATCTACGGAAAGGAATAATTAGACTATAACAATTGTTTGTTTAATGTACAACTACATACAAGAACAGGAGGGTTTAGTGCTTGGAATGCATTGTCACAGGAAATAGTGGAGGCAGGGATGCATTCAGGATTGGATGCACTATTGTATTGTTAATCAAATGAATGTAAAATAACAAATGCAGACTTTGTAGAGTCTTCTAAACTAGTATAAAGACGTTAAGTTAAGGTAAATAGAAAAGACTTGAACATAACTGTAATTGGTCGTGGTAATGGTGTGCCTCGGTTCATAGCCAGCAATCCCTTATTTTCTGTGGTAACCGTGTTCCTCGGTTCACAGCCAGCAATCCCTTATTTTCTGTGGTAACCGTGTTCCTCGGTTCACAGCCAGCAATCCCTTATTTTCTGTGGTAACCGTGTGCCTCAGTTCATAGCCAGCAATCCCCTATTGCCTGTGGTAACGGTGTGGCTCGGTTCGATTCGCGTCCGGAGACTAACAACAACCCGTGTCGTGATTTTAATCGGGGACCACTTCTCTATTCAATCAAGCTGTAAATTGGTACCTGACGAATGAGTTAGGGAAAGTAAAAACAGCAAGGAAGGGCACTGGCCACCCCACCTATCACAAGCTGTAGCTTAGTACAAGGGAGTCTTCAAAAACTCAATTTCCAACCAGCGGTTAATTCTGCTGAATGTCCACTTTACTTTACTTTTGCTATCAAAGACAAGTGCACTACAGAGAGCTGAACGTTTTTGATTGATTTAAGAGTAAATGGCAACGGAGAAACAATCTATAGATACATATCAAGTTAACACAAGTTACCCAGCAGAAGTTTATAGATACATTTTAGGATCAAGTAAAATATACTGATCCAGACCTTCACCTCACTTCTAGGCAGTTCTCAACTGAAGCAGGCTGTTTTATGATAGACTGACAACGAGGTATGAAATCTAAGTGATCCTCGTCGTAGTGAGCGGCACGCAGATAAAGCCAAGCATAGCACAAACCTGGTCCAGCATCATTCAGTAGCTCAGAATATGAGGAAAGTTACTTCGACCCGCCACGTAACGCCCTGCCCAGGGCACACACAAGAGGAAAGTTACTTCGACCCGCCACGTAACGCCCTGTCCAGGGCACACACAAGATGAAAGTTACTTCGACCCGCCACGTAACGCCCTGTCCAGGGCACACACAAGAGTAAAGTTACTTCGACCCGCCACGTAACGCCCTGTCCAGGGCACACACAAGAGTAAAGTTACTCACTGGGGACATTCAACAACAACAAAACCAACTGATACAATTTGCTCAGGAACATTTTATTCTTTAAAATCATAAGTTACCTAGCAACTGTCTATGGATAAATTTCATGTTTATACCAACTGACATGTTACCCAACACCAGTCTAGAGATACATGCCATGTTTATACCAACTGACATGTTACCCAACACCAGTCTAGAGATACATGCCATGTTTATATCAACTGACATGTTACCCAACACCAGTCTAGAGATACATGCTATGTTTATATCAACTGACATGTTACCCAACACCAGTCTAGAGATACATGTCATGTTTATACCAACTGACATGTTACCCAACACCAGTCTAGAGATACATGCATGTTTATATCAACTGACATGTTACCCAACACCAGTCTAGAGATAAATGTCATGTTTATTCCAACTAATACGGGGAAGAAGACTAAAGTCTGATCAAGCACAACATACTGATCAGACTTGTAAGTCAAGGTCAGGCAAAATATACTGGCCAAGACCCTCACCTAGACTTCCACGTAGATCTCTGGCTAACGAGATGAGGAATCGACATGATCCCTGTACTAGTGAGCGACACTAGATAAAGCCAAGCATAGCACAATCTCCTGGAAGACCCCAGTCCACCTTCATCAGCACACTTGAGATGTGAGGAAAGCTACTGCAACCTGCCACTAAACGTCCTTGCCAGGGCACACAAATGAGTATACCTACCCATTGTGGGCATTCACAACAACAAACAACTGATAGCATTTACACAGGAACAGTTATAGGTTGGTGTCATGTTTACATAGACTGGCACACGTTACCCATGAACAGTTATAGGTTGGTGTCATGTTTACATCGACTGGCACACGTTACCTGTAAACCGTTTATGGACAAATGTCATGTTATACCGACTGACATAAGTTGCCTAGAAACCATTTATGGACAAATGTCATGTTATAACGACTGACACAAGTTGCCTAGAAGTATGCATTGAGTTACTACATTAGACGAGATGCATGGTGGCAGTCACTATAAAACGCAAGCCGTCACAATATGCGTATGACCACTTCTCCACGTACAAAAAGGATTGGCACAAACACTGTACTGCAAGGCTGACATAGTGGGACACATTACAAACATATACATACGCACATCTATGCACTAGCCAATATGTCCTGATATTGCCCAAATCACTACGGCCTGGGGTCGAAATGACCGTTCCTTCGTCAGTAGAATAAAGAAGGGGGAAAAAAGTACAGATCCCGTTTCACGCCGTGTGGTGTATGGAAAACATGGTGTTAGGCCCATATTATTTGGTAACCTACGGCACATGGGGGATGGTCAGCATCACTCTAGTCGCCCTTACTTGCCAGATTTGTTCTGGTACCCAATCTGTGTGGCTGGTTCGACCCGCAGGAGCCGGTCTGCAAACGGAAAAAATTGTGCACAAACTGGCCTTTAAAAAAAAAAGCAAACCTTCAATCAACAAAAATGGGTTTGTAATCACTCTCTTCAAAGGCTGCCATAGCTGGCAGTTCTTTTTGTGATCGTATTTTTAATTTTTACACCATCAGACGAGTTTCCGTTTGGTGTTCCTCTTAGCCCAGTAGAGCTTTATGTTTGGCGTTGAATCGTTGAGTCAGTGTATCTTCCTTAACTGGTCATAAAGGGGAGGAAGACTAACGTCTGGTCAGGCACAACATACTGATCAGACATCTTCGTCAGGGTCGGGCAAAATATATTGGCCAAGACCCTCGCTTCGGCTTCTTAGTAGCCTCCGTGGAAATTGACTGTTTTCGTGGTAGCCTGGCTAACGAGGGGAAAGATTGACGTGATCCCCGTAGTATTGAGCGACAGATGAAGCCAAGCATAGCACAACCGCCTGGAGGACCCCGGTCCACCTTCATCAGCACGTTCGGGATGTGAGGAAAGCTACTGCAACCCGCCACTTAACTTCCTTGTCAGGGCAGCGCACAGAAGAGTTAACTTACTCATTGTGGGCATTGGAAACAACAACAACAACTGGTCATAAAGGGCAAGGCCATGTATTGCATGTTTGATGCTCTACAGTTTGTTCGTGTAGTCCACATGTACAGAGTGGAGAGTCGAAACTAGTACATGTGTCTGTTGTGTCCTGTGACCAAGAATGCTGAACTGCCTGGTCAAGGGTGTGGCAGCCGTCGTTGTGTTTGTTGTGTCCTGAGACCAAGAATGCTGATCTGTCTGGTCAAGGGTGTGGCAGCCGTCGTTGTGTTTGTTGTGTCCTGAGACCAAGAATGCTGATCTGTCTGGTCAAGGGTGTGGCAGCCGTCGTTGTATTTGTTGTGTCCTGAGACCAAGAATGCTGATCTGTCTGGTCAAGGGTGTGGCAGCCGTCGTTGTGTTTGTTGTGTCCTGAGACCAAGAATGCTGATCTGTCTGGTCAAGGGTGTGGCAGCCGTCGTTGTGTTTGTTGTGTCCTGAGACCAAGAATGCTGATCTGTCTGGTCAAGGGTGTGGCAGCCGTCGTTGTGTTTGTTGTGTCCTGAGACCAAGACTGCTGATCTGTCTGGTCAAGGGTGTGGCAGCCGTCGTTGTGTTTGTTGTGTCCTGAGACCAAGAATGCTGATCTGTCTGGTCAAGGGTGTGGCAGCCGTCGTTGTGTTTGTTGTGTCCTAAGACCAAGAATGCTGATCTGTCTGGCCAAGGGTGTGGCAGCCGTCGTTGTGTTTGTTGTGTCCTGAGACCAAGAATGCTGATCTGTCTGGTCAAGGGTGTGGCAGCCGTCGTTGTGTTTGTTGTGTCCTGAGACCAAGAATGCTGATCTGTCTGGTCAAGGGCGTGGCAGCCGTCGCTGTGTTTGTTGTGTCCTGAGACCAAGAATGCTGATCTGTCTGATCAAGGGTGTGGCAGCCGTCGTTGTGTTTGTTGTGTCCTGAGACCAAGAATGCTGATCTGTCTGGTCAAGGGTGTGGCAGCTGTCGTTGTGTTTGTTGTGTCCTGAGACCAAGAATGCTGATCTGTCTGGTCAAGGGTGTGGCAGCCGTCGTTGTGTTTGTTGTGTCCTGAGACCAAGAATGCTGATTTGTCTGGTCAAGGGTGTGGCAGCTGTCGTTGTGTTTGTTGTGTCCTGAGACCAAGAATGCTGATCTGTCTGGTCAAGGGTGTGGCAGCCGTCGTTGTGTTTGTTGTGTCCTGAGACCAAGAATGCTGATCTGTCTGGTCAAGGGTGTGGCAGCCGTCGTTGTGTTTGTTGTGTCCTGAGACCAAGAATGCTGATCTGTCTGGTCAAGGGTGTGGCAGCCGTCGTTGTGTTTGTTGTGTCCTGAGACCAAGAATGCTGATCTGTCTGGTCAAGGGTGTGGCAGCCGTCGTTGTGTTTGTTGTGTCCTGAGACCAAGAATGCTGATCTGTCTGGTCAAGGGTGTGGCAGCCGTCGTTGTGTTGGTTGTGTCCTGAGACCAAGAATGCTGATCTGTCTGGTCAAGGGTGTGGCAGCCGTCGTTGTGTTAGTTGTGTCCTGAGACCAAGAATGCTGATCTGTCTGGTCAAGGGTGTGGCAGCCGTCGTTGTGTTTGTTGTGTCCTGAGACCAAGAATGCTGATCTGTCTGGTCAAGGGTGTGGCAGCCGTCGTTGTGTTTGTTGTGTCCTGAGACCAAGAATGCTGATCTGTCTGGTCAAGGGTGTGGCAGCCGTCGTTGTGTTTGTTGTGTCCTGAGACAAAGAATGCTGATCTGTCTGGTCAAGGGTGTGGCAGCCGTCGTTGTGTTTGTTGTGTCCTGAGACCAAGAATGCTGATCTGTCTGGTCAAGGGTGTGGCAGCCGTCGTTGTGTTTTTTGTGTGTCCTGAGACCAAGAATGCTGATCTGTCTGGTCAAGGGCGTGGCAGCCGTCGTTGTGTTTGTTGTGTCCTGAGACCAAGAATGCTGATCTGTCTGGTCAAGGGTGTGGCAGCCGTCGTTGTGTTTGTTGTGTCCTGAGACCAAGAATACTGATCTGTCTGGTCAAGGGTGTGGCAGCCGTCGTTGTGTTTGTTGTGTCCTGAGACCAAGAATGCTGATCTGTCTGGTCCAGGGTGTGGCAGCCGTCGTTGTGTTTGTTGTGTCCTGAGACCAAGAATGCTGATCTGTCTGGTCAAGGGTGTGGCAGCCGTCGTTGTGTTTGTTGTGTCCTGAGACCAAGAATGCTGATCTGTCTGGTCAAGGGTGTGGCAGCCGTCGTTGTGTTTGTTGTGTCCTGAGACCAAGAATGCTGATCTGTCTGGTCAAGGGTGTGGCAGCCGTCGTTGTGTTTGTTGTGTCCTGAGACCATGAATGCTGATCTGTCTGGTCAAGGGTGTGGCAGCCGTCGTTGTGTTTGTTGTGTCCTGAGACCAAGAATGCTGATCTGTCTGGTCAAGGGTGTCGCAGCCGTCGTTGTGTTTGTTGTGTCCTGAGACCAAGAATGCTGATCTGTCTGGTGAAGGGTGTGGCAGCCGTCGTTGTGTTTGTTGTGTCCTGAGACCAAGAATGCTGATCTGTCTGGTCAAGGGTGTGGCAGCCGTCGTTGTGTTTGTTGTGTCCTGAGACCAAGAATGCTGATCTGTCTGGTCAAGGGTGTGGCAGCCGTCGTTGTGTTTGTTGTGTCCTGAGACCAAGACTGCTGATCTGTCTGGTCAAGGGTGTGGCAGCCGTCGTTGTGTTTGTTGTGTCCTGAGACCAAGAATGCTGATCTGTCTGGTCAAGGGTGTGGCAGCCGTCGTTGTGTTTGTTGTGTCCTAAGACCAAGAATGCTGATCTGTCTGGCCAAGGGTGTGGCAGCCGTCGTTGTGTTTGTTGTGTCCTGAGACCAAGAATGCTGATCTGTCTGGTCAAGGGTGTGGCAGCCGTCGTTGTGTTTGTTGTGTCCTGAGACCAAGAATGCTGATCTGTCTGGTCAAGGGTGTCGCAGCCGTCGTTGTGTTTGTTGTGTCCTGAGACCAAGAATGCTGATCTGTCTGGTCAAGGGTGTGGCAGCCGTCGTTGTGTTTGTTGTGTCCTGAGACCAAGAATGCTGATCTGTCTGGTCAAGGGTGTGGCAGCCGTCGTTGTGTTTGTTGTGTCCTGAGACCAAGAATGCTGATCTGTCTGGTCAAGGGTGTGGCAGCCGTCGTTGTGTTTGTTGTGTCCTGAGACCAAGAATGCTGATCTGTCTGGTCAAGGGTGTGGCAGCCGTCGTTGTGTTTGTTGTGTCCTGAGACCAAGAATGCTGATCTGTCTGGTCAAGGGTGTGGCAGCCGTCGTTGTGTTTGTTGTGTCCTGAGACCAAGAATGCTGATCTGTCTGGTCAAGGGCGTGGCAGCCGTCGCTGTGTTTGTTGTGTCCTGAGACCAAGAATGCTGATCTGTCTGGTCAAGGGTGTGGCAGCCGTCGTTGTGTTTGTTGTGTCCTGAGACCAAGAATGCTGATCTGTCTGGTCAAGGGTGTGGCAGCTGTCGTTGTGTTTGTTGTGTCCTGAGACCAAGAATGCTGATCTGTCTGGTCAAGGGTGTGGCAGCCGTCGTTGTGTTTGTTGTGTCCTGAGACCAAGAATGCTGATTTGTCTGGTCAAGGGTGTGGCAGCTGTCATTGTGTTTGTTGTGTCCTGAGACCAAGAATGCTGATCTGTCTGGTCAAGGGTGTGGCAGCCGTCGTTGTGTTTGTTGTGTCCTGAGACCAAGAATGCTGATCTGTCTGGTCAAGGGTGTGGCAGCCGTCGTTGTGTTTGTTGTGTCCTGAGACCAAGAATGCTGATCTGTCTGGGCAAGGGTGTGGCAGCCGTCGTTGTGTTTGTTGTGTCCTGAGACCAAGAATGCTGATCTGTCTGGTCAAGGGTGTGGCAGCCGTCGTTGTGTTTGTTGTGTCCTGAGACCAAGAATGCTGATCTGTCTGGTCAAGGGTGTGGCAGCCGTCGTTGTGTTGGTTGTGTCCTGAGACCAAGAATGCTGATCTGTCTGGTCAAGGGTGTGGCAGCCGTCGTTGTGTTAGTTGTGTCCTGAGACCAAGAATGCTGATCTGTCTGGTCAAGGGTGTGGCAGCCGTCGTTGTGTTTGTTGTGTCCTGAGACCAAGAATGCTGATCTGTCTGGTCAAGGGTGTGGCAGCCGTCGTTGTGTTTGTTGTGTCCTGAGACCAAGAATGCTGATCTGTCTGGTCAAGGGTGTGGCAGCCGTCGTTGTGTTTGTTGTGTCCTGAGACAAAGAATGCTGATCTGTCTGGTCAAGGGTGTGGCAGCCGTCGTTGTGTTTGTTGTGTCCTGAGACCAAGAATGCTGATCTGTCTGGTCAAGGGTGTGGCAGCCGTCGTTGTGTTTGTTGTGTCCTGAGACCAAGAATGCTGATCTGTCTGGTCAAGGGCGTGGCAGCCGTCGTTGTGTTTGTTGTGTCCTGAGACCAAGAATGCTGATCTGTCTGGTCAAGGGTGTGGCAGCCGTCGTTGTGTTTGTTGTGTCCTGAGACCAAGAATGCTGATCTGTCTGGTCAAGGATGTGGCAGCCGTCGTTGTGTTTGTTGTGTCCTGAGACCAAGAATGCTGATCTGTCTGTTCAAGGGTGTGGCAGCCGTCGTTGTGTTTGTTGTGTCCTGAGACCAAGAATGCTGATCTTTCTGGTCAAGGGTGTGGCAGCCGTCGTTGTGTTTGTTGTGTCCTGAGACCAAGAATGCTGATCTGTCTGGTCAAGGGTGTGGCAGCCGTCGTTGTGTTTGTTGTGTCCTGAGACCAAGAATGCTGATCTGTCTGGTCAAGGGTGTGGCAGCCGTCGTTGTGTTTGTTGTGTCCTGAGACCAAGAATGCTGATCTGTCTGGTCAAGGGTGTGGCAGCCGTCGTTGTGTTTGTTGTGTCCTGAGACCAAGAATGCTGATCTGTCTGGTCAAGGGTGTCGCAGCCGTCGTTGTGTTTGTTGTGTCCTGAGACCAAGAATGCTGATCTGTCTGGTCAAGGGTGTGGCAGCCGTCGTTGTGTTTGTTGTGTCCTGAGACCAAGAATGCTGATCTGTCTGGTCAAGGGTGTGGCAGCCGTCGTTGTGTTTGTTGTGTCCTGAGACCAAGAATGCTGATCTGTCTGGTCAAGGGTGTGGCAGCCGTCGTTGTGTTTGTTGTGTCCTGAGACCAAGAATGCTGATCTGTCTGGTCAAGGGTGTGGCAGCCGTCGTTGTGTTTGTTGTGTCCTGAGACCAAGAATGCTGATCTGTCTGGTTAAGGGTGTGGCAGCCGTCGTTGTGTTTGTTGTGTCCTGAGACCAAGAATGCTGATCTGTCTGGTCAAGGGTGTGGCAGCCGTCGTTGTGTTTGTTGTGTCCTGAGACCAAGAATGCTGATCTGTCTGGTCAAGGGTGTGGCAGCCGTCGTTGTGTTTGTTATGTCCTGAGACCAAGAATGCTGATCTGTCTGGTCAAGGGTGTGGCAGCCGTCGTTGTGTTTGTTGTGTCCTGAGACCAAGAATGCTGATCTGTCTGGTCAAGGGTGTGGCAGCCGTCGTTGTGTTTGTTATGTCCTGAGACCAAGAATGCTGATCTGTCTGGTCAAGGGTGTGGCAGCCGTCGTTGTGTTTGTTGTGTCCTGAGACCAAGAATGCTGATCTGTCTGGTCAAGGGTGTGGCAGCCGTCGTTGTGTTTGTTGTGTCCTGAGACCAAGAATGCTGATCTGTCTGGTCAAGGGTGTGGCAGCCGTCGTTGTGTTTGTTGTGTCCTGAGACCAAGAATGCTGATCTGTCTGGTCAAGGGTGTGGCAGCCGTCGTTGTGTTTGTTGTGTCCTGAGACCAAGAATGCTGATCTGTCTGGTCAAGGGTGTGGCAGCCGTCGTTGTGTTTGTTGTGTCCTGAGACCAAGAATGCTGATCTGTCTGGTCAAGGGTGTGGCAGCCGTCGTTGTGTTTGTTGTGTCCTGAGACCAAGAATGCTGATCTGTCTGGTCAAGGGCGTGGCAGCCGTCGTTGTGTTTGTTGTGTCCTGAGACCAAGAATGCTGATCTGTCTGGTCAAGGGTGTGGCAGCCGTCGTTGTGTTGGTTGTGTCCTGAGACCAAGAATGCTGATCTGTCTGGTCAAGGGTGTGGCAGCCGTCGTTGTGTTAGTTGTGTCCTGAGACCAAGAATGCTGATCTGTCTGGTCAAGGGTGTGGCAGCCGTCGTTGTGTTTGTTGTGTCCTGAGACCAAGAATGCTGATCTGTCTGGTCAAGGGTGTGGCAGCCGTCGTTGTGTTTGTTGTGTCCTGAGACCAAGAATGCTGATCTGTCTGGTCAAGGGTGTGGCAGCCGTCGTTGTGTTTGTTGTGTCCTGAGACAAAGAATGCTGATCTGTCTGGTCAAGGGTGTGGCAGCCGTCGTTGTGTTTGTTGTGTCCTGAGACCAAGAATGCTGATCTGTCTGGTCAAGGGTGTGGCAGCCGTCGTTGTGTTTGTTGTGTCCTGAGACCAAGAATGCTGATCTGTCTGGTCAAGGGCGTGGCAGCCGTCGTTGTGTTTGTTGTGTCCTGAGACCAAGAATGCTGATCTGTCTGGTCAAGGGTGTGGCAGCCGTCGTTGTGTTTGTTGTGTCCTGAGACCAAGAATGCTGATCTGTCTGGTCAAGGATGTGGCAGCCGTCGTTGTGTTTGTTGTGTCCTGAGACCAAGAATGCTGATCTGTCTGTTCAAGGGTGTGGCAGCCGTCGTTGTGTTTGTTGTGTCCTGAGACCAAGAATGCTGATCTGTCTGGTCAAGGGTGTGGCAGCCGTCGTTGTGTTTGTTGTGTCCTGAGACCAAGAATGCTGATCTGTCTGGTCAAGGGTGTGGCAGCCGTCGTTGTGTTTGTTGTGTCCTGAGACCAAGAATGCTGATCTGTCTGGTCAAGGGTGTGGCAGCCGTCGTTGTGTTTGTTGTGTCCTGAGACCAAGAATGCTGATCTGTCTGGTCAAGGGTGTGGCAGCCGTCGTTGTGTTTGTTGTGTCCTGAGACCAAGAATGCTGATCTGTCTGATCAAGGGTGTCGCAGCCGTCGTTGTGTTTGTTGTGTCCTGAGACCAAGAATGCTGATCTGTCTGGTCAAGGGTGTGGCAGCCGTCGTTGTGTTTGTTGTGACCTGAGACCAAGAATGCTGATCTGTCTGGTCAAGGGTGTGGCAGCCGTCGTTGTGTTTGTTGTGTCCTGAGACCAAGAATGCTGATCTGTCTGGTCAAGGGTGTGGCAGCCGTCGTTGTGTTTGTTGTGTCCTGAGACCAAGAATGCTGATCTGTCTGGTCAAGGGTGTGGCAGCCGTCGTTGTGTTTGTTGTGTCCTGAGACCAAGAATGCTGATCTGTCTGGTTAAGGGTGTGGCAGCCGTCGTTGTGTTTGTTGTGTCCTGAGACCAAGAATGCTGATCTGTCTGGTCAAGGGTGTGGCAGCCGTCGTTGTGTTTGTTGTGTCCTGAGACCAAGAATGCTGATCTGTCTGGTCAAGGGTGTGGCAGCCGTCGTTGTGTTTGTTATGTCCTGAGACCAAGAATGCTGATCTGTCTGGTCAAGGGTGTGGCAGCCGTCGTTGTGTTTGTTGTGTCCTGAGACCAAAAATGCTGATCTGTCTGGTCAAGGGTGTGGCAGCCGTCGTTGTGTTTGTTGTGTCCTGAGACCAAGAATGCTGATCTATCTGGTCAAGGGTGTGGCAGCCGTCGTTGTGTTTGTTGTGTCCTGAGACCAAGAATGCTGATCTGTCTGGTCAAGGGTGTGGCAGCCGTCGTTGTGTTTGTTGTGTCCTGAGACCAAGAATGCTGATCTGTCTGGTCAAGGGTGTGGCAGCCGTCGTTGTGTTTGTTGTGTCCTGAGACCAAGAATGCTGATCTGTCTGGTCAAGGGTGTGGCAGCCGTCGTTGTGTTTGTTGTGTCCTGAGACCAAGAATGCTGATCTGTCTGGTCAAGGGCGTGGCAGCCGTCGTTGTGTTTGTTGTGTCCTGAGACCAAGAATGCTGATCTGTCTGGTCAAGGGTGTGGCAGCCGTCGTTGTGTTTGTTGTGTCCTGAGACCAAGAATGCTGATCTGTCTGGTCAAGGGCGTGGCAGCCGTCGTTGTGTTTGTTGTGTCCTGAGACCAAGAATGCTGATCTGTCTGGTCAAGGGTGTGGCAGCCGTCGTTGTGTTGGTTGTGTCCTGAGACCAAGAATGCTGATCTGTCTGGTCAAGGGTGTGGCAGCCGTCGTTGTGTTAGTTGTGTCCTGAGACCAAGAATGCTGATCTGTCTGGTCAAGGGTGTGGCAGCCGTCGTTGTGTTTGTTGTGTCCTGAGACCAAGAATGCTGATCTGTCTGGTCAAGGGTGTGGCAGCCGTCGTTGTGTTTGTTGTGTCCTGAGACCAAGAATGCTGATCTGTCTGGTCAAGGGTGTGGCAGCCGTCGTTGTGTTTGTTGTGTCCTGAGACAAAGAATGCTGATCTGTCTGGTCAAGGGTGTGGCAGCCGTCGTTGTGTTTGTTGTGTCCTGAGACCAAGAATGCTGATCTGTCTGGTCAAGGGTGTGGCAGCCGTCGTTGTGTTTGTTGTGTCCTGAGACCAAGAATGCTGATCTGTCTGGTCAAGGGCGTGGCAGCCGTCGTTGTGTTTGTTGTGTCCTGAGACCAAGAATGCTGATCTGTCTGGTCAAGGGTGTGGCAGCCGTCGTTGTGTTTGTTGTGTCCTGAGACCAAGAATGCTGATCTGTCTGGTCAAGGATGTGGCAGCCGTCGTTGTGTTTGTTGTGTCCTGAGACCAAGAATGCTGATCTGTCTGTTCAAGGGTGTGGCAGCCGTCGTTGTGTTTGTTGTGTCCTGAGACCAAGAATGCTGATCTGTCTGGTCAAGGGTGTGGCAGCCGTCGTTGTGTTTGTTGTGTCCTGAGACCAAGAATGCTGATCTGTCTGGTCAAGGGTGTGGCAGCCGTCGTTGTGTTTGTTGTGTCCTGAGACCAAGAATGCTGATCTGTCTGGTCAAGGGTGTGGCAGCCGTCGTTGTGTTTGTTGTGTCCTGAGACCAAGAATGCTGATCTGTCTGGTCAAGGGTGTGGCAGCCGTCGTTGTGTTTGTTGTGTCCTGAGACCAAGAATGCTGATCTGTCTGATCAAGGGTGTCGCAGCCGTCGTTGTGTTTGTTGTGTCCTGAGACCAAGAATGCTGATCTGTCTGGTCAAGGGTGTGGCAGCCGTCGTTGTGTTTGTTGTGACCTGAGACCAAGAATGCTGATCTGTCTGGTCAAGGGTGTGGCAGCCGTCGTTGTGTTTGTTGTGTCCTGAGACCAAGAATGCTGATCTGTCTGGTCAAGGGTGTGGCAGCCGTCGTTGTGTTTGTTGTGTCCTGAGACCAAGAATGCTGATCTGTCTGGTCAAGGGTGTGGCAGCCGTCGTTGTGTTTGTTGTGTCCTGAGACCAAGAATGCTGATCTGTCTGGTTAAGGGTGTGGCAGCCGTCGTTGTGTTTGTTGTGTCCTGAGACCAAGAATGCTGATCTGTCTGGTCAAGGGTGTGGCAGCCGTCGTTGTGTTTGTTGTGTCCTGAGACCAAGAATGCTGATCTGTCTGGTCAAGGGTGTGGCAGCCGTCGTTGTGTTTGTTATGTCCTGAGACCAAGAATGCTGATCTGTCTGGTCAAGGGTGTGGCAGCCGTCGTTGTGTTTGTTGTGTCCTGAGACCAAAAATGCTGATCTGTCTGGTCAAGGGTGTGGCAGCCGTCGTTGTGTTTGTTGTGTCCTGAGACCAAGAATGCTGATCTATCTGGTCAAGGGTGTGGCAGCCGTCGTTGTGTTTGTTGTGTCCTGAGACCAAGAATGCTGATCTGTCTGGTCAAGGGTGTGGCAGCCGTCGTTGTGTTTGTTGTGTCCTGAGACCAAGAATGCTGATCTGTCTGGTCAAGGGTGTGGCAGCCGTCGTTGTGTTTGTTGTGTCCTGAGACCAAGAATGCTGATCTGTCTGGTCAAGGGTGTGGCAGCCGTCGTTGTGTTTGTTGTGTCCTGAGACCAAGAATGCTGATCTGTCTGGTCAAGGGCGTGGCAGCCGTCGTTGTGTTTGTTGTGTCCTGAGACCAAGAATGCTGATCTGTCTGGTCAAGGGTGTGGCAGCCGTCGTTGTGTTTGTTGTGTCCTGAGACCAAGAATGCTGATCTGTCTGGTCAAGGGTGTGGCAGCCGTCGTTGTGTTTGTTGTGTCCTGAGACCAAGAATGCTGATCTGTCTGGTCAAGGGTGTGGCAGCCGTCGTTGTGTTTGTTGTGTCCTGAGACCAAGAATGCTGATCTGTCTGGTCAAGGGTGTGGCAGCCGTCGTTGTGTTTGTTGTGTCCTGAGACCAAGAATGCTGATCTGTCTGGTCAAGGGTGTGGCAGCCGTCGTTGTGTTTGTTGTGTCCTGAGACCAAGAATGCTGATCTGTCTGGTCAAGGGTGTGGCAGCCGTCGTTGTGTTTGTTGTGTCCTGAGACCAAGAATGCTGATCTGTCTGGTCAAGGGTGTGGCAGCCGTCGTTGTGTTTGTTGTGTCCTGAGACCAAGAATGCTGATCTGTCTGGTCAAGGGTGTGGCAGCCGTCGTTGTGTTTGTTGTGTCCTGAGACCAAGAATGCTGATCTGTCTGGTCAAGGGTGTGGCAGCCGTCGTTGTGTTTGTTGTGTCCTGAGACCAAGAATGCTGATCTGTCTGGTCAAGGGTGTGGCAGCCGTCGTTGTGTTTGTTGTGTCCTGAGACAAAGAATGCTGATCTGTCTGGTCAAGGGTGTGGCAGCCGTCGTTGTGTTTGTTGTGTCCTGAGACCAAGAATGCTGATCTGTCTGGTCAAGGGTGTGGCAGCCGTCGTTGTGTTTGTTGTGTCCTGAGACCAAGAATGCTGATCTGTCTGGTCAAGGGCGTGGCAGCCGTCGTTGTGTTTGTTGTGTCCTGAGACCAAGAATGCTGATCTGTCTGGTCAAGGGTGTGGCAGCCGTCGTTGTGTTTGTTGTGTCCTGAGACCAAGAATGCTGATCTGTCTGGTCAAGGATGTGGCAGCCGTCGTTGTGTTTGTTGTGTCCTGAGACCAAGAATGCTGATCTGTCTGTTCAAGGGTGTGGCAGCCGTCGTTGTGTTTGTTGTGTCCTGAGACCAAGAATGCTGATCTGTCTGGTCAAGGGTGTGGCAGCCGTCGTTGTGTTTGTTGTGTCCTGAGACCAAGAATGCTGATCTGTCTGGTCAAGGGTGTGGCAGCCGTCGTTGTGTTTGTTGTGTCCTGAGACCAAGAATGCTGATCTGTCTGGTCAAGGGTGTGGCAGCCGTCGTTGTGTTTGTTGTGTCCTGAGACCAAGAATGCTGATCTGTCTGGTCAAGGGTGTGGCAGCCGTCGTTGTGTTTGTTGTGTCCTGAGACCAAGAATGCTGATCTGTCTGATCAAGGGTGTCGCAGCCGTCGTTGTGTTTGTTGTGTCCTGAGACCAAGAATGCTGATCTGTCTGGTCAAGGGTGTGGCAGCCGTCGTTGTGTTTGTTGTGACCTGAGACCAAGAATGCTGATCTGTCTGGTCAAGGGTGTGGCAGCCGTCGTTGTGTTTGTTGTGTCCTGAGACCAAGAATGCTGATCTGTCTGGTCAAGGGTGTGGCAGCCGTCGTTGTGTTTGTTGTGTCCTGAGACCAAGAATGCTGATCTGTCTGGTCAAGGGTGTGGCAGCCGTCGTTGTGTTTGTTGTGTCCTGAGACCAAGAATGCTGATCTGTCTGGTTAAGGGTGTGGCAGCCGTCGTTGTGTTTGTTGTGTCCTGAGACCAAGAATGCTGATCTGTCTGGTCAAGGGTGTGGCAGCCGTCGTTGTGTTTGTTGTGTCCTGAGACCAAGAATGCTGATCTGTCTGGTCAAGGGTGTGGCAGCCGTCGTTGTGTTTGTTATGTCCTGAGACCAAGAATGCTGATCTGTCTGGTCAAGGGTGTGGCAGCCGTCGTTGTGTTTGTTGTGTCCTGAGACCAAAAATGCTGATCTGTCTGGTCAAGGGTGTGGCAGCCGTCGTTGTGTTTGTTGTGTCCTGAGACCAAGAATGCTGATCTATCTGGTCAAGGGTGTGGCAGCCGTCGTTGTGTTTGTTGTGTCCTGAGACCAAGAATGCTGATCTGTCTGGTCAAGGGTGTGGCAGCCGTCGTTGTGTTTGTTGTGTCCTGAGACCAAGAATGCTGATCTGTCTGGTCAAGGGTGTGGCAGCCGTCGTTGTGTTTGTTGTGTCCTGAGACCAAGAATGCTGATCTGTCTGGTCAAGGGTGTGGCAGCCGTCGTTGTGTTTGTTGTGTCCTGAGACCAAGAATGCTGATCTGTCTGGTCAAGGGCGTGGCAGCCGTCGTTGTGTTTGTTGTGTCCTGAGACCAAGAATGCTGATCTGTCTGGTCAAGGGTGTGGCAGCCGTCGTTGTGTTTGTTGTGTCCTGAGACCAAGAATGCTGATCTGTCTGGTCAAGGGTGTGGCAGCCGTCGTTGTGTTTGTTGTGTCCTGAGACCAAGAATGCTGATCTGTCTGGTCAAGGGTGTGGCAGCCGTCGTTGTGTTTGTTGTGTCCTGAGACCAAGAATGCTGATCTGTCTGGTCAAGGGTGTGGCAGCCGTCGTTGTGTTTGTTGTGTCCTGAGACCAAGAATGCTGATCTGTCTGGTCAAGGGTGTGGCAGCCGTCGTTGTGTTTGTTGTGTCCTGAGACCAAGACTGCTGATCTGTCTGGTCAAGGGTGTGGCAGCCGTCGTTGTGTTTGTTGTGTCCTGAGACCAAGAATGCTGATCTGTCTGGTCAAGGGTGTGGCAGCCGTCGTTGTGTTTGTTGTGTCCTGAGACCAAGAATGCTGATCTGTCTGGTCAAGGGTGTGGCAGCCGTCGTTGTGTTTGTTGTGTCCTGAGACCAAGAATGCTGATCTGTCTGGTCAAGGGTGTCGCAGCCGTCGTTGTGTTTGTTGTGTCCTGAGACCAAGAATGCTGATCTGTCTGGTCAAGGGTGTGGCAGCCGTCGTTGTGTTTGTTGTGTCCTGAGACAAAGAATGCTGATCTGTCTGGTCAAGGGTGTGGCAGCCGTCGTTGTGTTTGTTGTGTCCTGAGACCAAGAATGCTGATCTGTCTGGTCAAGGGTGTGGCAGCCGTCGTTGTGTTTGTTGTGATCTCCTCTCACAGCCTGGACGACTATTTATCTTTATCAAAATATGTGATTTTAATGTGTTTCTGTTCACTATCGTTTTCCATTTTTTGCAAATATATCTGCTTCCTCGTTTCCGAGAAGGCCATAGCGCGATGGTAACCATTGACAGGTGCCTTACTTTCTGGCAGTTACCATGCTTAGTTCATTCCTCAGGTGCTGGGGCTTGTCATCCTTGAGTCTCATGTACAAATAATCCATCTGTGAAGATGACTACCTAGTGTCAGTCAGAATTGTTGTTAAAAATCGTGTCCACATTTTGTGCAAGTGCTTGAACCTCAGTTATAGGTAGGGCAGAATTCAGCAGTGGCAATACGCCTTGTCTCAGCATCATCATCACCGGTTGGTCAACCTTAAAGCTGGTTGTAACGTTGTCTGAGCTTGTTTATACACTTGACCATATCCTCTACGGCTCTCGTCATTTTGAATACAACAACAGATGCTCTTGATCTGTTTCTATTCTGGGCCGTCCTCTTGAGTTCCGCCTACAAGACTCAGACTGAACTGACGTCTTCGCCGTTCGTTCAGGGCAAGGTGTTTCCTGGCTTTTCCACTCGTCTATTTCCCTGTGTGTTCCAGTCTAATGCATACCTGGTTTAACTTAACTTAACGTCTTTATACTGGTTTAAAAAACTCTGCAGAGTCTGTATACAACCAATTTCATTTACATTTCCTTGTTCCTAAAGCTAAGCGCATATTCTTAAATGCATTAATTGTCATTGCCTCCCCTACTGCCCGGCTTTCTTCTTATAATTGATCCTGTCCATCCCTACTTTTTCTTCCAAGTGTCCTAATTTATTAGTTGTTGTATCTTTCCAATAGATATGTGTTTGTCATTTCCTCTGGCGAGCTAGCTCGAAGACAGCGACGTAGATATTTGTTCATGAAGGTCCGTGGTCTAGATGCGATACCCATAGTCACATGCCATGCCTCAGAGCCACGTAGCAGGACCGATATTTGTGCTGAACAACTTTAAAATGTATCGCAATATATCTTACGTTAAAAGAAAAAGACAACAACATGCGAGCGACCCAAGAAGAAAGAGAAATCTGCAATCCTGAGCAACAGTGTCAATGAATAAACCTCTAACCATGTATTGCAGGTCTGCCCTCTGTACGACAAGGTGACGAGAACACGCTGACCCAACGATGCAAAACTAAACTCAGAGATAAAGGAGAGCTCCAAACAACAATCAAGTTATTCACTGGAACTCGTCTGACAGTGTAAGCCCCCATGATACAATCACACAAAGAAGCTGTTCTTTTCAAACCGAGTACGGGATCAAGTTGCTGAGCTGTAACTGTCATCGATCCAAAGGTGACTGCTAGCGTCAAGGTCAGCAACCCAGAGCTGCCAAGACAATTCTCCGCCTCCATTGAGTGTTCATGGGTAACAGGCTGCAACGGGACAGACTGGCTAAGGAGAAGGGATCGAAGAGGGAAGACTAACTCGGTACCCAAAAATGGCATGCTGAAATCGGATGTTCGAGCCGAAAGGTGCAGATATCGCAGTCAAGCTGTAAACTACGACACAAACTAATTCTGTTCTCCGCACTACATACTGCTACCTGCAAAGCACGTTTCGGGCCTTGGTAGCGGGAGTTTGAGAATGTTCAGGGCTTGGTAAAGAGAGATTGAGAACGTTCAGGGCTTGGTAGCGGGAGATTGAGAATGTTCAGGGCTTGGTAGCGGAAGATTGAGAACGTTCAGAGCTTGGTAGCGGCAGATTGAGAACGTTCAGGGCTTGATAGCGGGATATTGAGAACGTTCAGGGCTTGGTAGCGGGAGATTGAGAACGTTCAGGGCTTGGTAGCGGGAGATTGAGAACGAACGACAAAGACGTAGATACGGGGTATCACTTGTGTGAGATCTCATTTAGTGAACGTCAAATAGAACAAACACACAATGACGCTCAACACTAGAATCCTTTTTTCGCAGGTCTGGTAAAGCTTAACAAGACGCTAATGTGTGCAACCAGAGATAGATTAGTTCATGTGTGTGACCAGTACTCCACTACCAAACTCTGTTGTCTGTTAGCGAGTCTTTATATAGAGTTGCCCATCGCAAGAGATGATGGCAACATCAACAGACAGTTTTCTCTTGGTGTAACTTTGGATTACAGTGAAGAAGCAACAGCGCTTGCCATCAACCTCACTCTCTGGTCCCGGGCTACCTTCGACCATTGGCAAGAGTCAAAACGACTGGAGGCAACTCACTATGCAGGCACTTTGATCCCACCTCCCGTGAGACCAGGTTCACTTTAAAACCTGTGGGATTCGATAGTCAACCGTTTCCGTTCATCGCTTTGGGAGACGAGCGCCTGACGCCTCGACCATAGAGACCCATAGAAAGACTCTGCATAGTCTGTAGACAACCAGTTTCACGTTCCAGTCGTGTCCAGACTCTGTACAGTGAGTTTATGAATGACGCTGCAAGACCGATTCTCCGAGTGATGTCTGGGGTACTAAATGCACCAGAAGTCTGTTGCTTCCCGACTGGATGAAGTCCTTGGATAGATTGACATGACTGCCTTTGACAGTGATTCCAGCCGCAATAGGACCAAGGCAATGTTTTGATTATGTGTTAGGAACATAGCGAGACAGAACAGCGATAGTGCTCCTGAAGAATTTGGACATTTGTCAGTAAGATCCTGAACGAGGTGATTTCTTGCGATGGACCATCTCTGTTAACCCCAACAAGGTCTCGGGGACTCGCACACATACCAAGGTCTTCTGTTAACCCCAACAAGGTCTCGAGGACTCCCGCACATACCAAGGTCTTCTGTTAACCCCAACAAGGTCTCGGGAACCCTACACATACCAAGGTCTTCTGTTAACCCCAACAAGGTCTCGGGGACCCATACACATATCAAGGTCTTCTGTTAACCCCAACAAGGTCTCGGGGACCCCTACACATACCAAAGTCTTCTGTTAACCACAACAAGGTCTCGGGGACCCCTACACATACCAAGGTCTTCTGTTAACCCCAACAAGGTCTCGGGGACCCCTACACATACCAAGGTCTTCTGTTAACTCCAACAAGTCTCGGGGACCCCTACACATAAAAAGGTCTTCTGTTAACCCCAACAAGGTCTCGGGGACCCCTACACATACCAAGGTCTTCTGTTAACCCCCAATAAGGTCTCGGGGACCCCTACACATACCAAGGTCTTCTGTTAACCCCCAACAAGGTCTCAGGGACCCCTAAACATACCAAGGTCTTCTGTTAACCCCAACAAGGTCTCGGGGACCCCTACACATACCAAGGTCTTCTGTTAACCCCCAACAAGGTCTCGGGACCCCTACACATACCAAGGTCTTCTGTTAACCCCCAACAAGGTCTCGGGGACCGCTACACGTACCAAGGTCTTCTGTTAACCGGTCTTTTGTGGGGTGGGGTGGGGTAGTTGAATTTATGGTGTATTTCTGTAACGGGGATAAGTAGAAGACTATCATTGATGGTGGGGCGACTGGTGGCGAAAACTGACTGTGGTGGGCGTTGATTTATCTTCAATGGAGGCTACAACTTGGAGAGAAGCACATCGACAAAAACCTTTCCGCTGACACACATCAATGTAGTTGACATTTTGCTGCCTCATTCCGATCGGGATACCTTCCCTTTATACTGGGATAAGGTCATTCTGTCGCGCGGTGGGTCCTGGTCGGTGGACCATACTGTGGTAAATAGTTGGTCCATTGTGGTGCACATTGAGGCTAATGCGTGCCTCAGTAGTTATGAGAAATGGCATCTGGACTGGTGGCTCTACCATCTTTCAGCGTCGTAGGGCAGCCCTGACTCCAGCGACGGTTGGGGGTCAGAATTTATGACTGCAGCGACGGTTGGGGGTCAGAATTTATGACTGCAGCGACGGTTGGGGGTCAGAATTGATGACTCCAGCGACGGTTGGGGGTCAGAATTGATGACTCCAGTGACGGTTGGGGGTCAGAATTGATGACTCCAGCGACGGTTGGGGGTCAGAATTGATGACTCCAGCGACGGTTGGGGGTCAGAATTGATGACTGCAGCAGGTTCAACTTAAATGGAAACACCCAGCAAGTTTGGCGAGGGTGCTATTTAAGGCATCGTTATTTCTTCTCTTGGGTTGCATAGGGAACCATCTGATCTATTTATCAGTTGGGGGTTGTTGATATGGCGGAGGGAGAGGTCGGATCTTAGAGACTTGATTACATGGTAGGCCGACCATGATGGTGAGGTGGTTTAGGTAAAAAGCAAACAAAAAAAAGGATGGACAAATAATATCATCTGAAAATTATTGTATAATATTGCGCAATCTTCCGCCTCCTCCGCCCCACCCTCCACGTGTAAACACCATCATCACTCACCTCTCAAAATGATGAAAGGAAACGGTGACTATCGAATCCCGCAAGCTTCAAGCGAGCCCTTGTTTCAATGGAGGTAAGACACGAATGCCTGCATCTTGAGTTACCCACAGTCTTCTCGATTGGTATTCTTGCACTGGTTCAAGATCACTCTGGACGAGAGAGTGAGGTTTATGATCATCTCAATATAATGTAAAATACAGCGCGTTACATCATCAAAATCAACATAAAGAAATAGTCTGATGGTGCGGACATCATCGCTAACGATGGGCAATTAACTCCACCATACTCGCTCAAAGCTATCCATTCTGAGTTAACCATTGTTCCAAAGCTATCCATTCTGAGTTAACGATTGTTCCAAAGCTATCCATGCTGAGTTAACTGACGTTCCAAAGCTATCCATTCTGAGTTAACCATTGTTCCAAAGCTATCCATGCTGAGTTAACTGTCGTTCCAAGCTATCCATAATGTAGTTCCAGGCTATCCGTGCTGAGTTAACTGTCGTTCCAAGCTATCCATTCTGAGTTAACCATTGTTCCAAAGCTATCCATGCTGAGCTAACTGTTGTTCCAAAGCTATCCATGCTGAGTTAACTGTTGTTCCAAAGCTATCCATGCTGAGTTAACTGTCGTTCCAAGCTATCCATAATGTAGTTCCAAGCTATCCGTGCTGAGTTAACTGTCGTTCCAAGCTATCCATTCTGAGTTAACCATTGTTCCAAAGCTATCCATGCTGAGCTAACTGTTGTTCCAAAGCTATCCATGCTGAGTTAACTTGTTCCAAGCTATACATGCTGTCGTTTCAAGCTGTCCATGCTGAGTTAACTGTTGTTAACGTTTCTTTGGTAGTGGGTTACAGTGGCTCGTCTTACATCCCGAGATTTAGCCTACTTAAGAAGCTGGACCTGATCCTCCTGGCTGTAGTGCAATGTGAGACTACCCAGTAAGCTCAACATAAAGAGGATTCATATCGATCCCCTCCACATCCTGTAACCAGGTGCGCGAACGAGGAGTCGAGGTGATGTCTTGTTTGACCTGGCCCTGATTACTCTCGGGTCCTACATGTTGTGTATCCGTTATACTCCTTTTATACGGCATCATTGGTAAAAGGTTACTAAGGTCAAAGTAATGGCTTATCAGTCACTGCTGCTGTACTAGGCCACAGCTTGTTTGTAAGATGAGATTACCAGTTCCATAACAGTGAGTCCGGTACGACATACAGCTAGGTCAACTGTAGCGCGCCAATGATGAAAGACTCGCATCTTTGTCGTGAAAAACGAGTGATCTACCACTACGCTAATCATTAGCCTGCAGTTTTAAAAAAAGTATGCTGGATAAACGAGAAGAGCTAAAAGGAGAAATGAACATCGCAGGCAATGCCCCCAAGATGGAGTAAATGTAATGATAAAATCCATTTTCGGTATTCGACAATGCCAGTCTAAGAAGCCACAGTTGGTTATTTTCCCCGTAAACCAACAAATGTCGAGAGGAGGCTTCCGGGACAGATATCGACCGGTTTCTGCAGCCTCCTCGTCGACAGCTCTCGCTCCCGCTGAACCGACGAGATATTCCGAGAGTGATGTAGCCAAATCATTTACCATTAAATATGGCGGCCCAGACATCCACCGCCAAGTTTAGCGATACTTACGAATTAAAGGAGGAATTAGGAAAGTAAGTCTACATTTTTATTTTACCATTAATGGCTTATACAATGCTGTGTGTCTTGTTTTATGTCAATTTCTATGGGTAGCATAGCTTGACGGTCTCGGAGAGATAGTTCCTGTTGTCACGACCCGAAGCTCAAGTGATGGAAGTCAGGCCAGTGGCTGGGGTTAGTCGTCTGCTGTACGCTTGCTTTATACTCGTACAACAACTAGCTGCAGTGTTTCGCCTCTTGTTAGAAATAAATACCGAGGACAGCTCGAGAGGCTGTTGTTAAACAGGTGTATGGTTGCTAATACGTTCGAGATATCTCGATAAGGACCTTTGGACTTGAAATCACGAAATCTTTAATTTTGCTACCCGGAATTTCTGCTCCATTTAATGACTTCCCCTGGCCTTTCATGATGGTGGAAACACTTTCTGTTTGCACAGAATTCTGTTTATGGTCGCTTATCGATCTGACTACATGCCAGTTCAAATTTTCAATCAATCAAAATCTTTTCAGCTCCTTGTGGAGCATATGTCTTGAGCAAATACACATAAAATGTTGTATAATGTGTATTGACGTTTCTGTGGCTTATACTTATAGTTATAGTATTAGTAGTTTCTTATTATAAAGTTTCTTAGTGACAGTAGTTAATATTGGGTAGTCGGCCCAATGCCCAACCTTCAGTCACCTCTTACAACATGCCTCTCAGGTCACAGCATACCTATTCTTTGCTCCCCTATTTAAAATGCTTTTAGGCCTCGGTAACACTAGGATGGCACACATTTTCAGACCAGAGTATGTGTAGGTATGTTACATATCTAGCAGGCATAAATTGATTAATAAATATGGCTTAATTTACATTGCTCAGCAAGTGTAGACTGTAGGAGTAAGAAGCCTTTAATCCTCAGTTCTAGAAATCTCCCAAGTAGACCCCAGAAAAGAAATGAAATAAACATAATGAATGATTTCAAGACAGTCTTGTTTTTAAAGACAATCAGTATCAGCTGTTGCTTTTATGGACCAGCTTCTAACAGTCTGTTGTCACTGGCCCTGTCTAAAGTGTCTGCTTTGTGCTCCCTCTGAAGTATAGAATTACCACTACAGCTGGCCTTCTTACAGGAAGGATGCATCAAAGCACTTATGTGCCATTATGTGATGATTACTGCAGCAATATTTGCTGCATGATGAGGTAGCTAGCCACCATTCACAACCTTCCTTAGCCACTTTTTACAACATGCTTGGAATGGTACAGTGAATTTATTCATTCTTCACTGTGTATCACCTTCACATTAGTTGCTCCCCCTCTATTGGGAGGGGGGGGGGGGGAATTACTTTGTAATTGATGGTGCAGACAAAAAAATTAAAGAAATGTGTATTTTGTATTTTCATGATGGAAGGTCTAACTCCTTTTGGTCTTCATTCAGGTCACCATTGGATGGAAGGTCCAACTCTTTAGCCTTTATTCAGGTCTCTATTAGGTGGAATGTCCAGCTCCATTTGACCTTCATTCAGGTCTCTATTATGTAGGAATTTAGTTAGCTTTAAAACATTTGCCTAGGATAGCGATCAACAGTCTGACCTTCTTGATTTTCGGCTGTCAGGTTTTGTTATATGAACAGCATGGACACAGGATCTCAGAGTTTATTGTCCATATCCGGTAACACTAGTCGTCATTTCACCTCATGTGAGACCCGGGAATGCTTGAAATTGGCAGGAACAACCACAGTTGTGGTTTCATTAGTTTGTTTCTTGGGAGGGGAGTGGCTTACTTCTCAGTTAAAGTGAGGCGCCCCCCCCCCCCCCCCATCTGTGTACCACTGGGGTTCTTGGTGTGTTCAATTATAACTATACACAAAACTATCACTGTTGTATTTAAGTCTGTATGTCTCGGCTGTTACCATTGCAATGTGCAGAGAAGGGCTTCATTTTAGTCCCGATGGGAGACAGAAAAACCTAAGCTGTACTTGAGTTTTCAACCTCGGTAACTGTGGTCAAGAGGGCGCTATACAAATGACAACACCACATCCTCCTCTTAAGTTGGGAATAATCTCTAAGGAAAGTCCAATTTGTTTTTAAAAAGTATCACATCTCTACTGTAGATGGTTCCTTGACGGAATCCTGTACCAGGCACTGTGTGTGATCATGCAGGTATGGTTTCAGAAGCAATATGTTTGACGCTATGAAGTTGCTAGTCTCATGTTCAGCTCTCTTTACTTGCCATGCAATTGCTGAGAAGTGGCACTATCCTTTCCTCGCCAGTAATAAGGTCCTCGTGGTCAATGAAGAATCAGTGCAACTTTTTGAGACCAGCTCCATTGAGCATGTTTAAAATAAATATTTTGACAAAATTTCTATTACTTTCTAGCACAGCTAGCTAGCATAGATTTGTTGTATACATGTTGCTGTCTTGCTCTTGACAATTGTTGTGCAGTGCATGTTATCATGAATTGTCATTACAGGTGGCATTGACGATTCTTCCACAATCAGCATTTCAGAAGTTCTTTGTGTACTTATCCCGGTTGTCATGACATACTGAGTACATTCTACACAAGATTAGAGGGTCTGCAGTAAAACTGACATCTGAATGTCGATAATAAAATAAAAAGTACAGTAGTGCCACACACATCCAGCGAATAAGCACCATGCCATCTCTGTAAATCGGATTTAGGGGCAAAACGAACTACCTTTTTTTGACCTGCGCATGCATATAACAACAAAATTAAATGTAAATAATATTGTAAATTAACTGAGCAATAGGCGCTATAAATATCAATCTAAGGTACTTGCTGTAAGTTGCCGCTTGCATACTAGCCCCCATTGCCATCCAGGCACCAGGTCGTGCAATAATGCATGTGGTTGTGTTACTTGCGATCATGTCATCCTTACTCGCTTGATTACCTTCAGAGTTCTTCATCAAGGAGGGTTCACATGTATGTCCTGCAACCTCATCTACTCTATCATCTGTTGCCAGTGTGGTATGACATACATTGGAGAGACTGGTCTGGAACTGTGTGAACATTTCCGCCAACACCTCGGTGATATCTATAACCGCATGAGCTTCCCTATTGCCAGCCACTTCAATGGTCCACAGTAAAGCAGATGTTAGTGTCACAGACTTAGTTTCTTGCTACTCTGACGATCACCATCAATTCACCTTTGAGAACAAACTGATCTCCAGCCATATGGTATTAATATCTTGTCTTGAATCCTCATCGCATTCCGGCCTCCATCTATCTGCCCACCCCTTTTCTATTTCCTCTCTACCTAAAACACCTTTTGGTCTTTCCGTATCTGGCTGCCACTGGCTTACCCTGTCTTTTTCCACTTCTTACATCCTCCTGGCCACTTCCTCTCACTTTTGTCTGTCATTTAGATTTCTGCACCTATCTTGAAAGAAGTGATATGTTTTCTCAGTTAAGTGCCCCTTTTTATCTATTTTTACATCTCTCCCCTCCATTATGTAATCTTCCTTTCTTCTTGAATTCATCAGTTCATTATTGTTGCTGTTTGTTGTCCCTGATGAAGACCTATTGGTCGTAACATAGTTTTCGTTTGTGTTTTTGTCTTGGTGCAGTATCTGACCATACCCATTTATGATTTTTTTAACGTATGGGTATCAAACAATGATTACAAAAATTAGTTCTATTATATCGAGTAATTTCTCTTCTCTCTTAAAATATCTTTAAAGCAAGCAGTATCACTTGCATGGTTAGCATTAACTTAAGAAGATCTTTCAAACTGGATATATTTAAGAATAAAATTGTCCTCAGTGAATTTCTTAAACTCAGCTGTTCAACACGTGATGGTGTCCTCATTATGACTGACCCATACATATACATATTTATGGGGGGGGGGGGGTGTGTGTGCTATATAAAGAGAGTGATACAGCTAACAATCCAAACATGCATATGTTTGGTTTCAGCAAAGTAGTGCCCCTATGGGAAATAAAGCCATAAAATATAAGCGTTGAAGTGGAATACACTAGCTCATAGTGTGCAAAACACAGTACAATGCGGTCCACTTTATAAAACAAGGCTGAACAAATAAAACCAACCTAATTTTGCTACTGTGAAAGTATTGATTCTCCCAATTGAGTGATGCCCACTGGTGGATTGTTAAAGCAAGGTCTTATGTCACCACTTTGATTGAAAAAGAATCTAGGTCCTTTCCAACCCCAAACTCACATCCTTCTAACTGAGACCGTTGTCCTAACAACTAATTCTCTGACTTCTCATTGGTGGTAGTTTCTCAGCAATATCATAAGACTTAAATTAATCAGAATAGTTATATGACTGCAGTGTAGCTGATGTTTATTTCTCTGTGTATGTGTAATTGAAGTAACAAGGTTGTCACTTGACTTTTCTAACCCATTTTAATCTTTGGGAGGAGTTGCGTTACTTTAGCAAATTGTGTTGCATTTGTTGTTGTAAGCTACTGTTATATGATTTTTGTAAAGTCATCTATCCATCTGCAGGGAAGCCTTCATATCTTGTAACTAGATCTTTGCGTGTTAGTTGAGCATTGTTGTTATTTGTTGTCCCTGATGAAGGTCTATTGGTCATAACGTAGGTTTTGTTTGTGTTCTCGTCTTGGTGTGGTATCTGACCATACCCATTAACAAATTTTGATTAAACTTAACTTTAATCAACTTTAAACATATTTTTTCATATATTTTATCTCAACTATTTTAAAGGAAGCCTGTCTCTAGTTGCAGTGGTTGATTATAAAAGCTATGGCTTTTACATGATGAGGTTGCTAGTCCAATGTCCAATATACTCTAGTCACCTTTCTTGACATGCTTGGAAGGTTACAGTCAGACTATTCCTTTCACCCTGGGTACCACGCGTGTCGCACCACTACATGTGATATACCAGAAAACTTGAAAAATTATACAGGATTTATGTAAAGATGCCTTCTCAAAAATAGCCCACAAAGGTAATACTCTGATTACCATTTGGAATGTTCACTATCTTCAACAATATTCCTCATGGGTATGCACTGGGTGATGGGACAAACTGGGGTCAGGCTGGATTTTTACTATCTTTAACAAACAGCTACATGTTTCTGGATGATGGACAAAGCAGAGGCTGGACTACAATGGACATTTGATAAGGATTTTGCGGGTTGTCTATGTCTTCTATCAATTGTTTTTGTTAATGTAGGGAAAGAAAAATTATCTTGAGCAAAAGAGAAAACTTAGGAAAGCAGTTATAAATAGTCAGCTCTCATCACTCTCCTGATTCAGCTCTCCGTTAATAACGAGGACCGAGATCGGTTGGCTTCAACACCAAAGCACTTCTTTGCTGTAGTTGTATTGTTAAAACTTTTGGACTTAATTACGTTTATTTGTTCCTTCTTTATTTCTTAAGGTTATATGCATTGCATTCTGTTTTATGCCTAAATGGCCCAATACATCTGACTTAAGTTTTATACCTAAATGGCCCAATACATCTGACTTAAGCATCCACAGATGCTATGTTGCTATTTCATGAATCTGAACCCAGCCAGTCTGGCTTGTGAGCTGTATCACTACCAGCTCTCTGAGGAATTTATGGAAGTCAAAAGAAATTAAAACCACCACCAAAATAAAAATCTTAAACTCCAACGTAAAATCCATTCCATTATATGGCTCTGAAACATGGACACAAGTACTTATGAAAAAGGTACAGACTTTCGTCAATGGTTGCCTGAGCAATATACAAGGGTCAAAATGGTACGACAAGATCACCAACGTGGAACTGATGGGGAAAATGTGACAATTACCAGTGGAGCATGAAATACGGAGTAGGTGATAGAAAGGCCACACATTACGGCAACCACTGGATGACATTGCCAGACAAGCACTGTTCTAGTATCCACAGGATAAGAGAAGTAGAAGACGGAGACACTCATTGAAGTGGAAATGGAAGCAAATGTCAAGGCAGCAAGTGTGGCGGGGACAGAATTGGCTCAGATGGACAATGATAGGAAGACTTGGCGAGTATTTATTGAGACCTATGCTCCACAGGGAGCTGACAGGTCTTTGATTGATTGATACAGTGTCCTATTCTCTACTCTTTGTGATCCACAAAGGTTACTATAATGGCAGATAATGTTCTGTTCTCTCCGGTATCCACGCAGGTTAATAAAACGGCATACAGTGTCCTATTCTGGTACAATATTTTTAGTATCTTGTATCTGTCTGATAGTGATAACACTCCTTTTTACAGCAAAGGTATCGTGTTCATCTTCTATTTTTAGCATGTTTCAGTCAACCCAGTTGTGAATGGGTACCTGATTGATGAAAGTAAACTGAGCACTTCACCTTGTATACAAACTGAGGCCTCGTACAATGAAGTCTCTAACACTTCATCCCCAAAAACAGTGTCTGCTATGAGGCTATCTTCATATGATTTTTAGACATGTGTTTGGTTCAATCAATCAAATCCATTTCAGCTCCCTATGGAGCATATGTCTCAAATACGCGCCAAATCATCAAATGTTAACCTACCATTGTCTACTTAATTTTTTTGTGCTTCTAACATTTCTACAGGTTGGGGTAGCCAGTCCCATGCCAAACTTTCACTATCCACCTATCATGACATATCTAGTAGGTTAAAGTGTTATTCTTCTTTGCTGTCCATTTTCCCCATCGCCTGGTTCCGTTTTACCCTCGTCTCCAGTAGTTCTGTTCTAATGTGGACCTTCCTTCATTAATTGTGCCATGTCTGTTTTTACAGTATCTCCAAGCCTACGTATCACGTTTCTCTTCCACAATCTAAACACACAGTATCTGTGATACTATCTCCAGTCCTGGAGCCAGTTTATACAGTATATTGTGTATTGATTTTTCAGCTTGCCTTTTGATTGCAAGAAAATTGAAAAAAAAATATAAATAAAATAGATGCAACGACTGCCCATGGGCGATCACTCAGAGAGATAGATAGATGCCGTTTTGATAATCATCACACAGGATTATCAATCAGGGGAATGCAGAATACATGGTCATACAGAATAATGTGGACTTGCAGGAATACAGAATAGTATGTAGTATACAAGAATACAGAATATAGGTAGATACAGAAATACATAATGTGTACTTACATGAATATAACTATGTATAGGATTACAAATTATATGTAGATGCAGGAATACATAATTATATGGATATAAAGAAATACAGAATACCACGTACAATGGTAAGTCAATAAATAGGTCACAAATGGTTATTATTATTATTAAATGAGATATGGACTTGAAACCTGCATATGTCACATATTGTTGTCCCTTATTTCTCAACAGTTTCCACCAACATTCATAGCTTATCCAATCCTTTATCAGTGCACAAAAACCTAGAGCATTGACATCTTTGGTCTGCTGTCTCAGCCACATTTTCCCTTCAAATTCAACCTCTTTGTTGTTTGCGAAATGTCTGTTGCCAAGGTGGGTTTTTAGTGTGCCAAATGAGTTGAGACGCTTCGGGCTAAGTCAGTGCAGTCCGGTGACTGTAGAAAAATTTGCCCCTCTAGTTGATCAAACCACATGTGGTCTAGCATTATCATGATGGAGCAGTACTTGTCTAGTCGCCAGGCCTGGACATTTTCTTCAGATTGCATCCCAAAGCATCAATAAAACTTCACAGCATTCACATTGTTGCCTTTCTTCTGGACATTGGTCAACAGCACGCTGAGAGAATCCAAAACACAATGTAAGCCCGCCCTTCCCTGTTGATGGTGCAACCTTGAATTTCTTGGTAGGAGATGGGTGTGTCCATTTCATTGGAGCATGCTTTGACTTGCATCTGATTCGTCGCCATAAATGTTCCTATTCAGTATAACGTCTCTTCATCTGTATACCAACAGAGATGTTGCAAGGAAATACGTATTCAGTTCATTCTGTGTTAGTCCGTCAGTTGTATGTGACCCACTGTAAGCTCAGAAAATTCAATCGATTATGATGTCTGCTAAACCACATAAATATCTTATTGCAGTTGCTACACTGTCTATCATTGCTCACCTGTCAGCTCGAATCATCTACTTACTGACTGAATCTTGTACACACAAGAATATAGGATACTATGGACATACAGGAATACATAATAACGTGGACATACAGGAATACATAATAACATGGACATAGAAGAATACAAAATAGCGTACATGAAAACAGAATTACATGCACAATCTGAAATACAGAATAACATACAGGAATACAGCTGCTTAGAAATTATGTCTAAGTTACTAAATTAAGCTATCAAGGTGGGATCAGTGGCCAAGCTAGTCCGAAGGACATTGATTCAAGTCCTGATAAGACATTCGGTTGTTTTTTTCCAAATTTTTTTTTGGGGGGGGGGGGGGGGTGTTTTTTTAAATAGAAAAACCTAGATTGGATGACTCTGGGATCTGGTCATATATTCCATAGCCTCATTAATCTTGAACTGATCCAATTCTTGGTAATGGGAAAAAGTGGTGTAATAGTATATTTTACAGAAATAAGCTTAAGATTTGGGTAAAGCTCATTTGTTAGTGCATGCTAGTTAATATTTCAAACCTGTACATCAATATTGGGCAGTTGAAACAGGAAATTGCTTACATTCGTCGTGGCTATATGGAGATACCGTTATTCTCCATAAAACAGCTAGCTAGATCAGTAAGGGGAGATTTATATCTCAAATTAAATTGTTTACGAACCTTTCCTGCCTAAGTTGTTCACTATTGTTGAATTTTCTCTGATATAGGGCTCTTCTTACGTTGCCATGCATACCGGTGAAGTAGACATATGTCCGTCTCACTGAATGTAATGTATGGCTTCTTATTCTGAGACCGTACGTTTATCCGCTACAGCAAAATACATTGTTACAGCGATCTGTTAGAATTTACCTGTTACATCTACCTGTTAGATTTGCCTATTTCTACAGATTTTGAATAATAGCCACTAATCAAGCAATGTAATGATAACCGAACGCTTTGATTGGTGGGTATACTCACATGACATACATGCTGTCTAGAAAATTAATAATCATGCTCTTTTGTTTGCCTCAATAAGAGCGTAGGATTAACACGCTTGCCAAAACATTCTGTGTTTCTATAGCGCTCTGTTGTGGAAGATCTAGGAATAAATAGAGAAACTAGGAAAAAAGATACAACCTAGACAAATAACATGTTTTAAAAATTAAAAAGCCCTGACAGTTTAATGACAATTTAAATGGCAGTAAACATTGAAGTGCTTAAAGGATAACAGAGATAACAGTTACACGTGGAATTGAAACACCATAAGAGTAATGAGCAGTAGGAGGTTGTTGGCATTTACTATTGGGGGGGGGGGCGCAAATAAAAAAGTGGAGGGTCCATTACAGCCGGTGTATCATGTGGGGATGGCACTTGATGTGATGTGGTAAAAAAAATAATGGTTTGACCAGACCATCAGTGATGTTGGGGTGGCACTTGAAGTGATGTGAAGTAAAAATAATGGTTTGACCAGACCATCAGTGATGTTGGGGTGGCACTTGAAGTGATGTGAAGTAAAAATAATGGTTTGACCAGACCATCAGTGATGTTGGGGTGGCACTTGAAGTGATGTGAAGTAAAAATAATGGTTTGACCAGACCATCAGTGATGTTGGGATGGCACTTGAAGTGATGTGAAGTATAAATAATGGTTTGACGAGACCAGCATTGATTATATCATGCAAACTCCTGACGTGGAGAGCTGTGTTTTAGTCTGATAAAGATAAGCAGGTTGTTGTGTGATATCATTGTGGTTGAGATGGCTATATTTTAGTTATGGTAGCAATGTCTGCATGCTTAATATGAGATTGTCTTCATTGATAGAAATATGGTTCCTATTTGACGTATAATTTATGTTCAGGCTAGGATTTGCTTAATCGGCCATGAATGGTTAATGAGATCCCTTCTTCATTGCATGATTTGCTTTCAAAATCTTGGCCCAGCGTGCATTTTTTGTTGGGTTAGAAGTAAAATAAAAAGCTGGCTTGTACAGTACATGGTGATTGTAGTCATTATTCTTCAGCTTGATTAATCCTACCAATGAATCTTAGAAATGGGAAACCAGGCTGTAGTGATTGTTTGTTTGTTGTTCAGACAGCCAGATTGAGTTGACGTAGCACCAGAATGGTAGCCAGGTTGAAAAGAATTAAACCACTGTAACCTTCTATATAAGGCAACTAAAGATCATATGGTCTAGCAACCTCATAATGTATAATGAAACATATGTAGAAAACCCACTGTAAATGCTTGGATACAGGCTTCATTAAAAGTGGCCAGCTGTAATGGTGGTCTCGTGTTTTGTTCTGAGCGACTCATCATCATGTAGGAAAGGAATCTGAAGGTTCATGTTGCCACTTATCAGTTCAATTTATGTGATTGTTAATGTTAATAGCAGTGGTACACAGCCTTTTCTAGAAAATGGCAATTCTCAGACCAATGATAATTTGTGGTGACTCCATTACTTTTCTATCACACAAATGAAATTGTAAACCCACACACAAAATATGTATATAAAGACCTAGATTTGCTTCATGGGTCCACTAACTGGATTAGGTCTGCAGGTCCACATTTGCTATAGTTATCCCCATTTTGATTTAGGTCGTGGGAATATATGGAATACACAAGGTTGCAATACTTATCAGTCAGTTTAGAATTACCTGTCTACAGTATCACATGAGCTGATAACATGTATCACACAATTGATACCTGTTACAGGTGCCTATGAACTTTTTGTTCAGGTTTAATGAGAACACTATTATTTGCATGTTTCCATCCTGTCAAGAAATGAGTTTGTCACCTCAAGTTTTTAAAGTTCTCATTGTGTAAGTGTGTATCCTAGACCCTCCGAATGGAGAGGAAATAATAGGCAACTGACCCCTAATATGCATGACATAAAAGGCAACTGAGTATGGTGGTTCATACACCTGGCAGCCGTATCATATAAAATAAATGTCCACAGAAATTGGCTCTGGAAGAGCAGATACAGTTGATTCAGCATCATTTTTCAAAGGGACGTCTTTTCAACTACAAACCAATTCCTTTTAGTTATATCCTGGTGTCAACCATCTTGATGATGTGGCAACATTCGTCCTGATAATGTATTTTGTATTATAATGTACCGCTGAGATGTCAAGATTGTCAGAGTAAAGCCCTTGGTCCTTTTCTTCTTCTTCTTCGACGTTTGTCCTGAAAAAGACGTTTGTGTTGAAGTTATCAGCTGCGATGTGATATCTGCGCCTTTCGGCCTGCCGCATCGGATTTCAGCACTGAAATTTTGAGTCTGTCTCCCTCTTCGATCCCTGAGCTCTTAGCCAGGCTGCATGGTTGCAGTCTTGCTTCCAGGACCACCACTTGTAGGCGGATTAGGGCCTTGGTCAGAAATACCTCACTAACCCAGATAGAAGTGGCCAGCTATGGATCACTGGGTGTTATCAGCTCATTCACTGCTGCATCTTCAGCCCCAAGCTCTTAGTCAAAAATGGTAGGCCAAGGCAAAAGACAGAAAAGAATTTAAACATTTGGCTAACTGGTATCAGTCACTTGTAATGCCTGATTGAGTAGCAGGATTACATCGCCACAACATGAGTTCCTGTCAGACCATGTGTATTATTTTAACCACTGAAATACACATGAGCATTCTGCTAGGAAGTAAGCTATTGTGGTGATCCTATACTCATTCTAAAGCGGAGAAGTAGACACGGCGATGAACTTTATAGCAGGAAATATTTTCAGCCTTAACATTCTGTTAATTCCTGGTGTTTATGTGACACTCCTGATACACCTTGTTTGTGTTTCTAAAGTAAGAGAACACATCTATCACATCCTTGCAACTGACATGGGGAGCTTAAGGTGTCGTTATTGGGCTATGTATGTTGTGTTGGTTGTTGTAAGTTCGTGTTGTTGTACGATGTCATCTGTTCATCCATCACATTGTCTTTCTTGTGCACAGATCAACTTGTGTTAAATAGCCATAGTTGTAGTTAACCTGGCACTACTTTGATAGTAACTTTGTTATCAAAGTAAATGAACAGTTGCACAATGACGTTCTGTCTCTTCAGAATATTCTCTTTCAAAGGGCTGGCACACTGAGAACAAAATCTTTTCATACATTTTCGATTAACAAAAAAAACAACAATTCTCTTAGATTCTTCTCCAGTTTGTTCAGTATGAAAAAACATCTTTTAGAATTACTTTACCAAATAATTACATCACTAAGAATCACACAACTGAGAATAATAGCACTGAGGATTACGTTATTAAGAATCACAAGTCACAATGTTCTCGAACTGTTTGTGTTAATCCTTTTTCTTCTTCTTCCATGTCAGACCAGTGGCTCTAAACAGTAGTTATATCAATGTTGTTGTTTCTGTCGACACTACAGGATGATGAAGAATTTGTTTTTTATTCTCTTGCTAACATGTGTGTTTATTGTTAGTACATTTTCTCTTAACTTGCAGGGGAGCTTTCTCTATCGTGAAAAGATGTGTGCAGAAGACATCTGGATTAGAGTTTGCCGCCAAAATTATAAACACAAAGAAATTATCTGCCAGAGGTGAGTATCTCTGTATGTGTTGCATTTGAAACGTTAGTATTGTGCATCACAAACTGAAGACTAATTCTCAAGGAAAATGAGTTGTACACGTGCATCTTGTGTGAGATATTGTTTCTAGGTTCACATTTAGCTTCAAGTGAACATAGGGCCCAATTAACAGGAAGCCTATTTCCAATATTGTTTGTTTTGAGTTAAACCTTACCTTGGCATAGGCACACTGCTTTTAGCCACATGCTCTTACATCAGAGCACAGAAGCCATAAAAGATAGTAGGCATCCAAGCTTGGGCTATTATGCATCCCTAAAACGCATTTTGCCTGCACTGTAAAAACTGTCATCCAAGTAATCGTCACTTGTATCCAAGTATTTGCAGGGGCGTTTTTACGGCAAAGATTTTACATGATGAGGTTGCTAGTTCCATGTACACCCCTCTTTAATTAGCTGTTATCTTCTTTTTTGTATGCTGTCAGACGTCAACTTGAATTTGTTAGAAGAAAGTAGCAGTCATCCTGAGGCTGTCGACACTGCCATAGAGCTTGTCTAGTGTTGGCACTGGTGATGGCCACATTTGCTTTCTCTGGTCTTCGTATGTCGGGCAATTTTGTAGCAGATGTTCAGAGGTCATTTTCCCTGTACCACAGGTGCATTCGTCAGTAGCACCTATCTACAGTTTATTGAATAGATGGTATCTCAGTCTGTTGTGGCCTGTGTGGAGTCTTCTTCTTCATCGTACGCAGTCAGACATCAACCTTTATTTTTTCGAAAAAAGCAGCGGTCATCCTGAGGCTGTCGATACTGTCATAGAGCTTGTCTAGTGTTGCCACTGGTGATGGCCACATCTGCTCTCTCTGATCCTCGTATGTCGGGCAGTTTTGCAGCAAATGCTCAGCGGTAATTTTCCCGGTACCACACGGGCATTCGTCAGTGCCACCTATCTTCAATTTGTTGAATAGGTGGTACATCAGTCTATTGTGGCCAGTGCGAGGTCTGAAGACCACGACCTGCTCTCTTCTGTTCAACTGGTAATAAGCATCATTTTTTGTGTAGCCAGTATGCTCTGTTTCCCATTTGACCATGTATCTGGCCCTAATAAACCTATTGTACTCTTCGTAGGTCACACTAGGGTCTGGTTGTGGTAACCTTGCACCTTCTTTGACCAGTATGTCTGCCTCCTCCTTGCCTTGAATGTTACAGTGGGATGGAACCAACTATGCCACTACTCTTTTGGGTGTTGGCTGCTGGCATAGTTGACAGAGTACTGCTCTTAAGTCATTAAGTTCTGTATTTTTCTGGCTTTTTAGTGCTGTAACCACGGACAGAGCATCTGTAAACAGGACTATCTTGCTTTCATTGCTTTCGCCTGTCAGCATTGCTTCTACTGCAGCCTTCAATGCCTCTGCCTCCGCTCTGAAATTGCTTGAAGAAATTAGCTGTTATGACATGTAATGTTACATAGGCTTCATTCTTTTCACCCCAGCTGTGACTCGGAAGATTGTATCTAGTTTGTAATCAAGCCAAGAAGACTATCCTTGATGGATTAAATAACACTGTTGGTTGCTGCTTGGGACATGCTCTCAGTGGTAAAAATATTCTCCACTCTGTCACACACAATGACCGCCCGGGACATGCTCTCAGTGTAGTGGTAAACATATTCTCCACTCTGTCACACACAATGACCGCCCGGGACATGCTCTCAGTGTAGTGGTAAACATATTCTCCACTCTGTCACACACAATGGCCGCCCGGGACATGCTCTCAGTGTAGTGGTAAACATATTCTCCACTCTGTCACACACAATGACCTTCTGGAATTCACATGGGCACATATCTTCCTCTGAGCCTTAAAGAGCAAAGTTCATGTCTGCATTATCAGAAATAGGGATCAGAAACACATGTGATTATATTTGACAAACTTACAGTTCACATTCTGAAATGCCACCCCTAAGCTTCTCCAGTCGTGTTCAACGGTTTTGTGATTGAAGCAGCCCAAAGTATCACGTCAGCTGGCACATTACTATATTCTATAGCTTTATGTGTCAAAATAAATAAATCGAAGGTCAAACGTCAATTTTATACACATACATATGAAACCAGAACTTTTTGTTCTAGTTCTACCTGAATTGGGTTATAGCGGGCAGAAACTACTATCATTAGTTAGGGGCACTTGTGTTCTATTACTGCTAAGTGGCCCACTTGCCATGGGCCAGTCACGTGACAAATAAAAATGGCGGACAACACTGTTAGTGCTTGCATGGAACAGCGTGTTGTGATGAAATTTCTTGGGAAAGAAAATGTGACATCTGCGGAAACTTTCTACCCCGTGGTGTCACTATCAACAGTGAACACATAGGCATTTTGAATGATGTGTAAAACCATCTGCGGAAAAAAACATCCTGGTTTGATCACAATGGATGTCCTGCTCATTCGACCTCATGCAGCTCTCCGAATTATCTGCCATCAGTGCAACTCGGCTGGGAGGTATTGCCTCATCCACTTTATAGTCCAGTCCTCGCTCCAAACAGTTTTCACCTGTTTAGACCCCTAAATGAATTCCTTGGAGGTCAGGATTCCAGCACTGATGACGAAATGAAACATGCTGTCCTGGATTGGTTCAGACATACTGACAAATCTTTCTACACTGAAGCTTTTCAAGCATTACTTAAACGCTGCAGAGGATTATATCCAAAAATAAATATTTTGACTATTTGATGAAAAAAATCCCAGTTTGCCTTGCAGGCCCCTCATACGTAATGGCTCATTGACCACACTAGGACAAACACAAAAATGAAACCCATGTTACGACCACAAGACCCTCATCAGGGATAACGAACAAATGACAACTACTAACAAATGACAACAAATAACGTGATATGATGTATAACTGCGATACAGTGTGAGTTGACGGCCATTACCAGGAAGTGGCCATGGATGTGTACGCCGCTGTATACCAGTTATGAAAAAGAGTAGATCAAACAAATATTCAAAATGATTACACATAGAATGAATATAAATGAAGACCACACATAGATATTGCCCCTGTGGGCTGCAACAAAACACGATTGGTTGTTTGTTCCTTGTTCCTGATGAATGCCTTGTAGATGGGTTTGGTTCTGTCCTGGTGACGTCATTGAGCCTAGTACCTATATGTGTTTCTATCGATGACTATATTCTATGGCCCACTGTGTGATAACAGAGCTGCAGTGATTGATGTCCCCTTATTCCTGGCCATATGTCCTCTTTTTAGACATGGTCACCACCAGATTAGTATTTTGTATTCATTCTTGTTGTGATTGATTAGGTGTTTTTATTTATGTTGTTCTTTGTCCCCGGCCTTGTGGTCGTAATGTTGGTTTCATTTTTGTTTCTGTTGTGGTCACTAAGCTACTTATTATCAAGTTTCTGGTAGAAAAAATATCCAAGTAGACAAATGCTGCCAAATACCAAACCTCAGGGTAGGATGAGCTGCAACATATTGACACTATGTCAGGGTTAGGTGCAACGTACTGACGAAAACCACTTCCATGATTGTTAAGCAGACTGGTCAGCAAGCGGGGATCAGTCTTTGCTTCCAGTAGCAATGTGCCGGCTAAGAAGCCTAGACAGGCCCTGCCATCTATCGCAACAGACAGATTATGACAAACTATCCCAACAGAAAGACCCTGCCATCTATCCCATCAGACAGACTCTGTCATATACCCAAACATACACACCTGCAGATAAATGCTTCCAAAACACAAAGTCGTGAACTTCAAAGTCACTGATATCAAACTGAATGGAAATATATTACAGAAGGTAGAGCACTTTACCAGACTTGCACTAAACCAATTCACAAATAGCTGGAGGTCGAAAACACTGAGAAAATACATTAAGTTCAAGGCTGTTTAACTTCGACACAATAACATATGAATGTGGCAGATTGAAAATGACAAAGAAGTCTTCAAAGTAGACTTATCGCATTTGAAAATAAATGTCTTAGAAAATGATTTATCATTGACTCAAAAGAATTTAAGACAAACAAGCAAATAAGATTAGAGACCAAAATGATAAAAACAAACCAGAATGAACAGCAACATACTTTCAGTCCAAGCGATGATGTGGCGACCAAGTGGCACCACAACGAGGGGCAGGCCAAGAGGACAATCGCTAGAGAGGTACCCATGATACTTCTCAACAGCGGAACTACACCGGTGGCATCACACCTATCCACTATGTTGTCTCATATTCTAAAACTGTATTTGGAATTTGAGTATCACGTGCGTCACGCTATTTGCTAAGAGGCGGGGCGACATTGGGTAACTTTCATATTTTTATTATGATCAGAATATAATGGTCATATTAAAGTTAGTTTGACTGCATCTCCTACACACTTACTGATATAGTATCACATTCAACCATATGGTACAGAGGTTTCTTTTTTGTTTACTTATTTCCTTATAATTTCATATGGGGGGGGGGGGGGGGGGAGGTGTGTGTTATATTCAAGCCAATGTTGGATCCGTCTTGGTCGTCGTCTTTTCCATGAGGTATAGCGGTCGTGTTGTTTTTGCTTATAGTTAAAGCACGAAGGGGTATACAGCTCCATGCCTTCCTTATTAACCTCTTGCGACATCATTGGCATGTTAATAGATTTCAAGTCACGATAACTAACACATAGACGTTTGTTTTTCATTCATCATATATATATATATATATATATATATATATATATATATATATATATATATATATATATATAAAACAAGTTTATATATAACAGATCTTTAAAGACGAGGTTACCAGCAGGCGTTCGTCTCTCATTCATTGAGCCAGTGATGGATGTAACCGCCTCACTCGAGTTATTGATCGCTTGCTTTTAATATTCTCCACCACACTGGCCTACGGAATAGGCTCTATTGCCTCTCTAGTAAAGCTCACTGCGAGTGATCTCTGCCAGTTTATCGGTTTCGTGTCTTTCTTCCAGTCCGCATAGTTAGACTGTTCAGTAGTTGAGCTGTCGACAGCTCTAGGGTTGGTTCAGAATACAGCCCTATTCAGGGCTAAGTACCTTTTAGCGCTTCTCAATAGCTTCGGGCGTCGGAGCATCAGCGTGATAGCTTGTCAAGACAGAGGTACCGGGTTTGTTCCCTGTCATCTACAAGCTCCAGAGGACACCCCTGTAAATGGCTGCATTAGTAAAATGCAACAACGAAGAAGGAAACTGGTCATCCCGCCCCATAAACAGAGACCCAGTACAATTAAATCCGCTACAGATCATACCCAATAATTTAGGCTGAAGGTCTTCGCGTCCTGATATATTCACAGGGACTGTGCCTGCCCCAAAGAAATCCTGAATGAAGGTCACTCAAGTGGTGGTTTCTGTAAGAATTTGTTTGATATGTTTTGGTCACATGTTCTATGCTTGGAATGTTACGGTCTTACTACTTCCATCTCCTTCGAATCTGTTACCTTGAAAAGGTGAGGGAGCTTGCATGTCTCAGAGTCAAGTCAGCTGAAGGGAAAGCTTCCAGAAGCGCCACCCAAGCTGCATAGGTCATGGGAGAGTTAATAGACTGAAGACGGACAACTCATCTAGCGTATGATAGGTTAGGTTAGGGCCGACGACCCACTTCTATGTTACGAATACATTGACAGAGCAAACAAAGGGCTTTCGGAAATAAAAATAATGACGCAGTGGAGCGAAAGTCTCAAGGAAACCCCACAGCTGACTGCCCTTCTAAATACCAAGACGAAAACCAAGCACCACTATAGCGACATGAAATGTTAGAACAGTGTAGCGCAGAAAGCTAAAGAGGAGAGAAATTGCAAACCTGGCAGTGCTAGGACTGTGCGAAAAAAAAGATGAACACAATTCTACACTTTAATCTCCCCCATCACTACACTTGCATCTCCCCCATCACTACACTTGCATCTCCCCCGTCACTACACTTGCATCTCCCCCGTCACTACACTTGCATCTCCCCCGTCACTACACTTGCATCTCCCCCGTCACTACACTTGCATCTCCCCCGTCACTACACTTGCATCTCCCCCGTCACTACACTTGCATCTCCCCCGTCACTACACTTGCATCTCCCCCGTCACTACACTTGCATCTCCTGCTACTACTCAAGTGAAATATTGTTATTCACATTTTTCTGGAACCGTTTCCATGTTCTGTCTATTTTGTTGTTAGCTGAGAAGCGTCTATCAGGAAAGCCGGACCAATCATCTCTGGGGAATATTGAATGGATTATATGTGTGGCTTGCGCTTGAGGTTTGTCTGCCACCTCCTTCGCCCCTCATCTCTGTCATTGCTGCAAGTTTATCATCTCTTCACCTCTCGTCGCTCGAGTTTCCACCTTGTCGTGGCTGAGGAGCGTCCGTTTCTGTGTCCCAAAAAGCTGTGACGTGGGAGCACAATCTTCCATGTGGGTGTACAAAGCCCGACAAGTCGACGGGCAGGGGCTAAACCAAGTTTGAATCAGATCTGCCACACATATTTCCTTCACAAACATCCTGTTCTGGCTGAGGTTTCTCTCGTCACCATTCAGTTATTCTTTTCTTTCCCCTCGCCACCCTCCACATCCAAACAAAAAAAAACAACCAAATACATCATTATTTCATTCGTCGACTCTGGGGTCTGTCTCAGCTATCCAGTCTATTCCTCAAATAACAACATTTATTTCCTTGACAAATGGGTGGTCTCTCGCATGTTTCTCGAACCCTCAAATAACCGCATTTATTTAACTCATAAAATTGGTGTCTGTCTCAGGCCTCTCTCCTCGTCACATACTTTATCATGAGCTATGTCCCGATACACTTGTGGACCTGGTTCAGGCTTCTCTTGTTATCCTTGTGCGAAATGAAAATATACAAATGATTCCAAAGGTCTAATACTGTGCTAGACAGTGACAGAGCGGGACAAGTTTTCTCCTATTACAAATAATAGACTTAACAATATTTAAACCATGTACAAGAAAATATCTCATAACAGTTCATACCAACGACAGTAGTATTACAATATTCCTAGGTATATGATTGGCTCCACATACTTTTGTTTACCTCAACAGTCTACCATAACCGGAAGGGGCAACCAGCTTTACACACTTCTATTTTCAAATGCTTTGTTCTTTAACAATAACCACTCCTTTCCTTGTTATTTCACCTTTATACTTCATTGGTGTAAAACTATTTTTCACCTTCACGTTCTGTTTCTTATATCTTTTCTCGTGGCCCAACTGTCCGCCATATTATTATGTGACCTGACAATCATGTCTTCTTTTAGCTGTTGTACCTGGGACTCCATGTTTCTTTGATGTGTTCTCTGTTGATAAACCCGTTCCAGTTTCGTCCCTTCCTTTGAAACTGCTTATCGGAACACTGTGTTGCTGTTTTAAAAGTAGGTCAACTATTCTTTAGCACATTCAACACAATTAATGGCCGGTTGAGTGTACATGATAAGTTTAGTGATATGTAATGTCCTTATAGCTAACTCGTATCCCACACACATACAGAGAGCATTTGACAGAATATCTGTCACCCGTTTGGCTTTTAAGTATCACTCGACACTCGTTCATGTAACTGTTCATGGCTTCACAAGCTCACACCATGGGTACATTTAGTGATGGATAGAAGTGACGTTTTGAAATCAATCAATGACCGCCTGTTAGATGATACCGCAATAGATGAAGCAGCAATCCATAATCTGCAGTTTCGACATTAAAAGACGTTCTAGCGGAGTATGGCACATGGGAACACAGAACAAGAGAGTGTACAACCAGCGAGCTACAGGGACCATCAGCATCCATTCCCTACGCCATTTGCTCAGAGACTGAGCACCTATGGATATGCCCGGAGTGCAGTGATGTCGATTCTTAGAAACAGAAACATAGATCATATAACTGAATGGGTTTCTCACTTGGCCTGTTCATATAGCTTAATTGGTTTCTCACTTGGCTTGTTCATATAACTTAATTGGTTTCTCACTTGGCTTGTTCATATTACTGAATGGGTTTCTCACTTGGCCTGTTCATATAACTTAATGGGTTTCTCACTTGGTTTGTTTATACAACTGAATGGGTTTCTCACTTGGCCTGTTCATATAACTTAATGGGTTTCTCACTTGGCCTGTTCATATAACTTAATGGGTTTCTTACTTGGCTGTTTATATAACTGAATGGGTTTCTCACCTAACTTGTTCATATAACTTAATGGGTTTCTCACGTGGCTTGTTTATATAACTGAATGAATTTCTCACGTGGCTTTTTAAATAACTGAATGGGTTTCTCATGTGGCTTGTTTATATACCTGGGTATATGAGTGGCTTATTCTTTTCACTGGCGTTGAATTATTTATTACCAACGATGGCTAAAATGCAAATTTAACGACTTCGTCAAACGATCAAACATGCTGACACTGTGAATACATATTTGTAAGAGTCCTCGAGGTTTGCATGAGTTTATATATAATATGAAACTAGTATCTCTTATATGCGTAATCGGCAAAGTGCCCTCGATGTGTGTGTGTGCTCGTGCGTGCATTAGGCACATCCTACTTCCCACATATACTTAATCTGCTGTGCGAGCACTCAAGATGTGTCTATTTATGTATTACGGCACTTCTATTCCACAGTTTAATTTGATTATTCATTGTACAATAGTCGCAGTCTTACAATAATATTAATTCTATATAGCATTGCGATGATCCATAAATATAGAAACAGACTCGTGTGTGTGTGTGATGCTGGACAGAAGAGCAGCTCGGAGAAGTATTACATTTGCACAAGAAACGTTCCAGACGAAGAGAAGAAGACAGAAATAATCAGATTGATGACGAGTCAGATTATTCTGGGAAGCCCTCAGATAATTCTACCTTAAACCAGCCAGGAATCAATTATCGACGGAGAATTTCAATGAAGCTTCTACAGACGTGGTCAGAAGTGTTCCATGCGGCCATTGGCTCGGGATTATGTCTTCGTGTCTCTTTCCATTTTTAAACCACCCTTATTTCATGGGCCTTCTTTTTCTACTTCTGCTGATCCTGGGGAAGAAAACTAGTTAGTCACTTTAAAAAAATTCCTATATTATGAATGTGTGTGTACGTGTAAATATATATATATATATCTGACCCACGTTGGTAGTTAAATGTTCCTCTGCTCCATGCATTGCAGTTTGTTGATGTCATCTTTGTTTAGGTGTGTCATTTAATTTTGCACGGTACGTCTAGTAGACTCCTTCCGTCCATCGGTTTGGTCATTCCTGTTTGAAGTTGTCGTGACGTATTTGTTCTCTGTGTATGGTGACTTGTGTGTTTAACTATAGACCATGCTTGCTTCCAGTTTTGCTAGTCCGTCTGCTTTCTGATTGCCTGTTATGTCTACATGTCCTTTACATCATTTTCATGTGGCTTTTATGCCTTTCCACTATTGAGTTGGAATCGTTCTGTTCCGGCACGCGAGGTCTCTGGTCTAAATCTCACTAGAGTGAAGAAAGTGACGTGTGGTGCATTCCCCGATCTCCAAATATGTCAAGCTAAATCAGTGTGCTCTGATTCTCGGTTCTCCCAGGGAATCGTCTCGTTCTGCGCACAGCCAGTATCCAACTCTGATCGAGCTGTTGCATATGCCGTATGTGCATTTGAGCAGAACTAAGAGCTCATTCTCAATCCACTCCCGGCTATTGCAGCAGTTAGAAACCCAAACTGCTGGTTATATTAGAATATGTTGACAACTTCTTGCATTATGCGTTTGTTGGGACATGTGGTTTTATATTTCGTTCTCTCATTGCGTCTTACTATTTATTAGCCCTGGTAAAGTATTGACGTCATTGTAGCCCTCATCAGGGCGCAGCGACTGTGTGTCTTGGTATTCTGTTGTTTCACGAAGGCTCTATGAGCTAATAAAGGTGATTCAACTTTTGGGAAGACTTTTCACCAACAATTCTCAGAATTACCCATTGGCCATTGAAAAGTCAGAGTTAGGGAAAACAGAAAATATTGAAGCCCTCTAATTCAGGAGACAAATACAAATCCTTTACTCAATTTGACAAATTGTAAAGGCTACCCGATCACCCTGTACAACAGAAGTTCCAAGAGAGAACTAAAAACAGACTATTAAGGAAAAGCTACAACCATCTGGTCAAAGAAATCAGCAGAAAACATGCAGATATCCTCGAAACTGAAACCAAACGTGCGAAGCACTTATTCTAGAACCAAGAAAAGTGAGCAGTCAGCAACAGAACACACACATTCACGTTCTGCAGGAGTTTAAGAGACAGTACCCTAGCAACTCTTGGACACACGGGTACACTGGTGGATCTGCCTCGGTGAGCGGTGAAAGGGAAGGCAGTAGATCTGCATCTCACACACCAACGTCGAAATAGAAAACCACTCCATGCCAGCAGGGGAGACCTGTACCAATTTCAGAGCTGAAGCAACATCTGTTCATGCTGCAACGCACATTCTTATCAGCCAAAACACAACTGTAAGGAAAATGGTAATTCTAACAGACTCCAGTATCGTACTCCAAGATATCTCACGTTCCAAACAAGATATATTCTCACATGAAATAAAAAACATCGGACTGTTGTCTCATCACCTCGCTGACGAGGCTGTTGTAACATAACCGGTTTCCATCTGCATGATGGGGACTTAAGGGTGGTTCAATATGTTTCATTTGGCTCTTACGCTAGCCACTTTACACTGTCTAACAAAATATGATTTCCAGATCAAATGTTACCACTAACAAGGTTGCTCGTAGAGTATCAGTTGCGCACTGTACAGTTGAACACACATATCATAAAGGTAGTATGTGTACGTGGTAGTGAATTAGCTAGCTCTCTGTCTGCATCGGGTACTTGTCCCCGACACATAGTTGCCCTCGAGATTTGCTCTCGGCAGCAGTCTCGTTTTGTTACCATTCCTTTGACACCGGGCAAACGCCTGCTTGATAAATTGAATTGTAAAGATTGGGCTCAGGGCCGCGAACGCTGGAATGTGTTGCCGTCTATTGATTTTCCCCTTTCATTGATCAAACGTCGGCCGCGCCTCCAGTGGGAGCACGGGCGGTAATAAGGGACTAACAAAATACAATAACTTCCGCCGGATGCTGGTGTGTTGAATGAAATAATTGGATAAGTTTAGTATAGACTGACATTACTCTACGGTTATCCTTCATAGATCTTATTCAGGAGAGTTAGTCGCACCTCGCTTCGTTCACATACCATTTAATGATCTGCGAGTGCCCACGACATTTCTATTTGTGTTTGTCAAAATTGGTTTAATTTTTTTTTCTTAATCATGCTTATATCTGTGATACCCTCGAAATGTGCGTGTTTCTGGATTCAGCAGAGCTTGCTTCCTTTCTTCGTATGTTTGTTAATCAGATGTAAGAGCCATCTGGTAGAGGGGGGTGTGAAAGTTAGGCGAGGCTGGCTTCTCTGACATACGTACCTCTTAATCAGATGTTGTACCTCTGGAGGTTTGTATGTGTTTTATTTAGACAAAGCTGACTTGCCTCCTGTATACTAAATTAAATGCGAGAGTCCACCATGTTTGCGCTGTGTGTTTACGAGTGAGGCACATCTTGCACATATATTTTAATCAGCCGTGAGAGGCCTCAACATTTGAATTAAAACCCAAGTTTCGCTGGGGTCCAAAAGAAGAACTCAAGGCTAGAAACTCAGTAATAAATCTGGCAATCATCTGGTAAGAGGCGAATAAGTTGGGCTGGGCATGAAACCCAATCCCATAACAGCGACACATATTTCAGTGGATCACGTCAACTAACATATACCACTCAAGCATCCACGACAGAAACTACTCAATCGATATCATGAGATTGCTCAAACAAGATGGAAACTACTCAGTCGATATCATGAGATTGCTCAAACAAGATGGAAACTACTCAATCGATATCTTGAGATTACTCAAACAAGATGGAAACTACTCAATCGATATCTTGAGATTGCTCAAACAAGATGGCTGAATGAAACAACACAATGTCAAGTCATATGGCACACGGAATTGATTTTAGAAGAGGCGCAAAAGACAGTAGTAGAGCGGGAGATAGGTCATACTAGCTGCTTTCAAAGGAGCGGGAACGATACCGACAAAGATTATCCAATGTTGTACACCAGCCGACGAACAGAATAACTCGGCGAAAGACAATCTGTCGACAGACTTCAAAATGTCGTAGATAAAAGGAGAATGATAGATTTTACGATTTGTATGGACGACCTAAATGGTCAGATTGATAATACTAATATCGCTTGTGAAGAGAGTAGGGCGAGTCATTACAAAGATAGATCCGGGAGATAATTGGGGGGGGGGGGGGGGGTGGGCTGAGAGCGAAGACAGTCTGATGATAGAGATTGTCGGAAAAAAATCATGACTCGCTAGCAAGCACTTCAGCACGCACGTGACTGTTGTCTGCCTCCATTGTAGTCTGCACTCTCTCAAAGGCACATTTTTATAGGGTATTATCCCAGTTAGGCATTGCGATGTTATTCAAGTTTCAATTATGCAGTGTATAGACCGGCCCATGCCAAGAACCACACTTGTAATCACGCTCCAATGAGCACTTGACGATGACTTTGTGACGCTGATCGATTAGAACGACAATTGGTACCTAATCTGATTGGAATGCTGCTTATAATCTCTGAACTCTTAACGTTATTATGTACCAGTCAAAGATGAACTTATTTTCATGGCTCGTTTCCATCAAAATGGTTAATCATTTTTTTCCCTTTTTCTATCCTCCATTTCGTCGTTTTCCTTTGGTCATCTGTTCATCTTATTTTAATAAAAATATAGGATATTTTTCGAGTGAGAAAGATTAGAGCCACTCTAGTGCTGCCGGATTGTGAAGAATAGATCCACCTAATTCGTCCAAGCATACTCTAGTGCTGTCGGATTGTGAAGAATAGATCCACCTAATTCGTCCAATCATACTCTAGTGCTGTCGGATTGTGAAGAACAGATCCACCTAATTCGTCCAAGCATGCTCTAGTGCTTCCGGATTGTGAAGAACAGATCCACCTAATTCGTCCAAGCATACTCTAGTGCTGCCGGATTGTGAAGAACAGATCCACCTAATTCGTCCAAGCATACTCTAGTGCTGCCGGATTGTGAAGAACAGATCCATCTAATTCGTCCAAGCATACTCTAGTGCTGCCGGATTGTGAAGAACAGATCCACCTAATTCGTCCAAGCATATAGTAAAAGCCGACTAAAGAGAGCTGTGTGTGTGGTTAGCAACCTCATGTCAAACCAGTGCTTTGACACTCACTGCAAATGTTGGAAATGACAGGCTTCCTGCAGATTATTTAGCTGTAGAAATTGCTCTATGGTCTACTTGAATATCAAGACTAAGACACACTGTGACAGGTGGTGCACTTTCTAGGAAACAGGAGCGAGGTTGCTGACATGAAAAGAAAGTTGTCCATCATGGCATAACAGCAAGTCACTATGTTGAGTAATTGAAGTTGAGGTCTGAAGACGAACGAGGAAGAAACAGCAGTTGTTGGCATACGACATGAGGATAACATCTTTTAACAATTCATCCTGCACTAGATGAGTAGTAAATCTAACATCAGCGACCATTTCGCCAGAACATTATTGTCCCTCAACACTAGCTCCACTGTCATGATGCGTCATCATTATCTGGCAAGAATCTGCTTCCTGGTCGTGATTATCTGTCATTTTGGCCCCATCATCTCAAGGACGACAAGTCACACATGTATTTCCGTTTCCTATATTGAGTGTCGTTAGTACATTCTTCCCAACTCAGACAGCTATTCCACACTGTAACGGCAAAGTGCTCAATACAATGAGTTGTTTTGTTCTGTCATAGAAGAGTTGTATCACGCCCTACGACCTGCTCTCAGTGGAGCAGTAACTATTCTCATCGGTGTCACGCTCACACAGAGCCCTCCGCATATTTTAACAACTTGCACTTCGCCCCAAACTACACGCATGCACGGAATCACTTCATTTTGTTGTTCAGCTGGCCCAGTGCAACATAACTTCATTGCTGTTTTTCTGATATTTTGCCGTGTCTGTGCCACGTGCTTGAACCTAGCGTCCATTTACGTCTGTTTCTTCGCTTGGCTTGGCTTCGTTCGTTTTCAGTCTCCCGCTACCAAACCCTGACATGGGCCCAAGTAGCAGAATATAGTCCAGAGAACGGAATGCGTTGTGTCGTAGTTTACAGCTTGACACGATATTTGCACCTTTCGGTCCAACACACCCGACTTAAGCAAGTATTTTTTGAGTAGCGGGTTGGCATTCCCTCTTCGATCTCCTTAGCCAGTCTGCCCTGCTGCAGCCTGTTATCCAGGATCACTGCGTGGAGGTGTAGAAGGGTCTTGGCAGCTCTGGTTAGCTGGCTCTGACGCTAACAGTCAGCTATGGGTCGCTGGCCCTGACGCTAACAGTCAGCTATGGGTCGCTGGCCCTTACGCTAGCAGTCATCTATGGGTCGCTGGCCCTGACGCTAACAGTCAGCTATGGGTCGCTGGCCCTGACGCTAGCAGTCAGCTATGGGTCGCTGGCCCTGACGCAAGCAGTCAGCTATGGGTCGCTGGCCCTGACGCAAGCAGTCAGCTATTTGTTGCTGACTGCTGTAGGTCATGCGCTGCTCAGCGTCTTGATCCCCGTCTGCTTCTGATAACTTATTTACTTATAATCTGAAATGGATAAGATCGCATTTGTTCGTGGTGATACTTCATACAACATGTGCAATCAACCACTTGGCTTCGACACAATCCTGTTTGAACACAATCCTCATTGACTATAACGTAATCGGCATCAACTTCAGCATACTCCCCCTTGACCTCACCATAATCAACCCTTGACCTCACCATAATCCCCCTTGACCTCACCATAATCCCCCTTGACCTCACCATAATCCTCCTTGACTACAATTTTTACCTAGTGGTTCGTCGGTGTCTGTGTATAACAAGGACAAGAATAGCACCACTGCCCCACAGAGAGCATGTCATAAGAGGCGACTGTGTGACATGGCATAACACCGGCCATGGTTAGGTAGCTTGAAAAGAGCCTAGATGGCGCCTAACAGGCTGCGGGTCTACTTTGCTCTAGTGTGAGTTTATTAAGATGGACTCGCACATCGGTTAACCATCCATCGCGACACTTGTCTTAACGTAGCGGAGTAATAAGCTGCTCGAGCCTAGCCCGCTAAGCAGGAAATCCTCCTCCCGGCTACATCCAGCTCATACCAGAGCTAGGACCTGCACAGGAGCATTTGTCCCTGTAGAAGTACAGGTCGACTAAGAACTAAGAAGACTAACATAATCCTCATTGACTAACATTTAATCCACTTTGCTCGGGAAGCTAGTCAAATCTTCAAAAACATATGTGGTATGCCAAAGCGATGCAACACATCTCTTACAGAATATAAAACTTGCTCTCCCAACGTAATAGCATATATAGAAGAAATAGCTAAAGATTATCAATATGTTTTATTGACCAAATGTGTACGTGGACAAGGGGACCCATATATTAATTAGGAGGAAAATAGACGGAATCACACGAGTGAATGCATTCAATTAGTCTTAGGAGGGAGTGGAGAGTACAGGAAATTCAGAAAGAGTTGCTGAAGAGAGACAGAGAGGAGCAGGACGGAGAAAAGAGAGACAGAGAGGAGCAGGACGGAGAAAAGAGAGACAGAGAGGAGCAGGACGGAGAAAAGAGAGACAGAGAGGAGCAGGACGGAGAAAAGAGAGACAGAGAGGAGCAAGACGGAGAAAAGAGAGACAGAGAGGAGCAGGACGGAGAAAAGAGAGACAGAGAGGAGCAGGACGGAGAAAACAGAGACAGAGAGGAGCAGGACGGAGAAAAGAGAGACAGAGAGGAGCAGGACGGAGAACAGAGAGGAGCAGGACGGAGAAAAGAGAGACATGGACCAGTATGAAAAAGGAAACATGAAGGTAGGCAGCAAATGAATCGATAAAGGTTCGGGAGCACGCGAGATTGATTGGGGGGGGGGGGGGGGGGTTAAATTTAGAATTTTGAGAGATACCAGAAGATAGGCAGCACATGAATTGAAGTGTAGAAGCTCGGAGAGGGGTTGGATGAAGGAGAAACAAGTCAGCGACGAGACTAGAATAAGTCATATATTCATCGAAGACGAAGTTTCAAGAGTGAGAAAGAGGGACGCTTAGAAGAGAGAAGAAAGAAAGGATACATTAGAGAGAGACTAGTTTGTGAATAGTAAGTAATACAACAGAAGAGGCAGATAGAAAAATAAGGTAGCAAGCATAGACGGAATAACAACAGAACTGCTACTAGCCTGCAAGACAACTGAAGTGAGCTGGCTGACCAGCATATTTAATGTGGCATTGACGTCGAGAAAGGTACCGACAGATAGGCAACGAGCATCGTCCCCATCTGGAAAAATACAAACGGGAGTGTTAAACGTATGAGAGTCTCTCCTCTAAGCCACAACGTATGAGAGTCTCTCCTCTAACACACATAGGTAATATGATTCCGACATTGGAACTCCAACTAGGAAATAATCAGTTCGGGTTCAGGAAAGGAAGGAGCTGCACAGTCGCAATATTTGGATTGGGACAAATATGTGAACAGTCTATAGAATACGAGATTAGGACAAATGTGAACAGTCTATAGAATACGAGATTAGGACAAATGTGAACAGTCTATAGAATACGAGATTAGGACAAATGTGAACAGTCTATAGAATGCGAGATTGGGACAAATATGTGAACAGTCTATAGAATACGATATTGGGACACATATGAGAACTGTCTATATAATATGAGAATGGGACAAATATACGAACAGTCTATAGAATACGATATTGGGACAAATATGCGAACAGTCTATAGAATATGAGAATGGGACAAATATGCGAACAGTCTATAGAATACGATATTGGGACAAATATGCGAACAGTCTATAGAATATGAGAATGGGACAAATATGCGAACAGTCTATAGAATACGATGAAACACCATCCTTATAATCATAGATCAAGAAAAGGGGTTCGAAAGAGTCAATATAAGTAACTTATGGGAGATCCTGGCAGATTATGGACTGCAAGGTGCCCTCCCTAGTTACACGAACGCCATATGCTCTCCTTAGTTACATGAACGCCCTACGCTCTCCTTAGTTACATGAACGCTCTATGCTCTCCCTAGTTACATGAACGCCCTATTCTCTCCTTAGTTACATGAACGCCCTATGCTCTCCTTAGTTACATGAACGCCTTACGCTCTCCTTAGTTACATAAACGCCCTACGCTCTCCTTAGTTACATGAACGCCCTACGCTCTCCTTAGTTACATGAACGCCCTATGCTCTCCTTAGTTACATGAACGCTCTCCTTAGTTACATGAACGCCCTATGCTCTCCTTAGTTACATGAACGCTCTATGCTCTCCTTAGTTACATGAACGCTCTATGCTCTCCTTAGTTACATGAACGCTCTATGCTCTCCTTAGTTACATGAACGCTCCCCTTAGTTACATGAACGCCCTATGCTCTCCTTAGTTACATGAACGCTCTCCCTAGTTACATGAACGCTCTATGCTCTCCTTAGTTACGTGAACGCTCTATGCTCTCCTTAGTTACATGAACGCCTTATGATCTCCTTAGTTACATGAACGCTCTCCCTAGTTACATGAACGCCCTATGATCTCCTTAGTTACATGAACACCCTATGCTCTCCTTAGTTACATGAAAGCTCTCCCTAGTTACATGAACGCCCTATGATCTCCTTAGTTACATGAACGCCCTATGATCTCCTTAGTTACATGAACGCCCTATGATCTCCTTAGTTACATGAACGCTCTATGCTCTCCTTAGTTACACGAACGCCCTACGCTCTCCTTAGTTACACGAACGCCCTACGCTCTCCCTAGTTACATGAACGCCTTATATCAGTATATCAGGACAGTCAGAAGAGGGACGGCGTGGGCTAGTGGTTGTGACACGGCTCACAACCTCTACGTGCTGGGTTCGCTCCCCATCACAGCACCAGCCATTACCCAGGGGAATTAAACCCTTCGAAAATGCAAGAGGAAGCAGACCCTTTCATAAAATGCATGCCGAAGTCGGATGCGCTGGACCGACATGCGCAAAAGAAAAACAGTGCAACGCTCACCGCCTCGAGGAATAGAGAAATAAGGCAAAAGCAAAAAAAGAGTGTAGTAAGTACAACAGAAGGTATGCAGGAGTGGTTCCACATTTCATCAGGCGTCAGACAGGGTTGTGTATGCAGGAGTGGTTCCACATTTCATCAGGCGTCAGACAGGGTTGTGTATGCAGGAGTGGTTCCACATTTCATCAGGCGTCAGACAGGGTTGTGTATGCAAGAGTGGTTCCACATTTCATCAGGCGTCAGACAGGGTTGTGTATGCAGGAGTGGTTCCACATTTCATCAGGCGTCAGACAGGGTTGTGTATGCAGGAGTGGTTCCACATTTCATCAGGCGTCAGACAGGGTTGTGTATGCAGGAGTGGTTCCACATTTCATCAGGCGTCAGACAGGGTTGTGTATGCAGGAGTGGTTCCACATTTCATCAGGCGTCAGACAGGGTTGTGTATGCAGGAGTGGTTCCACATTTCATCAGGCGTCAGACAGGGTTGTGTATGCAGGAGTGGTTCCACATTTCATCAGGCGTCAGACAGGGTTGTGTATGCAGGAGTGGTTCCACATTTCATCAGGCGTCAGACAGGGTTGTGTATGCAGGAGTGGTTCCACATTTCATCAGGCGTCAGACAGGGTTGTGTTCTCGCATCTCTCCTCTCTGTCACTTATATGAATAAAAATCACACAGGAGGCATATACAGAACAGGAGAGTACCAACGAATTGCTCTTTGCAGATGAGCAATGTTTGATCCACTCCAATAAACAAAACCTGCAACGTCATATTGACTCACTGTCGAAAGTACGATATGAATATCAACACATCAAAAACAGACAATGAACAATGAATGTAGGTAGAAAGCACACCACATGTTATGTTCCTTGGGAGGGGGGGGGGGGAATTCTGTAAGAGAGAGAGAAAGGGGAGGGTAAATCGGATAGATTCAAAGGTGGTCGAGTGAAATGCGCGAGAATGAGGCAGTGGAGAAAGGGGGTAGGCAGGAGAGATGGTTAAATGAAGACAAAAGAATGAGGCAGACGGGGTAGATCAAGAGGGGGGGGGGAGGGAGGAAGAGAGATGTAGGAGAGTAGGGTAAATTGGCGAGACGGGCAGGATAGATGAAATCGAAAGTTAGACGAGAGTAGAGAGTGGGAGCTAGAACGGCAAACTGTTAACTACATCCACATAACACTCATGTATGCAAATAGGCTGTGGAGAATTAATTCGATTTCTACCAATAATAACAATAGGAAACAGACACACATCGCGCACCATGCTTCAAGCGAAGACAACTCTCGTCACCAGCTTTGTTTCCCCGGTAACTGATGTTGATGGCGTCCGACCCGGCTTGTTTATCTCTGTGTGTGTGTTGCTCTTGGCATTCACGCTCGTCGCTGATTATATTCACGATATGGATGCATCACGCTGTGCAAGCAGTCAATCTGACCTATTTATCTAAGCTAAATGCATTACTAAACATTTGCAAACGTAACGAAGGAATTAAACTTATTCCACCACTCTCCAGCTAAGAACACAACACATCCCACCTAACAAGCGCATGATCAGAATCCACCCGTATCCAGAGTGCCAGCTATGTACACACCCATACGGAACCATTGATCAGCATCATATCTTTTAGCACCAGGCGCTGAACAATGTTAGGAAAATACCTTTGTTCGAGGCCTGATAAATGGAGCGATTTGTATGGCACTAGATTACAACCAACCAACACTTGCTGTAACCATTGGGTCCTGCTAGGTCCGTAACAACTTATTCTTACATTCATGTACCAGCGTTGAAAAGTATAAAACGATGGCCGTGAAACAACCTCTTCAGATACTCGGATACATGCTTCCTGGAAAGATACCAGCTGTATTGGAGGCCTTATGCTTCATCAGGAGCGAAACATTTAATAAAGTAATAACTACTTCTTTCTTTATATACCAAGAGTCTAAATGAAGCAACGAACAGCACAACTGTAACCAGCCAGACGTGTCGTAAGAAGCGACTAAGGGGGGGGGGGGGTTGGGTTGTCATGAGACCGGCTAAACTGATCTTGTGGAAACAGCCACAAAAACAAAGTCCACTGTTAACCTATCATGGCATTATTTATTTCAATTTCTGGCGCCTGTCGTAAGGCCGCTTGACCTGAAATCGCCCCCACAGTGTACAGGCACGGTTTAAATAAAAAAAATGTAACACCATATATCAAAGATTATGGGTGCTTGTCTTAGTTAGGAGGTCGGTACGGAAATCGCTCAGCCAGCAGGTAGTCATAGGTCAAGAGAGGGAAAAGCAGTGAGGAGAGGAACTGGTCCCGCTGACTAATAAACGAGCTGTGACGTGGTACAGAGGAACGGATGGCATTATGGTGTCTTTGACCACAAGGACACGCGTGAATTCCTCGATTAGGCATGCGTTTTTTCTTCAATCGAAGGTAAAAACAAAAACCATGTCTGTACAGTATATGGCGACAACAGTGACAGGCGGCTTTTATTCCTCAGCTCTGTCAATTCTCGGGTGTACCTTAGCAATGTAAATTAACATAGTGATAGTAATGAGGTGAAATCTAACACTTTATCCCCGACAACAGTGTATGCTACTCGACTACCTACCTTCTTATATCCAGGGGCATACTGAAGAAAGAGTGCCTGGGTGTGACTTGCTGTAATGCAGTGCAAGTCTTCCCAGCAGGCTCATCTACGGGAATCTTTGTATGAAGCCGCGTATTTTCTTTATTTAATCATGTTACTACGGGAATCAGTGTCGATGTATACCTCGTTGACCAGACTACTGTAACACATCCGAGATGCGACTCATTGGTCAGTGTGTTTGTTTACCCTGACACGTGTTTTGGTTCTTGCTGTGACCCGTTGCAATGGCCGTAATATCCCCACACTAATGTGTGTAACGTTATAGGGTCGATGCGGACATCGTATAGACTTGTTTACCCAATCTATATGGTGCTCGTGTGGCTTCTGGGAACTGGGAATGACAGACGAGAATGGGATCACTGCTACACTTAGCATTGATCGTATGAGAGTGTAACAGGAACGAGAATAGAGTCGGTGATGTCTAATCTCTAGGGGGGGGGGGGCGGTGTGGCCTAGTGGTTAAGTGACACGGCTCACAACCAGAAGGTGCTGGGTTCGATCCCCATCACAGCACCGGCCGTTAACCCTTAGAAAATGCAGGAGGAAGCAGACCCTAATTACATAAAATGCATGCTGAAGTCGGATGCACTGGGCCGACAGGCGCAACATAAAAACGCAGTGCAACGCACACCGCCTTGGGAATTAGAGAAATAAGGCGAACGCAAAAAAAAAAAAAAAAAATCTCTAGGGCAGAAGATTCTCCAACTTATTTGCCACACCCCACGACTCATTCGGGTGAAAATCCCGCTGGGTATAGAGCAGACTACATATTTTTTTGAGATAAGGTGGTTCAGTTCACTTCCTCGCTGTCTTGTCTTCTGTAACTTTAGTGTCAAGTATCATTTACAACTCGACAACTTTGATCACTCTGCAAATCAGGTCGCCCAATAGGTGAGTGGGCAGTCCATACAAGAACTTACTAAAGCGACCAGAGTCATGGTTCAAGACACACCGGCATATCACAATATAGGTGTTGGCGGAGAGTAACTGTTAAAGTCATGTGTTCTTAAGGTAGTGTCGTAGTAATAGTTGCCATCGCAGGCGAAGATGACAGGATCAGACATGTATATTCAAATGTGACCGCGCGTGACCAGAATCAGAAATTGGGCCCCTTTGCATTTTGTCCTTTCGCGCAGCTCGCTTTTTCTGCTAAGCATCTATGGCTCTCGCCTCGCCTATATGAGCACCATTTGTGATAGCAGGGCACAAGGCTGAGTTGGTCAGAGCAAGTAGCTTTCAGGAGACATCGATTAGAAAACTACAGAGGTACTTTCAGACAGTCTTTGGACCGTTTCTTCTGCGCCCCTTTTCGTGCGTACATCTGTCTTCCCCCCCCCCCCCCCCTCTATTCACAGTCGAGCGCTTGCCTATCCTAAGCTCAACATACAGCAGCTGCTTAGGTAGACGTATATCGTGCATGCTAACAACATGCCCATTCCATCTGATCTGTGGCCTCTATAGCAGCGTATGGATATCTGACAGCTTTGCTCTGCTAAGGACTTCATAGTTCGGCACTTTGTCCTGCCTGTGGAGACAACTCACGTGGAATTGGTTGTTTGCTCACATGTCTGCTGTAGATTGTTCATGTTCTCGTACACGAAATGTGCTAGGGTAAGCTGTTGTTGTAGGAAGATAGAAGTTGTTGTAGAAAGATAGAAGTTGTTGTAGAAAGATAAAAGTTGTTGTAGAAAAATAGAAGTTGATGTTGTAGAAAGATAGTTGATGTTGTAGAAAGATAGTTGTTGATGTAGAAAGATAGAAGTTAATGGTGGAAGATAGAAGTTGATGTAGGAAGATAGAAGTTGTTGTAGTAGGAAGATAGAAGTTGTTGTAGTAGGAAGATACAAGTTGTTGTAGTAGGAAGATAGAAGTTGTTGTAGTAGGAAGATATAAGTTGTTGTAGTAGGAAGATATAAGTTGTTGTAGTAGGAAGATATAAGTTGTTGTAGTAGGAAGATATAAGTTGTTGTAGTAGGAAGATATAAGTTGTTGTAGTAGGAAGATAGAAGTGGATGTAGTAGGAAGATATAAGTTGTTGTAGTAGGAAGATATAAGTTGATGTAGGAAGATATAAGTTGATGAAGGAAAATAGAAGTTGTTGTAGTAGGAAGATAGAAGTTGATGTAGTAGGAAGATAGAAGTTGTTGTAGTAGGAAGATAGAAGTTGTTGTAGTAGGAAGATAGACGTTGTTGTAGTGGGAAGATAGAAGTTGTTGTAGTAGGAAGATAGAAGTTGTTGTAGTAGGAAGATAGAAGTTGTTGAATGCCCACCTTGAGTATCTTTATTGTGCGGCCTGAAAAGGGCGTTAGGTGGCGGGTTGCATTAGCTTTCCTCACATCATGAGAGTGCTGATGAAGGTTGACCTTGGTCCCCTAGGCGGCTGTGTTGTGATTGACTTCATCTGCGTGTCGATCACTACGCTGGGATCATGGAAGCCAGAAGAGAAGACGCTAAACCTGCTGTCATAAATATTATACATTGATTAGATTAGTCTCGACCATACATGACCTGACTAACATATATCTATGAGAGAGAGAGAGAGAGAGAGAAAGAGACTATTAGTGGTTTTATGGAAGTTGTCTTCGTCTTGTGGGTGTGTGTGAGAGAGCGAGACAGAGACACGCGATTGATGGCTTTTATTGGTTTGGCTGTAATTGCTGTATATACTTTTTCTTCTTGTGTGTGGTGAGAGAGAGAACGAGTCGTGTTGTAAGAAATCAATTCATCCTGTGTTCATATTGTATATTATAGTGTGTGTGTTTGTTAAATAGAGGGAGAGAGGATGTAAGATGTGTGTGTGTGTATCGGATATTGGGAGTGTATGTGATAGAGAAGGTGTGTGTAAGTGCGTGTGTGTATCTAAAAGAAAAGGGACTTGTTCAAGAAGTCACGGCTTGTGTCGTTGTCCTGACGACGGGCCGAAAGTATTGGCATGAACATCTGGAGTTTGATAAACACAAAACACTTGAATACAATCTAACAAGAAGTCAAGAGTCTCATGACCTCCAAGCTACACAGACATAATGAATAGTTACCTCCTATGTGTTCATTCTAGGGAAGCACATTTACATGTCTCCATTGGCCACGTGGGACCCCTTACAGGAGAATAAAGATTAGGACCACTACATTTCAATGCTACTAAAGGTGGTTGTATGTAGGTCAAGCATACTCATTATATTAAACAAATGACAACTGACATTACAGCACGGCTGCAACAGCGCGGAAAGTGCTTTGGCGCATGCTTTCCGAAGGAAGTCAACTGTAGCAGGATTGAATAAATGGGAAAAAGATGGATATTTATGGTTTCAGGGGGTCGTAGTTATATACACTTCTGCTGTGTACCTGTCAGGTACGCCTACCTGCTAGATCCCCATTTGATATTGATGGCTATACTTAAAGCTGAAGGTATTCACGCTTGCAAACTCCTGATCATAATATATACACTTATCTGTAATGTCTGCTGTGCTTTTTGTTCGTTATCCAGTCACGATATGCTCCAATTTATCCAGCTGTAAATGGATACATTAGTTACACGTATTGGGAACAAGTCAGAGAAGTGCACAAGTCAGCCCACCTCAAAAGATGCCAAGGTCAAGTCCAGAATACTTTATCCTCAAAGACAAAGTAATCATTCTCCGTCGTTCTCTTTTCCCTCGTCAACCTCTAAACCTCGATCAATCACCGCTTTCCTCAGCTTTTCTTTCCATCGGCCTCTTTTCCCTCGTCAACCTCTAAACCTCGATCAATCACTCTTTCCTCAGCTTTTCTTTCCATCGTCCTCTTTTCCCTCGTCAACCTCTAAACCTCGATCAATCTCCGCTTTCCTCAGCTTTTCTTTCCATCGTCCTCTTTTCCCTCGTCATCCTCTAAACCTCGATCAATCACCGCTTTCCTCAGCTTGTCTTTCCATCGACCTCTTTTTCCTTAGATCTTTTTCTTTCGACCTCTGTTTCCCTGGATCTCTCTTTTACTCGGCCTCATTTTCCCTCGGTCTCTCGATCTCACTTTCCCCTCGGCATTTCCCGTTGTTACAAGTTTTCCATATTCATCTCTTAGATGAATTGTCTTCTATAGTACTACGGTTACCATTTCTATGCACATCTTTACATTTATTCCTCTAAAATGTCACGTATTCCTGGTTGATTAGCGTAATACATTTCCATAGAATATTGCCACGAAGCGAGCCGAGGTTTCCTATCTTAGACCAAGAGCGCTGCGTTGGTGTAAGCACGTACTATACAATCTGTAATTTATGTCCACCAGGCACGCTGACTTCATCGAGTCCAGTAACCATATCTTCCAAATGTCCAGTAACCATATCTTCCAAATGTCCAGTAACCATATCTTCCATATGTCCAGAACCATATCTTCCATATGTCCAGAACCATATCTTCCATATGTCCAGTAACCATATCTTCCATATGTCCAGAACCATATCTTCCATATGTCCAGTAACCATATCTTCCAAATGTCCAGTAACCATATCTTCCATATGTCCAGAACCATATCTTCCATATGTTCAGAACCATATCTTCCATATGTCCAGAACCATATCTTCCATATGTCCAGAACCATATCTTCCATATGTCCAGAACCATATCTTCCATATGTCCAGTAACCATATCTTCCATATATCCAGAACCATATCTTCCATATGTCCAGAACCATATCTTCCATATGTCCAGTAACCATATCTTCCATATGTCCAGTAACCATATCTTCCATATGTCCAGAACCATATCTTCCATATGTCCAGAACCATATCTTCCATATGTCCAGAACCATATCTTCCATATGTCCAGAACCATATCTTCTAAATGTCCAGAACCATATCTTCCATATTTCCAGAAGACATCACTGCACTAAACCTAATGTGTATGTGAAGTAGTCTTGTCAATTCCTGTTTCGCTGCCTTTCCTACCCTAACAGAAAGGCATGTAATCATTTTCAGCTGGGTCGACAGAAGTGTAGATCACGGTAATCGAACCTAGTTCCTTTTGCTTGAGTAGCGTGATCTCTGCTGTTCTGCTACTTAGACTCTATCGTACCTTGTTACAAGTGCTCATTGGTAGTTGATTCAGTTGTCTCTTAAGAAAGAAGTGAGATCATTTTGGGTTTTTCTTTTGTAGCTAATAATTGTTTTGTTACTCATGTTCTCCTACGTCTGTTATTGCCCCAGAGTTGTCTTCATTTTCTTTTTTTGATTCTATTATAAAGACATTTAAGAAATGTTTTTGTTAGCTGCGCTCAGCTACATCTCTTGTGGCTATTTTCTGTGTTGGTGTAGGTGTGTGTGTGTGTGTGTTTATTTGTGACGAATGAAGGTGGATTAAAAATTGTTGTTGCATTTCCTGCATAAATCGATTTGCTCTTTGTTATCTGGCGGGTCCATGCGTACTTTCACTGTCTGTACCAAGATGCTGAAAGGTTTGTCCCTTTGTACATGCATTGTCTGTGCGAAAAACGGAGAAATCTAGCCACATCTGGTTGGTTGATAGCTTCTATTGATCAGCCTACCTACTGCAAGGATGTCAAAATAATGTATATAATTTTGTTAATGTTTAATATTTCGATACCACTCCACTAAATGTTGCTGTCTGATCAGCCGCATATGGCAACTGGACTCTTCAATTACGTGAAGACAATCCAGTCAAGAAGGAAGCTAATCGCCATAAGTTGAGCTGAGAGAGAATTTGGTCAGTGAAGTCTTTAACATTTTATCACCGATGGCCGTCTTCTACCGTAACCTTTTATTACTACTACTACTACTACTGCTGCTGTGATACACGGGGAGGAGGGGGGGGGGGGGAAGAGTAAATCGAAGAAGTTAGTGACACGGGCTATAGTCCGTCTTTTAATTCATGAACAAGGTCGGAAGCAATTTTCTACTCGGCGAATTCTTTTGATCTTTTAGAACCATTGCCCCCCAAAAATGGCATTAAATTTAAGATTTTACAGTACCCAGCTAATTTCTCGTCACATTTTGTTCAAAGGCGTATCTCCTTAATGTCTTGTTGGATAACTTGATTTATGTACAATTGTAAAAATGACACCAATCTGCAAGAGTTAGTATAGCCTTTCGTTCACCCTTAGACCTCTCAACTGCGCAGCTAATTTTGTGTTGTGTAACACATTTTAATATTTAAATGTATTTGTTGCCATTGTATGTACACCTAATTGTTTTGATAAACATACTCTAATTCATCTGTCTGCTAATCACTATGTCTACAAAAGATGATATTAATCTTTCCGAATCTGTCGATTAAAAGAGATTGATAATTGTTACTGGCTGGACAAATTGTAATCTCTCTCGTTGCCAGCACTGATCTTCTTCCCGGAGCACATGTTCAACACACTTCTTCCAGAACTGAATGTCTGTTTTTGAAAGGTACTCACGTGTCAGCACTTCAACACCACACATTTGAAATATTCTTTTCTGTTCTTGTCCTTTGACTTTAGAACACACGAGCTCTGTAGGGTGTAGATGCGCATGATATGCAGGTACTCGCAGAGAAGTGTGACCTTATTCTTTAATGATTTTGTCAATATGATACACTTTTGTCTTATTTATCTTCCTCACAAACTGCAACAACTCTGGCTTCAAATACGTGTCTTCGAAATGAACTTTTTCCTTAGCTAGCCATGTCCTAATTTGAGCTTTTATATTTTATGCAGTTGGTACTTTTGTCTTCCTCTGATACTGCATCGTGATAGGATGCATTAGCCATTACTAAGCAAGACGGTCTATCCAGAACTGACAGCAGATCATTCGTCAGCCAGTGCCTGAAAATGTGTGCATCCATTTCAGTGTGTTAGTCTCTACCGTCTATACTTTTTGATTGGAAAATAAGTTGAGCCTCGTGGACAAGTCCGTTTTCACTGCTTCCGGACTATGTTAGTATAATGAATGCGCTGCCCTTTGCTGCTTGAAATTTGTTATTTCTGTTCATGATCAACTGATTGTCATTCTTTACCTTAGGTGTAGTGAACATTAGACAAGGATTAATCTAGGTATACAATATCATAGCCCTGGCTACGCCGTTCACGTATCTGTCTGACGTATTTGCTTCGTCCAGCAATCAAATGTGCCTTTTCACATATAATATTCCTGCCGCTTGAAATTTTCCTGAATGTAAATTCGGCGGCTCTTACAATTTTCCAAAGAGTACTTTTGGAAACTTCAAAACTGCAGTCGTATTGCAATGTTATTTTTAATTTCAGCAGAGTAACAAGTTGATTTTTCGTCAACAGTTTCAATATCTCCCGTTTTATCTCTGTCGAAATCGTCAAATGTCCTTTTCCTACATTGCTTGAGTGAACTGAGTCCTGTCCAATCCAACGGTCAAAGGATGATCTATCCAGACCAAACGCCAATTGCGTTTGTTTCTCTGGGTCATGAATATAGCAATATAAATGACCCATCTTAGATTCCCTGCGGAAAACAACTTTTATAGTAAAACGGTAACCTTCTGCATTGTTATAAATGTGCACTTCAAACTCATTTTGGAATTGTTTCAATGTAACTTTTGAAAAAGCAAATATATGTCACAATAACAACCCCACAAACTATGATATTGGGATACACCTATGATGAATGATAGTTTCGCATGAATGACCTTGGTTGTTTTCCGCATTTGACAAAATGTATCATTGATGCAGGGGATAATCAGGAATTGGTTTTTAACTCCGTGTATTTGAATGTCAAAACATCTATTTTTAAAACAGCACGACTCAGTACCATATACATGTTAAAATTATGTCCAATTCGCTGAGGTTGTTTTTAATATAGCATTATTGAATAAATCGTTTACAATACATCAAATTTCTTAGAAGAAAAAAAAAAATTTACTTAACGTCATGGATATTCTAAAGTTGCATGCGAGGGAGGGGGAGGGAAATGTGTGGTGGTGGTCGGCATGGCTAGTGGCACATCGCGAACTGGCCGAGCTCGGATTATCGTACCAGCAAGATTGTACCCCTATGGGAAAGTATCACACGAGCATATCCGGTACTGGTCAGATGCGCTGTCCATTAGGAGCACACCACAGTACGAGGTACACAACTGCGGAGAAAAATACAGATTATCTCCAGTGCTGCTAGATGTCAAAACTCTTATAAAAAGAAGATATGCAGGTATGGCTCTGTTTATTTTGTGATTTATTAGGTGCTTTTCGGTTGTTCATTGTCCCTGACGAAGGGCTTGTGGCTGTAACGTGGTTTTTTTGTTGTTTGTTTTTGTCCTGTGTGGTCACTGATCCATGCCTGTTTGTTTTTATCGACTACTGTAGGAAAATGAATGAATACAACAGAGGGGAGAGAAAGAATTAACACGCACACATGACCCATTCTATTTCTTTCTATTTCCACCCCCCCCCCCCCAACCCTCCCTTTTCCCATTAAAAAAAATCCAATGAATAACTGGGTTTTCCGCAGATCTGAAAAAGAAGCAGTTAGTACATCAAGGTCGTGTAGATTCCGGATGCACTAACATTGTAATCCAGTTAACAAACAGTCGTGCGTGGGCAGCATCGTTCACGTGGAAAACCCCGGTATCAAAATGTAGGCCATGCACCTTAATCTTTGCTTGAGCTGGTCGTCATATAAGTTAAAAAAGAAATTAACTGCGCCACCTGGTTTTATTGTTGCAAGTCACGTGGGGTATGTCAAGCTTCAGTGACCGATATTTATCACGGGAATGATATCACAGCAAGTGCCACCATTTATTAAAAAATCATCATCGTGTGCCATGCCGACCGGTTGGTGATACCGATCCACTACTACTTGATCCTAGACATGTTTGATTCCATTGTTGAATCTTCAATGTCACGATATTAAGCTGGCATGTATTTGTTGTGTCTTCATTTATCGTACTCTGCCACCCGTGTGTTATCGTGACAGGAAAGGGAAGAAATTAATAGTAACACTGTAATCCCGGGGGGGGGGGGGGGGGGGGGAAACATATTTTTTTATTATTTAAGTGCCAGGTACAACATGTAGGAGCCAGGCTTAGCGTTGGATTAAGAGTTCCTCGTAGGGTTGTGTAGCGTGCCCGAATGGTATGAGTGCGATGTTCTTGCCAATATTAATTCTAAATGTGCAAATGTCAGTTTATTTTCAAAGCAATCCTCACCAAATGTCGACTATTTCTTATTTGAGTTATGCCTTAGCTGTCGTGTAACATGGCGTAGACAGTCTGGCCTTGACAGTTCTCTCTGTCGCCAGCCTGTTCTCTAGCTATCCATGTATCCTAGCACATTATATTTTAATCGGCGTCAGCTCGGTGGGTAAGCCGTATAATAAGCCAACAGTATCTTCATGCGTCCAGTCGTTTGGCAGTGCTGTGTCGATGAGCACCATGTCTTTGGTCAGCTCATCCCACCATCGCATAGATGGACGGTCCCTTGAACGCATAGATGGGCGGTCCCTTGGACGCATAGGTGGGCGGTCCCTTGGACGCATAGGTGGGCGGTCCCTTGGACGCATAGGTGGGCGGTCCCTTGGACGCATAGGTGGGCGGTCCCTAGGACGCATAGGGTCACCAACACTTTGTTCTACCTGTCCATCTGTTGTCAGACATGCGTATTACATGTCTTCGTCCGCTTTAGTCGCTGCGTTCGATTTTGCTCATAGTTATTCTTTAACTGGAGATTTTTTTTAAATGTAGCTCGCAAAGTGCGATCCTGTCCAATATGTCCGACCTCGTAGTCTTTGCATGTCTAGTAGTTTCCTTGTCTGTTCTTTAATACGCCAGCATCTTTTGGATTTAGGAGCCCTTGCAGCGTAAACGCATTTATTGAGTAACTTAACAAGTTTGTCGAACTGCTGGGTTGAGGATCCAGAGATTTGCCAATCCTGCTGCTTGATTTGACCTGTACACCATTTTAGCAGAGCTCTGGCCCTGTAATTCTGCTTTTGTGAGGTTAACTGATTTTCTGAATTGTTTGTGGTCACTATCTCTAAATGGTGTAGCACTTCTACATTTATAACGAGCTTGAAAGTGTTGCACAATACATAGTCAATTTCTGCGGATCACATGGAATGCGCACTACATGTTTCTTTTTATTATAAACCGCCAATACGAAAGGGAGTCTCACGTGTGTTTCTCGTCCACCATTGTAGATGTTTACTAGATTCTTGTGACACTAAAATGTGGTCACATTTAGTAGAGACATCGGGTGAATCTTAGAGGCTACCAAAAATGTATTCATTTTATTTGCTCACGATCAGACACCCACACCAATGGCTCCAACAAAGGCATGTCTGTGGTTGTCTGTATGATGTGGATAGCGTTGTTCAACATCAGACACCCACACCAATTATAAAAGAGGAACGTATTTTTAAGTACTCCAGTATTCTTTTTCTTTGTATCCTTTGTATATTCTTTGTGTGCTTCTTTGTGTGCTTCTTTGTATCCTTCTTTGTATCCTTTATATACCTCTGTGTTTTTCTCTATACGAAGCCATGCCAGGAACTACACGTTAATTCTCCTTTGATGAAGCTTTAATCCCAGCAATTGCAGTGCGGGTTTCAGTAGCAGTGGATGTTTATGTTGTTGCTAGTCACATAAACAACTCTCTTTAGTTAACTTTTTCGACATGCTTGGAAGCTTGCAGTGCCCTGTTATTTTCAACTCGTTACGACTTTCGTTCTCAAGGAATTGAGATGAACAAAGACCTATCCTAATTATATTGGTAACAATGTGTCCGTCTGTCAGAGAGCGTGTCGCAAGCCTCGGCTAACTGTTCATTGTATTCCCCCTTTGGCAGAATACTCACCAACTCACAAGGCTGTACACCTGGTACTGATACAACCCAGAAACCTTATGTAGCGTAACGTATTTGATTTGAAATGAAGTAAACTCTAAAATCAAATTAAATATATTTAAATAATATGTATCTAATTCAGTAATACAATAATTCATTATAATTAGTTTTCACGAAAATCATAACTATAATAGAAAGAATAACAATAATACGAGTGATACGACGATGACTACGTAGAATGCATTCATTTCCATGGTGACTGTTTTTGTGTGAGCTATTACTGTTCTCTTTCCTGATAGTTTCACCTGCCATCCAGAGGTATGAGAGTATAAACGTCGACTCCTACTTCCATCCCGTCATTCTGTTTGTTGAAGCTCAAGTCCAGCACTACATTTGGCTCTCTTAGCAAGCTTTTAGAAAAGCCTGATGCCTGTCACTTGCAGTACGGTTTTATAACAATTTTTACATGGCGAGGTTGCCAACCACAGCCACAACCTCTTGTAATCCCTTCTTCGACATTCAGCGAAGAAAAGAAACGGTTAGTCTAATATGTTAGCTTCTGGAACCATTTATGTAAGGACCCGTGTTTAAATCTAATTTTTTTCTTCTGCACTCTTGCTGCAATCCGTATACACTGCAATTGAACCAATGAAAGTGTCATTGCAGCGTGTATTGTCATTGTTGGGATTCACTACGGGAGATTTATATGCATGAGGAATAAAGGTCGTTCGTTATTGCAGTCGCCACGCAATGTGCAAGCTAGGCTTTTCACCATATTTTATATAGTTTATTCTTTACAGAGATTGTTAGCCTGTATACAAAATACAGTTGCACAAACAATTCGGCCATCAATTCTCTCTACATTTAGCAAAGACCAACAAATCCGGTCTACAGTAATCGGACCGGGTGTTCACATTTTCCGTAATTTTGTATTTTAAATGGTGGCATTAAAAGAACGGGTGGCCTAGTAGTTATGATATCGATCTCTTGAACAAAGTGACAAGGGTTTAGAACCTCGGTTAAGTTTAGGATATGTGTGTTGGAGGTTAACAGTTAAGGATCTAACCTGTAAATTAATCTTTTACTGAAGGAACAAGCGGCCTTTAATGTTTTCGTAAGACTCTACATTGACAATAAGCCCCGCAATGTAGATTTTCAAATTTAAGGAAACATGCACATGAAAAGAACACCATGAGGGTGTTACTAGGGTTGCACCGGATAATCGGCATATCAGGCATTTTACCGATCAATTGGTATCGATATTTTTTAGCCGATTAATCGTTTTTGATAATCGGTCAGTATTGATTTTTATGATTATTTATAGGGACGTGTTCTGTAGCAAGGAAACCATAGATAACAGCGACATTTAGAAAACAGATTGGATTCAACATGAAGTACATAAGAAACATATCCAAGTGTACACAATCTAAGCTCCCTAGTGTAATCTAACACAATTACCAGTAGTCTGGTACTAACTGGCTCAGATAGAAATGTAACTCGTTTTCTCTTTTCACATATTATATTGTGAATAGTTGACACTGGAGTAGGCGCGTGCTTTTTTGTTACGCTTTTAAGTTCGTGGTTGACATGTGTGACCCACAGTTCTTTGTACTGATTGACACAATAAACTAGGGCATTTGACATTTATCACCACGCATTTACGGGGGGGGGGGGGGGGGGTGTTGCTGCCAACTAGCGCATTACTATGTCGTTTCAAGAGGAAATTCCGATATAGGAACCGACCTTCAGCCGACACAGACGTGCATCAATTGACACTTCTTGCCGACACAGGCCTGCATCAATTGACACATCTTGCCGACACAGGCTTGCATCAATTAACACTTCTTGTCGACACAGGCCGGCATCAATTGACACTTCTTGTCGACACAGGCCGGCATCAATTGACACTTCTTGAAAGATATTAAGCAGGATAGGTTTTCAGATTAAAATCTAAAGAAAAGTAAATGTAATAAAAAACACCCATCTGTGACACCAACTCCAGGGTTAAGTGGTACTATCTGTTGATTGGCTTTTGCTTTTTTTAAAGTGACGCGGGAGTACTGTTTCACTGTCAGTCTGCCACCCAACACCCTAACGTAGGTTCAACAAATATCCACATTTCTTTACTTATCCCTGTTGCACAAAATAGAAAAAAATTGTGTTTGTATCATTGGATTAAGCAGTTATTGCGCAGTCTTATGGCATTTTTAAAAAAACAACTCGATAATGTGAAGATCAAAGTGATTACGGTAAGTATTATTAACAAAATGAGGACGGTGTGGGCTAGTGGTTAAGTGGCACGGCTCACAACTCGAAGGTCCTGAGTTCGATCCCCAATCACAGCACTGGCCGTTACCCCGGGGAAGCAAACCTTTAAAAATGCAGGAGGAAGCAGACCCTTACATAAAATGCATGCTGAAGTCGGATGCACTGGGCCGACATTCGCAAAATAAAAACCAAAGCTCAACGCACACCGCCTTGAGGATTAGAGAAATAAGGCGAACGCGAAAAATTAAAAAAAAAAAATTTACATAACATTTTATCTTGTTTAATTAATAACACATTATCGATAGTAGCAAACATATTTGTGATTAATTTGAAACTATTATAATAAATTAATCTAAAATTAGTTGCAATACATAATTACAAAATAAACAATCTGCGGCCGATTAATCTGTAATCGGCCAATTTGGTTAACGGTGGAACTCTAGTTGCTAACCTTTTTCGTCATATTATACAACATTGTTCTTGAAAGGTTGTGGTTATTGGCAGCTACTCGTACCGTCTTGTTGGTGTTTCTTTCGTTGTATGATACAGTAGCACGTATATCCCGAAGCGTACTTGTGAAGGTGGACTGGGGTTCTCCTGGTTATAGTGCATTCTGAGATTCATCAATAAACTCACCACTATGGGGATTATAGTGTCGAATCCCACCTCGATATACAGACTGCTGCTGCAATAAAATCCTACCAGGACGTGAGGTGGGATCTTGATCAGTTTGTTTAGCTTTGCTCTGATGCCGCTCTTCGCATCTACCTTGACCAGTATATTTCACCTGACCCTGATATTACTATTCGCTTCCACCTGGATTTGTATATTTCACCCGACCCTGACATTCTTCGCTTCCACCTTGACCAGTATATTTCACCTGACCCTGATATTCTTCGCTTCAACCTTGACCAGTATATTTCACCTGACCCTGATATTACTATTCGCTTCCACCTGGATTTGTATATTTCACCCGACCCTGATATTCTTCGCTTCCACCTTGACCAGTATATTTCACCTGACCCTGATATTCTTCGCTTCAACCTTGACCAGTATATTTCACCTGACCCTGATATTACTATTCGCTTCCACCTTGATTTGTATATTTCACCTCGCCCTGATTTTGCTCTTCGCTCCAAAGGTTTGAAGTTAGGTTGCACTAGAAATATTCCTTGCACCTTATGATCGACAGTGTTCATATGATATAATTAAACAAAATATGAGTTTATTTCAAACAGAGATGCGAATATCATACTATCGATTGAATGCCTTTAGAAAACCAGAAAGCTCGTTAAGTCAGTCCGTCTTCCCCCTTCTGCTGTCTTCCTCTCTCTCGCCTTAACTTTGTTCTTTGTCTCACTCCATATCCATCCGTCTACCTTTTCTGGCCATCTATCTGTCCCTCTCATTTGACAACACTCGCTTTCTTCTCTTTGTCTCAAATTCTCCCATTTCCTGTCTGTCTCCCTTCCTCTGTGTGTGTGTCTCTCTCTCTCTCTCTCTCTCTCTCTCTGTCATCTTCTGTTCCTATCCCTTTCTATTTCTCTCATCCCTTTTTTTTTACTTCTTTCTCTCCCTAACCACTCTCCTAATGTCTGCCTCATCATTCCCTCTTTCTTCTCTCACTCACAAATTAATACCTTACCTCGTTACCCCAAGCCCATCACTATCATTGACTTTCAGCTCCAGGTAGTTGCTCTCGGCCACCGAAGCACAGATCGATCAGACCAAGAGCGTACGGAACTAATTTACACTGGCGGAGTTGCGAAAAATTGATACTGGACTTTGTCGGCGATGATCAGGGAAATTCCGCCGCTTGACTAGTATGTGCAAGTGTGTGATTTGGTTAGTTGTGGTTGTATCGGTGTGTCGATGATCTGGCTAAATGACGGTATAGCGGCCTTGTTCGTCCGTATTGTTTGCCGGGCCCGGAAAGTGGAACACAGAATAATACTAATCATGCCATGCGTATCGTAACAGGCGACTGGAATGTTGGGCATAGGGCCAGCTACCTTATCCTCGTGAAATATTACGTTACAAAAACTTACGCTACAAATATGGACAAGTCAATGAAAGGGAAATATGCAACTGCCACCACGATATGAATGTAAGACCGGATGTTGGTCAGTATTGTGCAACTGACCCTGAGGCCACATAATTTGCACCCTGCGCCATTCCTGCCGGCCCCAGCATGGCCAGGACAGTAGATCCATACATAATCTCGAATATCCACATGATCCCAAATACCCACACACACATGATCCCGCATATCCACACATGATCCCGCATATCCACACATGATCCCGCATATCCACACATGATCCCAAATATCCACACATGATCCCAAATATCCACATATAATCCCAAATATTCACACAATATCCCACATATCCACACAATGTCCCGCATATCTACTCATGCCAGCCAGCCCTTCTGCACATTCTGCCATAGCCGACTAAGGCCCTTAGAGAACAAGTCTCCGGTAGTCAGCAACTTCAGAGCGGAAGTCACTTCCTCAGACTCCATTTTCGCACTGCAGATCGTCGTCATGTATGGCCCGCAAGGGCCCTCTCACATGTATGGACCGCAAGGGCCCTCTCACATGTATGGCCCGCAAGGGCCCTCTCACATGTATGGCCCGCAAGGGCCCTCTCACATGTATGGCCCGCAAGGGCCCTCTCACATGTATGGCCCGCACGGGTCTTCTAACATGTATGGCCCGCACGGGTCTTCTCATATGTATGGCCAGCACGGGTCTTCTAACATGTATGGCCCGCACGGGTCTTCTCACATGTATGGCCCGCACGGGTCTTCTCATATGTATGGCCCGCACGGGTCTTCTAACATGTATGGCCCGCACGGGTCTTCTAACATGTATGGCCCGCACGGGTCTTCTCACATGTATGGCCCGCACGGGTCTTCTAACATGTATGGCCCGCACGGGTCTTCTGGTGTCTAGTGTGTGCTCTAACCAAGTGCTTGCAATATACATAGTTTTCTTTACATTTGTTTTTGCTAATGTATAGATCTATCTTATCTTACATTTGTTTTTGCTAATGTATAGGTCTATCTTATCTTACATTTGTTTTTGCTAATGTATATGTCTATCTTATCTTACATTTGTTTTTGCTAATGTATAGGTCTATCTTATCTTACATTTGATTTTGCTAATGTATATGTCTATCTTATCTTACATTTGTTTTTGCCAATGTATATGTCTATCTTATCTTACATTTGTTTTTGCTAATGCATAGGTCTATCTTATCTTACATTTGTTTTTGCTAATGTATATGTCTATCTTATCTTACATTTGTTTTTGCTAATGTATAGGTCTATCTTATATTACATTTGTTTTTGCTAATGTATAGGTCTATCTTATCTTACATTTGTTTTTGCTAATGTATAGGTCTATCTTATCATACATTTGTTTTTGCTAATGTATAGGTCTATCTTATCTTTACAGTTGTTGCTAATGTGTAGGTCTTGTATAGGTCTATCTTATCTTTACAGTTGTCGTTGTTAATGTATAGGTCTGTCGTTGCTAATGTATATGTCTATCTTATCTTTACAGTTGTTGCTAATGTGTAGGTCTTGTATAGGTCTATCTTATCTTTACAGTTGTTGCTAATGTGTAGGTCTTATATAGGTCTATCTTATCTTTACAGTTGTTGCTAATGTGTAGGTCTTGTATAGGTCTATCTTATCTTTACAGTTGTTGCTAATGTGTAGGTCTTGTATAGGTCTATCTTATCTTTACACTTGTTGGTAATGTGTAGGTCTTGTATAGGTCTATCTTATCTTTACAGTTGTTGCTAATGTGTAGGTCTTGTATAGGTCTATCTTATCTTTACAGTTGTCGTTGTTAATGTATAGGTCTGTCGTTGCTAATGTATAGGTCTATCTTATCTTTACAGTTGTCGTTGTTAATGTATAGGTCTGTCGTTGCTAATGTATAGGTCTATCATATCTTTACAGTTGTCGTTGTTAATGTATAGGTCTGTCGTTGCTAATGTATAGGTCTATCTTATCTTTACAATTGTTGTTGATTTGTCGGTCTATCTTATCAAATGCACGAACGGTGTGGCCATTTACTGGTTCGAATAAGATAACATAAGCAGAAGAACTGTCAGCCGACTCATGATATTGTGCTATTTTTAGTCATACATCTTTATGGAGCCACCTAGCGCGGGAGCTAGTTGACGCAGGATAGTTATTCCACCGCAAGCGGCACCGGAGTCGACTGAGCCTAGATAACTGTGCACAGGAGCAAGTCTGCAATCAAGTCGGGGAAGAAACGACAGACTGCGTGTTATCTCATCACTACAAGTAAGCCGTTGGTCAGAAAAATATGGGCCTTACACGACTATTGGCATATATGTGTAAGTAGCTGTGGCTGAGATACATAGCTTTTCATGATTCCATCCCCTTCATTGGGAAGCGACTTAAATAACTGTGGTTTAGTGTTAGCGAAGAAAAGACAGCGAGGAAGGGAACTGGACACCATATCTTGTAAAAACAACCGAGGCGAGAAAAGTGATCATGGTGAGAAAAGCGTTATCAGGAACAAGTGAAACATTCTGATCAAGGTGACAGAAGCGTTATCAGGAACAAGTGAAAACATTCTGATCAAGGTGACAGAAGCGTTATCAGGAACAAGTGAAAACATTCTGATCAAGGTGACAGAAGCGTTATCAGGAACAAGTGAAAACATTCTGATCAAGGTGACAGAAGCGTTATCAGGAACAAGTGAAAACATTCTGATCAAGGTGACAGAAGCGTTATCAGGAACAAGTGAAAACATTCTGATCAAGGTGAGAAAAGCGTTATCAGGAACAAGTGAAAACATTCTGATCAAGGTGACAGAAGCGTTATCAGGAACAAGTGAAAACATTCTGATCAAGGTGACAGAAGCGTTATCAGGAACAAGTGAAAACATTCTGATCAAGGTGAGAAAAGCGTTATCAGGAACAAGTGAAACATTCTGATCAAGGTGACAGAAGCGTTATCAGGAACAAGTGAAAACATTCTGATCAAGGTGACAGAAGCGTTATCGGGAACCAGTGAAACATTCTAATCAAGGTGGGAGCTAAGATTTGTGCTTCTGGAAATAGGCTATGGAAATCGACAAAGTAGCGAGCCTACTGCACTACAGCTATGAAGATGCCTCGGAAATGCAAGAAGTGAAACAGTATCCCACTAAATAAAATACCATCAATAGTTAAATTAACTCAGCACGAGTAGCTTCGAACAACAACAATACAATCCATAACACTTCATCCACGATAGCAGTGCTTGCTCTTTGAAATAACTTTATCTGAGTGGCAGAGCAGCCACAGCGCTTGTCTCTCGCCACGGTTGTCTTTACAAAATTCTTCTCCATTTCAAAGATACCGAAGCATCAGATTATCTATATAAATTGGTACATATAGAAAGCCTACGCCAAAGCACTCTGTGTGCTCCTGCAATATGCAGTAAGTTTCTATGCTCAAGTTGGTACTACCATATATATTTCTATTTTGTCGCCTTTTGCGACATTTATAAGGGCACAGTTGCCCTATTTTTCCTACCCATTAAGTGACCCGAGATCCATGCAGTGAACGCTTTAGTCCACCCAGCTTTAACTTTATATCGGACTAATAGTAAGAGGAGGTTATACAATGATGGCGGTTACTGATCACACCATCTCGCACATCTGGGGTCACGTGTCATAATGTCCTTGACATTTAATTAATCTTCGACAGTTTCTGCAGCGTCACGATTGGTATCGTGTGTATTGTTGGGTGTGCGATTGGCAAAGCGGTTAGTGCCTTCGTCGACCACAGCAAACAGACCAGGGTCGTGTATCGTTCGTAGTAGCACTCTAGTCTACGCTTACCAGTTTTACCATTACACCTGTCTTGACTCCACCAGAGTGACACCTGTCCTGACTCCACCAGAGTGACACCTGTCATGACTCCACCAGAGTGACACCTGTCCTGACTCCACCAGAGTGACACCTGTCCTGACTCCACCAGAGTGACACCTGTCCTGACTCCACCAGAGTGACACCTGTCCTGACTCCTCCAGAGTGACACCTGTCCTGACTCCTCCAGAGTGACACCTGTCCTGACTCCACCAGAGTGACACCTGTCCTGACTCCACCAGAGTGACACCTGTCCCGACTCCACCAGAGTGACACCTGTCCTGACTCCACCAGAGTGATACCTGTCCCGACTCCACCAGAGTGACACCTGTCCTGACTCCACCAGAGTGACACTTGTCCTGACTCCACCAGAGTGACATCTGTCCTGACTCCACCAGAGTGACACCTGTCCTGACTCCACCAGAGTGACACCTGTCTTGACTCCACCAGAGTGACACCTAGTTAAACCGAACAGAACCAATGGGACATCCTAAGCACATTGCGAAAGACGTCTAAATAGTACTGTGCATGGGGCTAGCAACCTCATCATGTAAAATCACTGTAACGAAACTATCAATGCAAATGTTAAGATAAAGGTTCTCTGTATATGGGCCAACCGAAGTGAGTGAACAAGCTCCTGACATGTCCATTATGACATATAAACACGAACAACAGTCTAATCATTACAAATATAGCTGCTTCTCCTTATATTATTTGCTAAAGTGCATATAACCATCTGCCCGCCAATCTCATCTTGTAGAACTAACAATTGTATGGTCATTAGTATGTGTGAACCGCCAGATGTTACCGGCGCCCAAAAGGACGCAATAAAAACTGCCAAATATGCAAATAATTAATCTGTAACCGCCAAGCATGTCGCAAGAGGCGACTAAAGGTTAGCATGCTTATCGTGCAGCTCCCATTGTGTGACGTCTTGCTACTAGGCTTTTCCAGCTTCAACAGATCCAAATTGACAAAGAACAACATCCGCTACCTTGTACCGTAATTAACTCATTGTTTGGTCACAGAGGCCATCTTGTTTGCTTTACCCGCCATATTGTAAACACCCGTGGACGTTTCTCATTCGACAGTATGTTTAAATAATTGACACATCTGCTGGCACATCTTATCTGCTCGCACATCTTATCTGCAGGCACATCTTATCTGCTGGTACATCTTATCTGCTGGCACATCTTATCTGCTGGTACATCTTATCTGCTGGTACATCTTATCTCCTGGCACATCTCACGGGCACATCTCATCTCCTGGCACATCTCATCTCCTGGCACATCTCATCTCCTGGCACATCTCACCGCCACATCTTATCTCCTGGCACATCATGTCTGCGGGCACATCTTATCCCCTGGCACATCATGTCTGCTGGCACATCATGTCTGCTGGCACATCTCACCGGACACATCGTTTCTCCTGGCACGTCTGATCTCCTGGCACTTCTGATCTCCTGGCACTTCTGATCTCCTGGCACTTCTGATCTCCTGGCACTTCTGATCTCCTGGCACTTCTGATCTCCTGGCACTTCTTATCTCCTGGTAGATCTTATCTCCTGGTAGATCTTATCTTCTGGCACATCTTATCTCCTGGCACATATATGTATACTGGCCTTAACTGTAGCATTGTACTGACGAGAGGAGCTCAGATCTGTAGATGTCTCAGATATGAGGGCCGGGTTGGTAGAAGTTAACGAGACTAATTGTCTGATCATTGTAGTAGAAGAGTACTCGCTTTTCAAGGAATATGTACGGGGTTCAACTCTCGTTACTGGCACGTTCCAGTCGACTCAACTGTAAATAGATGCCTGACTTATGAGTTATGGAACGAAATGCCACGGAAAGGTAGCTGGGCACACTATCTGTAATACTGAAGTCTCCAGCATTTTATTCCAGACCAGCGATTAAGTTTGCTGTTGGACTTCTTTTACCTTTAACGAGAATCAGGAAGCCAAGACTAACGCCAAGGTCAAATGTCACACTGACCATAACTTTACCTCTCGTCTTCGTCGGTCGGTCCTATTGTGTTCAACGTGGAACATCACTGACACATGAAACATCACGGAAAATGGAATATCACTGACACATGGAACACCACTGACACATGGAACGGCACATGGAACACCACCGACACATGGAACACGACCGACACATGGAACACGACCGACACATGAAACACCACCGACACATGAAACACCACCGACACATGAAACACCACCGACACGTGAAACACCACCGACACATGGAACATTACTGACACATGAAACACCACCGACACATGGAACATCACTGACACATGAAACATCACTGACACATGGAACATCACTGACACATGAAACACCACCGACACATGGAACATCACTGACACATGAAACGCCACCGACGCATGGAACATCACTGACACATGGAACATCACTGACACATGGAACATCACTGACACATGGAACACCATTGACACACGGAACATCATTGACACATCGAACGTCATAATTGTTAACCTGCTGAGACGCACCTTTTTTGCAAGGACGAGCCAGGGCTGCTGTCTTTAGTACCTATCGAAAAATACGATCTCGTTTCTACCATTCACAATAAGAAGACAATGAGCCAAGAAGCGAGACCGGCAAAACTGTGGACACCTGGAAAAGCGGGGTAGTCCTTCAGCAGACACTGCTGTAGGGGATGAAGTGCTAGAGACTTGTATTTGGCCATATTATTTTGTTAGTGAGACCGAGTTGCTAATTCTTTTCCTTGCCGACTTGCATTTGCTAACATCAAAGGGGGTAACCATTCATATACCAAATGAACGTTTTTCTCCGCTCAATTCCATATTTTTATATAATGAAATTTAAAAGAACAATTATTTTCCTCCTTTCTAATTATTTTTTTCGTTTGCATGTTTTCTAATAAACAGTGCATTGTACTATGTTTTGCGTTGTATGACCTTGTGCATCGGACTTCAGCACTAATTTTCGAATGGATTTAATTTTCATATGTGCGCTACCTCGCTGAGTATTATAACATGTATGTCATGTTTGGGCTGTGAGACTGGGGTCTAACCACGACATTGCCGAATCTTATAACATATTTGTCTTATATAGAGAAGTCATCTGTGCCTGAGGACTGACTTCATAGCTCTCTGTGCCCACTGCCTTAACCTGGTAAGGACTCTCACCAGCTATCGAATAATCACCATAAATAATATACGGGTATATGGCAAATTGCTCGAGAAGATAGTGGCCAAGAAAATAATGGCCAAGAAAATAATGGCTTACATAGAACTGGAGCACATCCTACCCGATATGGGCAGCAACAGAACAACGAAGGAGACCTGAGGTAACGCTGGAACTTTCGCGTACGATGTCTGAGGGTTTTCAGTCAAAGAAAGAAAGAGTCGCGGTGGCACTCGACCTGGAAGACGCATACAGCCGTGTCGATTTTGGCACTTTAATTACCCATCTGAAGCAGTGTGGTTTAAACCCGTGGCTAGTTAGTTAGATATCAGCTGTCCTGATGAGAACAGTTGCGCTACCTGTAGGATCGTGGACATCAGAACCGAGGCCAATATGTCCAGGACTGCCTCAAGGATCTCTGCTCTCACCGGTGCTGTTCTACATCTAATCAGTAAAAGTGGCCAATATTCAACCCACAGGGACAGGGCGAACGTTGACATTTGCCCATGATATCCTAACGTACAGGACTGACTCAGACAGGCAAGAGTTGGTCAAAGACATCCAGGAAACCTTGCACGCAATCTCACAGCAGTGCGGCGACTCAAACTCCAAGATCAACCCGAACAAAGCCTACATGATGAGATTCTCTTTGAATAATTCCATAGTAAAGGCTGAACTCTTGGGCATTACATTTGATGGTTGCATCATCGAAAGGTGAGACAGGTTGAAATACCTTGGAGTGACATGTGATCGTAGTCTATCCTATAATTGCCATGTTGACCACATCGTATAAAGATGTAAGCGAGGGTTAGGAGCACTCAAAACCATGACTGGTGCCATCTTGGAACAACGCCTCCTGCTCGTCCTATTTCGTCAGGTCGTGTTGTCTGTCATCGATTACGGGCTGGATATTCTCACACTATCAAGAACACAGTGTGAAAGGTTGGAACGCATCCATAATGAAGGTATGTGACTGGTTCTGGGCTGCACTAGAGATACCCCGATTGTGATGATGCGGTACATGTTGGGATTGTTATCAGCAACATCCAGACATAAACTGGCACTAGTCAAAGCCTATATGCTTGTCACCACAGACACGTGGCACCTTCTGTACAGTAGTATCTCAGACATAAAGGGATCACGAATCAAGAGAGCGGCGTCATGGATGGCACAGGCAGAGACAACAATCGGACACGTCATTCCAGCTGAGACGATAACCAAAGGGGAAGAATGCGTCTACACTGGTGATAGAAGAGTACCAGAGAGTCATCATAACCTTCGGCAAGGAATGCAGAGAACGGAGCAACGGGAGAGCAGAGCACGAGGTGAATCAGCTGATAATTGAGAACACGCAGGAGAGTGATGCCGTCTTATACACCGACGGATAAGTCGTGCGCAGTGGGACATCAGGCTGGGGTTTCTCGGCTAGAGTCAGAGGACAGGTGGTTGCGCAGTAGGACATACATGTCAACAACCTTCAGTTTGAGAATGGAGACAGAAGCAGTGACCTCAGCACTGAAATTGATATCTGAGACTTCTATAAGCCGTATTTCAGAAGGGACGGCTTATGTGCGAGTGGATAGCAGCTGTTGAGGCCTCAAACCTTCAGGGGTTGGCATGGATCTACTGTCCTGCTCATAGTGGGGTTCAGGGCAATGAAAGAACTGACATTATGGCTTGACAAGCTCCGATGATGGGCACATTAGTGATGAATAGAAGTGACATTTTGAAATCAATTAATGACCGCCTGTTAGATGAGGACACCGCAATAGAAGCAGCAATTCACAGGCTGCAAAGTTTCTACATCAACCGAGGTTCAAGCGGAGTATGGCGTACGAGAGGACGGAGTAGGAGAGTGTACAACCAACGAGCTACATGGACCATCAGTATCCATACCCTGGGTCATATGCCGAGAGAGACAGTACACCTATGTGTATGCCCGGAGTGCAGTGTAGTCGATTCTTAGAAACAGAAACAGATAACATATGGGTCATGTTCGTGGTCTAACCACTACCTTGCTGAATGCCCCTATGCAACTCCGCACGTTGTTCCATATAATGCATACGGGTTTGCTGTAGCTGGTCCTTGTACACGAACTGCTTAAAAATTAATTATTGTTTCACTTTTAGCAGCTTATATAACCAAATGCTGTACATGGTGACGTTACTATTTTCAAACCCTCTAGCTGTCTTTAACGACATGTTTGGATGATAACAGTGGCCCTATTCCTTTAAGCCGCGACCCCCGCCTCCAATCTTTGGGGTACTACCTATTGTAAAATGACAATTTTTTTTCCGTTCGCCTTATTTCTCAATTCCCCAAAGCGGCGTGCGTTGTACTACGGTTTTTGTTTTGCGCCTGTCAGCCCAGTGCACCCGACTTCGGCATGAATTTTATGTTAAGGTCTGCTTCCTCCTGCATTTTCTAAGGGTTTGCTTCCCCGGGGTAACAGCCGGTGGTGTGCTGAGGATCGAATCCAGCACCTTCGGTTTGTGAGATCTGTCACTTAACCCACGCCGTCCCCTAAAAATGACAATATTCACACACTGTAAACATATAGTGGTCCGATTAAACGAAAAAAAAAAAAAAAAAAAAAAAATACAGAACTGTTCCCATCATTGCTTCTTGTATTTAATAATGTTACATTTTACATTTGATCATATTCTGCATTTTTCAATTTCCTCCAGTTTGTTTTTTTCCGTCCATGTTCTCTTCAATTTCTTCAATTATCTCTTCTGCATCCTCGTCATTTTAAAATCTGTTTATTCCTTCATTTTCTAAATGGTTAATTATATTTTTTCTATCATTCTCTTCGAATCAAATTTTGTTTCATTCATTCATTAATTTTTTATTAAATATTTTTCTCACTATCTTTATATTTCGTCTTATTTTAGTTCCTTGTATTTTCTTTAATTTATCATTCGATTTCTTCCGTATTTCATTGCCTCCGTCTTATCTTCTAGCTCTTAACAGGGAAACTCTTCACAATTTAATGTAAACCATTATTATCAATGTAAAGGTCAAAACAACAACAAAAGGTACATTTCTGGAAAATCAGTTCAGCCTGAGGCCACCAATATCGATCTTCACACAGCAAAGCCATTGACAAAATTTCCAATATGTACTGTGTGTCAATTTATGTAACGTGTTCTGGAAGGGGGGGGGGGGGGGAGCTTTCTGCAACGTGTGCTGAGTCTCAGCTTGTGTATACCGTGTCTCAATACTATAGTGAATATTTCCATGTTGTAACATTGGTGTTTTCTGCGTACATGTGCATAATTGGACGGCATTCCGACAGAGATAGCTGCTGTATTAGCCCGTAAATATGGCGTCTGTGCGCGACACACGCTACAAACAACGAGCTGTAATTCGGGACTCAGAAAGCGGAAAGACGGAGCCGCATGATCGGCCGCGGTCTGGACGCCTTCCACAGCTACTAACTCATGCATGTTGCAGTGCGCCAAAACAATTATTCTTGAGGATCATCGCATCACAATGTGACAATTGACCCTACAGATTTCAGTCAGCGTTGGAAATGCGATAGCATTTGTCTAGGGGATCTTGAACATTCTGAAGTTATGCACAAGAACCTGTTCCTCTAATACTCATAACCTACCTCTGACGTTAAAGGGACATAGCTACGTGAACAGGCAGCGAGCTGGTAGAGCGAGCTGGTAGAACAAGCATGCCCTTGTTTGGCGGAAGATAGCATAAGGAATGGCCAGTTATAATGTGTGTAAAAACTGAATAAGTAGTTTCAGAAACAAATGTGTACGGCACTACTTTCTGATCAACACTCGTGTATTCAGAAACATGCTCAAAGTATGATACCAGAGGCGCATTTTTCCATTTGCAGTTTGACTATCAAGCGTTAGATGTTGTAAAAGTTACATATCATAAAACAATATACTGATCCAGGAATTATTGGTAGCAATAACACCCCGAAAGGTATGCACACTGAGCAGATCATACCATTGAACTTTCCGTTGATCGCACTTTCCGCCAGTACATTGTTACATACACAAGAGCTCCATGTACATCAATCATTTCTAAATACTGTTCCGGATGTACATGATTTTGTGGTATACCACTTACGGCTCCTGTGGATTATCGTAACTTTGTGAGCAGATTAAGCAAAAGGGGAAGTTGTTTGTAATATGGTCGTCTTTCACGGCTCATTCTGTTGGCCTTCACAACAATTAATCTCTGAAGACATGTCTTGCGGTTATGTTGTTAAAATTCCTTGCACATTTGTTGACCCCGGTAACTCATCGGTGTCACATCATTAAAAAATATGATATACATCAAGTGCCACTTAGATTTGTCCCTCGTTAGCTAGCTCAATAGATACAGACAACGTGTTTTGTCAAAAGAATGCCTTTTAATATGCGTTTCCATTCTTTCATTTGCAGATCATCAGAAGTTGGAACGAGAGGCCCGGATATGCAGACTGCTCAAGCATCCCAATATAGGTAAGTCAGTTCAGTTGTTATTTTTGCTTACATGTCCATAACAGGTCCTCCTTATTCGTCTCCTTCCAATTTATTTTTACTCGTCGTAGTTCCTTTTCAGACATCGTGAAAATATATCTAAAGCGAGCAATGGTGGGCTGGAGGGTAATGTCTCCAATAGAGCTTATCCAGGAACGACACTTGTCATGGCTGCGTGTGCTTTCTCGTATGTTTGACGGCCCTGCAGAAGATTTGTCAGTGGAAACATATGATCAGAGCTGCAGACACATTCAACAGACAAATCGTCGTATTATCAGTGCGGCAGACACATCGATGGCATCTCAATATGCCGGAGAACTGGCATGTAGGGAGTCAAAGATTGCCTCGTAGACGAATGGGACGGTGTGCGAGTCTGGTGTATTCAAACCAGAATGCGAGTCTGGTGTGTTCAAACCAGAATGCGAGTCTGGTGTGTTCAAACCAGAATGCGAGTCTGGTGTGTTCAAACCAGAATGCGAGTCTGGTATGTTCAAACCAGAATGCGAGTCTGGTGTGTTCAAACCAGAATGCGAGTCTGGTGTGTTCAAACCAGAATGCGAGTCTGGTGTGTTCAAACCAGAATGCGAGTCTGGTGTGTTCAAACCAGAATGCGAGTCTGGTGTGTTCAAACCAGAATGCGAGTCTGGTGTGTTCAAACCAGAATGCGAGTCTGGTGTGTTCAAACCAGAATGCGAGTCTGGTGTGTTCAAACCAGAATGCGAGTCTGGTGTGTTCAAACCAGAATGCGAGTCTGGTGTTGTCAAACCAGAATGCGAGTCTGGTGTGTTCAAACCAGAATGCGAGTCTGGTGTGTTCAAACCAGAATGCGAGTCTGGTGTGTTCAAACCAGAATGCGAGTCTGGTGTGTTAAAACCAGAATTCTCTTGGTAGAATTTCGAATTGGTTTCCAATCCGTCTCCGTTGACAGTGTCAAAGACCTTTGTCAGGTAAAAAAAAGTCGTGTACAGATAACGATGCTGTTGCCGACAATTTTCTTGGATTTGACGAGCTGCAAAAAAACTTGGTCAACCGTCTGGCGGTCATCTCGGAAACCACATCGATTCTCTTGGAGCAGCTTCTGCTCTAGAAGAGTTGTTCAGCTGTTGAGCAAGACTCCAGCTATAATTTTTCTAGCGATCGACAGGAGGGAGATTATCACAAGATTGCCGTTGTGCTTGTACATGTGGACAATGGTGGTAACTTTCAGTTCCTGGGGCATGGGACCTGTATCCCAAATTGAGCAAAAGAGGTCTGTTAGCTTGTGTAGCAGCAGGGGCCTCCTGCTTTGTAGCAGCAGGATTATTATCTGACCTGATAACTTTGTCATTGGACATTAGCCTGATTTCTTTCTCGACCTCAACTGTGTTGGGTGGGATTCCAAGCCTATCATTGCCGGTAAGTTGAGATCAGCGTGTTATGGCTAATCCAGTGATGGTGGATGGACAGTTCGGGATAGCCATGAAATGCTCTGACCATGAAATGCTCTAACCATGAAATGCTCTAACCATGAAATGCTCTGACCATCCGCCTAGAATGTCGTCTTTGTCAGTCATCAGTGCCGTGGCATCGACATTAAGAACAGGAGATGAATAATAGGACCCGGGACCATATACCGTCTTCAGGGCATCGTAAAACCGCTTTAAGTCGTTCGTATCTGTTCACCGCTGTATGTCATCTGATTTGCTGTTGTGGGAAGACGCGTCGTGTAGGGGTTAGAATCGAGCGTAAGCTTGGTTTTCCAATTCCAACATACCGGGTTCGAAATTAGAAATGACTTGGTGTCCAGTTTGACTGGGTATACCTGGGATTGTTCTTTGTATGACCACTTCTCCGCGTACATAAAGGATTAGCAAAACGACCATACTGCAAAACTGCCGTGGAACACTTTACAAACAGTTGCACACAGACGTCCACACACTGGCCAACTTGTTCTCATTACAAACAGATACACACACGCATTCATACACTGACCAACACATCCGGATATCGTCCAAAGGAATACGGTATGGGTTGTAAAGGAGCGTGCTTTCTTCGGTAGAACTCAGAAAGACAAACAATTAATCAAGCACCCCCCCCACCCCACTGGTAGACATGAATCTTTTCAACCGTATATGGTAGTCTATCCTCAACCAATGATGGTTGTTGTTGTTTGCGAATGCCCACAATGAGTAGGTTACTCTTTTGTGCGCCCTGAAAAGGACGTTAAGTGGCGGGTTGCAGTAGCTTTCCTCAAATCTCAAGCGTGCTGATGAAGGTAGACCGGGGTCATCCAGGCGCTTGTGCTATGCTTGGCTTCATCTGCGTGTCACTCACTACTACGAGGATCACGTCGATCCCTCACCTTGTTAGCCAGATTGCTAGGAAAACAGCCCGTTTCCTGGAAAGGCTACGAGGAAGCTAAGGTGACGGTCTTGTCCAGTACATTTTGCCTGACCAGACAGTCTTCCTTCCCTCAACCAATGGTAAACATGAACTTCCGGATATGGTGGTCCATCCCCAACCAATGGGAGCATTTCCTCGCCCGCTTTCAACATGAAGAATATTAGGGCTAAAATTGAGGGATGGGGCAGTACGAACATCTGCCTGTATGACAAATAGTTTCCAGGGCTGAGTACGACAGAGGTGTGTTCTTTCTCCACTTTCATCCATAATTTATTTGGATAAAATCACTCGGCTGGCTAACCCCCATGAGGATTTCCAAAATAGACTTGTTTGCTGATGATCAGGTCATCTTTTACAAAAACAGAGAAGACCTACAACACCACATAGCCTCTCAATTTTGCTTGTAATGAACATCAAATGAAGATTAATAAGACTGAGCCTACAACGATATCACGTGAACTCATGCTGAAAGGTTTCCACCGCAGTGACATTAGTATCAAGCAGGTAAGGGAGTTCAAATCCCTAGGTTGTATGTTCACTGATGACGGCAGAGTGGAGATGGAGATCGCACATTGAATTCAGAAGGCGACAGTGTCCACTATCAAATGCACCGATTTTGAGACACCCTAGAGCGCTTCTTTCAAACTAAGAGTTGGGTGGTGAATGCATTGTTTATTCTTACATTGTGTTGTCGGTGTCATTGTTGGTCCTTACTGGAAACACATAAGAGTAAGATTTAGAACAGTGAGATGCGCCGTGTGAGAAGTGCAGCTGGAAAGACAATTCATGAACAAATCCGCATCACCACGCTGAGGCAGATAGTGGAGACAAACCCTGTTAGTGTCTGCATTGACGCCAACAAAAAATGAATCGGCTTGGTCACTTAGCCAGAATGCATTATGTCCAGCCTGCAGCGAAAGCATATCATATTTAGGCCTCTGATCCACGTGCAACAGGCCAACATAGACGTAGGTCTCTGACACACTCAGAAAGTTACACCTGGCGACAAATGAAGTGGTAGAAGAATTGGGGTAGACAATAATGCCTCTTATTTTATTCCACGACAATCATAAGATAAAAAGAGCACAATATCATCATGTGATAGAACAATTTCTTGCCTTCAATAAACTATTTTTCAAAATAGCCACCACTTTTGGCTTTACATTTTCTCCAACGATGAACAAGAGCATTCATGCCGCGCTCGTAAAAAATATGTAACAGCGGAGCTGACTCACTGTTTCACAACTGCTATGATGGCGTTGTTGCTAGGTAAACATTGCCCACGCAGTCCATTTTTCACACATCCCTCAACCAGCACCTGAACAGAACCCAACACATCCCACAACCAGCACCTGAACAGAACCAAACACATCCCACAACCAGCACCTGAACAGAACCAAACACATCCCACAACCAGCACCTGGACAGAACCCAACACATTCCACAACCAGCACCTGGACAGAACGCAACACATCCCACAACCAGCACCTGAACAGAACCTATCACAGCCCACAACCAGCACCTGAACAGAACCTATCACAGCCCACAACCAGCACCTGAACAGAACCCAACACATCCCTTAACAGGCACCTGGACAGAACCCAACACACCCCACAACCAGCACCTGAACAGAACCCAACACATCCCACAACCAGCACCTGAACAGAACCCAACACATCCCACAACCAGCACCTGGACAGAACCCAGCACATCCCACAACCAGCACCTGGACAGAACCCAACATATCCCACTTAACAAGCACCTGAACAGAACCCAACATATCCCTCTTAGCAACCACCTGGACAGAACCCAACACATCCCACTTAGCAACCACCTGAACAGAACCCAACATATCCCTCTTAGCAACCACCTGGACAGAACCCAAGACATCCCACTTAACAACCACCTGGACAGAACCCAACACATCCAATAAGCACCTGGAGAGAACCCAACACATCCCACTTAACAAGCACCTGGAGAGAACTTAACACATCCCACTTAAGCACCTGAACAGAACCCAACACATCCCACTTAACCACCTGGACAGAACCCAACATATCCCACTTAACCCTTTACACCCTAACCTGCCCAGTGTATGTTGTTTGGAAACTGAAAACACTACTACTATGTTCAATGTAATTGTTCTGTTCATGTTCTGTTCTGTGAAAGCATTTACATCTCATATATAAACAAATAGTATATGAATAAGGCAAAGAAGTATCTCCCAGCTCTTATGAATATGTATTTCCTGTTTTAAGTCTTAGGGTGTAAAGGGTTAAGCACCTGAATAGAACCCAACACATCTCACTTAACCACCTGGACAGAACCCAACACATCCCACTTAACAAGCACCTGTACAGAACCCAACACATCCCACTTAAGCACCTGGACAGAACCCAACACATCCCACTTAACAAGCACAAGAACAGAGCCCAGCACATCCCACTTAACTCTTAAAGGCCATAAGAAGGCTGTCAGCGTTCTTCATGGCGTCCGCTTAATGCCAGAAAAACGCTCATATCGTTAACAGGACATTAAACGAAATGTTTTTTTTCCCCTAGTGTTTCTAAATTTCAATTAACAATACATGGTAAGGGAAGCAACTCATATTTACGTTTCAAATGTAACAGTTCATTGTGTGGACATTTAAAGTTTGAAAACATTTGTTATCTTTCAAGTTAGTTTATCACACAAAAAAATGTGTAGCGAGCCTAGCACTTCAAGATTGTCTAATAGTAAGTTGTTTTTATCTGTAGAAAAGGCTAGAGAGTTGTGTACTCTAGATGAATTTAGTGACGAGGATTCACATTTTTCTGATGTTGAATCGGAGTTGAGACAGAATATAATATTATTCAACTTACTCAGCCAGGACCTAGTGCTACCTGAATGACAAAAACGTTTGACCGCACCATGAACAGAAAAACGAAGATGCAATATTTCTAAAGCAAATTCTAGAGAACATGCAAGCGAATGGGTTTCAGAACCCAACACATCTCACTTAACAAGCACATTGACAGAGCCCAATACATCCCACTTAACAATCACATGGATAGAATCCAACCACAGCGTACTCCTGGGTGCCAGGTGTGTACACACCCATACGAAAGCATTTATCATCATCTCATTTGAGTTCTCAGCGCTCAACTATGTTAGGGAAATAATTCTTCCGCTTAGGTCACATAAATAGAACACTTTCTGTGGCGATAGGCAGCGGCTGACAAACGCGTACAGATCCCATTACATTACATTGGGCTGAAGGGCGAGAGCCCAGTTGTTGCTGATTCCGTCAATGTAGAAATGACTTAATAAAACACGTGTTTAAGTCAATTTTTTAAAAACTTTAACTAAAAAAAACAGTACTCTAAATATAATTTATAAGCGCTGTTATATTTTAATAACAAACAAAATTCCAATAGAGGTTGATACATAATCAGGATAAGAGCTGCAGGAGAAACATCAATGATAAGTGTCATTAACAGTCCGCTGTTGTCGTTGAATGTCAACAATGAATATGATTACTCTTTTGTGCGCCCTGTAAAGGGCGATTAGTGGTTCGTTCCATTAGCCTTCCTCACATTCCAGGCGTGCTGATCAAGGTGGACTGCGGTCCTCCAAACGGTTGTGCTATGCTTGACTTGGTCTGCGTGTCGTTCACTACTACCGGGATCACGTCGATCTCCCACCTTGTTTGCCAGGCTGCCATAAAAACTGCATGTTTCATAGGAGACCTACGTTGAAGTGAGGCGGGGATCGTGTCTAGTATATTTCAACTGAACTTGACCAACATGTCCGATGAGTACGTTTTGTCTGACCACACGTTAGTCTTCTCTCCCATTAAAAGACCATAGGCTCAGTTTATCGCACACACTCTCAGGAAGGAGGGTATAGAGAACCTTACAGTAACGAGAAAGATCGAGGGCGAGAGAGGCAGACGTAACAGTATCAGCAATGTCGAAACGAGCAGGATTGGGAAATGCAGAACAGTAGAACATAATTCCTCCAAAGATAGATGATGGTTTGAGTAGGGAATGGACCATAGCAAACATAAAAGTATGAACGGTTGCTGCGCCAGGGCAGAAACAAAACTATACGCACTTTATGGATACAAGGTCTTCGTCGGCAGCAAAGACAACACGAAAACATCTAACAAATCACCAAGTAAATAATGTAACTAAACTACTCTAACAAATCACCAAGTAAATAATGTAACTAAACTATCATCCAAGGTCTGCGAAGGCTTCAGTATACTTAGTTGTAATTGGTTTCTTGACTTGTAGTTGGGGAAAGTAGGGAAGACGAGATAGCAGAATTATTTTCTCAGCTTAAAAGAAAGTTTAAACTGTAAAAATTGAAGTTTAACATTTTGTTCCAAAATTATTAACCCATCCCCTAGTGGTCTGCCGGGGTCTTTGTGAATGACAGTGACAAGACTACCACCACTGCCTCACAGGGAGCATGTCGTAAAAGGCGACTCTGTGACATGGCATAACACCGGCCATGGTTAGGTGGTTTGTTTAGAGCAGCATAAATGGCGCCTAACAGACTGCAGGTCTACTTTGCTCTAGTGTTTTAGTCTATAAAGATGAACTCGCACATCGGTTCACCACCCAACACAGTAGAGTATTAAGCTGCTCAAGCCTAGCCCGCTAAGCAGGAAACCCGTCCCCGGCTATATCCAGCTCGTAGTAGGGCTGGGACCTGCACATGGTCATCTGTCCTGTAGAAGTACAGGTCGACTAAAAACTAAGAACTAAGATAAATAACAATTATTAAAAACTAAGAACTAAGATTAATAACAATTTTAATGTAGAAAATAACTCAAGCAGCGGTACATGGGGAGTAAGCTAGCAGCGGTACATGTGGAGTAAGCTAACAGCGGTACAAATGGAGTAAGCTACCTTCTTGTTTCTGAAGATCGCTTTAGAAATAATGCATCATGGCATAGACCAAAATAAATGATATCCCGTTCTCTCTCTCTCTCACCCTTTCTCCCTCCCCGTTTTTCTCTCTTCTCTGCTTCCCCCATACCCTTCCCCATGGGAGAAGAGGAAGGAAGAAGCGGAGTCCATTCAGGCAGTGTCTGCCATTGAACTACATTTACCTTAGCATTTGTATATTATCTAAATATGAGAGACAGTTCTTTGGCCGTAGCGTTGTCTAAGTGGACGTATCTTATTTGCGTGCCTGCATAGTCAGTTCCTGATTGTGACTGTCGTACCAATAGAATTTAAGCAGACTGTTTAGAATTTTACCGTACGTTACTCCTGTTCAGGCTCGAGGCACGGATAAATAAATCGATTGTCACGAGCGATTGTCTGTTATATTCTCTCGAATATCTGTCTACGGTCAATTAGAGATGATGATGCCCTCAATCGACATCTCATGATGTGTCGTCTCCTCTCGAGAGGTTTCAAATCTTGCTGTGCCGGTGGAGGTAGTTCTTGTGTATTTTGGGGACGCCATACAATTCATTTAATTTGTTTACTTACGGTCTCCCTGCGTGTCTTACAGTAGTAGTTGTAGTTGGAATAGTAGTAGGCGTGGGGAGATAGCAGTAGTATTTGTGGGGATAGTTGTGGGCCGCAGTTGTAGTTGCGGGCCACAGTTGTAGTTGCGGGCCACAGTTGTAGTTGTGGGAGAATGCCCACTCTAAGTAACTTTAAAATGTTCTGTAGGTGGCATGTTGCGGTAGTTTTTCGCACATCCCTAACGTTCTGATGAGGGTGGACTTGGGTCCTCCAGGTGGTTGTGCTATGCATGGCTTCATCAGCTGTCGCTCACTACTACGGTAATCACGTCGATCTCCCATTTCGTTATCCAGACTGTCATGAAAGAGTGTAGACTATCTACATAGAGAACTGCGTGGAAGTGAGGTGGAGGTCTTGGTCAGTATATTTTACCTGACCCTGACTAACATTGTCGGATCAGAATATTTAACCTGACCCTGACTAACATTGTCGGATCAGAATATTTTATCTTAACTTAACTTAACTTAACATCTTTATACTGGTTTAGAAGACCCTGCAGAGTCTGTATACAACCAGTTACATTTACATCACCTTGCTCTAAAACCTATGCGCATCCAGTTTATTCTTAAATGCATTAACTGTCCCTGCCTCCACTACCTCCCCTGGCAATGCATTCCAAGCAGACACCACTCTCTGACTAAAAAAATATTTTCTAATATCTAACCTGGACCTCTCTTTAATCAGCCTGTAGCTATGCCCTCGTGTTATTGTAGGTGGCTGTATTTTAAAAAAACTTGTTATAGTCTAATTTATCGATTCCTCTGATCATCTTATAAACCTGTATTAAGTCACCACGAATTCTTCTCTCTTCGAGACACTGTAGGCCGGTTTTTCTGAGTCGTTCCTCATAACTGTAATTCTGGAATCCCACTATCATCTTTGTCGCTCTTTTTTGTATTCTTTCTAGCATGTTTATGTCCCCTCTATGATAAGGACTCCACACCTGTACACAGTACTCCAATCTAGGTCTAACTAAAGCTTTATACAGTTTGACGATCACTTCCTTGCTCCTATGTTTAATATTTCTTTTTATCATACCTAACATTGCATTTGCCTTTTTCACTGCTACCTTAACTTGCTCACTCACCTTTCCTGTATGATCTATTATAACCCCTAGGTCCCTTTCCTTATCTATCTTTCTAATATTGTTTTCTCCCATTCTGTAATTATGTTCCATATTGGATCTACCCATGTGGATGACTGTACATTTATCTACATTAAACTCCATTTGCCAGCTTACAGACCATTCTCGAATTTTATCTAAATCCGACATCAATATATCCACTTCCGCTTTAGATGAGACACTACTGCATAGTTTTGTGTCATCAGCAAATTTTGCTATCATGGATCTCATATCAATGTCCAAATCATTTATATATATCAAGAACAAAATTGGTCCCAAAACCGAGCCCTGTGGCACACCACTTTTCACTTCACTCCACTCAGAGTACTCCTTATTTATGCCCACCCTCTGCCTTCTTCCCGTTAACCAATTTTCAATCCATTTGGCAACTTCGCCACCTATTCCATGTGATTTTAACTTTCGAAATAATCTTTGATGAGGTACTCTATCAAAGGCCTTTGCAAAGTCTAGATAAATAACATCCACCTGACCCTGACTAACATTGTCCGATCAGTATATTTTACCTACCCTGACTAACATTGTCCGATCAGTTTGTCGTCAAGTCTCCCCTTTCCCTGTGACGACAGTAGTGATTATTATTATTAGTTGTAGTAGTAATAGTAGTAACGGAGCAGCAGTTATATAAGTGTAGTAGTAGTAGTGGTGACATCTCACATAGTTCCATCTAGTGACACTAACAGGTTTATATAACCGTCTCGAACCACAGAAAACTAATGTTCTGAATAAAAATAAGCGGACAGCCGATGCTTCTTCAAGTAGGTCGACCTCTTTCTGCCAGCCAGTGCTGCTAGCGAACTGAAGAGTTTAAGTACATTGATCACAGCAACACTACATCTAATACATTACTGCTGATATGGCGGCAAGTCATGGACTGCAGCGCTGAGATGGAGATAAGTCATAGACTGCAGCATTGAGATGGAGATAAGTCATGGACTGCAGCAGTGAGATGGAGATAAGTCATGGACTGCAGCGCTGAGATGGAGATAAGTCATGGACTGCAGCGCTGAGATGCAGGCAGTCAGAAACTGCAGCGCTGAGATGGAGGCAGTCAGAAACTGCAGCGCTGAGATGGAGGCAGTCAGAAACTGCAGCGCAGAAATAGAGGCAGTCAGAAACTGTAGCGCTGAGATGGAGGCAGTCAGAAACTGCAGCGCTGAGATAGAGGCAGTCAGAAACTGTAGCGCTGAGATGGAGGCAGTCAGAAACTGCAGCGCAGAGATAGAGGCAGTCAGAAACTGTAGCGCTGAGATGGAGGCAGTCAGAAACTGCAGCGCAGAGATAGAGGCAGTCTGAAACTGCAGCGCTGAGATGGAGGCAGTCAGAAACTGCAGCGGTGAGATAATCTGAGATATCGTTAACGTGGGCAGTTGTGTAAAACTCCCAATCCTTACTTCGCTAGGTACAGGACTGGCTAAGTCATGACTGAATGGCAGATGTAGAGGCATTAGCTGTGCAGGGGCTTGGGTGGATCTACTGAGCCAGTCATACTAGGTTCCATGGCAACGAAAGAGCTCACGTCACACGTACCAATTACGGGTAAACTAGATATGGATAGGAGCGACATTTTGAAGTCTATCAATGATCGGATGTTGCAATAGATAAAATCAGCAATTCACAGACTAGATCTTTGAAGTCGAGCGAGGTTCGTGCAGACTGGAACGTAATAGAGGACGGCGCATACGTGTGTACAACAAACGAGCGAAAGGAACCACAAGTATCTACACCTTTCGTCATTTACTTGGAGAGACCTATGGGTTTGCTCGAAGTGCAGTGAAGTTGACCCTTAGGAACATAACAGAAAATAACTGTTGATCGTATATTGAACTCTTTTATAGCAGATGTTCATCGTTTATTTGATCAGTGCCGCGGACACGTTGCTGTGTATATTCTATCCTTAATTGGTGGAACATATCAATCAGCTGTGGCCTGTAGTAAGTGTCATTTGGTTGTGGAACAGATCAATCAGTTGTGGCCTGTAAAAAGTGTCATTTGGTTGTGGAACAGATCAGTTATAGCCTGGAGTAAGTGTCATTTGGTTGTGGAACAGATCAGTTATAGCCTGTAGTAAGTGTCATTTGGTTGTGGAACAGATCAGTTATAGCCTGTAGTAAGTGTCATTTGGTTGTGGAACAGATCAGTTATAGCCTGTAGTAAGTGTCATTTGGTTGTGGAACAGATCAGTTGTGGCCTGTAGTAAGTGTCATTTGGTTGCGGAACAGATCAGTTGTGGCCTGTAGTAAGTGTCATTTGGTTGTGGAACAGATCAGTTGTGGCCTGTAGTAAGTGTCATTTGGTTGTTGTACCGTGCGCTCTTACTGGTTACTATGTCTACACCTCTTGGTCAGTTCGTGTTTTTAGTTTGTTGAACACAGAATGACCATAAAACCGGCAGCTAGGCCGGAATACTTCAACAGTGCTAACAAGCACTTAGTTATTCAATAGCCAAATACTCGTTTGGGAGTAAAGTCACGTGCATCAGCTCAAAGTAATTTATTGTTTGTTATTACCAGCTTCTACAAAAATATAGCTAAGATGTTTTTAATTTTTAATGACTGTCTGGGTCATTGTCATTGTATGTACCAGGGTTTCTCAAATGGTTTCTTCGAACCCTGAGGCCTTCCTTGTCTGAGATTCTAATTGAACAAATGGAAAGTCGTTTAAAGAAAACCGTAGCTCGCAGTTCTCGTATTGTGATAGATCAATAATCTATCTACGTCATTACGCTATTAATAGACCATCATGCCGTATCACCGTCGATGCCATTTGTGCTCTTCTTCTACTCATGGCGACACATCAGGAATTCAGCCGCTCCCTCCTCGCCTCTTACGTGGACCTTAAGGTTGCCTTTGATTCCGTGGACAGATGTGCCGTGTGAGATGCTTTAAAACACGTGGGAGTTCTCAGTACGCTGCACCGGGTAATCGGGCAGCTACACCGGATCACTATAACAAGAATCCGTCTGGGTTACCATCTCTCGGACATGTTCTCTACATCATACGGTATCCGGCTGGGATCCTAGTCATACCAGACCCCCACACTCGTGCACTGATAAAACCACTGAGGCCCTAGAAGACCTTGAGTTTAGTTTAGGACTCCACATCTCGTGGGCAAAAACCAAGATACAAAACTTTGGCTGCAATCCAACAACAGAAGGAATTGTCGATGGCAACCTTGTCAACTCCACTGAGATTAGTTTTACCTGCTTGGGAGTACACACGAACTCTGGTGAACGAAGCCACCCAGACACGGTGTACGAAGCCACCCGGACGTGATGTACGAAGCCACCCAGACGCGATGTACGAAGCCACGCGGACGCGATGTACGAAGCCACCCGGACGCGATGTACGAAGCCACCCGGACGCGATGTACGAAGCCACCCGGACGCGATGTACGAAGCCACCCGGACGCAATGTACGAAGCCACCCGGACGCGATGTACGAAGCCATCCGTAAATCATCTGAAGAGTCGGCCTGTATGCAGCTTCAATGAGCGCCTTTTATCGAGTCTGGAGACAGCAGAGGCCTTCCATGAAAAGCAAGATACGAATTTACATAGTCTATATTGTTCCCATCCGACTGTACGGTTCCGAAGCCTGAACTGTTTTGCAGGGCGATCAGAAGTGTATTGAACCTTTCCATATGCGTAGCCAGAGGCACATTCTTGCTATCTACCGGTAAGACTGGGTCTCAATACGAGGAAGTCATCCGACGGGCATGTCTTTTGAGCACATTCACCATGCTAAACCGTCAATGTTTGAATCTATTTCATGTGTTTCCGAGGATATATCCACCTGGCTAGGCAAAATCAGGAAAGACATTCTCATTGCATACAGTCTGGGGCTCAACCACTCAACGTGTTCATGGAACAGTGGTTGGAGAAACGTTTGAGTGGGCTACCTACCGACCTACTCACTTATATTTTTAACGCTGTTTCGAAATCCTGTCTTATCTGATTGTATTGTAACTGTCTTTCTATGCATGTCTTACTGCTTATGAGACAGCCGGCGTAGATAACAAATTTGAGTTATTTATGTAGAGTAGGCTTAATGGACGCTGTTCAGGCAAAATTCAAAGTTAAAATTCTACTCAAATTATTCTAGGGATTCTTGCTCCACAAAGAAAATGTAAAAAGTGGACTGTGTGGCTACAACATCAGGTCTTGGTTATATGGTTAGCGGAGAGGCATAGATGGCACCTGACAGGCTGCGGGTCTAAATTGCTATAATTTACGCTTCTATCTCCACCAGTCCAAAAGATATGCGATCGTACATTACAGGGGCCCTTACAGATATTGGGATTGACCTGGCAAGTCACCAGCGGATATTCGCTTGCCAAATAATATGAAACAAAGGAGGTCCCACTTTCCTACAACGTCTAACGACATAAGTGGACTAAAGATAGACATACATACAGACAGGCCGGCCGGCCGGCCAATCGATCGATCTGGTGCCGTATTGTCACGTTTTAGTGTCATATGCTATTTGGCACGTTCCCCAGTCTATAACCACGATGGAAAATTATTGGAGATGGTATACAGACATATCTAACCATAGTTGCACATGGAAATGACAGTTTAATATCATTTACTACATATTATACGTTAAAGACACGAGGGTGTGCCCTCGTCGGGAATACACGCAAAATATATAACATGTCTGTCAGCCACAACAGTAGGAACATATGACACCACAACCCTCTCCAAATCAATTGGACGGATAAACTATACGGAGACCACGAAACCTAAGGGGGGGGGGGGAGTTTGGTGACTGTATAGTCACGAGACAAGCCTGGGACAGACCACCATGGTTAAATGAGGAACATACCTGGGGTTCAATTCAAGCTCAGTGTCCGTAACGAGGGCTGGCTGCAGTATCCTCTGTCTCTCGTCTTGATGGTACACTCTACCAAACCGAAGTTTGGTCCATCTTCTGATGTTGCTCTCCTCGTATGGCACCGGCTGCCTCTTGTTCGCTTACCTTTAACCTTTAACCTTTCCTTTCAGTATTCTTTCTGTATGACCAAAATATTTGACCTGTCTGTCAAAAGTTCTTTACTCATGCCTATTCTCGTCAGGGCATCGTTATGTGTTTGTTCTTCTTTCCCTGAAATGCGACATTCTCCTGCATAACCAACCACATTTCCATGTCCTCTATTCTGTTCAACTGTTTGTTCATAATCAAAGTGTCTGCACAGTATAATAATGATTTTCCTGGATGCCAATATATTCCTCATCATATTAAATACTTCTGGCCATTTCTATTCACTTCGTCACTACCCTCTCACATCTAATGTGGTTATTTAAGGGCAGATGATTACGATAGGCACTAGGAGGAATGATTTAAAAATGATGCAATGGAAATGATGTACTACATTCTAGACAGCTGTGAAGCTACGTTATCGCCTGCACCAGAAGGGACGAGACGGAAGAAGCACACTTTTCAAGGTGCTAAACGATACCGCTTGTGTGGCTCCTTGTAATCGTGTGCGGCAGTGGGAGCACGTGACGGTTTCACATTGAGGTTCTTGAATGCTGGTAGATATATATATAGAGAGAGATAGTATAGTTCATATTTTTCCTAAGTACTTTGTTTTGCGCCTAACAGCCCAGTATATCCGACTTTAGCATGTTTATAAAATGGGGTAAATATGAGCGCAGGGTATGTAAGTATGGCATGTGTCATGCAGACCTGTGTGATTGACTTCTTGAGGCGAAAAGTGAGGAGTTTTACAGTATTCTATTAAGAAAAGCAACCATCTTGAATATTTCATGAATTCTCTGGAAATAATCAACTGGAGAGTTTTACCAAATAGTCGTTCCTATGCCTGCAACACGACGGACAGCCAACTGTAAGTGCAGATTAAATGAACTGACACGAGATAGTGTAAGATAAAAGCAGATCAATTGCAGCCACTGCTGTCGGGGATGAAGTGTTAAGATACCTCATTGTATTAAGCTTAAGGTTTTTATGAGGTTTGGGGGTCCAATACCGGTCATCGTCACGTTCCTTTCATCAAAATAAACTAGGTATCCATTTACAGTTGGGTTGACTGAAGCATACCAATGCAAGGGCCTAACCCAGTACATTTGTTTTGAGAAGCTAAGTAAGAAAAAGAAGCTAGCGATCATGCGCTCAGTTTTACAGTATTCTGTTGAAAAGCAGCTATCTGGAATTCACGTGTAGTGTATGGCTTGGAAATAATCGTTAGAATGGAGAGTCTGATCAAATGAGAGGCTTTCCGGTGCCTGCAACAACAGACCAACTGTGATGGCTCGCTTTGTCACTTGGCCCCCGCCATCGTCAGGCCCTCGATGTTAACTTTAAGTGCAGATTAAATGAGTTGGCACGAGACATTGTAGCAGGTTTCAATTAGGAACATGCGTTACGGCTACTTTCCCCATGGATACAGGTCCGTTTACTGGGAAGAGAAGAATAACCAAACACCCCCACCCCCATCCAACTTTCCAAGCATGTCGCAAAAGGCGGTTAACATAATAAGGAGTGTGCATGTGTCTAGCAGCATCGTCAGGTAAAACTAATCTCTATGGAATCTTAGTACAAGCACAGAAAGTAGTTTAGCTTAAGTTTTGTATAAGATTAGTCCACAGAGGATATGGAAAGTAATTATGGATGTTACGACAGGGGAGTCATTCTCAGTTGCTTAATTTGAAGGCATTGGTTCGTGTAGAGTTAAAGTCGAAATAGTTTATTTGTGTTTTCTTTCGAGAATTAACAAATGCCTAACTTTCACACTACGCTGTCGACTGCTAGTGCCATCGGTCATAGTTTTTGCAGAAAGGTGTAGCCGGTTCCATGCCCAAACTTCCTTAATCGTCTCTTACATGGCAGGTTGCGGGGGCACAATTCTCTCTTTTCGAGCACCGGTAACAAGCGATATATATTTTCGTCAGTCTAACACATCCCTACTGACGGACCTTACATAAAACACAATTAGTCAAAGTCTAGTTAACTGTTTGTGTGGCCTTGGTTCGCTTTCAGGCGCCATCTTGAATTCAATCAAAGAATGCAATGGACAATGTCAGTGTTTCCCTTCCCTAGAGCTGGTCCAGGGACGTTACTGGCAATGTCTGCGTGTGCTTTCTGTTCCTCGTAAGTCGACAACGTTTGTAGATAACAAAAAGTTAGTTTCCCGTACCAAGCAATGGTGGCAAAATCAGACGGGTTTATCCTGATGTAACTAATGCTGTATGTTCAGCAGTCATTGTATCAGGTTCAGCAGCCATTGTATCAGGTTCAGCAGCCATTGTATCAGGTTCAGCAGCCATTGTATTAGTTGTTATTGTTCAAAACCTACTCGCGCTGAATTCCATAATTGTTAGGTAATTTTGTGTGTGTAGTTTTTGTTTGTTTGTTGTAGAGTGTTTCAGTGGCTCTTCTTGTATCCAGAGGTTTCCTATAGAAGGTGGACTGACCTTTGTCACTGTAGTGTTTGATTCGAGGCTCTTCAGTAGGATTGCCACTATGAAGCTGACAGGGCTGATCTCATGGTGCTATACAGCTACACTGTCATGACTGTCTGTGACGGTGTCCCCGTGCGTGACGGAGTCTCCGTGCGTCACGGAGTCTCTGTTTGTGATTGTCCAAGTCTGCTGTCTGTTTGTGATTGTCCAAGTCTGCTGTCTGTTTGTGATTGTCCAAGTCTGCTGTCTGTTTGTGATTGTCCAACTCTGCTGTCTGTGACGGTGTCCAAGTCTGCTGTCTGTCTGTGACGGTGTCCAAGTCAGCTGTCTGTCTGTGACGGTGTCCAAGTCTGCTGTCTGTCTGTGACGGTGTCCAAGTCTGCTGTCTGTCTGTGACGGTGTCCAAGTCTGCTGTCTGTCTGTGACGGTGTCCGAGTCTGCTGTCTGTCTGTGACGGTGTCCGAGTCTGCTGTCTGTCTGTGACGGTGTCCGAGTCTGCTGTCTGTCTGTGACGGTGTCCGAGTCTGCTGTCTGTCTGTGACGGTGTCCGAGTCTGCTGTCTGTTTGTGACGGTGTCCGAGTCTGCTGTCTGTCTGTGACGGTGTCCGAGTCTGCTGCCTGTGGCGGTGTCCGAGTCTGCTGTCTGTGGCGGTGTCCGAGTCTGCTGTCTGTGACGGTGTCCGAGTCTGCTGTCTGTGGCGGTGTCCGAGTCTGCTGTCTGTGGCGGTGTCCGAGTCTGCTGTCTGTGGCGGTGTCCGAGTCTGCTGTCTGTGGCGGTGTCCGAGTCCGCTGTCCGCGACGGTGTACGAGTCCGCTGTCCGCGACGGTGTCCAAGTCCGCTGTCCGCGACGGTGTCCGAGTCCGCTGTCCGCGACGGTGTCCGAGTCTGCTGTCCGCGACGGTGTCCGAGTCTGCTGTCCGCGACGGTGTCCGAGTCTGCTGTCCGCGACGGTGTCCGAGTCTGCTGTCCGCGACGGTGTCCGAGCCCGCTGTCTGCGACGGTGTCCGAGCCCGCTGTCCGCCACGGTGTCCGAGCCCGCTGTCCGCGACGGTGTCCGAGTCCGGAGTCCGCTGTCCGCGACGGTGTCCGAGTCCGCTGTCCGCGACGGTGTCCGAGTCCGCTGTCCGCGACGGTGTCCGAGTCCGCTGTCCGCGACGGTGTCCGAGTCCGCTGTCCGCGACGGTGTCCGAGTCCGCTGTCCGCGACGGTGTCCGAGCCCGCTGTCCGCGACGGTGTCCGAGCCCGCTGTCCGCGACGGTGTCCGAGCCCGCTGTCGGCGACGGTGCCCGAGCCCGCTGTCCGCGACGGTGTCCGAGTCCGGAGTCCGCTGTCCGCGACGGTGTCCGAGTCCGCTGTCCGCGACGGTGTCCGAGTCCGCTGTCCGCGACGGTGTCCGAGTCCGCTGTCCGCGACGGTGTCCGAGTCCGCTGTCCGCGACGGTGTCCGAGTCCGCTGTCCGCGACGGTGTCCGAGTCCGCTGTCCGCGACGGTGTCCGAGCCCGCTGTCCGCGACGGTGTCCGAGCCCGCTGTCCGCGACGGTGTCCGAGCCCGCTGTCGGCGACGGTGCCCGAGCCCGCTGTCCGCGACGGTGTCCCGAGTCCGCTGCCCGCGACGGTGTCTGAGTTCGCTGTCCGCGACGGTGTCCGAGTCCGCTATCCGCGACGGTGTCCGAGTCCGCTGTCCGCGACGGTGTCCGCTGTCCGCGACGGTGTCCGAGTCTGCTGTCCGCGACGGTGTCCGAGTCTGCTGTCCGCGACGGTGTCCGAGTCTGCTGTCTGCGACGGTGTCCAAGTCTGCTTCTGTGATGGCGCCCAAGTCTGCTGTCTGTGACGGTGTCTGTCTGTGACGGTATCACTGTCTGTTGTGGTTTGTCTTCAAATGGCCACTTGTTAGTTTAAAAGAGCAACAAGTCATGATTCCTGTAGGAGAGAATGTATGATGATAGAATTTTTGACAGGATATTTGGGGTGTTACTTGGTGCTGGTTTTTGGTTACGAGACACCTGTTTCTGTTTTCCCAATCGGGATCTTAGAACGGGGATGCCGTGTGATCCTGCAAATCCGAGCAAATGGAATTCTGGGGACGCGTTTGCCTCGTAAAGATTGATTCCGTTTATCCCTCAAAGCTGAACAAAACAAGCAGGCGGCGGGAAACAAATTGGAAGCCGATATGTGGGGTGGAGAATGTTTGGCGGTTAGGATGACAAGATTGGAAGAGTGAGATCCAGAGGGCGAAGGAGGTTCGGGTGTAGGAGAAATGGAGATGAGTAGAATCAAGTCTCGATTGTGCAGTCTCGTTTGCAGCGTGCAGATGTTTCAAGGGGAGGGAAGTATCTTCTTCTTGGGACATCACACATCACTTCTATCTTTTCTTGGTCCATCTCAATGTCCAGACAAACGCGCCCGGCGCGCTTGCAATCGCGCCCCGACCGCGCGTGAGCGCGCGCACGCATTGGCGTGCACGCACACCTTGCCGGTAGTTTGCACACATGCACGTAGTTCACACACACATATGCGCACGATGTTGCTTGGAACACACCCAGCCTTGCACGTAACACATACACATGAGCACAACCTTGCACGATATGCAGGTGTAATCGTGCCCATAACTAGTACACGCAAGCATTTACATACTATACGCACGCGACCTTGATCGCAACAATCACACACATTCATGTGTGCACGTAAAACAGACATGCACAAGCACACGCACGTCAACATGTCTACACTTCATATATTGAGAATGACTACTAGAACTTTCTAGATTAGCTTCATCCCTTGACACAAGGACCTGCGCCGCCATTCTAGACTCACCAATGCAGCCATTCTAGACTCACCAATGCAGCCAGAACAAAAAGCAGTTTTTATCACTTTTAATTAATACCACTCGCTGATTATTTTTATTTCTCTCGTGTTCGAGAAAGGATAATTATTGATGGCCCAAGAATTACACAAGCTTACTCTGGTTTCTGGCCTTGAGCTAGGCTTATGACCTTGAACGAGGTCTTGTCCTATTGATTGTAGTCAGTGTTCATCCATCTTGAAATATTGTCAGTTCTTCATCACTGCATTCTTAATATTGAAATCCCTTTTGCAACGGATTCCGTTCTCCGGACTATATCATGCTGCTTGCAAAGGTCATGGCTTGGTAGCAGGATATTGAGAACGAATGAAGAATAATAATTTGATCCTTTTTTTTTTTTTTTCAGTCTTTCTTTCCGTAGTTTTCTCAATTGGTTTCATTGAATTATTTATTAATTTATTCTGTGATATTTGCTTACGTTGTAAAGGATCGACATAAGTGCGTTCTAGTCAAACTTGCAGGTGCTGTGTCACGTTGAATAAGTAAGGCACCGGTGTAGATACTTAAGGGTCATATAGCCTGCTCGTTGTACACACTCCGCCTGTTCCTTTCTCGATTCACCCGGCATATTATATGTTCATACAGTATCTTGGGTACGTTTGTGTTGTTCAATGAGGTCTTGCCTCCTCACCGGAGTGGTATCTGGAGAGGAACGAATAACACCCATGTGATATTACAAGCGTGTCATAGTAAACTAAAGAAGAATGTACATGGGGCTAGCAACTTTTTACTTTTTCGTCCACCACTAGTGTCGTTCAGCGTCGTGGGGGGGGAGCTGAAGACGCCTTTCTTGGTAATAGTATTGTACGTCGGTCGTTGTAAGCCCGTGTTGTAGCATTTCTTATGTCATCTATCGATCTACCACCTGGTCTTCTCGTTCATCGTAACCAGATCTCTATGTGCGTGCAATGGTAGCTGATCATGTTGGATTTTCACGAGACAACCTAGCCATCGTATTTTATGTCTCGTCATTCAGCACAATGCATTATCTCACAATCTTTAGAATGTAGTCAGTTCTCATTCTATCTCTCCTGGTGACATTGATGTATTTTTTCTATCCACATACATTTTAACACTATTTTCTTCTCCTGAACTTTGGATAAGAAGTAATGCTATTTTTGTGTGATTCGTTCGATGTTTTCATTTGTGCTGCTCTTTGTTATTGGCGAACAGCTTTTGGCCCTAACTGAGATTTCGCTATGTCTCTGTCCCGGTGGAGTAACTGTGTCACACCTGTTTGTTGCGATGAAATATTAATGCGCCTTATCATGTAGAACTCACCCATAAGACAGCCTTCAAGTGCTACCATACACGAATCCTGTTAATTGGCCACCCCTAGCAGTTACCAGTTGATCCCAATTGAAATAGAGCTTTCATTAGTTATGGCGAGACGCACTTTTCAATTAGATACGGTATGTTCTGCCTCTCTATCGGCACGTGTCTTTCTTCTTGAATGCCTGAATATACTTCTTCTCACTAATTATTCTGTTGAACTAACCACCCAGTGGGAGATGGATGGTGGTTGGTGTCAGTCCTGGCAGGTCTTCCTTGTCCTGCCTCTGACCGTGCAGAGGGGTACAGCTTTAGAATGTGCCTTTGAAGAAGCCTATTCTAAATCAGTTTGTGTAGTAATTTGTTTTACATGATCCGGTTGCACAACCTTCTTTAGTCGTTTTGTGCGACATAGCACTGCAGTCATATATCTGACCTCTCCAACACGAGTCTGTGATCCAACATCTGAATAGTTTTAATAATTAGTTTATTATCCTCAAACCACACCTGTAAAACGTGCACCTTCAAAAGTTATCAAATAAATCACTAACTACATGCACCCTCAACACATTACACCACACACACACACAGCACATTACACCACACACCCACACAGCACATTACACCACACACCCACACAGCACATTACACCACACACCCACACAGCACATTACACCACACACCCACACAGCACATTACACCACACATTACACCACACACCCACACATTACACCACACACCCACACATTACATTACACCACACACCCACACATTACACCACACAACACATTACACCACACTCCCACACAGCGCCACCTCAACACATTACACCACACAACAGATTACAACACATTACACCACACAACACATTACAACACATTACACCACACAACACATTACACCACACTCCCACACAGCGCCACGTCAACAAATTACGCCACACTCCCACACTACAGATTACACCCACACAACACATTACACCACACACCTACACAACACATCCACACAACACATTACACCACACACCCACACAACACATTACACCACACACCCACACAACACATTACACCACATTACAACACATTACAACACACAACACATTACACCACACTCCCACACAGCGCCACCTCAACAAATTACACCACACTCCCACACTACAGATTACACCCACACAACACATTACACCACACACCCACACAACACATTACACCACACCACACATCACATTACACCACATTACACCACACAACACATTACACCACACTCCCACACAGCGCCACCTCAACACATTACACCACACAACACATTACACCACACAACACATTACACCACACATTACACCCACACTCCCATACAGCGCCACCTCAACAAATTACACCACACTTCCACACTACAGATTACACACACACAACATATTACACCACAAACCCACACAACACATTACAACACATTACACCACATTACAACACATTACACCACATTAGAACACATTACACCACACAACACATTACACCACACAACACATTACACTACACAACACATTACACCCCACCACACATTACACCACACACCCACATTACACTACACACCCACATTACACATTACACCACACACCCACATTACACCACACACCCACACAACACATTACACCCACATAACACATTACACCACACAACACATTACACCACACAGCGCCACCTCAACACATTACACCACACAGCGCGACCTCAACACATTACAACACATTACACCACACAACACATTACACCACACACCACATTACACCCACCACATTACACCACACTACACCACATTACACCACACATTACACTACACAGCGCCACCTCAACACATTACACCACACACCCACACAACCCATTACACCACACAACCCATTACACTACACACCCACATTACACCACACAACACATTACACCACACCCTCACAACACGCGCCCTCAACATATAACTCGCCCTCACTCAACACGCGCACTCAACACATAACACGCCCTCATTCACAACACGCTCCCTCAACACATAACACGCCCTCACAACACGCTCCCTCAACACATAACACGTCTTCACAACACGCTCCCTCAACACATAACATCTTCACAACACGCTCCCTCAACACATAACATCTTCACAACACGCTCCCTCAACACATAACACGCCCTCACAACATGCTCCCTCAACACATTACACCACATCCTCCCAACACGCGCCCTCAACACATTACACCACATCCTCCCAACACGCGCCCTCAACACATTACACCACATCCTCCCAACACACGCCCTCACAACATGCGCCCTCTTAACATTCTAACAACACACTATCATACCGCAATATTATAACACACCTCACAGCACACTCACACCACACTCGCATATCACATTCTCTCACAGTACAACACACACACACACACACACAATGCATCCTCTCGCAATACCGACACGCCACACTATCGCAACACATCCCTAACAACACACCTTCACATTATATCCCTTACAACACACCTTCACATTACTCAGTAATATATGTGAAAACCACATGCCCACATAAGCACTATTCAAGCAACGTACATATCTCCAGCATCTGATAAAAGCCAGCTACATTAATGCATACACAGCTCGATAGCGTATAACTAACATAACAGTCAGTTTCTCGTAACTAAATATCTGTTTCAGTTTTTGTTCTTTTATAAAAACCAGTTGTCACGAATCTAATCCAATCTTTCACCGCGTGACGTTGTTCTTTTATAGAAACCAGTTGTCACGAATCTAATCCAATCTTTCACCGCGTGACGTACGCCTCGAGCATTAATGTTTAACGGCGTAGATCTTGGATACCGATAGAGTAGCTTTTCTTGAATGAATATATGTTTTTGTGTATGTGTCTATCTCCCTTTTAATGCATTAACAAGGTCCGAAGCAATTTTCTACTAAACTGCAATGTCAGATCCAAATGATTTTTCGCATACAGCTTTAGAATATCCATGACGCTAACACATTGATATTTAGTCTAGATGTTAAGACATTTGCACGTTGGCGAATTTGTTTGATCTTTTAGAACCATTACAAAGAAATGGCATAACATTTTCAATTTTACAGTACACAGCTGAATTTCTCGTCACATTTTGTTCAAAGGCGTATCTCCTTAATGTCTTAATAGATCAATTGATTGTGTGTGTTGTCCTTAATGTACATTCGTAAAAATGGCACCAATATGCAATAGTTAGTACAGCCCTTCATCACCCTTAGACCATCAAGGTTGTATTAACTGCGCAGCTAATTTTGTGTTGTGTAACGCATTTGAATATTGAAATGTATTTGTTGCCATTCTATGTACACCTAATTTGTTGGATAAACATACACTAATTCATCAAAGTGATAATCTGTATGTCTATAAAAGACGATATTAATCATCCGAATCTGTCGATTCAAAGAGATTGATAATTATTAATGGCTGGACAGATTGTAATCCATCTCGTTGCTAGTACTGATCTTCTTCCCGGAGCACATGTTCACACTTCTTCCAGAACTGAATGTCTATTTTTGAAAGGTACTCGCGTGTCAGCACTTCAACACCACATATTTGAAATATTCTGTTCTGTTCTTGTCCTTTGACTTTAGTCCGCACAAGCTCTATAGGGTTTAGATGCGCATGATATGTAGGTAGTCGCAGAGAAGTGTGACCTTATTCTTCAACGATTTTGTCAATAAGAAACACATTTTATTTGTCTTCCTCACAAGCTGCAACAACTCTGCCTTCAAATACGTGTCTTCGAAATTCACTTTTTCCTTATCCAGCCATGTCCTAACTTGATCTTTTATATTTGATGCAGTTGGTACTTTGTCTTCCTCTAATACTGCATTATGATAGGATGCATTATCCATTATTAGGCATGACGATCTACCCAGAGCTGGAAACAGATCGTTCGTCAACCAGTGCCTGACAATGTGTTCATTCATTTCAGTGTGGTAGTCTCTACCGTCGGTACTTTCTGTTTGGTAGTCTCTACCATCGGTACTTTCTGTTTGGAAAATAAGTTCAGCGTCATGAACAAGTCCGTTTTCGCTGCTTCTGGCATACTCTAGTATAATGCGCAGCTCTCTGCTGCTCGGAATTTGTCATTTCTGTTCACCGTCAACTGATTGCCATTCTTTACCATAGCTGTGGTGAGCATTGACCCAGGATTCCTCCAAGCATAGAATATCGTATCCTTGCCTACGCCTTTCACGTATCTGTCTCATGTATTTGCTTCGAGCAGCAATCAAATATGGCTTTTCACATATAATATTCCTTCCGTCTGAAGTTTTCCAAAGAGTACTTTTGGAAACTTCAAAACTGCAGTCGGATTACAATGTTATTTTTAGTTTCAGCAGAGTAACAAATTGATTTGTCCTCAACAGTTTCAATGTCTCCCTTTTAATGACATCTGTCGAAATCGTCAAATGTCGTTTTCCTACATTGCTTGAGTGCACTGAGTCCTGTCCAATCCAACGGTTAAAGGATGATCTATCATGTCCAATCCAACAGTTAAAGGATGATCTATCCAGACCAAACGCCAATTGCGTTTGTTTCTCTGGGTCATGAATATCGCAATATAAATGACCCATCTTAGATTCCCTGCGGAAGAACTTGTATAGTAAAACGGTAACTTTCTGTATTGTTATAAATGTACAAACTCATTTTGAAATTGTTTCAATGTAACTTTTGAAAAAGCAGCTATATGCCACAATAAGGACCCCACAAACTAGGATATTGGGATACACCTATAATGAACAACAGTTTCACATGAATGACCTTGGTTGTTTTCCACATTTGACAAAAGTCTCATTGCTGCAGGGAATAATCAGGAATTTGTTTTGTTCTCAATGTATTTGAATGTCAAAACATTCATTTTTAAAACTGCACGACTGAGTACCGTATACATGTTAAAATTATGTCCAATTCAGGGAGGTTTTTAATATAGCCTAATGAATACATTTTTTTTCTTCAAAATTCATCAAATGTTTTACTGGAAAAAAAAAAAAAAAAAAAAAAAATAATATTTACTTAACGCCAGGGATATTCTAAGGTTGCATGCGAGAAATCATTTAGATTTGACATGCAGTTTAGTAGAAAATTGCTTCGGACCTTGTTTATAAATTAAAAGACGGACTATACTATACTACACAGGCGGCTAGCGACTGCTAGATTAACATTCACCACCAGTCACGATCTGGTTGTTCCAGGTGAAGCGGTACGGGACTTCCAGGTTCCCTGTCTAAAAGTAAACATTGCATGAAATCATCTACTTGTCTTAATGTGAGCCCAGAGATGTTATTTCAATGAAATACCCCTTCTCCTCACGTGTGTTGATTGACCAATGCGCAAATTCCATGGCTGAGAGGTGAAAAGGCTTGCTTCTCAAGAAAGGTAGGCGCAAAACGGAGCGCTTTCCAATCCCACAAGTTTCAAGCATTCCCATAGTCTCAATGGAAGCGAGATCAGCGTCTAGTCATATTGAGATCGACGAAAAACTCAGAGATCCCGTTTACATGCTGTTCAGGTCAAAGAACCATTGACAGTTGAACATTTATAACAGTAGGCAGTTAGCCGCTGTTCTGGAAAGAGTCTAACAAAGTAATGTAATTCCTACTCAAATTGGGCAATATGTCTTCCCACAGGCCTGGTGAGCCGTCGGAAGTAAACATTGCACAATAAAGAAAGAACAACGGATATCTATCTACCTGACAACACGCATGATATGCCTGTTTGAATGCTAGGATTTCAAGTATTTCAATCTTATTTAGCAGTTTTTAACGAGAATTTTTCAAGGGTACAGTGTCACTATTGCTTTAGACCCTGGATATTTATCTGATTTTACCTACATAAACGGTTTGGATATCAGTCTGACCAAGAAGGCGTACGTTCAAATCTTTAGTAAGGCATTGTCTTTACTATCTAATGTAAAGATTTTTTTAAACAACCTACTCTGGGAATAGTCCTGTGAGATGGCTGAGAATAGCCCTGTCACTGGACTGACCTGTGAGGTGGCTGAGAATAGTCCTGTCACTGGACTGACCTGTGAGGTGGCTGAGAATAGTCCTGTCACTGGGTTGACCTGTGAGATGACAGAATAGCCCTGTCGCTGAAGTGGACTGACCTGTGAGATGGCTGAGAATAGCCCTGTCGCTGAAGTAGACTGACCTGTGAGATGACAGAATAGCCCTATCGCTGAAGAGGACTGACCTGTGAGATGGCTGAGAATAGCCCTGTCGCTGAAGTGGACTGACCTGTGAGATGACTGAGAATAGCCCTGTCGCTGAAGTGGACTGACCTGTGAGATGACTGAGAATAGCCCTGTCGCTGAAGTGGACTGACCTGTGAGATGACTGAGAATAGCCCTGTCGCTGAAGTGGACTGACCTGTGAGATGACAGAATAGCCCTGTCGCTGAAGTGGACTGACCTGTGAGATGACTGAGAATAGCCCTGTCGCTGAAGTGGACTGACATGTGAGATGACTGAGAATAGCCCTGTCGCTGAAGTGGACTGACCTGTGAGATGACAGAATAGCCCTGTCGCTGAAGTGGACTGACCTGTGAGATGACAGAATAGCCCTGTCACTGGACTGGCCTGTGAGATGACAGAATAGCCCTGTCACTGGACTGACCTGTGAGATGGCTGAGAATAGTTATGTCACTGTAGTGTAATATGATGATGCTGCTTGCAGTCGTACAATAATGTGTCAGCTTTACAGAGACACTGACTCTACCCGTGTTGACAAGAAAGAACAACTAACCTTTCAAGATTGTCAATAAAAACGACTAAAGAGAGCTGACTTCAGGGAAAGATACGTTGTCATAAAAAAAACCCATTGCTATAGAAACGGCCACTAGACATGATCGGGTACAGACTCACATAAAAGGGCCAGGTAAAGTGGTACGCCTATGCTTCAATTGCAGCGAAAAGGCTAATCATTAATCATCATACAGACACACCTTTTATGTGAATCCCAGAGTTATTGATCGTAGGACAGAACAGAAAAACTACGCAATGATGTTCATGTAAGAGACGCCCAATAGAGGACATGCCTCATCGAATAAAGAAAAGTAGTGATAGATGTTAAATTACTACAAAAGACGAGACGGGCTTTTATTGCGTTAGGGAATTTATGGAAATGAAAAGAAATTAAATCCACCACCAAAATTACAGCACCAAGCAGCAGGTTTCAGAGCATGGGGACAACAAGAAAAAGATGGATTGACTGTGTTAATGAAACATTACATTGATAGATTTTAAATACTACTGCCACACAAATACCACACGAAAAACCGCAATGACGTCTCCCCAACAACTAACGACACATGTGCAAACAGGAAGGTGAGTATGGCATGCTCATACCCTCCTGTCTGTGTTCTGGCATCAGTCCCAAGTGACATGGCGCTCGATGTGTTTACACCCTTTCTGATGATTTATATCTGAATACATATTTATTTGATATCTTTGCATATTTCGTGCCACATCTAAATCGCTATTGGAATAAATGTTTCCACGAGTTGTTATTCAACCGATGTCGAATGTATGCGTTTCCTGCCATTTGTTAAGTCTTCCAAGAGCCCAGGTTACCCAGTGCACCTTTCTTTCATCGTCTCCAGATGATAGCTATCTCGCTGTCGTCTCGGCTGGAAGAAGTGGTCGCAGAACAGCTAGAGATATATTCTACAGGGCGCCTTCTCAGTTCATCGGATGGCCATTAACACAGTTGCTAGTAGAGCATATATATATATATGTGTGTGTTTGTGTGTATGTGAGTGTATGTGTGTTTGTGTGTGTGTGAATGTGTGTGTGTGAATGTGTGTGTGTGTTTGTGTGTGTGTATGTGTGTGTGTGTTTGTGTGTGTCCGGTGTTTCGTGGACATAACCTTTAAGGATATCGTCAACAACACTATATATTCCACTACTTATAATTTCTGGATTGTCCCGCAACTTTTATACCATTGAACTTAATTCAATAAAATTTGGCCGGAATATAAATTGGCGTGCGAGAAACAATCAGCTCATATTAAATGTTGTATGTGGTCACCATTAGCACCAAGGATTGCCTGCACAAGTCTCTCCATCTTACGGAAGGTATTCACCATCACACCATGAGTCACATATTCAGTTCCCCGTCGAATGTTTTAAAGCAGTTCCATCAGATTCCTTGGCGTGTTGCGGACAACTTCCCTTCCATCACTTTACCCATGGGCCCTAGCAGTAAGCCATGGGCCCTAGCCGTAACCCATGTATCCATGGGACCTAGCAGTAACCCATGGGACCTAGCAGTAAGCCATGTACCAATGAGACCTGTCGATAACGGAGATGGAGACCCAGCCATCTACAATGAGACGCGAGCACTCTAACAAGGCCATGGCTGCTATAAAATTTCCAAGCGATGAGGGGTAACCAGTGTTGCAGCGATACGTTGCTTGGATACAGATGTCAGTTTATGTCTATTAAAAATGTCGTCTTTTGACTCAGGCGAGATCGCCTTTGTCGCATAGAAAACCTCATTTCTGGAAAGATCCCCAACTCTCGCGCTCACTGTCTCGCGAAGCCTGTAACAGTTACGTCTCGCACACGCTGATCCCACGCGGTGCCTATAATCGCTGCGGGAACCGAAAAGCTCTACAATTAAGCGAAACTGAGGCTGTGAAAATTAAGCCAGGCTTATCTGATCTGACAGCACGTGAGAGGGCCCCTGAGACCGCCAACTGACCATCAAACGAGGACTTAACACGTCTCATTGATCCTTTAGAGTGAAAATAACCGCTATCTGTCTGCAACAGGCCATACTATTAGTCCTCTCGTAGGCTCTATACGAGACTTGTGATGTTATACAAAGAGTCGACAACACTGCACTCCGCGAAGATCCATAGGTACTCATATTCTGCAAATACTGAACGGTATGAACACTGCTGGGTCATTAACCTCGCTGGGTGCACTCCTGCTGCTTCATCTCCTAAGACATCTTGCACTGCGCCATATTTTCTGGTGTCATATCTCAAACTCTTGCAATCTGTTGATCGTCAGCTCATTCACTGCAGTATCGTCATCCAACAGGTGTTCATTGATTGATTGCAGTCTCACTAAGGCACCCCTGCCCCTCTTTCCCCCACCTCTTCCCCCCTTTCCCCACCCCTCTTTCCCCCGAGACATTCTCTGTGGGGCGAGAATCCCTAGAATAATGTAAGTAGATTTTTAACTTGAATTTTGCCCGAGCAGCGGCTGCTAAACATACTCTTTTAGATTTCTAACTGCCAAGGAATTTTTAATGTGCGCACAACTGCACACGGGTGTCCGATCGCACTAATCAGAGATCAGGGACAATTTTTTACCGGAATATCGTGAAAAATGTCGGTCTCCGTCATGATTTGGACCCTTGACCTCCAGCACCCGCGATCTTCTGCATCCGCGACCTCCTGCACCTGCGACGAGCACCTTACCTCGAGACCACTGTTGAATACATAGCAAAGAGAAAAGTTATTTTGTTTGTCATATCGTGAGAATATAAGGTGACAAACTACCTCCGGTTAGATAAGTCGGCTCTTCAGGGGAAAAAGACAAGGGAAGAATGTTGAGAAATCTCTGAACAATTAATCTCGCCAATACATTTTAATTTATTCAATTTGTACCCTTTCGGAAGCCAGTTTTTCAACCCTAGCTAATGTTATACACACATTCTTATTCCCCACCTCTTCACAATCCATATCCAGTACAAATCCACTCTAATGCAGTCTGCGTAGCGTACTTATAATATATCCTAGTTTTAGAAGAAACGTTCTAAATAAAGTCAATTAAGCTCGACTAATGATTGGATGAAAGCAATTACGCCTACACAAATGAATAAGTTGAGAGGGAGCTTAGTGTCCTTCTATAATTGGTTAATCAAGTACCCCGGCATGGTATCTTACTGCGAGCATTGATGTCTTGGATAATGTTGACCCTGTGTGAGACTGTTTGTATAGGGTCTTCACTTGTCAGATGTTCGTTCAGATGTTCGTTGTATAGGGTCTACACTTGTCAGATGTTCGTTAACTTTAGAAGTCAGACACACGAACAGTGATTACCCATCAATCAGTGGTACCACATAACTAACCATCAATCAGGGGTACCACATAACTAACCTAAGATCATTGACAATCAGCGTGGACACCGGGAAGACAATGGTAGTTAGCGTGGACTTTCAGAAGTGAATGATATTTGGCATGTGCCCCATGAAGTCAGTGACTAACTATCGCCAACTCCTGAAGCCGATAGGTCGCTGGATCGAAAACCAACCATCCTGGAGTCAATGGTAGTTGACACGAAACCCCTCAAATATATGATAATTCACGCAAACTCTCTGAAAACGAGTCATTAATACTGCCTCTCTGTTCATTTAGAATTCATATGGACCTACTAAAGACAATTTTATTCACGTGGATCCACTAAAGTCAATAGTAATTAATGTAGGCCCCATGAAGTCAACAATAGTTGATACGAGCCCGCTAAAGATAATGGTAATTCACACGGACCAGTGAAGCCAATAGTAATTGACAGGGAACACATGTAGACAATGGTAAATTCACATGGACCCGTACATACAATGATATCCACAATAATCCCCCGATGACAATGACAATTCACCACACATACCATCTGATGGACACGTTAATTCACACATGTCCTCTATGTCAATGGCGTTGGTAGTTCATACAGAACACAATACCCCCCCCCCCCCTCCCCCCCCCCGGTAAATGATAATGAAGGTGGACCCACTGAAGCCAATGATATTAGCGTCCCTCCACCCTGATGCCAATGACGAACACACACGTCCTCAAAACTATTCCGCCGCACGAGCGCACATTAAAGGAGATCGCACACATTTCTAGTAACCTTACACGCTTTATGTCAACAAAATAAACCGTCATTGTTTTGGGGGTCGAAAAAGGACAGGGGGGGGGGGGTGGAGAGAAAGAGAGATAGAGATCCTTAATAAGATATGTAATATGAAATCAACATTCACAGAATGAGATGATTAGTAATATATTTATTATTATATATATATATATATATATATATATATATATATATATATATATATATATATATATATATATATATAACACAGAATAACTACAACAGGACAATGCACGCGCACACACACACACAACAAAATAACGACAGCCGAATGCACACATAAAAACAAAACAGCTGAAATAAAAAGAACAAACAAAACAATGCAACAAAACAATGCAACAAAGTAGAGACACACATTTAGCTTGAGACGATCACTCGATCATTAATACCTCTTGCATACACAACAGCAACCCCCAATATCCCATACCATCCCCAACATAAACACATGTCACCCAACCCCAACACAAGCACCAATCCCTCACACAATCCCAAATCTCTCCCACCACAAGCCCCATTTTCCAACATAACTCACCAAACAACCGCAACCCCCAATCCTCCACACAGCCCCCCCCCCATCCTCCACACAGCCCTCAATCCTCCACACAGCCCCCCAATCCTCCACACAGCCCCCCCCCAATCCTCCACACAGCCCCCCCCCAATCCTCCACACAGCCCCCCCCAATCCTCCACACAGCCCCCCCAATCCTCCACACAGCCCCCAATCCTCCACACAGCCCCCCCCCCACAATCCTCCACACAGCCCACCGATCCTCCACACAGCCCACCGATCCTCAACATAACCCTCAATCCTCCACACAGCCCCCAATCCTCCACACAGCCCCCAATCCTCCACACAGCCCCCCAATCCTCCACACAGCCCCCCCCCCCAATCCTCCACACAGCCCCCAATCCTCCACACAGCCCCCCCAATCCTCCACACAGCCCCCCCCCCAATCCTCCACACAGCCCACCGATCCTCAACATAACCCTCAATCCTCCACACAGCCCTCAATCCTCCACACATCCCTCAATCCTCCACACAGCCCTCAATCCTCCACACAGCACCTAATCTAACAGAAAATCATCCGAAATCACTCACACAATAGCTTCCCCCCAAACAACACTCTTCCACCCCCCTTCCTAATACAAAATCCCCAATCTGACACTTAAACTTGCGATTTTCTACACAGTCCCCAATCCCTTACACATCACCCCCACACCCCCTCCAATCCCTCACACATATTTTTCCACAATTCTCAAAATAGCGATCTCCAATCCGCCACAACCTTCATTCCCTTACGCATGAAGCACTAGTTCCTCGCACATCAACACCCAGCACAATACAACCACCATTCCTCCACCCCCCCCCCCCCAATCCTTACACCCACCCCCAATCGTTGCAACCTCCCTCCAACCTCCTCCCACCTACCACACAGCCTCCTCCAATTTCTTTCAAGACCATGGCTATTGATACACACTTGGTCCCGTGTCCTGGACATCTTAGAATACCATTAAACCCATTGACCTGTAAAGGAGACAGATCGATAAGTGATTGACTGAAGCTCGGTCGTGATCAGATTAGGTAGGACACTTAATCTACATGACCTCGGCTTGCCTAAGACCACATCAGAACCCACTAATCTCACACATCATTTGGGCGGGCTCTCGACGCGTGCTCTTGTTCCGAAATGGAAAATAACTCTTAGAACTGACATCATTGTACGTGCGCGCCCCCAAATGTGCTCAGTCACTTCCATCGCCGAAAGTGCACACGATCCAGGACGTCACCTCCTATATCTACCTAGACCAAGAGAGAGGAAACCATCCAGGACGTCAACTCCTACCTAAGCCAAGAGAGAGGAAACCATCCAGGACGTCAACTCCTACCTAATCCAAGAGAGAGGAAACCATCCAGGACGTCAACTCCTACCTAGACCAAAAGAGAGGAAACCATCCAGGACGTCAACTCCTATATCTACCTAGACCAAGAGAGAGGAAACCATCCAGGACGTCAACTCCTTTATCTACCTAGACCAAGAGAGAGGAAACCATCCAGGACGTCAACTCCTACCTAAGCCAAGAGAGAGGAAACCATCCAGGACGTCAACTCCTACCTAGACCAAGAGAGAGGAAACCATCCAGGACGTCAACTCCTATATCTACCTAGACCAAGAGAGAGGAAACCATCCAGGACGTCAACTCCTTTATCTACCTAGACCAAGAGAGATGAAACCATCCAGGACGTCAACTCCTACCTAAGCCAAGAGAGAGGAAACCATCCAGGACGTCAACTCCTACCTAGACCAAGAGAGAGGAAACCATCCAGGACATCACCTCCTATATCTACCTAGGCCAAAAGATAAATTGTGCCAACTACGAAATCTAGAGACGACGAAAAGTAACTTGGTTTTCCTAACTCCATTAAACCAATACCACAAGATATGAAAGACACCACGACAAGAGTACACACTTTCAATTCCATGGTCATTCCAGCAATGATTGACGGATGCCAAGTGTGAAACTTGCTCAAAATACTAAATTTCGATACGGGGTTCCACCCGAAACGAAGAAATTCGACATCAAACTGTTTCGTAACGTTGTTGAAGCAGCGATATCACGCAAGCATCGCTGGGCTGGACATGCAGTACGCATACCTGACAACAGGTGCACACGTAGAGCAACGTTTTTGGTGGGCCTATGCCAGTACAACCCAGGGGGTCGTCCTGGTGACGAGATGGACTGACTAAAGTTCTAGGCCCGCAGTGGTACAGCGTTGCAAAAGATGGTGACTCACAGAATATTGTTGACTTCCTCACATCTCCCGTACTGACGCCAGGGATAACATGCGACTTTGGGTTTGTAATCAGAGTGTACAAGCTCTTGGATACAATCCGCCCCCCCCCCCTTTTGTTTAATAGATTTGTTGTATCTGTTTAAAGATGGTAAAGGGGTGGGAGGTTGTTTTGTGTGTGTTGGGGGTGGAAGGTCGAGGGGGGGGGAGGGAGAGAGAGAGAGAGAGAAAACCACACACACACGCACGCACTGGGTATCAAAAGTCGCAAGCAAACGTTTATTTGGTCTCTTCACTGTTATTTTTCAAATGCTAAGATTACTGTGGTCGCGATGTTTGTTACTACATGCCTCCTTCTTCATGTCGTTGTTCAATCCAGCCTGAGCATAGGGCTACCACTACAGTTGACCTCCTCCAGGAAGCCTGCGGCAAAGCACTTGCATGCTCTTGCAGCTGTGGTTTCTGTACAAATGTGTTTCACATTAGGTTGTCTAGCCCCATGCACAATATTCTTCAGTCGTCACTTTCGACATGTATAGAAGGGCAGGGGTCCTGGTCTTTCTTTCCCGTAGTCTAACCTGGGGAACAAGTCAGCTCTACTTCACAATTTACTAGCCCGTAAGTTCTCATTTATTTATTTATCAGTTTTCTATTTATTGATCAGTTTTCTGAGTTAAAACTGTCGATTATCTTGATGCTTGAATTCAGGCTTGAATTCAGGCTTGAATATAACAGGAGAGGTTAGGCGCTCGCCTCTCAAGAAGAGAAACAGAATCACGAACCGGTGCGCGTTCGAATCCCATAAGATCATCTGTGTTTTGGAAATGGACCATAAACTCGGAGGTCCTGCGTACATGATGTGCACCTAAAAGAAGCGTAAGCAGTTGACATTGAAATGAAGAAGCTGCCGAGCCGCTGACCGGCTTAAAATATTCGGAAATGAATGAAATTTCTAAAAATGTCGCATGGCCTGGAGTAAATCCAAGGGCAAAAAACAATTTTGTGCTATCTCCCGTCGTCTCAACTAACACGTGTTGCGACTGGACTAAGGTAGCTCACGACAAGAGCATGCAGTTGACGCAAAGGCTACTCACTTAAATATGAGTAAACATATTCAACCAGTAGTAGCTGGTTGAGCAGTCTTTCACAGTAGTGGTTGGTTGAGCGATTGATGTCGGTCTTCTGACCACGATGGCGTGGGTTCAAAACTTCAGTAAGGCGTATGTTCTTTATCTGTCGGGAGTAAATTAAAATCCTAGCATACACACTGCGTGGTGACTACTGTGACAAGCGGCGTTATTCTTCATACCCTATAATTTTGCCAGTTGGACCACAACAATTAGAATAAACGATGCATGCATGCATGCATACATACATACATGGTAATGATTACTTCAAGCAGCGTCACCAATTATATATGTACGTTGAATCCTGCTGGAATCTGGTGTCTGCTCAACCACCCGTCACCACGTTTGCGTCCTATCGCAATTCGATCCCTCCCCCAGTTTTCTGTCAGTAAAAGACGTGGGATGACTGTTCTACAATCTTGGGTATTTGAAGAGGAAGTATTCCTCGAAGTCTCACAATCGACCACGGACGTCAAAGAGATATGGATATGGGAACAGGAAACTTGCTGGTACATGAAATATATACATTCTAATGTTTGGCGCTGGCGCTAGGCCATAGAAGTGGACGGTGATTATGTGTAAATGAAAGGAAATGTTCAGTTATATTGTGCATGAACTGAGAAGGAATTGTTTCAGAAAACAAAATTGTGGGGCATTTCTTTCTGAGCACAATCATCATGCAAAGAAAAGAACCCCACTAATCTCAGCCACCTGAAGAATGCTCGGAGAATAAGAGAAACCTAAAACTATTAGGACATGTCAACCTTTGTTTGGCTGCTGTTTTGGGGGTGGGAGGAGGTGGGAATTGGGCACCTGGCAATATATAAGATCGATGGGAGATGGTGAGAGAAACGAATTAATTAGGACATACGATGACAGCCAACCTTTGGAAGAGGTTGAGGTTAACAATGTGAGAAGGAAGAGTCCAACTGGACGGCATTCTTGTGCAGGAAATCGATGCCAGCTTCCGAGGACTAGTATCGACACGTGGCTGATTGCTAGCTGGAAGGACCTGGTCGCTAAACCGCCTTTCCGTTTCTTGTGTACGTGGTTCCGACACGAGATTTATGTACCCTGCCAGTCTCTGGGTTTGATATAAATGTTGAGAGTTTATTGTTATTGGAAAAATATTTTACGATTGAGTTTTATGTTTCTGCTGGTCCGTTAGTCCGCGTCAGTCTCACTTTCTGTATTTCCAGACTTTTTGATCAGGAAGGGTTGGAGCTCAGCCAATGTTCGTTGAAGACCGTGGTTAAAAAGATCATAGTGTGCAAAGGGGCTCGCTTTAATATATTTGACCGCATTAAGACTAGAATTATTGATACCAATGTATACGCTTCTGGAAAACAAATTGATCTAGAGATACGCACGAGGGTAAGTCTGGCACTCACCAGCTGACATAAAACCATGGCAACAGGGTATTCAGTTTGGACTAAAGTGCAGCCACTTTTAAATGTCAATTACACTATGACGCCAAGAGGAATAAGTCTTTTCCTTTTTTTGTATCCTTAACTCGCTTTCCTTCATCTATCCACTCATCTTTAGGATTTTTTTTTTTTTTTTTTTTTTTTTTGCGTTCGCCTTATTTCTCTAATCCCCAAGGCGGTGTGCATTGCACTGCGTTTTTATTTTGCGCCTGTCGGCCCAGTGCATCTGACTTCAGCATGCATTTTATGTAAGGGTCTGCTTCCTCCTGCATTTTCTAAGGGTTTGCTTCCCCGGGGTAACGGCCGGTGCTGAGATGGGGATCGAACCCAGCACGTTCTGGTTGTGAGCCGTGTCACTTAACCACTAGGCCACGCAGTCCCCTTAACTCGCCTCACCTTCACCTCACCTCACCTCCCCCCTCTTCACCTACCCTCCTCCACCTACCCACCTCCTCATCTCACCTCAACTTCCAGTCCACCTCCTCATCTCACCTCCCCTCCACCTCCTCATCTCACCTCCCCTCCACCTCCTCATCTCACCTCCACCTCCTCACCTCACCTCCCCTCCACCTCCTCACCTCACCTCCCCTCCACCTCCTCATCTCACCTCCCCTCCACCACCTCATCTCACCTCCCCTCCACCACCTCATCTCACCTCCCCTCCACCTCATCTCACCTCCCCTCCACCTCATCTCACCTCCTCTCCACCTCATCTCACCTCCCCTCCACCTCATCTCACCTCTCCACCTCCTCATCTCACCTGCCCTCCACCTCCTCATCTTACCTCCCCTCCACCTCCTCATCTGACCTCCCCTCCACCTCCTCATCTCACCTCCTCATCTCACCTCCCCTCCACCTCCTCATCTCACCTCCCCTCCACCTCCTCATCTCACCTCCCCTCCACCTCCTCATCTCACCTCCCCTCCACCTCCTCATCTCACCTCCCCTTCACTTCTCAACCTCATCATCACTTCTCAACCTCATCATCACTTCTCAACCTCATAAACTCAAAGACACTGTACGTACAATATAAACTGCTGTTCGAAACAGACCCCTTCGGCGAGGAAACCATCCAGGCTGGAGAAGATCTCCTTCATGCCATCTCAGAATTCAAAACGCAAAAAGTGGCGTAGCCTGGTGGAAAACTTGGACATGAAGCAAAACAGCAGGCAAGCATGGAAACTCGTTAAGAACCTAAGCAATGACCCAACATGTGCTCCCCCTGTGATAACACAAGTTACTCCTAACCAAGTGGCTTACCAATTACTGATGAATGACAAAACCAACTATAAAACGGGACAAACAAGGACCCAACGACAACACGAGGTAGAGAGTGATATACTGGGCGCACCTTTCACAACTGAAGAATTAAGTGCAGCAACAAAGCAAACAAAATCCAATAAAGCAGCCGACCTCGACGACTTGAGAAGAGAGCAAATAAAACAGTTTGGACCAATAACAATCAATTGGCTACTAAATCTCATGAACATTTGCGTGGAATCCTTGAATATTCCCAAAATCTGGAGGAAAGCACACATGGTTGCCCTGTTAAAGCCTGGGAAAACTCCAACAGACCCAAAGAATGTTCGATCTGTGTCGCTCTTATGCCACCTATACAAGGTATTTGAAAGGATGATCCTGAACCGCATCTCTCCCTGGATAGACTCGAGGCTGATCAAGGAACAAGCTGGATTCAGACCTGGCAGATCTTGCAGTAGTCAAATCCTCAATCTGACAACTAATAGAGGATGGTTTCGAGCGCAACAAGGTGACTGGAGTGGCATATATAGACCTAAGCGCTGCCCACGACACAGTAAATCATCGTAGGTTGCAGGCAAAGGTATACAACATGACGAAAGACTGGCGTCTGTCTAACATAATCAAATGCTTACTTCAAAACATGCGATTCTATGTAACCTTGGGGAATAAAGAGAGCAGATGGCGAATTCAAACCAACGGCCTGGCTCAAGGAAGAGTTCTTGCTCCCATGCTATACAACATATATACCAATGACCAGTCTATGGATACAGACATAAGGACATTTATATACGCCGATGACACAGCAGTCGCTGCCCAGGCTAATGGTTTCGAGGAGGTAGAAGGTAAACTAACACGCTCTCTGAATGATCTCGCAGAGTATTATCGGGAAAACCACCTAAAACCTAACCCCAGCAAAACTCAGTTATGCGCCTATCATCTCAAGAACAGAGAGGCAAACAGAGAACCGGATTAGATGGCAAGGACAGGATCTTGAACACTGCCCGGCTCCCAAATACCTGGATGTAAAGTTGGATCGCACATTATCCTATGTGGCACACTGTCAGGAGACAAAGCGTAAGGTACATGCGAGAAACAACATTATCCGAAAATTGACTGGCACAACATGGGGTGCTCAGCCAACAGTCTTACGCACATCAGCGATTGCCCTGTGCCTTTCCGCAGCGGAATATGCAGCCCCAGTCTGGAAAAACTCCGCCCATGCAAAACATACAGCAGTGAGCGACATGGACAGGATAGTGTCGGGGTGCCTTAAACCCACCTCCACAAACAAAATATATTCCTTAATTGGCATTGCACCACCTGATATAAGAAGAGGTGTAGCTGCGGAAATCGAACGAGGGAAACAGGAAAACGACCCTAGACACCAGATGTTTGGCCATCAGGAACAAGCCACAAGACTTAAATCAAGACACAGTTTCTTAAAATCGACAGAGACCATCCAGACAAGCCCGGAAGGTCGAAGCATCGAGAGGTGGAGCGAAACAATGCAGGATCCATGGATAGAGCTCAAGGAAGAGGCTGCGCCTGGACACCACCTGCGCTACGCTGTGCGGAAGGCAATCAACAGACTTCGAACTGGTGTCTCAAGATGCAGAGTGAACTTGAAGAAATGGGGATACTCAGATGTCGACACATGGTAATGCGACGCAGTTCAGGACCAAGATCATCTGATGACCTGAAACCAGTGACATGAACGACATGATGGAGCGAACGACAAGGCAGTTCAAGTTGCTGAATACTGGACGGATGCCGTGTGACATGGTGTTTGGACACGGAAAGTAAGTAAGTAACCTCATCTTCACCCCACCCCCACTTCACCCCACCACACACACCCCCTTTCCCCACCCCAGAGACCACGTCATTCCGAAAGCAGTTTCTTGCATAGGACTAGCTACCTTGACCTTGATGTTACTCTGCAATGGGAGCGGAGAGTAACGTCAAGGTGAGATGAAACACATTAAGGCCCCCAACGTGCGTCCGCGTTGGGTTCCCTATAGTGATGAGCTTACTGATGGATCTTAAAGTGCACTACAGCCAGGTGGACTTCGGTTCACCTTCTCCAGTACGTCTCTGGATGTAAGAACCACTGCAACCAACTACCAAAGAAACGTTCAGTTCTGTTCAGTTCTAGGCTTCCACAAATAACATGACGACCAACAATAACGTTCCTCTTCAGCTGGCTACTTGCTTACTTCATGTTGCTCGCTTGCTGTAGCAAAGTCGTTATGGTATACAATAGCACGTCGTGTTTCTAGACACACAGACCATACTGCCATGTGTATAGGGAGACAGGAATACCATGTTTATAAGTAGACATGAATATTATGTTACACTGTCACCTTATCTCTCCGTCACTCTATCTCACTGTTCCTCTCTCTGTCGTTCTATCAATTTTTCTCTTTGTTTGTCTCTATCTCTATCACTTACTCATCCGCTTTCTGTCACTCTTTCTGTGCCGTTCATGTGTCATTCTCTCTCGCATTTTCACTATCTCTCTCTCTCTGTCTATGTGACAATCTGTCAATCTCTGTCTATCTTTATCTCTCTGTCACTTTTACGAACACATACAAGAAGAATAAGATAATGTGATTATTGAAACAACAAGGAAGAGGACTGCTAATTGTCATTATTACTGTTCAATCACTGGTGACAACCGTGACGTGTTACCGATGACAAGGACCCAGGTTTTGACTTCCTCTGACAAACCGACACGTAACGGAGGGCACAGGAAACGATCGCGACGGTAAACACAAGCACTGCGCATGTCCATGACCGTGATGTCCGTCGCCATTAAACGGAAGTCGCATATATTATGCGACAGTTATGTAGATTATCCGAGCAGCTGCCACATTGATTTAGGCAAATATTTGTCCATATTATGGCCGAATAATTGGGTGACCTGTAGTTATTTCTGTCCTTTAGTCCTCACTCGTTTCCTAGTATTGCCATTCATGCTAGCTATTTCTTCTTTTCACGTCTTCTGGGGTTCCAATCCACGGCATGTGTTGTTCTATTTTCTTTCTAAGGTCGTGCACGTGCTTAATTTGCAGCTCTGTTTAGTTATTGTTCTCAGTATGTTCGTTGTCTCAGCTATGATGTGACTTGTCATTCGATTGTCTGAATAAAAATGTTGACGCGCCTCCTAGAGGGGGTGGTGGTGTAACAGGTCACTCTCTGATATCCTTTTTTTTCTTACAACTGACACTCTTTAACTCACAACTCTAATTAGACCACTCTAACATCTATTGGAACTGCAGCAATAACAAATGAATGTTTATTTTCTCAAAAACCTATCGCATTATGACAATAATATAGTGAAAATAGCACAGGTCTTTCTCTTGTACTAAATTACCCAACGGTCCTATCACTTTAGTCAGTCCTAGCGCAGGTCTTTCTATCACTAGATTCAGTCCTAGCACAGGTCTTTCTCTTGTACTAAATTACCCAACGGTCCTATCACTTTAGTCAGTCCTAGCGCAGGTCTTTCTATCACTAGATTCAGTCCTAGCACAGGTCTTTCTCTTGTACTAAATTACCCAACGGTCCCATCACTTTAGTCAGTCCTAGCACAGGTCTTTCTCTTACACTAAATTACCCAACGGCCCTATCACTTTAGTCAGTCCTAGCACAGGTCTTTCTATCACTAGATTCAGTCCTAGCACAGGTCTTTCTCTTGTACTAAATTACCCAACGGTTTTACCACTTTAGTCAGTTCTAGCACAGGTCTTTCTCTTGTACTAAATTACCCAACGGTTTTACCACTTTAGTCAGTCCTAGCACAGGTCTTTCTCTTGTACTAAATTACCCAACGGTCCTATCACTTTAGTCAGTTCTAGCACAGGTCTTTCTCTTGTACTAAATTACCCAACGGTCCTACCACTTTAGTCAGTCCTAGCACAGGTCTTTCTATCACTAGATTCAGTTCTAGCACATGTCTTTCTCTTGTACTAAAATACCCAACGATCCTATCACTTTAGTCAGTCCTAGCACAGGTCTTTCTATCACTAGATTCAGTCCTAGCACAGGTCTTTAATTTGTACTAAATTACCCAACGATTTTATCACTTTAGTCAGTTCTAGCACGGGTCTTTCTCTTGTACTAAATTACCCAACGATTGTATCACTTTAGTCAGTCCTAGCACAGGTCTTTCTATCACTAGATTCAGTCCTAGCACAGGTCTTTCTCTTGTAATGAATTACCCATCGATTTTATCACTTTAGTCAGTTCTAGCACAGGTCTTTCTCTTGTACTAAATTACCCAACGATTGTATCACTTTAGTCAGTTCTAGCACATGTCTTTCTCTTGTACTAAATTACCCAACGATTTTATCACTTTAGTCAGTTCTAGCACAGGTCTTTCTCTTGTAATGAATTACCCATCGATTTTATCACTTTAGTCAGTCCTAGCACAGGTCTTTCTCTTGTAATGAATTACCCATCGATTTTATCACTTTAGTCAGTTCTAGCACAGGTCTTTCTCTTGTACTAAATTACCCAACGATTTTATCACTTTAGTCAGTTCTAGCACATGTCTTTCTCTTGTACTAAATTACCCAACGATTTTATCACTTTAGTCAGTTCTAGCACATGTCTTTCTCTTGTACTAAATTACCCAACGGTCCAATCACTTTAGTCAGTCCTAGCACAGGTCTTTCTATCACTAGATTCAGTCCTAGCACAGGTCTTTCTCTTGTACTAAATTACCCAACGGTCCTATCACTTTAGTCAGTCCTAGCACAGGTCTTCCTATCACTAGATTCAGTCCTAGCACAGGTCTTTCTCTTGTACTAAATTACCCAACGGTTTTACCACTTTAGTCAGCCCTAGCACAGGTCTTTCTCTTGTACTAAATTACCCAACGGTTTTACCACTTTAGTCAGCCCTAGCACAGGTCTTTCTCTTGTACTAAATTACCCAACGGTCTAATCACTTTAGTCAGTCCTAGCACAGGTCTTTCTCTTGTACTAAATTACCCAACGGTCCTATCACTTTAATCACTCCTAGCACAGGTCGTTCTCTTGTACTAAATTACCAAACGGTCCTATCACTTTAATCAGTCCTAGCACAGGTCGTTCTCTTGTACTAAATTGCCCAACGGTCATAAGTTTAGTCAGTCCTAGCACAGGTCTTTCTCTTGTACTAAATTACACAACGGTCCTGTCACTTTAATCAGTCCTAGCACAGGTCTTTCTCATGTACTAAATTACCCAACGGTCCTATCACTTTAATCAGTCCTAGCACGTCTTTCTCGTGTACTAAATTGCACAAGGGTCCTATCACTAGAATCAGTCCTAGCTAATGTTCTACTACTTTGAGACAGTCTTATTTCTCTAAAGTTAACACAAACTAACTAGCTAACTGGATCGTGTCCGCTACCAATCTTCTGGTTCTAGCTCGTCTGCAGACCTGTCTTTTCCCTTTGCTCCTGTAGTATCTGAGTCTTCTGATTCCCCTGTCTCGTCTTTGTCAGGAATTCTAAGACGAATACAGCGGTTCTTGCAGCGTGGTGGTTCTCCAATCATGAAAAACGCCTCTCATGTCAGGGGTGATCGTATCGACGACAGTGGTTCTTATACTGTGGTGTCAGGCCAGGTACAACACCTTTGTTATGACGGGTTGTCAGTTTCGTGTTTAAAGAAAACACGTCTGATTTATCTGCAGCCGATAGCCACTCCAAGGAACTTAGGACTCAACGTTACTTGTGACAAGGTTTCGGCGATGATTCAACAGAACAAAAAAACACAAATGCTTACAAGTGCTGGCAGTCTTTACTACTCAACTAAGTGCTTGGTCAAGATCTTCCCTCTCAGTGACTAGTCTACTTCTGTGACTTCCCTGTTGTCCTAGTGCTGTTCTATCTATCGTAATAACGGACCTGCTGGTGTTCTAGCTCTGTTCTGGCTACTCTACTATCTGATTGGTAGTATTCTGTTCTGTGGTCTAATCTCGAATACCAAGATGCACGCCCTTGCATACATTATTCTTTTCGAGTCCATGTTTTCAATTTTTGTCCAGTTCTGGCATATCAACCTTCCCTGGCTTATGGTGATGCTAAAAAAATAGTACCTTGTCTTGAACTTTGTATGTGACCTAAAAGGTCGTGGGATTTCCAATATACCTGTCCATTTTAGCACAGGTGAGAATGTCAACGGACATTGTCATACTATCAGAACAATGTCCATTAAATTAACTATAGCTCCCGGAGAGTGTTCTAAAGTTATGTGTGGGTACCTCGAACGGTGTTTTCAGAGCTTCACTGTCCCTAGCTCTTGGGACCCTTGTAACTCTGTTACAGTGGAAACGCGCAGTAACAAGACCACATACAATAACAACTTAACACCATACAAGTGCCACCAGAAGCATATTGTATTCCCTATACTGCTGGGTACGCTCTCAACAATGGAACTGTTAAAGGACTAAACCACAGAGCCGTACTTTCTACAGGCCTAGTAATTCGCCCACAAATGTAAATACTTGTCGCCAAATTGAACTTCGAAAGGCAAACCAAACAAGACATGGGCCAGCAGTTTCTAATAGCCAACCAGAGAAGACATGGTACAGCACTTTCTAATGACCAGCCAGAGAAGACATGGGCCAGCAGTTTCTAATAGCCAACCAGTGAAGACATGGTACAGCACTTTCTAATGACCAACCAGAAGGATTTGCAGAACAAAAGGATAACTTCCATTAGTCCTACTAACAGAAAGAATCCAGAAACAATGTTTGCTTCTAATCGTATCTACTATCAGAATCGAGCACCTGAGAGGACTAGCCATGCGTATGTACAATCAGTTAAATACATAAACCGCCGACATTCTATCGTCCTCACATGTCCTTATCGAACGTATGGAAGCAATAGGTCTTCATGTATTTATATTAGAGACGATTTTCACTTCAGCTGCCTCGGTTGTGTTTTCTCCTACCCACCCCCATCTTAACCAGTCTGTTTGTTTTCTCGTTCTTTACCTTCCCTGTTGGCTTCAGTCCAGTGACGTATTAGTAACAATTATGTGCGAAGAGTAACGTCAGGGTCAGTTAAAACAAATAACCGAAACCCTCACCTCATATCCGCTCAGTGCACATGGAAACATGCTTTGTTACAGCAGTATGGCTAACAAGCCGGGGATCATTAACGCAATCCCCGCTGTAAGTATGCAGAAAAGCCTTGCATTATACTGCCACAATAAGGATCGAGATCACATTGTTCAGTAAGTTTGGGAACGTACTAAGAACAACCTCAAAACCGTTACCACAGAAAATTCGTTAAAGGAAAAGACTTCAGTAAATCACCTTTGGGAAGGGCCAAAACAGATCATGTTGTTTGTTTAGGGGAGGGGGTGGGGGGGGGGGGGGGTGGGAGACACACACACACACTGTCAGATCCGGGCATCACGAAGAATTACAATTCTTAATTTCCGGATTTTTGTGGTGTGGAAATGGCTTCTTGGAGGGGAAAGAAAATAATGCAGTACATCTCCAAGGGGAGTCTAAAGGTAACCTTCGTATTCCCGTGTTCGGTGTGAACTGAATAAGCCATAGCCAAGTTCATTGTTGGTGTGAACTGAATAAGCCATAACCAAGTTCATTGTTGGTGTGAACTGAATAAGCCGTAACCAAGTTCATTGTCGGTGTGAACTGAATGAGCCATATTCACGTTTTTTTTTTTTTAAACAGTCCCGACTGAATAATAAAAACTGAAATCTTGTCAAATGAAGTCTCTAGCACTTCATCTCCGACAGCAATGTCTACTTGCAACTACAGAAAGGACAGAGTTTCCCGGGACAAACCAACTTGGCTATGATTTTATCTGGACCCTGACACTGGCATTAAGTCGAGGTTTTACTGTGCTGCTGATCAGCAGCGTGGCCTGGACTTGTCGATCAATACTCTCTCCGTTAGTTAGTTCCTTTTTTTTTGTCATTGATACCGTGCCCTTTTAATGAAGAATGCGTATCACTGACCCAGCACTCGGGTTTGATGGACGAATAGTTTGACATGTGTAAATTAACTTGAGTGTTCGTTGCAGCATCACATCTGGCAATACTATGTTGTTTTTTTTAACTTCTGTTTCTGTCTGTTAATCGCCAGTGCTTCTATCTGAATGTTTTCTGAATTTATGTCTCGTAATGTCGGAAGTTCAGCGTATATTAAAATCTTCTGACTTTGGTGCAACCTTTCCTTTGCAAATGATGGCGTGCAGCGAATTTCTACGTGACACATAACTCTACTATTTAGGTTTGCGTGTTTCTAAACTCAACGAAAATAAGGAACTTACTAGTTATGTGTATCTTTTTATGTTGAGCGTTGTAATATGTCATTTCATACCGATGTATTCTTCGCCGTTACTGGAGCAAGACTGAGTGTTAAATGACGGTTCACTGAATTTCAAAATCTGATTTAAAGAAATGATCGACTATCCGGACAGTTTTTCACAATTTACGCGCAGGTCACAAAATTTACCTGAGAAGTGTTCACTGGCGATTTGTGATTATTTGTCTTCATTTCGTTCAGAAACAAAAACACTGGAAGGATGCATCCCATTGCGCTAAATGGGAGGCTACGACCTGTTGGTTTCTTGGAAGGAGGAATGTCTGTGTCTGCAACAGCAAGGCAATTTGGTGTTCCAAGACAGGTTGTTATGGTGTGGTTACATCGCTACCAGTCGACTGGGACTCGGACTGGGACTGTTTGACCTGCCACGCAGGAGATGTCCTCGAGTGACACCAGACCACGGGATAGTTACATTACTCTCGCACATCTGCTAAACAGATTTCAGTCAGCAACTGTCACTGCTAGCACCATCACCGAACTGAGACAATAAGTTCAGCTACTGTCAGGTACGGTTAGCGCGAGCAAGATCTACATGCAAGACGCGCTGCTATTCGTTCAACTGTGCAACAATGGTATAATGCCACACCACCAGGCTGGGCCAGGCAGCATCTGCTCCTGGGAACACTCTCTGGAACAAAGTACTGTTTATTGACAAGTGCAGAACGAACCTTTAAAGAGCCGAATGTGGTCAGAGAGTGTATCGTCGGTGGAGAGCGCTATGCTAATAACTGCATTCACGAGTGCGTTCGTCATTGTGGTGGGGAGATTATGATCTGGGGAGGCGTCTGCACCAATCATCGGACATGCCTCGTTATCTTAGACGGTGCTGTTACCGGCTTGAGATACCGTGATGAGATCGCGAGGAACCACTTCGCGCCTTTTAAGTTAAACGATACACCAGGTACCAATAGAGCATGTCTGGAACGAGTTAAAACGTCGACTTCAGCAACGACAGCATCCACCGTAGACTGAAGGGCAAGAAGTCATGCAGGAGTGTCAGATCATTCCACCAGATTTACTGAGACGCTGCGTTTGATCCATGAGGCGCAGATATCAAGCCCTGATCAACGCAGGTGGTGGACATACGCGGTACTGGGCGTTGTCATTTTCAAAATGACCGACCGCCATGCTCGCAAACGCTCCGTATATAATCACAGTCACACGATAAAGTCTTTTCAATTGTTCCAGTTTCGCATACACGCACGCACGCGCGCGCGTCACAGTCTGTGCTAACCTTCTTTATTCGTTATTGCTTTTTCATCTTAATTTCTTGTTCATGAGCCACTAATAGGCTTCATCCACACAAAATACCCCGTTCTCACAGTTATAAACCCGATCCATCGCTCCATTCATCACCATACCTATCCATCACCCCATCCATAATCCTGTAGATCACCCCATCCATAATCTTGTAGATCACCCAATCCATGACCACACCCATCAATCACCACACCCATCACCGAATCCATCATCCTACTCATCACTCCACTCATCACTCCACTCATCACTCCACCCATCACTCCACCCATCACTCCACCCATCACTCCACCCATCACTCCACCCATCACTCCACCCATCACTCCACCCATCACTCCACCCATCACTCCACCCATCACTCCACTCATCACTCCACCCATCACTCCACATATCACTCTACCCATCACTCCATCCACCACTCCACATATCACTCCACCCATCACTCAATCCATCATCCCACCTCAGTACGTATCTTGTGCCAGTTTCGAACGGTGTTATTCTTCCATTCAATTATTTAATGTCTTGTGCGATATTGTCTATTTCAGTACGATTACACGACAGTATTCAGGATGAAGGATTCCATTACCTCGTGTTCGATCTGTAAGTATTTGTTTATATTCGATCTGTAAGTAATTGTTCGTGTTCTTCTTTTTCTTCTTCTTCTTCTTCGTTCTCAATCTCCCACTACCAAACCCTGAAAGGGTAAGTAGCAGAATGTAGTCCAGAGAACGGAATGCGTTGTGTCATAGTTTACAGCTTGGCTGCGATATTTGCACCTTTCGGTCCAACACATCCGACTTCAGAAAGCATTTTTTGAGTACCCGGTTAGCATTCCCTCTTCAATCCCTACTCCTTAGCCAGTCTGCCCTACTGCAGCCTGTTATCCAGGATCACCGCGTGGAGGTGTAGAAGGGTCTTGGCAGCTATGGTTCGCTGGCCCTGATGCTAGCAGTCAGCTATGGGTCTCTGACCACTGCAGCTCATGCGCTGCTCAGCATCTTGATCCCTGTTCATGTTCAATTTGTAAGTATTTGTTTGTGTTCAATCTGTAAGTATTTGTTCATGTTCGATCTGTAAGTATTTGTAACCAATGTCCACATTCACCAATGTTCACATCTAACAGAAAATGTATGTTTTATTTGTAATATCATTTATTCATGAATTCACCTGAGTGGTTCAAGTGGCAAACAAATTAGGACCACTGCCTCCTTCCTGGCATGTCGTAAGAGGCGACTAAAGAAAGTTGTGTATGTGCTTTGCAACCAGACTATGTAAAAACTATTGTTGTAAAACACAAGTCAGTGGTATCAGACTTCACTAGAGGACGGTTCGGGGAACCAAATTCAGTGGTGGGTGGGTCTATGGTTCAATAGATTCAGTGGTGGGTGGGTCTATGGTTCAATAGATTCAGTGGTGGGTGGGTCTATGGTTCAATAGATTCAGGGGTGGGTGGGTCTATGGTTCAATAGATTCAGTCGTGGATGGGTCTATGGTTCAATAGATTCAGTGGTGGGTGGGTCTATGGTTCAATAGATTCAGTGGTGGGTGGGTCTATGGTTCAATAGATTCAGTGGTGGGTGGGTCTATGGTTCAATAGATTCAGTGGTGGGTGGGTCTATGGTTCAATAGATTCAGTGGTGGGTGGGTCTATGGTTCAATAGATTCAGTGGTGGGTGAATCTATGGTTCAATAGATTCAGTGGTGGGTGGGTCTATGGTTCAATAGATTCAGTGGTGGGTGGGTCTATGGTTCAATAGATTCAGTGGTGGGTGGGTCTATGGTTCAATAGATTCAGTCGTGGGTGGGTCTATGGTTCAATAGATTCAGTGGTGGGTGGGTCTACGGTTCAATAGATTCAGTGGTGGGTGGGTCTATGGTTCAATAGATTCAGTGGTGGGTGGGTCTATGGTTCAATAGATTCAGTGGTGGGTTGGTCTATGGTTCAATAGATTCAGTGGTGGGTGGGTCTATGGTTCAATAGATTCAGTCGTGGATGGTTCTGTGGTTTAATAAATTCAGTGGTGGGTGGCTCTATGGTTCAATAGATTCAGTGGTGGGTGGGTCTATGGCTGGTCTATGGTTCAGTAGATTCAGTGGTGGTGGGTCTATGGTTCAATAGATTCAGTGGTGGGTTGGTTTATGGTTCAATAAAGTCAGTGTTGGGTGTATGGTTCAACATATCTAGAGAAATAGAAAGAAGTTATTAATGATATAACATTGAACAGTTTTTAGAAGTCATTGGACATTACAAATTAAAGGTCACTAGAAATGATTTAGTTGAGATCATGTAATATTACTTCGTAGATGTCATAACATGTTATTTGTTTAACATCAAACATTCAGTGGACGTTATGGAACTGTTTGATAGAGGTGATAGAACGTTATTTGGTAGAGGTCAGAGGACATCATTTGGTAGAGTCATGGAACATCATTTGGTAGAGGTCATAGAATATCATTTGGTGGAGTCATGGAATGTCATTTGGTAGAGGTAATGGAACATTATTCGATAGAGGTCATGGAACATTATTCGATAGAGGTCAGAGGACACCATTTGGTAGAGGTCATGGAACATTATTCGATAGAGGTCAGAGGACACCATTTGGTAGAGGTCATGGAAAGCCTTGTAGGCGCCATCTATGCTGCTCTAAACAAACCACCCAACCATGGGCGGTGTTATGCCATGTCACACAGTCTGTCGCCTCTTACGACATGCTCTCTGTGAGGCAGTGTTGCTATTCTTGTCCTTGACATACACAAAGACCCCAGCAAACCAATCGGATGACTTTATACAGCCAGTAATTTATATAGCCAGTGCTTTATACAGTCAGTGCTTTATACAGCCAGTGCTTTATACATTAACAAAAGGCAAAGGCCGCTGTCCACCGCAGACGCTGATGACATATGCTAGGCCAATTTTTAATAAGGATTAACTGCGATACTTGTTATCCTCACTCTCTCGTCTCGAGCCGCCCGACCCCAGTGCCAAGTCGACGACTAGGGGAAGATTATGAGATGTAGGGGACTCCACATCAAGCACCCGTGAAAAAGACGGCGGAGTCCGGAGTCGAACATACATCACCTGATCACGAGGCTGACGGATTAACTACTTAGGCACGAAATCATGTCGACAGTGCTTTATACATACAGTATATTATACAGTCAGTACTTAATACAGTCAGTACTTTATACATTCAAAACGTTATTATACACGGTGAAGCCATTTCTGCAAGTAACTCTTTTATGATTTGTGTGATTCTGTGCAGAGTTACTGGTGGTGAATTGTTTGAAGATATCGTTGCCAGGGAGTTCTACAGCGAAGCGGATGCCAGGTAATATCCATGTTTGGTTTTGTCTACACGTTTTAGGATCGGCTCATTATTTGCTTTCCTTTCAGATGGCTAGAATGGGTATGTCTGTGTTCGATTCCCTGATTCCTGTTTTTTTAATGACTTTTCATGGGACAGGGGTGTGTCACCTGATAGTCTGCACCTGGATTACCATCAGTAGAAGACACGGAATGTAATAATAGGTCAAAAGCAGGTTTACAAATCAGCAATTGTCTGCAACTAATGATCATCATCTGTGACACAGCATACTATAACAAACCGCCCCTCCTTCCCAAGCTTGTTATCGTTATAACTCTCCAGTAACACACAAACCAATCTTTCCGCACCCCCCCCCCCCCTCCTCTCTCCCCACCCACACCTATTGATTGATCAAGCACAGCTCTGTATTGAGTGTGACAGCGATGATCTGCCTGTTTCTAGCATGAATGTTTTCTTGTTATTGAGTCTGTGATATCTTTTATTATGCCCTTCATTGATCAGTACAAGACAGCAGGAATATGGTGTAGTGGGTCAATTACTTGATGGCATTCGTGCATTGAATGTAGGCAGTGAAGGTGCAGTACAAACGAATGCAGCTATGACAAATTGGTTTCCAGTGTTGAGTGGTGTACGACATGGCTGTGTTCTTCCTCCATCATCCATACTTTATATGAATAAAATCACTCTGTGGCTAACACCCACGAGGAGTCCCTAAATGAACTGTTTTTTGCTAATGATCAGGTCATCTTTTACCAAAATGGAGACGACCTACAACACCACTTGACATATCTAAATTTCGCTTGTAATGAATATGACATGGAGATCAACACAGACAAGACTGAGACTATGATGAGATTGTGTGAACACGTACAGACAGGTTTCCACATCAGTGACACAAGTATCAAGCAGGTACGGGAGTGAAAATACCTAGGTAGTATGTTCACTGATGACAGAGAGATCGCACATATAATTCAGAAGGCGAACAGTGTCCACTATCAAATTGCACCGATTCTGAAACACCCTAGATTGTTTCTTTCAACTATGAGAAGACTAATAAATGCGCTGTTTATTCCTACATTTTGTTACCAATGCTAATCTTTCCCTAATCACTTCCCCTCATCACTTCCCCTCATCACTTCCCCTCATCACCTCCACTCATCACCTCCCGTCAGCACCTACCGTTATCATCTCCCATCATCACTTCCCCTCATCACCTCCCCTCATCACCTCCACTCATCACCTCCCGTCAGCACCTACCGTTATCATCTCCCATCATCACCTCCCATATCACCTCCCCTCATCACAACCCCTCACCACCTCCCCTCACCCCCTCCCCTCATCGCCTGCCCTCACCACCTCCCCTCATCACCTCCCCTCATCACCTCCCATCATCACCTCCCATCACCTCCCCTCACCACCTCCCGTCATCACCTCCCCTCACCACCTGCCCTCACCACCTCCCCTCATCACAACCCCTCATCACAACCCCTCACCACCTCCCCTCGCCACCTCCCCTCATCACCTCCCCTCATCACCTCCCCTCATTACCTTCCCTCATCACCTCCCCTCATCACAACCCCTCACTACCTCCCCTCACCACCTCCCCTCACCACCTCCCCTCACCACAACCCCTCATCACCTACCCTCATCACAACGCCTCACCACATCCCCACATTACCTCCCCACACCACAACCCCTCATCACCTCCCTTCATCACAATGCCTCACCACCTCCCCTCACCACCTCTCCTCATTACCTCCCCTCACCACCTACCCTCACACCTCACCCTCATCTCAACCCATCTGTAAGTCCTGATCTGTGGCCAGTTCCCCCGCATCCTTCGCTGTTATCTTCAGAACATCTTTGATGTCACGTGCTCATCTTGTCTGAGTCCTCATCCTTGTTTCCCAGACATCATTCCGTCCAGTATAGTTATAAAAAATAATTTTTGGTACCGTTTGTAGATGTTGAGATGTCAGATTTATTGAATGGTATGATGCCAGTGATCATTGTTGGGTATTTGGTACATTGAGTGCAATAACAGTATCTTGAGCCTGACAGCTGTTGTCGCTGACTTGTTTCAAGGATGACTGTCTTGTATTTCAGCCACTGCATGCAGCAGATCTTAGAGAGCGTTAGCTATTGCCATCAGCATGGGATCGTTCACAGGGACCTCAAGGTAGGTACCCATGTCTATCACATTTTCTGAGCGAGATTCACAGGCATCCTTTAACGTAGAGGAAAGAAATAAAACTACTGCAGCACATGAGTGTCGGTAAAGGTGGCTAATGAGGGTTGTGCAAAGGAGTGGCAAATTCATCTACACAATTATACATGAACCACCACTGTGAAAGAACACATTCATTGATGCATGATGCCTGTCAGGTGGACCCTATGCTTCATGAATGCATGCAGGCAGTGATTTGACTGCAGGGTGCTTGTGAGAAGCCATTTTAAGTGGTGGCTTTATGCATAGCAAGAAGTAAAATTCAAAAGCAGCATTAGTATTACAGCATCCCTACCATTTACCTTCTTGAAGCAAACCTACATTTCAGCATCTGTGTACTATTGTAAAGATGATCTTTCTTGTAAAGCTTGTTTCTCTTGTGAAGATGATCTCTCTTTTAAAGCTTGTTTCTCTTGTAAAGCTTGTTTCTCCTGTAAAGCTGGCTTCTCTTGGAAAGCTGGCTCTTCTCTTGTAAAGCTGGTTTCTCTTGTAAAGATGATCTCTCTTGTAAAACTGGCATCTCTTATAAAACTGGTTTCTTTTGTAAAGACGATCTCTCTTGCAAAGCTGGTCTCTCCTCTAAAAATAATCTCTCTTGAAAAGCAGTCTTCTCTTGGAAAGCTGGTCTCTCTTGAACAAATGTCCTCTCTTGAACAAATGTCATCTCTTGTAAAGTTGGTTTATCTTATGAAGGTTATATCTCTGGCAATTTGTTTTACATGGTGAGGTTGCTAATCACACGTACAGCCTTGCCTTGTTGCCTTTTGTAACATGCTTAGTGCGAGCAGTGTATCTATCATCTCCTCCCCCTAGTAAGAGAGCCCAATATTAGCATGTAGAAGACACTATCTACATGAAGATTATGTACAATGAAAGTCTGTTGTCACATAATACTTATCAGCAATATCATGAGACAGACTACAGTATGTCTAACAGAAAGTTGGAACAACTATATACAGGCATGCATGGACAGAAGACTGAATGGTTTGGAAACATAACACAAATTCCTCCAAACCCGCACGATACACGTGTGAGCATTTAACACCAGTCATCAGGGCTTTAGGGCCAGATGAAGACCACGACATTGATGGGTGGAGTTTAGAAACACTTTGTATGCATGTGTTTAAAATACTAGTGGCCACACATATGACAGAAGAGAGGTGATAAGAAAAGTGACACAATAGAGAAGCTTGCACTACGCCAAACTACATAAATATAAATATGAGACAGGATGAGATGAAATGAGAGAAGGTATGTACCTCCCCACTACGTCAAGCTACATAAAAGGACAGATGAGATGAGACACGTATGTCACTTAAAAGAAGATTGTACTATATCGGGATATCAAGCTGCATACATGAACAGATGAGACAATATGGACATGAGATGACACGCCTATGTCATACCATGAACAAAAATCCACCCACTGCGTGCTCGGTTTGTCAAATCCAGCATACTGTGATTTGAAGCCTGTAGATTGCATTTGTGAACCATGCTCACAGGTCCTTGGCCACAGTCATGACCTTTACATTACACTGATACACGGTTCTATGGCTGAAACTGGTGACACCACCTGACATTAACTGCTGCGACAGGGAAGTACCAGAAAAGAGAGAATGTGTAAAATAACCACAGAATCCATCCACGCGTGTCCAGCGTATCGAAGGACCTGACATGTACAGCCGCCCGTTTGCGAGCGATCACATATCACAACACAAGTCTGTTGGCGTCGCCATCCTCGTTTGCGATGGACAACTATTGTTAGCTACGACGACCTGGTACATGTATTTCAAGTCATGAACAAACTCAATGAACTCAGCAGAGCAATCGCTGCAGTTGATCAATAGAAAGAAAACCCAGTTCATGCTCAACACCTTCTGCCCAGAATGAGATATGCGACTTGAAGATTATCCAATCGGAAACGTCAATTCGTCTCATCTCTAGTTGTGCCAAGAGATCACCAACTCCCATTTAATAAATGGGGAGATCTCACGAAGTATAACAGCGGGCTGGCAACAGATGCGAAACGTCAACGCCAGGGCTCACACCTTTAATAACAGTCTGGTTATTCCAGCCACAGTATATGGCTGCGAGGTGGGGAACCTACGGAAAGTTGACGCAGATAGACTCCGCGATGCCCAACGAGCGATGGAGCGAAGAACATTGAAGATCTCCATTCGAGATAAAATCCACACTGCAGCGATCAGACTTCGAACTTCCTTCTCTGACATCATAGATGTCATGATGTTACGAAGATACAGGTGGGGCGGCCATGGGGTGTGTGTGCCGGATAACAGATGGGGCGGCCATGGGGTGTGTGTGCCGGATAACAGATGGGGCGGCGTTGTGGTGTGTGTGCCGGATAACAGATCAGGCGGCCATGTGGTGTGTGTGCCGGATAACAGATGGGGCGGCCATGTGGTGTGTGTGCCGGATAACAGATGGACACGTAGGCGTCTTGGTGGGCATGCAACTTTAGCCGCCCTCGCGGACGACTGAGGATGATATGAAGAGATGGCACAATGGATCCCTGGACCCAACATGGTACACCAAGACAAAAGAGTGAAATGAGTTTACTCAACATTTGCCTACCTGGCATCAGACCTGATTGAATACCGTGGTTTTGAGATTTGAGAACACAGTCCGAATTTTACTGTGTTAAATGTAAATATATGCTCTGTGGTCAGGTAAGAGCCAGCAATTTACTGTTTTCTGCCTTGGTGGGAAGAAATCCACAGACTCTCACAGTATTAGTATCTAGTGTCTGATAGCTGACCGTGCAGGGAAGCAGACACGTGTTTAACATATCGTGTTTCAACATTTGTTCCCAGCAATTATATTGCTTAACATATCGTTTTTCAACGTTGTTTCCAACAATTCTATGGCTTAACAAGCTTAGCATATCGTTTTTCAACAATTGTTTTCAACAATTCTATGGCTTAACAAGCTTAGCATATCGTTTTTCAACAGTCGTTTTCAACAATTCTATGGCTTAACAAGCTTAGCATATCGTTTTTCAACAGTTGTTTTCAACAATTCTATGGCTTATTCAAATGTCTGTAGGGATTACGCCAGAAACAGCAATTTAATTGATTTTAATATTTACAAAAATTAAATTGTTCCTGTTGGGAATGCCCACAATGAGTAGGTTTACTCTTTTGTGCATCCTGAACAGGACGTTTAGTGGCGGGTTGTACTAGTTTTCCTCACATTTCGAGTGTGCTGATGAAGGTGGACCTGGATCCTTCCAACGGTTGTTGCTATACTAGACTTCATCCACATGTCACTTACTACTACGGGGGGTACGGGGGTCAATCCTCCACCTTATTAGCCAGATTGCCAAGAAGAACAGTCCGTTTCCAGAAAGGACTGCGTGGAAGTCGAGATGGGGGTCTTGGCCAGTATATTTTGCCTGACCCTGACGAACATGTCTGATCAATTTGTTGTGCCTGACCTTAACTAACATGTCTGATCAGTATATAGTGCCTAACCAGACGTTAGTCTTCCTTCCCTAAAGAAAATAAAGCCATAGTTCCCAGTTATCAGCAGAAAGTGAGCTGCTGCAATGAATATGTAATATGTTCTCAATATCCATTGATAGTTTTATGATTATCATTAACGTGCATTTTTAACATTGTCAGAACATTATTACATTGTATGTGCAATCAAATCTTTTGAAGGACGTTTTGTTATACTGTGTTGTAGTTTACAACGAGGCTGCGATATCTGGTCGGAAACATCGCATTTCAGCATGACATTTTTCGGACCAGGTTTTCCTTGCCTCTTCGATCCATACTCTCTAAGCCAAACTACGTCCATTTCCGGGACCAGCGATTGTTCTTGAACAACTCTGATTCGCTGACTCTGACGCAGGCAGTGGAGTCGCTGGCTACTGGCAGCTTGTCTTCATCTTGTGATCGCAACTGTGATGTTTACACCGCCAGACGAGTTCTTTGATGTTTACACCGTCAGACGAGTTTCCGTGATGTTTACACCGTCAGACGAGTTTCCGTATGTTTACACCGTCAGACGAGTTCTTTGATGTTTACACCGTCAGACGAGTTTCCGTGATGTTTGCACCGTCAGACGAGTTCTTTGATGTTTACACCGCCAGACGAGTTCTTTGATGTTTACACCGTCAGACAAGTTTCCGTGATGTTTACACCGTCAGACGAGTTTCCGTATGTTTACACCGTCAGACGAGTTCTTTGATGTTCACACCGACAGAAGAGTTCTTTGATGTTTACACCGTCAGACGAGTTTCCGTGATGTTTGCACCGTCAGACGAGTTCTTTGATGTTTACACCGCCAGACGAGTTCTTTGATGTTTACACCGTCAGACAGGTGTCCGTGATGTTTACACCCTCAGACGAGTTTCCGTGATGTTTACACCGTCAGACGAGTTTCCGTGATGTTTACACCGCCAGGCGAGTTATTTGATGTTTACACAGCCAGACGAGTTATTTGATGTTTACACCGCCAGACGAGTTTCCGTGATGTTTACACCGTCAGACGAGTTTCCGTAAGTAATGTTTACACCGTCAGACGAGCTCCTGTGAGGAACTCCCCCTTTAGCTCAGTACAGTTGTGAGTTTAGTGCTGTATTATTGGACCAGTATATCTTCCTTAACTGGCCGTACAGGAGACATCCCTGCAACACATGCTCAGAAATGTCTTCTTTTCATCCACATTTGTACAGCGGTTGAAGCAGACAGTCAAAACTTGTACATGTGTAAATTCAGTCTGCTGTATCCCGTCCTGGGACAAAGAATGAAGGTCTGTCCCTGCTAATCAAGGGTGTAATAGTCATCATTCGGTTTGGTCTGTCCAATTCTGACACACTGGATAGCTGTCTTTTTATCAGAGGCTGTGATTTCAGTTCCTTCTTGTTCAGAATTTCCTCCCGTATTTACTAGCATGTCTGTCTTCTTGTTTCCCCGTAAACCACAGTGTTATGGTAGCCGCTCAAGTAAAGTTCGCTTTCTGTCAGCTGTGTAGCTTCTTTCGTTCCTGAAGTGGGAGTATGTTTCACCGTGAGTGTTCAGGACAGAGGGTATACCTGTGAAGATAACTATCTGTGGCAGTCAGAATTACCATCACTCAAATCTGCAACTCATTTCAGTGCGTCTGTCGGCTCATCCACCACTGCATCCTCCATAGAATTAAATACAAATTAATCAAGAATCGGGACAATTATTGTTAGGTTGAGGACTGGCTGATCCTGCTAGAGCATACACAGAGATGTAGATGTCATCATTTGTACAGAATAGTAAAACCTCGAGATCTGAACATAATAGCACGAGTTTCTCAGCGATAAGTAGGTCGTGACATGTTGCTTTGATATTGTATTCACGACATCACCTGTTATGTGGCTACCTTGACCTTTAAATTAGATATGTGTGTGTGTGTGTGTGCGGGTCTGTTCTGTGTATGTGGTGTGTGTGTGTGGGGGTTGGGTGGGGGTGAGAAAAGAGAAAGTGTGGGGGAGATGGGGGAAATATGTTTAGATATACAGTTTTCCTACCCGAATTTATTGACAGATGGGAAAAGTCTGGATACAGAAGGTTTAATGCACCCGACCTTGCCCAGCCCAGCTGTTCAGTAGTGCCCGTCTCAAGCATTGGCAGGAACTCATTCTCTGTCGGCATGTCAACAAGTGTCTCTGTTTATTTGTTAGGGCATTATGGAGAAATTGTGCAACAGTTTTTGTTGGAGAAAATGGTAGAGTTGGGGCTGCACATTGTGCATACTCCGCTTTATTAAAAGTGAGTGTGAAGGGGGGGGGGTGGGGTGGGGTGGGGTGTATGTTGGTGTCGCTATAGTTGATCACCTCTCAAGAATAAATGTATGAAGGAAAGAAACAATGTGTGTGTTTGAATTCTGCAAGTTTCAAGCGTCCCCCTGGTCTCCAGGGAGGTGAGATCCGCGCCTAGAAACTAAAAGAACCTTTGGCGGTTGATATTTGAGAGGAGTAAGCTGCTTCACCTTAGGGGGGGGGGGCGCAAACATTATAAGGTAACTACATTCCTACTCTGTGGGAATGCAGGATGGCGATGTATCACCACCATCACGCGAAGAGGATCGGTGACCACCATCAGACGAAGACACAGAAGGATGGGTGACCACCATCACGAGAAGACACAGACGGTCAATCACTTGGCACGCACACATCAGTACACGTGTGTAGACAACAGACCGTTGTACATGTAAGGCGTTGTAACTTGACTTAGACTTAACTTAAACGTGACTTGACTTTAACGTGACTTGACTTAGACTTGATGTAGACAGACTTGACTTAGACTTGACAGACTTGACTCGGACTTGACTTAGACTTGACACAGATTTCACTTATACTTGACTAAGTCTTAGACGTGATTTGACTTAGCCTTAGACGTGACTTAACTAAGCTTGTGCTTGACTTAGTTCATCTGTCTAGCAGCTCACATACCATTCTCAAATCTCATCTAAATAAGGCCTCAATATATCCACTCCTGTCTTAGATGAGACACTACTGCATAGTTTTGTGTTAACGGCGATTTTTGCAATCATGGTTTCCTTAATCATTGTCCAAATCATTGATATACATTGTATATATCCAGAACAATATTGGTCCCAAAACCGAGCCCTGTGGCACTCAGCTTTTGACCTCACACCACTCAGAGTACTCCTTATTTATGCCCACTCTCTGACGTCTTTCCTTTAACCAATCTTCTATCACTTTGGAAAATTCGCCACCTCTTCCATGCAATTTCAACTTCCTAAATAATCTTTGATGAGGTACTCTATTAAAAAACCTTTGCAAATTCTAGATAAATAACATTAACTGGGCCCGCTTTGTGTATGTTAAACATGTCCAAATAATACAAAAGGCGATACGTGTCATTACATTGGGAGACATACGGGAATTAAATAATATGAAGTCCCAACACGCCCAATACAATCTTGACTCCGATCTAAAGTATCTTCTATTGTATTGCAGCTTATTGCTCTGAATTCACGAAACAAGCACAGACTTTAACAAACGGGGTCAGCAGAAGCGGGAGATTGAATTGCTATGATAACAGGCAGTCATGTGGAAGCGTTCAAACGAACCAGACATGTATTAGCGGGACGTGTGGAGAAGGCGTTGTTTGCACAGGACACGCGTTAAGGAACCAGTTGATATTATCACAAGGCAGTCTCTGTTCTGGAATCCCCAGAGCAATAGAGGTAGACGCAGACCAAAACACGAGAAGAGGGGCGGTAGAGGTAGACGCAGACCAAAACACGAGGAGAGGGGCGGTAGAGGTAGACGCAGACCAAAACACGAGAAGAGGGGCGGTAGAGGTAGACGCAGACCAAAACACGAGAAGAGGGGCGGTAGAGGTAGGCGCAGACCAACACGAAGAGAAGAGGGGCGGTAGAGGTAGGCGCAGACCAACACGAAGAGAAGAGGGGCGGTAGAGCTAGGCGCAGACCAAAACACGAGAAGAGGGGCGGTAGAGGTAGACGCAGACCAAAACACGAGGAGAGGGGCGGTAGAGGTAGACGCAGACCAAAACACGAGGAGAGGGGCGGTAGAGGTAGACGCAGACCAAAACACGAGAAGAGGGGCGGTAGAGGTAGACGCAGACCAAAACACGAGAAGAGGGGCGGTAGAGGTAGGCGCAGACCAACACGAAGAGAAGAGGGATGGTAGAGGTAGGCGCAGACCAACACGAAGAGAAGAGGGGCGGTAGAGGTAGGCGCAGACCAACACGAAGAGAAGAGGGATGGTAGAGGTAGGCGCAGACCAACACGAAGAGAAGAGGGGCGGTAGAGGTAGGCGCAGACCAAAACACGAGAAGAGAGGCGGTAGAGGTAGACGCAGACCAAAACACGAGAAGAGGGGCGGTAGAGGTAGGCGCAGACCAAAACACGAGGAGAGGGGCGGTAGAGGTAGACGCAGACCAAAACACGAGAAGAGGGGCGGTAGAGGTAGACGCAGACCAAAACACGAGAAGAGGGGCGGTAGAGGTAGACGCAGACCAAAACACGAGAAGAGGGGCGGTAGAGGTAGACGCAGACCAAAACACGAGAAGAGGGGCGGTAGAGGTAGGCGCAGACCAACACGAAGAGAAGAGGGATGGTAGAGGTAGGCGCAGACCAACACGAAGAGAAGAGGGGCGGTAGAGGTAGGCGCAGACCAAAACACGAGAAGAGGGGCGGTAGAGGTAGACGCAGACCAAAACACGAGAAGAGGGGCGGTAGAGGTAGGCGCAGACCAAAACACGAGGAGAGGGGCGGTAGAGGTAGACGCAGACCAAAACACGAGAAGAGGGGCGGTAGAGGTAGACGCAGACCAAAACACGAGAAGAGGGGCGGTAGAGGTAGGCGCAGACAAACACGAAGAGAAGAGGGGCGGTAGAGGTAGGCGCAAACCAAAACACGAGAAGAGGGGCGGTAGAGGTAGACGCAGACCAACACGAAGAGAAGAGGGGCGGTAGAGGTAGGCGCAGACCAAAACACGAGGAGAAGAGGGGCGGTAGAGGTAGGCGCAGACCAAAACACGAGGAGAAGAGGGGCGGTAGAGGTAGGCGCAGACCAAAACAAGAGAAGAGGAGCGGTAGAGGTAGGCGCAGACCAAAACACGAGAAGAGGGGCGGTAGAGGTAGACGCAGACCAAAACACGAGAAGAGGGGTGGTAGAGGTAGGCGCAGACCAACACGAAGAGAAGAGGGGCGGTAGAGGAAGGCGCAGACCAAAACACGAGAAGAGGGGCGGTAGAGGTAGGCGCAGACCAAAACACGAGAAGAGGGGCGGTAGAGGTAGGCGCAGACCAAAACACGAAGAGAAGAGGGGCGGTAGAGGTAGGCGCAGACCAACACGAAGAGAAGAGGGGCGGTAGAGGTAGGCGCAGACCAAAACACGAGGAGAAGAGGGGCGGTAGAGGTAGGCGCAGACCAAAACACGAGGAGAAGAGGGGCGGTAGAGGTAGGCGCAGACCAAAACACGAGAAGAAGAGGGGCAGAGAAAAACATAGAGAAAACGGGGAAGACGTGGACACAGCTGGAATGAGTGACTCAGTACTTGATGAATACCTATACTCGACAGGGAGCTGAAAGGTTATATGTCTGTCTGTGTCTAATCTGCCGGGTTGACATAGCGCCACAAACGACATATACACCTTTGATTTATAAACTCGCTGGCGGAGTCCCTGATATCGAGGGAGAGCACGCAGGCGCGCGCATATCCTTACGATACTTTTATATTAACTATATGTATATTAACTATATGTATATTAACTATATGTTTATTAACTATATGTATATTTACTATATGTTTATTAACTATATGTATATTTACTATATGTTTATTAACTATATGTTTCTGTAATGTTGCCCTTATTTTCTCGCACAAATCTTTTGGTCGTAACACATGTTGTTCTTGTGTCTCCACACAAACCGAACAATCCTTACCACTGGATCTGTTGACCTACTTAGTTTCCTTGAAAACACCACATTTCGGCGCAAAGACAATCATCCTAAACTCCGCACCACTGTGCCTGGTACAGCTTGCCAGTTCTGTCACTCTAGCCGCGGACACCATTTCTTCGGTCCTCGCCCTCTCTGTCTTACTCTCCAAGTTTTCACTCTGGCAATGATGAGTAGAATTAGCACTCCACGAGCTGGTAATGAGGGACAAAACTTCTCTTATTGATTCAGTCTGCGCTTCTTCCTCCAAGGAATAATTGTACATCATTTCCTGGATGCATCGCTGGTGCCTGGTGTCTAGGTTCGTAGGCCTGGCAGCAAGTCGAGTTGCTGAGCCATCTTCCCACCCCTCGCTGTGGCACCAGCGTGTCACGTGGTGTTATCGTATTTTTGGTCAATAACCCAGATTGTTCAAAATGGTGCATGCCTAGTACATTTGTTTACATTTCTTGTCGGTCGGTTGCAGTTGGCTTGTTGTGGGAATCGCTTGCGTTATTCACTTAGCTTAGATTATGATTTTATTTCTCTTCTGTTGTTAAATTTATCCAGTCTTTGATTAAGACCTTTTAACGTGAAAACGTTCGCCCTCGATGTTTGAACTTTTGTAATACTACTGCGCGTGTGATACCGTAGCCCTAAGTAGGTGCATACTATTGTATATCTTTTCAGGCATGTCACACCATGCGACTGTGGAGGGTTGGACATCGGGTCGACTACCGTATCCATAGAAACCTATAAGCAACAAGAAAAGGCAAGATGTTTGCACTTGATGGTAGAGGAGGGGCGTCCAAGTGGAGTCAGACTAAGGTGTGACATGAGGCCGGGTACAGATCCTATAAAAACATTAAGCCACACGAAAAAGAGAAAAGATAGAAGAGTAGAGACTAAGTCGAGCCAACAATCTTAGGCTGATAAGCAAAAAAGAAACTAACTTTATTCTAAATCATGATTATAAGATAACCTTTGGGAAAAGTACTAGACAGACATCAAGTTAAAAAGGCACCATGAAATACAGTCACTGGAGATAATGGCATCGGACATATGGAGGGGAGTGCACAGTTATATGCCCACTACACACATAGACAGGACGTCAGATATTTCGGTTATCTAACAAGAACAGTTCAGTTCATCCCGTAACACATCAGGTCGTTGGGGCACATTTGAAGACACTTTCACAACCCCACGCCATCTCTCTCTGTCCGCTGTCGCCAGTCGTGCCTCACCGGGACGAAGGTTTGACTACTCAGTTATGTTGTCTGCCCATCTCTTCCTTAGATGACCCCGCCCTCTCTGTCCTGGTATGGAACTATGCAGTATAGAATTTGTAATTCCGCTGGACCTTGTGACGTGCCCATAACAAGCCGTCTTTTGCCTTTTGATAGCTGTGAACAGATCATCAAAAAGCCCAATTGCGTTTTTCACTCTTCGTCTTATTTCTACGTTCGTGACACGATCCTTAAATGTAACATTTCAGAGTCTTCTAAAGCACCTCATTTCCATTGCATGTAATCTGCACTGGATATCCGCAGTAATGATCCAAGTCTCACAGGCATTTACAAATAGTGAGAGCACCAATGAACGCATTAGTCTTAACTTTTATGCTGAGGGCGAGCCGCTTATCCTACCAAAAGAACATCTGGTTATAAAACACAAGTAATAGTATGTTGAACATCTGGTTATAAAACACAAGTAATAGTATGTTGAACATCTGGTTATAAAACACAAGTAATAGTTAGTATGTTGAACATCTGGTTATCAAACACAAGTAATAGCATGTTGAACATCTGATTATAAAACACAAATAATAGTATGTTGAACATCTGGGTATAAAACACAAGTAAACGTATGGTGAACATCTGGTTATAAAACACAAGTAAAAGTATGTTGAACATCTGGTTATAAAACACAAGTAATAGTATGTTGAACATCTGGTTATAAAACACAAGTAAAAGTATGTTGAACATCTGGTTATAAAACACAAGTAAAAGTATGTTGAACATCTGGTTATAAAACACAAGTAATAGTATGTTGAACATCTGGTTATAAAACACAAGTAAAAGTATGTTGAACATCTGGTTATAAAACACAAGTAATAGTATGTTGAACATCTGGTTATAAAACACAAGTAATAGTATGTTGAACATCTGGTTATAAAACACAAGTAATAGTATGTTGAACATCTGGTTATAAAACACAAGTAATAGTATGTTGAACATCTGCTGGTTATAAAACACAAGTAATAGCATGTTGAACATCTGGTTATAAAACACAAGTAATAGTATGTTGAACATCTGGGTATAAAACACAAGTAATAGTATGTTGAACATCTGGTTATAAAACACAAGTAAAAGTATGTTGAACATCTGCTGGTTATAAAACACAAGTAATAGTATGTTGAACATCTGCTGGTTATAAAACACAAGTAATAGTATGTTGAACATCTGGTTATAAAACACAAGTAATAGTATGTTGAACATCTGGTTATAAAACACAAGTAATAGTATGTTGCAGACGAACAGGCGAAACAACAAGCAAAGCAAGGCACTATCCCAAGAAAGAAAACTTCACTGCTGAAGTTGTATTTCTCTTTCTTTGTTTGCTGTCACCAGCAAATCTATTTGCAAACCGCAGTTCTTTTATAACTTGCGATGTTCCTTCCTCAGATAAGTTGATCATTTTCTCCTTAAATGTTGATTTGTTAGTTCAGTATTGTTGTTCCTGATGAAGGCCTATTGGTCGTAACGTAGGTTTTGTTTGTTTTCGTCTCGGTGCGGTATCTGACCATACATACCCATTTAAAAATGTTGATTAAACTCAACCTTAATCAACTTTTACATTTTTGTTCATGTTTCTTTCCCTTCCTCCATATACCACTCCGTCCACATCTTCAAGACTCTGGACATATTGATTTATGTTTCATTTGAGAAATTGTTGAAATAAATTCCCTGGTTGGACAGGCAACTAAAAGTACTACACTCAAGGGCAGAAAGTCCGCGGAACAGGTACAATAAGAGTACGACCACACTGAGAGCATAATGCAAGAGGAGACTAAAAGAGCGTCCTGTAGAGGATAGAGGAACGTGTGGCAGAGTCAACAATATAATCTCTGCTATCTCTACGTAGTAGGCGACTAATAAAGTCTATATTCATATAAGATGGAATTCTCTCAAACCCTTGGTTCAAACACCGTATTTCTCGCGATCCAAAAGCCTGCAGAGATAGGAGTGCTACTCAGCGTTCAAACTTAATGTAAATGGCCTGCGGGTAGACGTATTCAATGACAGGGGGGGGGGGGGGACATGAAAAAAAACTTGTTTAAGTTGATTATGGTTGAGTTTAATCAAAATTGTAAAATGGGTAGGGTCAGATACCGCACCGAGACCAGAACACAAAACAAAACCTACGTTACGACCAATAGGCCTTCATCAGGGACAACAATACTGAACTAACAAATCAACATATAAGAAAAAATGGTCAACTCATCTGTTTCTGATAGGATGACAGCTACACAATTGCACGAAGACGTAACGAACATAGCCAACAAAATACCTTTATCTTGTTCTTGCGAGGTTCCAAATTGTTGGACTGATGCATGGCCATCTATAGTTCTAAACTACAGATGGCCATGGCTAATGTGTATTACGTCCTATTTTGTTTTTGAAACATGTGTACGTTCTGTTTTCTGAAAGTGCGGCGACGCGCAGTTTTTGATGGTCAGTAGTCACCCGTTTCTTTAGGAATGCTTATCGTTCGACAATATTGAATTTCCTTCACCATTACAGAAGATTCATTGCTGTATGGCCGACACAGGACACAGAGGTCAATTACGTCGGGGTAGATACGAATTGTACGTTCTTTAAAGATAGTACTACGAACTCGGGCTTACTTGCCACCCGGAGCAATCGTACCGCTTTAAGTACATCTATCACGTTCTGGCATAACGATCTGACTGGTGTCACAAACAAAGCTAAGTAGGGTTGTCTACCCTAGCTTGTGAAGACGGGTCTCGGCGGACTACCCGGATGAAGCCATGCCTGGATCAACGGGTAGAATGACGTCTCTCAGCAGAGCGGCGTGGACCGCATAGAGCACGGCGAGACACATAGCAAGCCCTGGTCATCCACTGCATACCTAACTATCTCCAGTCGTCTTGACTTTGTCCTGCCACTGGTTCCAGACAGTTTTGGGATGAGAGAGTGAGGTTGACGAACAGCGCAACACACCCTCAACTATAATCCAAATTCAGCGCTAGCTACAGCGTCAGACAACATACAGACACTCACATACACCAGGAAAAACTTAAGTTAAATGACCTCACGTTCGGCACGTGGAACGTGCGAACGCTACTCGACAAACCTAGGGCAGATAGACCTGAGAGGTGATCTGCGCTTGTGTCCAGAGAACTCGACAACTCTAGGGCAGATAGACATGAGAGGTGATCTGCGCTTGTGTCCAGAGAACTCGCCCGCTATGGTGTTGACATAGCTGCCGTAATTGAGACAAGACTACCCGATGAGGGTCAACTAACGGAGGTGGGTGGACGAGCCAGTAATGAACGTCGCGTTTCTGGAGTCGGTTTCGCCATTAAATCTACCCTTGTACACGACCTCGCAAGGCTTCCAATGGGAATAAATGATAGAATTATGACTTTACAGATGTCATTAGGAAGAAACCAAAATGCCACGCTGATCAGTGTCTTCGCACCGACGATGACCAAACCAGATGACAGCAAAGACACATTCTACGAAGAAATTTACTCTATTCTCTCGTTGGTTCCAACGTCTGAGAAACTAGTTCTCCCTGGCGATTTCAATGCCAGAGTGGCGAACGACCATCGGATCTGGGATGGAATACTCGGTGTGCACGGTACAGGCAAGTGTAATAGTAATGGTCTCTTATTGCTTTGGCTATGTGCAGTCCACGCCCTAGCCATCACGAAAACAATGTTTCACTTGCCCACACGGAACAAAACATCATGGATGCATCCCAGATCAAAACAATGACACTTAATTGATTATATGTTATTACCAGGAAGACTGACAGACGTGATGTAAGAGTGACCAAAGCTGTGTGTGGTGAGGACTGACAGACGTGATGTAAGAGTCACCAAAGTTCTGTGTGGTGAGGACTGACAGACGTGATGTAAGAGTGACCAAAGCTGTGTGTGATGAGGACTGACAGACGTGATGTAAGAGTGACCAAAGCTGTGTGTGGTGAGGACTGATAGACGTGATGTAAGAGTCACCAAAGCTGTGTGTGGTGAGGACTGATAGACGTGATGTAAGAGTCACCAAAGCTGTGTGTGGTGAGGACTGACAGACGTGATGAAAGAGTGACCAAAGCTGTGTGTGGTGAGGACTGGCAGACGTGATGTAAGAGTGACCACAGCTGTGTGTGGTGCAGAGTGCTGGACCGACCCCAGGCTCGTCGTGACCAAACTGAACTTCTACATCAAACCCAGGAGCCGGCATCAGGATGGAAGACAAAGCAAAAAGAAGTTAGACACCACAACACTGCAAAGCTTGGTGATCAGTGAAGGACTTTTAATGGACCTGTATGGGAACCTGAAGAATCTGCAGCTCGATCAGACCAATGGGCCGCCATTAGAGACTCTGTATACCCCTCCGCCTCTGAACACTGTATACTCCTCCGCCTCTGAACACTGTATACGCCTCCGCCTCTGAACACATTGGATACACAACACGTAATCAGCAAGTTGGTTTGATGATAACGACGCAGAAATCATGTCCCTTATCAAGAAAAAAAAAAGAGATATTTAGAGCTCATCAAAGGGACACATCGTCTGCAGCCAAAAATATGGCATTCACAACCCTACAAAGAGTGGTCCAATGAAAGCTCAGGAAAATAGACGACACGCGGATGGAAACAAGGTAGATAAAATTCAACTTTATGCTAACAGAAACGACACAAAACGCTTCTATGGCGTTTTAAAGACTGTTTATGGCCCTCAACCGTCGTATGGAACTTTAATTTTGAATGCAGATGGCTCAGAACTGCTGACAGACAAACCGAGAATTCGGAAACGCTAGGCAGAACCATTCCGCACGGTCCACAACCAACCGTCCTCCGTCTGCGACGAGGCAATAGAACACCTGCCTCAGACACCCCTGAACAATTAACTGGACATTTCTCCAAATATCGAGGAGGTCACAGCAGCAATCAACCAGCTATCAAATGGGAAGGCTGCAGGTGTGGACCTAATACCGGCTGAGATCTACAAAGTAGGTAGGTGCGTCCTAACACAGAGACTAACTGAGTTGTACAACCCAACATGGACCACTGAGACTGGCCCACAACCCAACATGGACCACTGAGACTGGCCTACAATCCAATATTGACCACTGAGACTGTCCCACAACCCAACGTGGACCACTGAGACTATCCCACAACACGATATGGACCACTGAGACTGGCCCACAAGAACTGAAGTATGTTACCATCGTCCACGTCAATCCTGTGATAACCACAGAGAAATGTCTCTCCTATCGACTGCTGGCAAGATACTGGCACGAGTTCTCCTCAACCGATGGATCACTCACCTAGAACATGGTCTTCTTCCAGAGAGCCAGTATGGCTTCAGATCGGGTCGCGGAACTGGGGATATAATATTCGCGGCTCGTCAACTTCAGGAGAAATGTCAAGAGCAGCAACGTGGACTGTACATGACTTTCGTGGACCTGACTAAAGCCCTAAAAAGCCAGAAAAATACTGAACTTAATGATTTAAGAGCAGTACTCTGTCAACTATGCCAGCAGTCCGCACCAAAAAGAGTAGTGGTACAGTGGGTTCCATCCCACTGTAACATCCAAGGCAACGAGGAGGCAGACAGACTGGCAAAAGAAGGTGCAAGACTACCACAACCAGGCACTAGTGTGACCTACGAAGAGTCAAAAAGGCTTATTAGAGCTAGATACATGACCAAATGGGAAACAGAACATATTGGCTACACAAAAAACGATGCCTATTACCAGTTGAACAGAAGAGAGCAAGTCGTGGTCTTCAGACTGCGCGCAGGCCACAATAGACTGAGGTACCACCTATTCAATAAATTGAAGATAGGTGGCACTGACGAATGCCCGTGTGGTACCGGGAAAATGACCGCTGAACATTTGTTGCAAAACTGTCCGACATACGAGGATCAGAGAAAGCACATGTGGCCATCACCAGTGGCAACACTAGACAAGCTCTATGGCAGTGTCGACAGCCTCAGGATAACCGCTGCTTTTTTTCGAAAAAATAAAGGTTGACGTCTGACAGCGTAAGAAGAGGAAGAAGGACCTGACTAAGGCTTTCGATATTATCAACAGAGATGGGCTATGGAAGGTCATTGGGAAATTGGGCTGTCCAAAGTGATTCACCAAGGTCAACAGATCCTCGAGGGTATGAATCCTCATGTGCTGAGTGATAGGGGAACGTCAAATGTCTTTCCTATGACAAATGGCGTCAAGCAGCGCTGTGTACTAGCCCCAACACTCTTCAGCACAATGTTTGCTGTCATGCTCAGCGTTAGCTCTCAGGGTTGTAATCAAAACGGAGTGGAAATAAAATACAGGAGTGACAGAAAACTCTTCAATCACAGGTGACTGCAAGCTCTCACACAACCATCTCAAACTCGCATTTTGCTGATGACTGCGCCTTTCCTGCCATCACCGAAAGAGATATGCAGATATATGTGGGCAAATGTGGCTGCGACATGTTGAGTTTCACAATTAATACCAAAAAGGCCGAAGTCATGTTTCAGCCTGCCCCGAGGGACGCATATCGTGACCCAGATATCAGAGTCAAGAGCGAGCGCCTCCAATCAGTAGACAGCTTCACGTACATTGGCAGCACGCTCTCCAGGGAAACTACTATTGACCGTGAGGTCATTCACAGAATCTCCAAGGTCAGTGATATCTTTGGGAGGTTGCGCAACAGCGTCTGGAATTGGAGAGTTCTTGGGCTTGATACGAAACGCAGTATACCAAGCCGTAGTGCTCCCCACTCTTCTGTATGCCAGTGAGACGTGGACTGTGTACAGCAGGCAGGAAAATAAACCACTTCCATACAAGGTGCCTCCGTAGATTGTTCAAAATAAAGGGGCAGGATAGGGTACCAGACACAGAGTTCCTCGTTACGGCAAAAATGCCGAGCTTCCACACACTGTTGCAGAAGACCCAGATCAGGTGGGCCGGCCACGTCGTGCGCATGTCAGACAACCGCATCTTAAAAACAACTAATGTATGGTGAGCTGAAAGATGGCTTGCGTCAAGCCGGTGACCAAAATTGGCGTTTCAAAGACTCCCTCAAAGTATCTCTGACACGCTTCGGCATCGACGCAAACGCATGGGAATGTCTCGCACAGAACCGCAAGGCATGTTGTAAAACCACCATCAGATGCACCTCCATTACTGAGTAGCGTCGGACCTCCAAATCACAGAAAAAACGCACTTTTTTCAAAAAGACCAAACAACTGACATTCACATGTTCAATTCTGACATTAAATGACACGTATGTGAAGGAATTTTCCGTGCCAGAATTGGACTACACAGCCACCTCCGAACTGACTGGTGAGGTGCAGCACAACATGTCTGACTGGTCATCATCCCTTGCGAAGGACGGTTATTATTATTATTCAGCGTTCAGTTTGAAAGTTAACCATAGGATCAATAGCTCAAAACTTTCAGCAATCAATGACATGCTTTTCCAGGGCATAGAGAGAAGATGTAAAAGTTCTACATAACATTTCTGATCACATGTTTACTTCTTCATGCCTTCTCATTCTGGTTATTGGGCCATAGGTCCCACACTACACTTGGTCCCTTCTTGACTTAACCATAGGTCCCACACTACATTTCGCCCTTCAATTTACCATAGGTTCAACACTACATGTGGTCACTTGACTAACCATAGGTCCCACACTACACTTCGCCCTTCAATTTACCATAGGTTCAACACTACATGTGGTCCCTTGACTTAACTATAGACCCCACATTATACTTGCCACCTTACCCTAAAAATAGGTCTAACACCTTTTTAAAGGAAGCATGACATGTACGCTGTCAATAGAAGTGGCAGTTTCGAAGCAATAATTGTTACATTATGAATTTACCAGCCCTATGCACAACCCTCTTTAGTCACATTTTACAACATGCTGGGAGATAAATATGACCTTATACTTTTCATGCAAGATGCAACTCGGACGCCCATTACAAAGCCCAGGGATTTAGCCCTGACGTTGTCTCAGTAGTCTAATTATAGAGTACTGACTTTCACGACAAATGTGCGGGGTTAAACTTCCGTTACCGGTACGCTCATATGAACCCAGCTGTAAATGTGTACCTGTCTGTCGTAGGAAAGGAAACAGAGAGGAAGAGAACTGCATCCACACTTAATAAACAAGTTGTGGTGTTATGAAGTCTCTTAACACTACATCCCCGACAGCAGTGTCTGTAACGATATCTCCTGTACATTTGATTAAGCCTAACTGCTTAACGAAAAGAATATTTATAATTCAGATGTCGCCTGCATTCTCTCTCTCAGCTATTCTCTGCTGTGACCTGTGCAAGATTTTGTCGAGTGAATTATTTATCGATTTTCGTGACAGGGAAAAGCCTGGCAGGCAAGAAAGCAGAAAATAATTGATACTGTACTTGTGAATTTGTCCCTTATATCTTCCTTCGATACCAAGCGGCCTCTGCATATAAGTCAGTGGGGAGAAACATACCTGCCTATTTATCAGAAGGGGATCAAAGATCCTTGTAATCATGGTATACAAACTGGTATTCTAACGGCACAGCAACCATCTCCTTTTACCAATTATTGTTAAGTTCCTAGATCGGATAATGTTTAGAGGACTGTGGTCAAACTTAATACGGTTAAGTTCCCAGGTCGATAAATGTATAGAGGTCTGTAGTCTTAATACGGTTAAGTTCCCAGGTCGATAAATGTATAGAGGGCTGTAGTCAAACATACGGCTAAGTTCCCAGGTCGATGCATGTATAGGTCTGTAGTCTTAATACGGTTAAGTTTCTAGGTCGAGCAATTCCCTGGTCGATGAATGTATAGAAGACTGTAGTTAAACTTAATACGATGTCGAGAATGGTTGGAATACGAGCAAAGGTAGAAAGAATTAGTTCTCGGTGAGAACAGTCAACAGATGTGCATGGTCGTTTCCACCTAAGTATGGCTTTACCAAGCACTGGACTGGACAGACGAGACTTGAACCAGCGAAAATAGTTCAAACAAAAATATGTGTTAAGATCATTGTGCTAACGAGACTTGATAGTTTTACTGCTAAATTGATACTCGTTCAGTTGAGTTCACAGTCGTTATGGGCCGACAAGGTAGTAAACCCGATGAAAGTAGTCAGCGACCCATAGCTGCTTACACCAGGGTCACTGGACCAGGGCCGACCTTATTCCCCCTCGACATGGTGGCCCTAGAAACTCGCTGTACATGGCATGGCAAACATGATCTCAAAAATGGGTTGTGCTGTATACGGAGGTCTTTGTCGACCTGTAGTTCTACAGGGGCATATACCCCTGTGTAGGTCCCAACTCTGGCGTGAGCTACATGTAGAAGGAGGATTCCTGCTTAGTGGGCTAGGCTCGAGCAGCTTATTACTCTACTATTAATCGTAATGTCTCAGACACTAGAGCAAAGAAGACCCGCAGCCTGTTAGGCGCCATTCTCTTAACAAACCACCTAAACATGGCCGGTGTTTTGCCATGTCACACAGCCATTCCATAGTAGATACGTTAAACTTCCTGCGCCTTACTAGACTGGTAGTACAAATAATTTTTGGTAGAAATTTAACTTTAATTTTTGAACTGTTTTCGATTTCTAACTGCCAAGGGATTTTTAACGTGCTCGACACTGAACACGGGAGAGCACTACTGGTATCCTAACGGCACAGCGACCACTGAACACGGGAGAGCACTACTGGTATTCTAACGGCACAGCAACCACTGACACACGGGAGAGCACTACTGGTATTCTATCGGCACAGCGACCACTGAACACGGGAGAGCACTACTGGTATTCTATCGGCACAGCGACCACTGAACACGGGAGAGCACTACTGGTATTCTAACGGCACAGCGACCACTGAACACGAGAGAGCACTACTGGTATTCTAACGGCACAGCGACCACTGAACACGGGAGAGCACTACTGGTATTCTAACGGCACAGCAACCATGTTAAAAAATCCCGGTCTCCACCGTGATTCGAACCCGCGATCTCTGGCACCCAAGACTGACACCTCGCCTCGAGACCACCGAGTCCCAGATGTATTGGACTGAAAAAAAGTATATATCGTTAATTACGGCACATCGTAAGAAAACGTTCTATTCAGGACGAACGAATTCGGTTATTATTTTTTATTTATGTTGTTTTCCCACGTCCCTTGATAAAGGTATAATTATGTTGGACCGTCAATACGCATCTGATTTTGTTCCAATATAAAAGTGCCTTTGAAACCCGACTTGTGTTCCAGCCATTATGGAGTTCCTAGTATAAATCTCGTTTGCTATTTTCGCGTTGCTCATTCACATTTCCGTTTCACTTTTTTTTAAAATCACCGTTATCGTCACATTTCCCAGGAGATTGTCCCCTGTCATTGATCTTCATGATTATTATCGATTTTAAGCGGCTCATCTCCTCAGCAAAATATTGTTCCGCGTTTCAAAATGGCTTGTGTATGTTACATGTTGACGTGCAAATGTCTTTCATTTATTTTAATAGAATTCTTTTCCAGATCTGCGTTTTATATTTTGTAACTTTTCTAGATCTGGGTTTTATGTTTTGTAACTTTTGTGGATCTGGGTTTTATGTTTTGTAACTTTTGTGGATCTGGGTTTTATGTTTTGTAACTTTTCTAGATCTGCGTTTTATGTTTTGTAACTTTTCTAGATCTGGGTTTTATGTTTTGTAACTTTTCTAGATCTGGGTTTTATGTTTTGTAACAGTTACAGCTCAAAGTTGACCATACGAATATCAAACCCATGTTGTAAAATTGACAAGAATGATACCCAGCACATGAAAGAATTAATTTTCCCAACAGTCTACAAAATGTAAAAGGGTGACTGAAGAAGAATTTACATGTGGTTGTCACCCTCATCGTTAAAAACAAATAGCTATATAGAGCACTACTACAGTGCACACCGACATTCTTCTTGTATATATGCTTCTGCAATGACGCTCCTATGCTTCATTTGAAGTAAGAAAAAAAATGATAGAATGAAGAGCAAGACAAGAGGGATGAATGAGGATGTAAAAAAGTTACTTTAATATTTGCTGGTGAACAGATCATGCAAGCAAAGAAATGAAAGCTCTAAATCACTTGCCATATTAAGGTTTTTTTCCCGTCTTCCTGTAGTAAGGGACACTCTGAAATTAGTGCAATGTCTAAACAGACAGGGTTCAATACTAGTGTTGCCAGTTTGCCAGACACATAGTGTTTTTCTCTGTGCGATCACTCCTCTGCGTATGGAAAGCAATGTCAGTCTGCAGTACTGCGCACCTGCCAAGAAACTTATAACAGCCAAATAGGTTATCAGTGAGGAGGACCTAGCCCACAGTCACTCTGCCCATAAATGTAAGAAGAGTCATTGCACACCACCACACTAGAGAATATCCACTAGGAGTAAAGATCTCTGATACGTGAACCATCAAAACAAGGTATACACCAGCTAAAACTTAATGCCTTCAATCCAGCTATCCACAAAACCTTCAGTCCATCTATCCACAAAGCCTTCAGTCCAGCTTTCCAGGAAGCCTTCAGTCCAGCTATCCACAAAACCTTCAGTCCAGCTTTCCAGGAAGCCTTCAGTCCAGCTATCCACAAAGCCTTCAGTCCAGCTATCCACAAAGCCTTCAGTCCAGCTATTTACGAAGCCTTCAGTCTAGCTATCCACGAAGCATTCAATCCATCTATCCACGAAGCCTTCAGTCCAGCTATCCATGAAGCCTTCAGTCCAGCTATGCACAAAGTATTCAATCCAGCTATCCACAAAGACTTGCTATACACAAAGGAGCTTCATTAACAAACATAAGTTGTTAATGTATCATACTGTCATGTTTTTCCTATTTTTTTCTCTCGTTCATCTTGTTTTCATAGAATGCGTTTCACTTATTGTTGTGCCTATATGTCTAGTGTTTCTGATCGCAGCACGAATTTTATAAAATGAGTTTACTTCCCATAGGGGCAAGACCTTACTGTTTCATGCATGCTGAAATAAGCAAGCTTGGGACATACACTGTGTCACTAACCACTTCACAATTCAATGCCGCCACTCAGTCATAGTGTGACCACAAATACTTTATGATTTGTAAGAGCATTAATTGTTCCTTGCCGGAGCCAGAAACGGGAGTCAAGAATAGTAACACTGTAACCTGGCAGGCATGTTTTAAAAGGTTACTTGACTTTGACTTATCCTATCCCCGGGATATGTTTTCTCATTTATTTTCCCTGTGCCAGGTAGGGGAATGTACATGTTTTCTTAAGTTGTGTGCCCCACACAGGTGACTAAAGGCATGAGGCTGGCTGCCTCATCCCATAGAAACTTCGTCACATAAATGCCAATAGATGCAGGAAGATCAACAATGTTGACTAGGCGTGTTTGTCGAAGCCTTATGCTTCACATTGAGCTGAAAATGAATTGATTGACTTCTATTGTAACATAATGATTCAATGTGTGTTGTTGATTTCCTTCACAGCCTGAGAATCTGCTGCTTGCAAGCAAAGCCAAGGGTGCTGCAGTGAAATTAGCGGACTTTGGCCTGGCTATAGAAGTCCAGGGAGACCAACAGGCCTGGTTTGGTAAGCCCTCATTGGCTGTGGCAAGATACATGTCCTTGCTAAACTAGCACAAGTTTTTGTTGAAGGTCCACAGTAGATTTACTCTTATGTGCGCCCTGAAAAAGACGTTAAGTGGCGGTTTGTTATAGCTTCCCGAATGTGCTGATGAAGGTGGACCAGGGTCCTCCAAGTGGTTGTGCTATGCTTGGCTTCATTTGCATGTCGCTCACTACTCCGAGAATAATGTAGATCCCTCACCTCATCAGCCAGGCTGCCATGAAAACAGCCCGTTTCCAGGGATGACTGCGGGGAAGTCAAGGTGAGGGTCTTGGCCAGTATATTTTGTCTGAGCCTGACTAACATGTCTGATCAGTATGTTTTGCCTGACCCTGACTAACATGTCTGATCAGTATGTTTTGCCTGACTCTGACTAACATGTCTGATCAGTATGTTGTGCCTGACTCTGACTAACATGTCTGATCAGTATGTTGTGCCTGACAAGACGTTTAGTCTTCCTCCCCAAACTAGTACATTAACGCGATAGATGGATGGAGAGAATGGCATTCGGTTGCGAGATGTGTTAAAGCGCCAGGTTGTCGTCGCAAAGATGGTCTCTTCTAGTAAAGGGACACAGTTTGATCCCCTGCCGCCACATGTTGCAGTTTATCATGCTTGAAATGGGTCGATTACCTATAGTTAGAGAATGCACACCAGCGACGAATCACCTCAGAAACAGCAGACATTGTACACTTATCCCCGACGGCAGCGACTGCTCTGAGACTACCATATTATAACTTGACATATATTCGCCACACTCCGACATACCTAGATGTACATGGGAAGACACTGTGCTGGTAAGCCAAACTCACATAAACTGGGACATTGTACAATGGAGGCTCAGAGCTCTTCCTACCTGCCACCAGATGCTGTTAGATTTCTGTTAGTAAGAGAGGGAAAAGAGGAGATGATAAAGGGAGGATAAAGAGTGGAGATGATAAAGGGAGGATAAAGAGTGGACATGATAGAGAGGAAAAAAGGAAAAATGATAAAGAGAGGGAAGAGGATATACAGGTAGAATAACAAGAGAGGAGATTATAAGATAAGATGATAACAAGAGGGAGAATAAAGAGATGGAAGACATGAGATGATAAAGAGGGAGGATAATGAGAGATGAGATGATAAAGAGAGGCAATAAAGAAAGAGAAGATAGAGGGAGGATACGGGGATGGAAGAAGGAGGATAAAAAGGTAGGACAGACAGAAGAAGAGAGATAATAAAGATGGAGGATACAGAGAGAAAAGAGGATACAGATGGAAGATGATAAAGGGATGATATATAGAAAGAGATGATTGCAAGGAAGAATAAAGAGCGAGAAGACAGGAGATGATAATGATAGAGCATATAGAGAGAAGAGCTAGACGATACAAAGAGAGGATATGATAAAGATGGAGAGGAGATGATAAAGAGAGGAACAAGAGATACAGGGTATGATATAATGGGAGGACAAAGAGAGAAAGGAGATGATAATGAGGGAGGAGACAGAGAGAGGGGATAAAGATATAGGGAGGATAAAGGGAGAGTGAGTGAAAGAAATAAAGAAGAGGAGGATAATGATAAAGAAGGTGAATAAAGAAAGAGAGAGCACAAAATACATTATACATAATGAGGATAAAGAGGGAAAGAGAAAGATACAATGAGGATTAATAAAGAGAGAGAGAGAGAGAGAGAGAGATGATGTCCACATGTCAATGGAAAGAGAAGTCTTAGGGCCTAGCTTAATGTTAAGCCAAAGGTGTCTACTATCTGTCAGTGAAACATGGGAGGTGGCTTATTGTTAGACATCGTGTTTGAGAGATGAATGACATGTGTTTGTTTTCTGTCTTGTTCATTTTTCTTATTCTTTTCTGATCCTTACAGAAACCAGTTATTCGTTCTGTCATCCATTTATCGTATATGGGATATTGTTTCTGTCATTTCTGTATCACATATGGGATATTGTTTCTACAGCATTCTGTCATTCCTGTATCACCTATGGCATATTGTTTCGACGTCATATTTTCAAACTTCCAAAGTTTCTCTTTACTCAGTAGGCTTTTAACTTTATGATTAACTAGTTGTGCGGTGCAATGAGTTGGATAGTCTTCTACACTAGAATAGACTGCACTGTTAGACATCTCTTACGACATGGTGTCAGTGATGCAGTGGTCCTGCTCTCACACAGATCTCTTCAGAAAACAATTTTGGCACATTATTATTTTGTAATATTATATGCAATGATATACCAGCTCCACGTTACTAGTGTCAGACATGAACCTGAACCAAGGCACAATGATGGAAGATCCCAACATTTGAGATAAGACACTGGTGAAACCACTGTCAGGGTCACTACAACAGGCAGCCAGAAATGAAGAAATTAGATATCTGGCAGGAATTAGTAACAAAGCTACGCATGACATAAGAGGCGTGTTCAAATGAAACCGGACCAAACTTCAGCATGTGAACATGCGTATGATGCTTGAGATCACGTCACTTCTGGTGTAAACAGCACATACGAACCGTCAAGTTTGCAAAATTTAATTATTCTCAGACTCATAGTTTCCTCTGTAGACCGTTGAAAACATGGCGGGTGTGATACGGAATCCATCCATAGTTGATCAGCGAGGGGTAAGTCAGTTTCTAATAGCTGAAGGATGTCGACCTGTTGACATTCATCGCAGAATGCAGGCAATGTATAGTGACCAAACTGTAGAAAACCGTGTCAAACTGCACAACGATATTTAAAAAAGGAAAGGAATTAACAAAAGATCTTCCGAGACCAGGTCAGGCGATATTGTGTTAACTCACGTCGTTCTTTAAATATCGTTGTTCAGTTATCTTATTAAAGGTCAGCTACTTGATAACATTCGTGCTTTGTATGTTAACAGTGAGGGTGCTGTGTGAACAACCCATGGTTTGACTAACTGGTTCTCAGCAAAGAGTGGTGTACGTCAAGGATGTGTTCTCTCCCCTCTTCTTTTCATCATTTATATGGAAACAATTACCCAGTGAACAAATCCCCTGGAAGAAACTCTAAATGAACTGATGTTCGCTGATGATCAAAGCATATTTTATTACGAGGATGAACATCACCACCTCAGCTTCCTCAATTCCACCTGTCAAAGATATGACATGAAGATCAACATAGAAAAACTATGTCTATGAAAATAATTCATAAACATGTGAAAAAACGCTTCTACGTCAATTGTGGTCCTTATTGGATTGTCACAAGAGTAGGATTCAGAGCTGTGAGATGCGCTGTGTGCGAAGTGCAGTTGGCAAGTCCATCCGAGACCGTATCCGAAACACCACGTTGAGGCAGTTGTTAAAACGAACACAGTAAATGCCTACATTGAAGCCCAACAAATCAAGCGGTTTGGTCACTTGGTTTGAATGCGTTATGACCAACCAGCAGCAAGAGTTTATCACATGCAAGTATCAGCTTCTCATGCAAAAGGCCGCCCTCATCGCAGATGGATAGATTGTATATCTGAAACGCTCGGGAGGTTCCACATGATGACCAGACAAGCTTCTCACCTGGGCCAAACAAGAGATTTAAGCATCCCACCTCTCTGCGACACTGCATGGCAAGAGTAGTAGGACAAAAGAAGAAGAAGAAGTTCAGTTGTCAAGAAGGAGTGATGGTTTAAAGAAATGCTACAGAGACATGGATTGAAAATATAAATGGCCACACAAATAGCACATGAAATAAGGTTGCCACTCCCCAATAATGTCTAATGATATAAATTGAGATGAGGTGTGCAACTGTTGAATTATTCACTTTAATATCAGATAAATTGTGCTGATTAGCCCAGTGGTTCTCAAACATATTCTTCTCACAACACAGTTTAACAGTTGTTGACATTTTGGGGCACACTTATGGGACACCAGGCACACTATAAAATAGACATGAAGATTTGAAAGTCTCCGTACGCAGAGAATTATGTTTTTTTTATAAATTTTTTTGAATAAACGTTAACTGTAGTCAACTAGCATGAACTGACTGGTTAAACATAAAAAGGTATGCAAACTGTCATCAGAGATGAAGTGGTGGAGACTTCGCTTGACTAGGTGTGGGCTCTTTTCTTGTACTAGCAGTGATGAGTTTCCTTCTTTGCTGTCTTGTCTTCCCTGTCAGGTACCGTGCAGAGAACATAAGATGCTGCCTGGTTCCCCAACAATAACTAACATCTTATATGACTCCACCCACAAGCTACAAAACAGATTCCTCAACTTGACATTGACTAGCAAACAATGTACAACTCAGCAGAACTAGCAATCAACAAGAGACCAGATTTTTTTTAACCTTAAATAACAAGGGAGAGATTTGGAGCAGATGACTCATCACATGAAGACCTGTGTTCCATAGGGAGCTGACAAGATTTGAATTGATTGACTTATAGATTTACTCTTTACAGCTTACAGGCTGGGGCATGTAGATACTGGGGATTGAGCCCTAACTATAACTATTTGAAGCAAGCTCTCTGTGATGATCAGACTCTATACCACATGATACATTTTACAAAGGTTGTGAGGCAAAATCAGATGGTAGTGACAGCACACAGTTTGAGAAACACTGGTTCATAGTGCCATGGTGGACCAAGTCCATTGTGTCAGCACTTACATACATATCTACCAATATCTCCAGGTTTTGCTGGCACACCTGGATATCTATCTCCTGAGGTCCTCAGAAAAGATCCTTATGGGAAACCTGTGGATATATGGGCCTGTGGTAAGTCATGTTGTGTCTGTCTGTCTCTGTGACATGGAAAGTCATGTTGTGTCTGTCCGTCTCTCTGACATGGTAAGTCATGTTGTGTCTGTCTGTCTTTCTGACAATTGTTTCTCTGACTAGTTTATGTTGTTTCTCAGACAGGTTTATTTTTTTCTCCGACAGGTTTATGTTGTTTCTCTGACATGTTACTTTGGCAAGTTTATGTTGTTTGTTAGACAGGCATCTCTGACAGGTTTATGTTGTTTCTCTGGCAGGTTTATGTTGTTTCTCTGATAGGTTTGTGGTGTTTCTATTTATATTATTTCTCTGACAGGCTTATGTTGTTTCTCTGACAGGCTTATGTTGTTTCTCTGATAGGTTTATGTTGCTTCTCTGAATGATTGTTGTTGTATACTTTATGTATTTAACAGTTCTTTTGTTTAACCCAGATGTTTGGAACATAATGAGTTAATGTCAGGAACATAATGAGTTAATGTGTGGAACATAATGAGTTAATGTCGGGAACATGAGTTAATGTCAGGAACATAATGAGTTAAAGTCAGGAACATAATGAGTTAATGTCAGGAACATAATGAGTTAATGTGTGGAACATAATGAGTTAATGTCAGGAACATGAGTTAATGTCAGGAACATAATGAGTTAAAGTCAGGAACATAATGAGTTAATGTCAGGAACATAATGAGTTAATGTGTGGAATATAATGAGTTTATGAGAACTGCAGCTTATATAATTATATGTATAATGATTTGTAACAGAATGTAGGACAAAACTTATAAATACTTAGACATAATAGTTGAGGGCGAGACATACAATTTCCAAATATTTAGACAAAAGGCAGATGAAATCAATCCCAAGTAAATAAGAATAGACTAAGTTGTATATTTACACAATATTGAATATTAAGACATTATGACAAAGCAATTACAAAAAGTCTTTCAAATTATTGGTGACATGGAGAAGCTGAAATCCGTTCCCTTGGGTTCATTAATTCAGAAATAATAGAATATGGATTCCTTCATGTGATGCCCTGAAAGGAAGATATGTCGAAAAGATGTAGACTAGTTGGGGGTCTGGTTGGCTTACAAAAAAAGACAATATATAGTAATAACAAACAATAACAAACAAATGGGGAGAGCAAAAGGAAAACAGGATGTGCCTGAAACATTAGCCTGTATGACATAATAACTGAACTGATAAGAAGAATTATACTTTTGGAGTTGATAATTCTTCTAAGAATTAGCTCTGGAACATTGTGTAACATTAAGTTATTGAGAATAGTCCACGGTCATTGTGTAACATTAAGTTATTGAGAATAGTCCTCGGTCATTGTGTAACATTAAGTTATTGAGAATAGTCCTCGATCATGGTGTAACATTAAGTTATTGAGAATAGTCCACGGTCATTGTGTAACATTAAGTTATTGAGAATAGTCCACGGTCATTGTGTAACATTAAGTTATTGAGAATAGTCCACGGTCATTGTGTAACATTAAGTTATTGAGAATAGTCCTCGGTCATTGTGTAACATTAAGTTATTGAGAATAGTCCACGGTCATTGTGTAACATTAAGTTATTGAGAATAGTCCTCGGTCATGGTGTAACATTAAGTTATTGAGAATAGTCCTCGGTCATTGTGTAACATTAAGTTATTGAGAATAGTCCTCGATCATGGTGTAACATTAAGTTATTGAGAATAGTCCTCGGTCATTGTGTAACATTAAGTTATTGAGAATAGTCCTCGATTATTGTGTAACATTAAGTTATTTATGATGGTACTTACTGCCACAGTGGTTTCTAAATGGTCCCTGTATAAGGCAATGATGAGGTGCCACTCTAAGAGACTATCATAAGAAGAGACTAACATCCCTGTCCTCTAGACCACTCTTGTGTACCCGGTAATGCAAAGGCTTGCAAAATTGGTAAGAGAATGTCAACAGGAATGTGTGAAATCACATAGCCATCCAAGCTGTTAGAAAATCAGAACCAACCAGACCATGACTACCAGTCTTGACCAGCGGGGCCAGATCACCATTCTTTGTCTCAGGACCGCAGACTTAATAAAACACATGTACAGGCTCTTCTGTCTGTCTCATCAGTGTACACATGTAGACTGAGAAAAATAGCTACAGAACATGTTTACAGTGCTACTAATAAAGGGATATAGCCAGTTAAAGAAGACTTACACACAACATAAAGAGATATAGCCAGTTAAGGAAGACTTACACACAACATAAAGAGATATAGCCAGTTAAGGAAGACTTACACACAACATAAAGAGATATAGCCAGTTAAGGAAGACTTACACACAACATAAAGAGATATAGCCAGTTAAGGAAGACTTACACACAACATAAAGAGATATAGCCAGTTAAGGAAGACTTACATGAAACATGATTCAACAATAAACTAAAAACTGTACGGAGCTAAAGCCGAGATCCAAACAGTGGTCAAGTTCGCACTGGGAGCTTGTCTCATTAATTTTTCCAGTACGAACTTGGCCACTGTCTGGATCTTGTCTGACGGTGTAAAAATTAATGAATGAACAGAAGAAGAACTGAGAAGAAAATATAACCACTGACTCTTAGAGAATATCATAGGAGGCTACTAACAATGTGGCTTAACCCCTTTGGAGAAGAATGTTCTCCAACTCATTACACTTCTCATGTCTGCTTTTATGTAGGTCGAAAGCCTGTTCTGTGTGAACTAGATTTCTTGATTTGAAAGAAAACTAAAAACAGAACACCAAGTATGGCACCAGAATAAAATATTTAATAATTAGTTATCCAGGATTTAGAAGATGATGATGTGGAAGGAAGAGTATTAGGAGGGGGATTTCCTGTATCACTTTTTGATGATTCCTAATAGCTTTAAGGATATATCATCATGGGACATAACTTATTAAGGGGGATAATTTTGTTGTTGCCACATAAGCTAGTCCTGTCCCATGTTAATTGTTCGTTAGAGCTGGTCCTGTCCCATGTTAATTGTCTGTTAGAGTTGGTCCTGTCCCATGTTAATTGTCTGTTAGAGCTAGTCCTGTCCCATGTTAATTGTCTGTTAGAGTTGGTCCTGTCCCATGTTAATTGTCGATTAGAGCTGGTCCTGTCCCATGTTAATTGTCCATTAGAGCTGGTCCTGTCCCATGTTAATTGTCCATTACAGCTGGTCCTGTCCCATGTTAATTCAAATTTAATAACTGTTTCAGGAGTTGTGCTGTACATCCTGCTGGTTGGTTATCCCCCATTCTGGGATGAAGACCAGCACAGATTGTATGCCCAGATCAAGGCTGGGGCCTATGACGTATGTCTTTTTCTTTTTACTATTCATATGTTTGTGTACATCTGTTAACTCACATGTTTGTGTACATACACCTGTTCCCTCACATATTCACTCATGTTGTGACAGCACAGCACCTTAGAGACATGGCTCACAACCTTAGAGACATGGCTCACAACCTAACGATGTGACAGCACACCACCTTAGAGACATGGCTCACAACCTTAGAGACATGGCTCACAACCTTAGAGACATGGCTCACAACCTTATAGACATGGCTCACAACCTTAGAGACATGGCTCACAACCTTAGAGACATGGCTCACAACCTTAGAGACATGGCTCACAACCTAATGATGTGACAGCACACCACCTTAGAGACATGGCTCACAACCTCACGATGTGATAGCACAGCACCTTAGAGACATGGCTCACAACGTTAGAGACATGGCTCACAACCTCATGATGTGACAGCACACCACCTTAGAGACATGGCTCACAACCTAACAATGTGACAGCACACCACCTTAGAGACATGGCTCACAACCTTAGAAACATGGCTCACAACCTAGCGATGTGACAGCACACCACCTTAGAGACATGGCTCACAACCTTAGAGACATGGCTCACAACCTTAGAGACATGGCTCACAACCTTAGAGACATGGCTCACAACCTTAGAGACATGGCTCACAACCTTACGATGTGACAGCACACCACCTTAGAGACATGGCTCACAACCTCAAAATGTGACAGCACACCACCTTAGAGACACGACTCCACCCTCACGATGTGACAGCACACCACCTTAGAGACATGGCTCACAACCTCACGATGTGACAGCACAGCACCTTAGAGACATGGCTCACAACCTTAGAGACACGACTCACAACCTGACGATGTGACAGTACACCACCTTAGAGACATGGCTCACAACCTCAAAATGTGACAGCACACCACCTTAGAGACACGACTCACAACCTCACGATGTGACAGCACACCACTTTAGTGACACCTTCTATCACCCAGGAGTCCATAGGCCATCAACCAACCCTTGCCCAGCAGCTCTGTCCTGTGCAATCTTTTCCACTTCTGTCCAGCTTTTTCCTGTTTTCTTTACTTCCGCCTCCAGATCTCGTCTCCATGTAATCCTTGGCCTGCCTATACGGGTTCCATACGGGTTTCGACATTCTGAATGCAACTCTTGCCTTTTGTATCCTTGTTTTTATATCCTCATCTGTCCCTCCTTCTTTGTTGATGATACTTCCAGTGGCATTTCTCTCAGTCTGATTGGTTCTGTGTTTGCTGCATTGACCCTAATTATTTTTGTCTTTTCCTCTTGGATCTTCAAACCGACTTGTTTAGAGGTATAATCCAGTCTATCCAGTGTCCTTTGCATTTGACTTTGGGACAGAAAGGCTATTATCATCCACAAAATCAAGGTCCTCTAGCTGTTTATTCAAGGTCCACTGGATTCCATTTCTGTCATCTGTTGTTACCTTTATAATCCAGTCCACTGCCAGGATGAACAGGAAAGGCGACAGTAGGCAACCCTGTCGTACCCCTGATTTAGTTTTGAATGGTTCTGGGAGTTGTCCTTCGTGTATAACTCTACATTGCATACTTTCATACGTCTGTCTAATTATGTTTGTGAGCTTTTGAGGAACTCCTGAGAGTTTCCAGAGTATATCTCTGTCAAAACTGTTGAAAGCCTTTTCATAATCAACAAAATTGATGTACAAACTCGAATTCATTCCATTTCAATGATTGCTCCACACTTATCCGCAATGTGACTATCTGGTCAATGCATGATCTATTCTGTCTGAAACCCGCCTGCTCATCCCTTATCTTGTTATCCACTGCCTTTTTCAACCTTTCTAGTATTACTCTTTTTAACACCTTTCCCAGCACGGGTAATAACATTATTCCTCTGTTTTTTGCATTTCTGTAAATCTCCCTTCTTAGGCAATTTCACCAGGCAGCCCTCTCTCCACTGACTCACAACCTCACATTGTCCAGCACACCACTTAGAGACATGGCTCACAACCCAGACACCAAATTTGCATATGTTCAGATCCAACAAGGTAGTGCCCCATTTTAAAATACATGCTGAAGCTGGATGCACTGGGCCATGTGGCCCAAAAACCGCCGTACAACCTTCTGTGCCTTAGGAAAGAAGGCCAACAAAACAAAAATCCACACTATAAAATAACAACAAACCACAAACAATTGAAGGTTATTGTTAATGAAAATAACGGATAACAGTAAGATATGCAAACATTGATAGTCTGTAATACTTGACTGCCGACTCTGTCCATCCACAGTACCCATCCCCTGAGTGGGACACGGTCACACCAGAGGCTAAAAACCTTATCAACAGTATGCTCAATGTCAACCCAGCCAAGAGAATCAACGCATCAGAAGCTCTCAAACATCCATGGATTTGTGTAAGTCTTTCATCCTGTCTTCATTTGTTGCTTCTCAGATCTTCAGCTAATTCATCTTTTATTTTCAAGATTAGAAGCTCTCACAGTGATATAATTTGTTTAAGTGAAACATATTTACTAGTCTTGAATGTGTTGAGATTGTGCTCAACGTGTGAAGAGGTAGCTTTCAACAAATGTTAGAAATGTCAGTTTCAATGGGGACTCCAATGCAGAGATGCTGGTATACACACATGGGCACACACAACTTTGGGTACATATATATATATATATGTGTGTGTGTGTGTGTGTGTGTGTGTGTTTGTCCACACGAACGCACACACAAAATATATATATATATTCAGTGGTTTTTCGAGGTAAGGTGTTCACCTCGGGTGCTGGAGGTTGCTGGCTCAAATCTGGTGGAGACCGGGATTTTTTTACGTTGGTCATCCGGTAAATATTTCTCCTGTTCTCTGAGTAGTGAGATCAGACACCCGTGTGCAGTGGTGCGCACGTTAAAAAGGCCTTAGTAATCGAAAAGAGTGGGCTCAACGGCTGTTGCTCTGGCAAAATTCATTAAAAATCTACTCAAATTGTTCTAGGGATTCTCATCCACAGAGAATATGTTGCAAAAAAGGGGACTGTGTGGCTATAACATCAGGTCTGGGTTATGTGGTTAGCGGAGCGACATAGCATGCCTCTGCGGGTCTATCTTGATCTAATTTAGGCTTCCACCACCAGTCCCAAACATAGGCAATCGTATATTCCAGGGGTTAACAGATGCTGGGATTGACCTGGCAAGTAACCAGCAGATATTTTCCTGCCAAAAAATATGAAGCAAAGAAGGTCACACCTCCCCACGACGTCTACTGACATGAGTGGATTGAAGATAGATATATATACATACATTTATATTTTAAGCTTGTTCTGTCCTCTTTGATTCCATGGCAGTGCTGTCTCAAGTCATCTGTTTTGATGCTGTCTTAAGGTTTATACCCCGCTATATCCATCTATTCCTTTTCACCTGAGTTCATACCTGAGCTTTTCACCTGGTCACACCCAACGAGGAAAGAATATGGCTACTGTAACATTTCAGCTAAAGAGCATTGCGCATGGGGCTAGCAACCTCATGTAAAAAATAATCACTACAAAAACACTTCTGGTACAGGCTTCATGCAAGAATACCAGCTGCCATGCTTGCCCCATACTTTATACGGAGCGAATGATAAGAAGAGTCACAGAGCTTTTAGTGCATTACATGATGTTTTTCATTGATAATCTCTGGGCATCATCTCTAATAATGTGTGTGCACTTTGTCTACAATCAATATAGTTGCATCTGATTTCTTTGTCTTTGTCCGACTGTCTTTCTTTGTCTGTCTCTCCCTGTCACTCTTCCATAATCTATGAATAATTCTCTTTCTTTCAGTCTGTCTATTTCTATCTCTATACTGATCTTTTTTCTTTTTCTTTCTCTCTTGTTATTTCTATTTCTATGTTTCTCTCTCATTCTCTATTTCCTTCTTTCTCTTTCTTTGTTCTGCTTATCCTTCTCTCTCTCTCTCTCTCTCTTTCTCTCTCTTTCACACTTTCTCTCTCTACTTGTTCTCTCATTTTCTCTCTCAAACTGTGTCTTTCTGTTTTTCTTCTTCTCTGGTTCCCTACTTCTCCCTTTCTCTCTTCTTCCCTTTATCTTGTCTCCCCCCACACCCCTACTTCATTCACTCACTTTTTCCTGCTTCCTTCACTCACTCTTCCATGCTTACTTCACTTGTTCTTCCTCCCTTGTCACTCACTTTCCTTCAATCTCTCACTCACTGCTCTCTATTTCCATCACTCGCTCTTCCCTCCATCACTGAAGGTTGTTGTTATGATGAGGAATAAGATGATGTACAATTATTGTTGTGAAAGCTGATAGTATGTCTCTGACTCACTCTTCCCTACCTCACCCACTCATATATATATATATATATATATATATATATATATATATATATATATATATATATACCATACATAAAAGTTAAAATGTCCCAGGTACTGCCAGTGATACCAGGTGTTTTTTATTATCTCCACAGCAACGGGAACGCATAGCAGCTATGGTTCACAGACAGGAAACTGTGGACTGCTTAAAGAAGTTCAATGCCAGAAGAAAACTCAAGGTTTGTCTACTGCTAGCTTCTAGGGGTCATTGGGAAATAGGGGAGAGGTGTTTGTGGGGAGTTGTTGGGGGATAGGGGAGAGATGTTTGTGGGGAGTTGTTGGGGAATAGGGGAGAGATGTTTGTGGGGAGTTGTTGGGGAATAGGGGAGAGATGTTTGTGGGGAGTTGTTGGGGGATAGGGGAGAGATGTTTGTGGGGAGTTGTTGGGGGATAGGGGAGAGATGTTTGTGGGGAATAGGGGAGAGATGTTTGTGGGGAGTTGTTGGGGGATAGGGGAGAGATGTTTGTGGGAGTTGTTGGGGGATAGGGGAGAGATGTTTGTGGGGAGTTGTTGGGGGATAGGGGAGAGATGTTTGTGGGAGTTGTTAGGGGATAGGGGAGAGATGTTTGTGGGAGTTGTTGGGGGATAGGGGAGAGATGTTTGTGGGGAGTTGTTGGGGGATAGGGGAGAGATGTTTGTGGGGAGTTGTTGGGGGATAGAGGAGAGATGTTTGTGGGGAGTTGTTGGGGGATAGGGGAGAGATTTTTGTGGGAATGGTGGAAGAGGTCTTTGCTGAGGGAAAGAGGAGTTGCCTGGGATGCTAGTAAGAGGGAGCTGTTTTAAATAAGGAAAGAGTGAGTTGTTGGGAAATATAGGAAGTGGGATTTGTTAGAGAACATGACTGGAAGGAGTTGTTGGGAATACTTAACATTTTAATACTGGTTTAGAATACTCTACAGAGTCTGTATACAGCCAGTTTCTTTTACATTCAGTTGATCTAAAAATAACTATGCACGTCCAATCAAATTCTTGAATGCATTAATTAACCCCACATCCACTATTTCCTGTGGCAATGCATTCCAAATATTCACCAGTCTCTGACTAAACAAATATTTGCTGTTATCTAATCTGGACCTTTTTTTAATTAACTTGTGGCTGTGCCACAGGAGGGAAAAAGGGATTCCTACTGTGTTAACTTGTCGCTGTGCCACAGGAGGGAAAAAGGGACTCCTACTGTTATTCCCTACTTAATTCCATCACAATGATGTCAAATTAACAGTCTAAACACAAAAACCTCATTAAAAATTATAGATTTGGTTTGTGGACCCCTACAGAGCAAGGCACTTCGTGGCTCCCTCAGTCAGATCTCAATTTGGAACCACTGTGCTAAATTGTCATTGAATGAGGTCAGGGGGTCACTAGGGCAGCTGCTCATGTGGTTTTGTATTCTTGTCATCATTACCTATTTGATGATGTAAATAACAATGTCAAATAGTTAATCTAATTTGTGTGTACTTCCGCAGTGGTCTCAAACTTCATTAGATTGCATTGCTCTGTAAAAACCTGCATGATTTTTGCAACAAATCACTTGCAGCAGATTTTTCAATTGTAGTTCTTGGGGTAAATTTAGCCAGTGTGATAATCTTTTAGGGTCTGGTTCGCAAACAAATAATGTTGGTACTCCCACCAGTCTGATATAGGAAGCGACCACGATCTGGTTATGATGACCATGCGTCTGTGATTGAGGGGAGTCGCAAAGAAGGATGTGACCAGGCTAAAGTTTGACCTGGACAAACTAATGGACCCAAAAATCATCAAAGTATTCCAAGCAAGGGTGGGAGGGAGATTTGCGCCACTGCTGGCTCTCAGAGAGGGACTGGATACATATACAGTTACAGAGTCTCTTAACGCAGCTCTCATAGATACTGCAACAGAGATCCTGGGATGCCACCAAACAAAAAAGAAGCCATGGGTGACCAAAGACATTCTAGACCTTTGTGATAAAAAGTCACTGAAAAAACACAATCACCCATCGGAGGAGGTCGGCAGTTATAAAGAGGTCAAGAAAGCCATACAACAAAAGATGAGAGAGGCGAAAGAAGCGTGGATATGTGAGCAATGCACAAACATCGAAGAGAGACTAAACAGAAATGATGCTAAAGGAGCATACAAGGTGGTCAAAGAACTGGTAAAACAAAGACAAGGCAGGAACCTCATGATCCATGATAAAAGCAGCATTTCCCTTATTGAGAAAAATTACTTACTGGCACGATGGACAAAATACTGTTCCGAGCTATATAACAATGAAGGGCAAAACGAACCTGAGAAAACAATCCCCCCAACACCAACAAATATAGAGGATAACCAACTGATAACGAAGAAAGAGGTAATTGCAGCGATAAAGACATTGAGAAGAGGGAAGGTGGCCGGCGTGGACAATATACCAGCAGAGCTCTTACAAGCAGGTGGAGAGGTAGTGGTGGAAGGCCTGACGCACATCTGCAACAAAATATGGGCGACAGGAAACTGGTCGGACTTATGGACGAAATCAATAGTTATACCGTTACATAAGTCTGGAAACCTAAAGCTGTGCCAAAATTACAGAACAATAAGCCTCATCAGCCACCCTAGCAAGGTCATGCTTAGATTAATCCTTGACCGATTGAAACCCCAAGCAGAGAACATCATTGCCGAGGAGCAAGCAGGGTTCAGACAGGGAAGACGCACTACAGAACAGATATCTAATTTAAGGCTGCTAAGCGAGAAATATCTAGAACAGCAGCAAACACTGTATCATGTGTTTGTGGATTTTCAGAAGGCGTTTGATAGGGTATGGCATAAAGCGCTTTGGGCAACCATGAGGATGTAAAATATCAACGGAAATATTAAAACGGTCCTTGAACACCTGAATGACAAGGAGTCTATCTCAGTTCTTGTGAATGGGAGGCGAGGGGACTGGTTTCACACATCAGTTGGTGTGAGACGGGGGTGTACACTCTCTCCAACTCTTTTCAATATATTCCTTGAAGGAATTATGAGTGAGGCACTTGGAGGTCATGTTGGTACTGTCAAGATAGGCGGCCGAACGATTACCAACCTTCGTTTTGCAGATGATATCGTCGGGTTGGCGGGTTCAGAAGCAGAACTCCAGGAATGGGTCAGAAGGCTCGATGGAACAGCTCTTGACTATGGTATGGAGATAAACGCTGGAAAGACAAAATTAATGACCAACAACGCCACAGGCTTCAACAGCAGGATAAAAGCTAAAGGTCAGGAACTCAAAGTGGTTTACCGTTTTAAATATCTTGGGTCGATTGTCAGTGATGAAGGATCAAAATGGGAAGTGTTGGCCAGAATAGCACAGACAATAGCGGCGCTTGCACAGCTTAACAAAATCTGGCAAGATAAACGGTTAGCACTAAGCACGAAAATCAGATTAATGCGTACACTGGTCCTGTCAATATTCCTCTATGCTTGTGAGACATGGACAGTTACAGCTGACCTTCAACGAAGGATACAGGCCTTGGAGATGAGATGTTTCCGAATACTTTTAAACGTCACGTACAAAGATCGAGTTACAAATGAGGAAATACAAGATAGAATTACAACAGCAATAGGGCCTTTCGAAGACCTCTTGGCAACTGTCAACAGAAGGAAACTCACTTGGTACGGTCACATATCGAGATCAAATAGTCTTGCAAATACAATCCTCCACGGAAAGGTGCATGGCAGATGACGAAGAGGCCGGCCCAAAAAGAGATGGGAGGACAACATAAAAGAATGGACCAGTCTTTGACCAGAAGAGTCACAGGCAGCGGCATCTGACAGAGAGGGGGTGGCGTGGGTTGTGAGGATGTCTTCATGTGTGTCCCGATGACCTGACCTGACCTGACCCACCAGTCTGAATTACATGTATTTCAAGTTGGAGAAAAGTGATACCTTTGAAATGTGGATATGTAAAACAAATAAGAGTATATCTTGAGGAAAGAAAACAAAACAAAAATTGAAGGCTTGAAGAAAATTTATAAACGGAATCAGTTAAGATATTTTGATTACATCAAAAGACCTTACTGATAACAATGCTGGATGGAAAGGTCAAGGTAAATGTACCAGCGTTAAACAAAAACTTAACTGGGAGGATAACATCAAAAGATGGACTGAGAAAAACCTGTCTGATTGCATCGTCAAGGCAAGAGACAGAGGACGGAGATCTATTGCAGTTGACCTTTTATGTGGAGACAACACCTGAACTGAACTGACAGCATGCAATGCTAATCACAATGAAGATAATTGATTATGTGCAGTCTTAACACTTTCGAGTCTGAAATATGCAGATCACTTAATTACTAGTCAAGGTTTATTAGTCACTTCCCTTGAGCTATGTAACTTGTTTCCTGAAGCTGAAGTTTAAGTTTAACCTTTCTTGGGCAAAGTATTATCATTTGTTTAGTTATTAAGTTGTTATAATAGATATTTTCAGGCTTAGTTGCTATAGATATTATAGTTGTTTATATAGATGTCCATCTGAGGGGTTATTGTGGCACCTTTGTATGGAATGTAGACAAAAATTATGACCATTGTCCCACCAAGAGCATATTGTTCAAGATAACAGAGAGAAAGTGGAAATGCATATTATATCAATGTTTTTTAATTATGGATTTATTGTAGAATTATTCTTTAATTTGCTCTAGTTGGGACATATATCTTATCATCATCATCATATATCCTTATCAACTGCACCTCAGAGGAAAGAACAGGACTACTGCACCTGTACATGTCGTAAAATGTGACTAAAGAGAGTTGTGCCAGGGGCTGGTGACCTCATCTTTTAAAACAAGTTACTAAAGAAACGTACGACTACAAAAGCACAGAGTGTGCTATGGTGCAGGCTTACTAAAGAAGGCCAACAGTAGTGGGGGTTTATACTCCTATCTGGAGTGAAAATTAGATATGAAGGCAAGCATGGACTGGCGTCACCATTACAGTTGACAGTTATCTGCTTTTGTAATAATGGTTTTGTTGCACATCAGCATACATAATGTTTTTGCCATACACATTCACAACGCAACCTAGTCATTTGTTCAGTTCAGTTCAGTTCATCCCGTAACCCATCAGGCCATTGGGGCACACATGAAGACATGAAAAACCCACGCCAGCTCTCTCTGTCTGTCGCCGCCTGACGTATCTCACCGGGACAAAGGCCTGACCACTCAGTGATGTTGTCCACCCATCTCTTCCTTGGACGTCCTCGCCCCCTCTGACCCGGTACGGATCCAAAGAGTATCGAGTTGGGAATTCCGTTTGACCTCGCGACGTGCCCGCACCAGGCCATCTTTCGTCATTTGTTACAACATGCAAACTGAGTAGCAAAATGATTGAGTGCTTGCTTCTTATGGCAAAGGGACCAGGTTCAATCCCTGTTATCAAAGCACTCAGATGTACTCAACCCAGATGTAAAGAGTAACCTTTGTGTTAAGGTAGGAATGGCAGTGAGGAAGGGAACTGACCACTTCACCTCATAAAAATCTGAGCACTTGTATAACACATTATCAAACACTTCATCTTTGACAGCATTGTCTGCTTTGGGACTGCCTTCATCTTAAAAACTCCAGGTTCCACACATGAATTTTGTATACCTTTTCTTCATATTTCTTGTTTTGCATGGGGCTAGGAACATCATGAAACACCCATACAAGTAAAGTGCTTCAATGTAGGCTTATGTTAGGGACAAGTAAAGGGCTTACATGTAGGCTTCTGTTAGGGGCAAGTAAAGGGCTTACATGTATGCTTATGTTAGAGACAAGTTAAGGGCTTAGATGTAGGCTTATGTTAGGGACAAGTAAAGGGTTTACATGTAGGCTTATGTTAGGGACAAGTAAAGGGCTTACATGTAGGCTTATGTTAGGGACAAGTAAAGAGCTTACATGTAGGCTTATGTTAGGGACAAGTAAAGGGCTTACATGTAGGCTTATGTTAGGGACAAGTAAAGGGCTTACATGTAGGCTTATGTTAGGGGCAAGTAAAGGGCTTACATGTCGGCTTCTGTTAAGGACAAGTAAAGGGCTTGCATGTAGGCTTATGTTAGGAGCAAGTAAAGGACGTAGATGTAGGTTTATTTTATGGAGCTGACTTAAGTCTGTGCTTCTTAAGGAACACAATGGAGACAAACAAGATATTTCATGTCTATGCTCACACGAATTGTCTGTTTTGCAGGGTGCTATCCTGACAACAATGATTGCAACCAGAAATTTCTCGAGTAAGTCCCTTTGTTTGTGTGTGTTCTTGTTTGAAATGTTGACAACAGGTGTGTTGTCTTTGTGGTGGTACTAGTTCTACCTTTATTTGCAACTGTTAGTAGACAAGATTTATGTAATTCATCTAGTTTCATGTTTTACATGTCAAGTGTTATATTTTATTTTTATTTTATTTTGTAAATTTAATTTTCTTCATTTATTCATAATTTTGATGTTAGACCAGCTTTGTATTTTGAAGTGTTTGTGTTCAAGTCTTTAAGTGTCGTTACATCAACTAGCATTGCTGACATCTGCTAAAAGTATTCTCCTTCTATTTTCCTTAAGTTCTGTTTTTATGTATTCAGAGCATCACCTTTTTTGTTTTCATTCATTGTATATGCGAAATAGGAAAGAAAATTAATAGATTGTTGTCAAATAGAAATTAGACAAATAGCAATAAATGCATGTTTTATATCTTGATGTGCGAACATCTCAGCTGTTTGATATTTTGTCTACTGGAAAACGAAGTATAGCAAAGTAAACGGAATAAACGGAAAGACTGTTCTAAAATGGTAATGTAAAAACAGTAAAACATACCAGTACAAAATACAGATTTGATATCTTGATGTAAGGATGTCTCAATGTTTTATTTTCTGAAGTAAAAGAGAGAGATCAGAGACAAAGAGAAATGAGAGAGAGAGAAAAAGGGAAGAGTGAGATCAATTTAAACGTGATAATTAAGAATATTGCTCTAAAAAGGAAAACATTAGAAAGTGCAAGATTTAATATCTTGATATGCCAAAGCTAACAAGTGTAGATAGAAGACATGATGGTCACAGATCCAGGTAGAGAAACACACGCTGTGATAGGAGATATGATGATGCACAGATCCAGGTAGAGAAACACATGCTGTGATAGGAGATACGATGATGGTCACAGATCCAGGTAGAGAAACACACGCTGTGATAGGAGATAAGATGATGCACAGATCCAGGTAGAGAAACACATGCTGTGATAGGAGATATGATGATGGTCACAGATCCAGGTAGAGAAACACATGCTGTGATAGGAGATATGATGATGCACAGATCCAGGTAGAGAAACACATGCTGTGATAGGAGATATGATGATGGTCACAGATCCAGGTAGAGAAACACACACTGTGATAGGAGATATGATGATGCACAGATCCAGGTAGAGAAACACAAGCTGTGATAGGAGATATGATGATGGTCACAGATCCAGGTAGAGAAACACACACTGTGATAGGAGATATGATGATGTACAGATCCAGGTAGAGAAACACATGCTGTGATAGGAGATACGATGATGGTCACAGATCCAGGTAGAGAAACACACGCTGTGATAGGAGATATGATGATGCACAGATCCAGGTAGAGAAACACATGCTGTGATAGGAGATATGATGATGGTCACAGATCCAGGTAGAGAAACACATGCTGTGATAGGAGATATGATGATGCACAGATCCAGGTAGAGAAACACATGCTGTGATAGGAGATATGATGATGGTCACAGATCCAGGTAGAGAAACACACACTGTGATAGGAGATATGATGATGCACAGATCCAGGTAGAGAAACACATGCTGTGATAGGAGATATGATGATGGTCACAGATCCAGGTAGAGAAACACACACTGTGATAGGAGATACGATGATGGTCACAGATCCAGGTAGAGAAACACATTCTGTGATAGGAGATACGATGATGGTCACGATCCAGGTAGAGAAACACATGCTGTGATAGGAGATACGATGATGGTCACAGATCCAGGTAGAGAAACACATGCTGTGATAGGAGATACGATGATGGTCACAGATCCAGGTAGAGAAACACATGCTGTGATAGGAGATATGATGATGCACAGATCCAGGTAGAGAAACACACACTGTGATAGGAGATACGATGATGGTCACAGATCCAGGTAGAGAAACACACACTGTGATAGGAGATATGATGATGCACAGATCCAGGTAGAGAAACACACACTGTGATAGGAGATATGATGATGCACAGATCCAGGTAGAGAAACACACACTGTGATAGGAGATATGATGATGCACAGATCCAGGTAGAGAAACACATGCTGTGATAGGAAATACGATGATGGTCACAGATCCAGGTAGAGAAACACATGCTGTGATAGGAGATACGATGATGGTCACAGATCCAGGTAGAGAAACACATGCTGTGATAGGAGATACGATGATGGTCACAGATCCAGGTAGAGAAACACATGCTGTGATTGGAGATATGATGATGCACAGATCCAGGTAGAGAAACACACACTGTGATAGGAGATATGATGATGCACAGATCCAGGTAGAGAAACACACACTGTGATAGGAGATATGATGATGCACAGATCCAGGTAGAGAAACACATGCTGTGATAGGAAATACGATGATGGTCACAGATCCAGGTAGAGAAACACATGCTGTGATAGGAGATACGATGATGGTCACAGATCCAGGTAGAGAAACACACGCTGTGATAGGAGATACGATGATGGTCACAGATCCAGGTAGAGAAACACATGCTGTGATAGGAGATATGATGATGCACAGATCCAGGTAGAGAAACACACGCTGTGATAGGAGATACGATGATGCACAGATCCAGGTAGAGAAACACACGCTGTGATAGGAGATACGATGATGCACAGATCCAGGTAGAGAAACACACGCTGTGATAGGAGATACGATGATGCACAGATCCAGGTAGAGAAACACACACTGTGATAGGAGATATGATGGTCACAGATCCAGGTAGAGAAACACACGCTGTGATAGTAGATATGATGATGCACAGATCCAGGTAGAGAAACACACACTGTGATAGGAGATATGATGGTCACAGATCCAGGTAGAGAAACACACGCTGTGATAGGAGATATGATGATGCACAGATCCAGGTAGAGAAACACACACTGTGATAGGAGATATGATGGTCACAGATCCAGGTAGAGAAACACACGCTGTGATAGGAGATATGATGATGGTCACAGATCCAGGTAGAGAAACACACGCTGTGATAGGAGATATGATGATGGTCACAGATCCAGGTAGAGAAACACATGCTGTGATAGGAGATATGATGATGGTCACAGATCCAGGTAGAGAAACACACGCTGTGATAGGAGATATGATGATGGTCACAGATCCAGGTAGAGAAACACACGCTGTGGGGATAATGCTGAGAGATAGGGATAATGAAACTATATATGTAAAAATGTCTATAGAAATGTTTTGCTGATTTTGTTCATTCTTAGCAATAAGAGGCTACGGTAAGTGTGTAGTGTGTAGACAAAGGTTGGTGTGATGTGCAACTATTGATACACCTGCTATCATGTGCCCACAGTGTCACTGTTATTTGTTTGTCTGAGTAAGCACTTGTGTTGGACATCAAGATGTGGAAAATACATTTTGGACACAAGTTACCATTAATTTGGATTGGCAGTAAATGGGGAGAGCATGAAATAATCTATAAGGATACATTTTTCTTTTTGTCTGTCTTTGTATCTTACCTTTGTGTATCTGAGTAACAGAGTGGTATAGTGCTCACTTCGCACAACAAAGGTATGAGTTCAATGCCTCGTATCAACATGCTCCAGTTACCCCAGCTGTAAATGAGTAACTGTCTAACTGTTTAAGAGAAAAGCAGTGATGAAAAGAACTGGCCACACCACCAACTCTTTATCCCTGACTCTCCCACAGAGTGGTAAAGTGGTTAGAACACTTGTTTCTAATGGCTGTGAAACAGGATTTGGTCCCCATCCTACCCAGCTGTAAATGGATACCTGCCATACAGGGAAGGCAATATAGCAAGGAAGGAAACTGATTCTCCTCCCTCCCTCCCCCAAACCCACAAGTTCTGTGTAGGGTGGAAGCTAATGGAATTAAATAAGTTGGTGAGGACATTAGCACGGCATGTAAGAAGGAACTCTTATTTATGAGGATTAGATAGGAAAGTCTATACAGGAGTCATACAAGTAAGGAAGCTTTGCAAATCATTTGTGTTCATTGTCTTGCAGATAGTAATCCTTCAGCACCATCAGTTTTGTTAAATACTTCAGGGAAATTATTTTTAGAGAACTATCTTATACAATAGCAGGCATAGCAGTCTCAAACCTATGTGGGTCTACTGTTCTCCCTTCTTCCCCTCCTCCACCTCCCAGGACATGTTCAGGTTCATATCACAATGAAAGAGCTGAAATGCTGACTTCAAGGGAACAAATAGATACGGATAAGGAGGAACATGCTGTAAGGAATTAATAACTACCATTTAGATGATGACACGTCATCAATGATGGTTTGTTAGATGATGGCACATGATCAATGAATGTCGAAACATAATGATAACAAGTGATCAATGATGGCCTGTTAGATGAGAACAGAACATGCAATCAATGAATTGATCACCTTTGGGTCTACCTAGAGTGTGAGGCTGTCAATCATGCTTAATATAACCAAAAATAACATGTGTCCAATGTGTTAATGTCATGTAGAAACAGGGACACATCCTTGACTATAAAAGAAGTGTTGTCTTGTTGGTTTGATGTGACGGTTGCCTACAGTGTTATACTGCAAGTGCCCAAGTCACTGCTTTTTTGTTGGCTTTGTTCTCCAGTCTACATTGAAGCTGATGCCTGTGATGACTTGACACGCTAGCATATAATTATATGGCTTCTTATGCAATCGGTGAAACCAGCATTTCTCTTTGTGCACAAAACTTGTGTGACACAGCTCATTGAAAAGCTGTGAGTTTCTGTTGCTGAGAATGCTGGTTGAAGCTTGTCTATGTAGTCATTCTATTTTGTACAATAAATTATTTCAGAGTGTGGAAATATGAAACAATACAATTTGATAATTCAGATATAAAAAATGTATGTCTTTATCTTCGGGCTGATTTAAAGAAAACCTCTTTGTAGATGGAACTATACTATTAAACTATTTTTAAACAATTTTATTGAATACTATAATTCCAAAATATTTTAATATATTTAATTGCTGAAATGACAGCATACTGTAGTACACTGTTGAGATCTGGGAATATTTCTGACAAGCTGCCAAATAGAATAGCAAAGGACAGCACAGCTTTTGGTTGAATGCTTAATATCAAGGAATTGGCACAATGATTAAGCCGAAGGTCAACGTGGCCGCCATTCTTCCCATTCTGCTCTACACTTGTGAGAGCTGGACTGTCTACACTGGAGATGTCAGGAGGTTGAATCACTCCCACATGTCTTGTCTGATGTGCATAATCCATATTCACTAGCAAGATAATATCACAACTAATGAAGTCCTATCCGGTACCAGCATGCCTAGTATTTATGCACCTTTGCAAAAAGATCAACTGAGAAGGGCTGATCACCTTGCTCAACTGTCAAACCAAAGGTTCTGAAAAGAGTTTCTAAATAGCAAGCTGGAGGGCAGTTTTGACCATGTTAAAAAAAGTGAGTCAAGAACAGCCTGAAGAAGTCTCTAAGTGATATCAAATAGACACTACCACTTTGGAAAACCTCGCCCAGAATCCTTCAGCCTGAAAAGGTGGGGTCCAAAAGAGCATTGCACTCAATGAATGCTTCTGCATGTGAGCAGCCCAGGTTAAATGTGCAGTCAGAAAGTCTAGAGCAGAGGGAATACCAGTACCAGCTGCAGATCATGTTTGCCAGTCAGGCAATAGAACTTTCCACGACCTCAAGCATGTAGAACAACACAGGGGAATCTTGGTGGTCCTCACCAATGACAATGGACAAATTATTCTTAAAACACAGTGACATACTTTTCTAGAATATATGTTAATATGCTGATCAATCATATTTATTAAAACAAAATAAAATAGATTATCATTGTGGCGTTTACCCAGCTGGGTCCGCCTGGCGAGAGAGGAGGATGGCTGAGAAATACAGGTTGCATACCCCGGCAGTCACCATGCAGGGTGCAGGCTAGTTTTTATGTTATTCATTCCTGTTAGCCTCCGTGCATCAGTCTCTCTGAAAAAAGCTTGAATCTGTATTATGGAATTATTTGTGCTTCCATACATCTGAGTATCCTCTTAATGTCTACAACTCACCAAATCTAAGTAAACAGATCAGCTATAGATATCAATACAATGTGTAGTTTGATTTAAGGATGAATTGAAAGGAGTTGTAATCACTTTCTATTGAACTATTTGGGGAAAATATGCAGGCTTAGTAAGAACATCATTTATCTATGCAGATTCTGGGACTTCTTAATAGGGTGGGGAGGGAGAATAGTACTAGATGGAAAATAGAATGGCTTAATTGCTGGCTCACGACAGGAGAACTTGTCATGTAATTGTTAAAGTGTGTGCTCCACAGGGAGCTTAAAGGTTTTAATGACCTTACTTTGCATGTTGTAATACGTAGGGATGCTCCAAACAGGTTCTTTTACTTTTAAGCCTTTAACTATTTGACCAAATACAACACTACAGTTACAAATGGTCAATGTTTGACATTATGGTCAGTACATATACTGATTAAATTTAATTTAATTTCCAAATTAAATTTACAAAAACAATGTTACAAAAATGGGGCAAATATGTTAAAATTATTCAATTATACATACTAATCACTAACCATCTTTACAAAAACAGTGTTACAAAAATGGGGCAAATATGTTAAAATTATTCAATTATACATACTAATCACTAACCATCTTTACAAAAATCATCTCAAGTTATTGCTGTGTGAATGAAACATGCATTCACTTTTTAAAATATTCTTAGTTGACATGTACTTCTACAGAGGCAGATGCCCCTGTGCAGGTCCCAGCTCTCGTATGAGCTGGATGTAGCCAGGAGAAGGGTTTCCTGCTTAGCGGGCTAGGCTCGAGCAGCTTAATACTCCGCTGCTTTGGGACAAGCACTTACAAAGGGTGGTTAACAAATGTGTGAGTCCATCTTAATAGACTCAAACACTAGAGCAAAGTAGACCCGCAGCCTGTTAGGGGCCATCTATGCTGCTCTAAACAAACCACCTAAGCATGGCAGTGTTATGCCACGTCACACAGTTAGTCGCCTCTTATGACATGTTCTCTGTGAGGCAGTGGTGCTATTCTTGTCCTTGTCATACAAGACCACAGCAGAAAAATATTAGTGTCTCAATATTCTCCGCCAAAAGACAAAATCTGTTGTCTCAAAATGTATTGTTAACATTGCTAAATGTGTGTTCACAAGAGGCCTTTGTTTGAAATGTGGCTTCAGTAATGTCTCAATGTCAACTGGAACTGAAAGTATTTAAACTGTTAGGCTTTTTGACCTAATTGCATTTGGTTGCAGGATACTGTTTGGCTGAATATGAATAGTCCATTAAATGCACTATTAAGCACCAAATCAATTACGTTGCTGCAAATGGCCCCAGTGGACCAATATCCATGTCCGAGTTAAAAAATATTAAACCTGATTTCCTTTCAATAGGCTGTGGACACACTCTTTGCGCAAGACAGAGTTTATGATAACAAATTAAAGACTTGTTAATTAAGAAGCTCAAAAAGCTAAGATATAGTTGAAGAAAAGAACAAAGAGTAACATATAATGCCCAGTGTTTCTTTTTTTCACGGATCAGGCAAAAACAGTTCATTAAACACCAGAAGCAGATAACTAGGTTAAATAAGTATAGTAGAAAGGCAACAGCTAAACTACAACAGAAATAGTGTCAATGACTAAACAAGTGCCTGCAGTCAAATCAACCAAACATTAATATGAACATGGACTGCAGTCAAACTGGAAACCAATTGTCAGTGAAAAACTCACAAATTTGAAGTTTAGTTTGACAATGTTTCAACCAGCTTTGTCAGAAAAAACATCCTAGACCAACACCAAAGCAAGCTCAATGATATCATCTGTTTCCTGTATAGTGTAAAGAGGATGTCCTGCTGCACCATCTGGCACTGCTTTTATTTGTTTAGGGCATTTATCCAGTCACTTGTAAGCTACAGCCATTTGATATACATTGAAAGCTTAAGATAATTGCATTGCGTGTCAGGACTATAATACAGGTTTCCTGCCAACCGCTACATCAGATGGAATGAACATGAGACAAAACAAAAAGACTGCAATGTGTTCTTTCTTTAACTTTCAGTTCATTGTTTTCCTGTATTCTGTCATGTGATACTTCTGTCAGTCACCTAGTGGCTTGTGTTATACAAGACTAGGCCAAGGAAATGGTAATCAGACTAGAAATAGAGACTTGACCTTTGACCATCACTTTCTCTCTTTGTTTTAAACTCATAAAACATACACACCCCACCCCCATTAAATAAAACAAAAATACAATTTAAAAAAAATTAATTATGTATTAATTTTGGAATCCATAGTTTACTTCTTCCCTTGTATGGATTTTGGTTGATCTGATGTACGGGTGTTCAGTACCTGAAATTAACATGTATGATTGTAGTGCAGAGACTGCATTGTGACATGTAGGAAAGAGATGGAAACAATTTTTTGGGGAGAAAAACTGGAACAATGGCATTTTTGAAACAAAAGTATGTATTATAGTTATTGAATGTATTATTGATAAATACGATGGGGATAAACACTTTAAAAAAAGACTTATGTAGTTATGTGAAACCAATCTTACAAGTGAGTATGGAGAGTAGAATTCTGGTTTGACAGAAACCTGTATAGCCAATAAGTGTCTCTGTGGTCAAGAGGTAAGGCACTCACCTCTCAAAGTAATAAATGGAAACTGTGTGTGATCGAATCCCACAAGTTTCAAGCAACACCTGGTCTGAAGGAAGTTGGGACCAGAGTACCTGCATCTTGAGTTACCTTCTGTCGTCTTGACTTATGTCTTGCCACTGGTCCAAGGTAGCTTGGGACCAGAGAGTGAGGTTTCGTCCACACTATAATCCAGATACAGCGCAAGTTACATGATCAAGACAAAACCGCCTAATGATGTCACCATTAGTTGGGCATCTAACTTTTAAAAAAAATGTATTTATAGAGCCAATACCCTATATACATATACAGGAATTAATGGATGAACAATTTTTGTTCCTGGGAATTGGAAGAAGAAGAAGAATCACTGCAATATCCATCGCCTTGACGACTTGTTGTGATGAGTGTGTCAACATGTCAGTATTGCTCTCCTGTGTGATCATAGCTCATGTTGCCAGTGTGCCACACTTGAGCCAGAATGATGCTAACATTGTCAAACTGTTTCTTCCTTCCATTCTTTTTGGCCACACTTGTTTCTCTGCACCCTTCAAGTCAACAAGGGTAAGTTAGTTGCTGGGGCTCTAGATCATTCTTTCATTTCTGGACTTTTTTTATAATATATGTATTGCAGTGATGTACCACTGAACTAGACTATTCAAATGCATTCCTTTTAGATATTTTTTTTCTTCAAAAATCATACAATGCTGAATTGTTTTTGATTATATCCAGTAAGTTGGACAAAGAGTTAGGTCTGCTAATAAGTGGACACAATCAGAGTAACTTAACAGATTTGTAAAAAGTGGACACATTCATAAAACAGATCTGTTAATAGTTGACACATTCATAATAACACATAACAGATCTGTTAATAGTTGACACATTCATAATAACAGATCTGTTAATAGTTGACACATTCATAATAACAGATCTGTTATTAGTTAACACATTCATAATAACAGATCTGTTATTAGTTGACACATTCATAATAACAGATCTGTTAATAGTTGACACATTCATAATAACAGATCTGTTAATAGTGGACACATTCATAATAACAGATCTGTTAATAGTGGACACATTCATAATAACAGATCTGTTAATAGTGGACACATTCAGAGTAATATAACACAAGTGCTAGTAGTGGACAGATTCTCTATAACAAGACAGATTTGCTAAACATACACTTCAAAATTACAAACCTGCTAACAGACAAATTCAACACATGACAGATCTACTAAAAGTTCACACATTCACCACAACATAACAGATCTACTAAACATTCACCACAACATAACAATTCTACTAAACATTCACCACAACATAACAGATCTACTAAACCTTCACCACAACATAACAGATCTACTAAACATTCACCACAACATAACAATTCTACTAAACATTCACCACAACATAACAGATCTACTAAACCTTCACCACAACATAACAGATCTACTAAACCTTCACCACAACATGACATCACATACAGCAGTGTTCCCAATAGACTAACATGTAGTTGAATGTTTTTTTCCTCCTTGCTGTAATAAACATTTATTTGTAGCAAGGCTTGTTTTTTCCACTTTGCTATACATATACATTAACATTAATTTGCATATATATAAATATATATATATATATATATATGTTTTTGGTTGATGACTTTCTGTACTTATGGTGATTGTGTATGTGTTTCTTATATCACTTGTTGAGCTTTGGGGGCTGGAATCATGCTGGTAGTAGGACAAGGAGCTGATTAGTAGCATAGAAAAGGCAAGTGAAGGGAAGTTATTATTAATGGGGAATTTCAACTTTCCAGAAATAAAATGGGATATTGCAGAAGCACTTGTAGAGTCAAAACCTTTTGTTAAGTGCATAACTGACAATATTTTAATTCAACATGTAAAAGCAGGCACCAGAGGCAAAAACACACTCAACTTAGTTTTTACTACAGAAGAAAATATGATTGAAAACATCACGGTTGGGGAACTGTTTGGCTCAAGTGACCATCAAATCATCCATTACAATCTTATAGTAGAGAAAGAAGTAAACATAAACACGCGAACATACGACTACTCTAAGGCAGAAGTTAAGGAGATGAAGGAGGCAGTGAGTCACATAATCTGGAAAGATATTGTCGGAGGAACATATGTTGAACAAGAGTGGGAGAGTTTTAAAACAGTTCTAGAAAAGCTAAAAGAGGAATGTGTTCCATGTAGGGAGGTAAACCCCAAGCGTAAAAAGTGGATAGCTAGATTAGTAGTTAAATGTAGAAGAGCTAAAAATGAAACCTGGTAAAAATATATAGAGGCAGGTAAATCAAAAGAAACATATTTAAAATACTTGGACAAGCAGAACAAAGCCCAGAAAGTGAATAAAACAGCAAAAGTGTACTTGGAAAAAAACTTTCTCAGAGGATCAAGACTGATAGTAAAAGCTTCTTTTCTTATGTTAGAAATAAACAAAGAACGAAAGACAAAGTATGCCCTCTCATATACAGCACAGGAAAAATAAGTGAGAATAGGGAGGTAGCTAATCTACTCAATCAGTACTTTGGCACAGTCTACACAAAAGAAGACTGCTCCAAGATCCCAGAGCCTATAGATATTTTTCAAAGAGATGATACAGCAGGATTAAGATCAATCTGTATTACAGAGGAAATGATTATTTTGTTAAATTGTAGGGGTTGAAAGTGGATAAATGTCCAGGTCAAGATGGTATTCATCCAAAATTTATGTTTGAAATTAGAGACAAACTAGCAAAAAAAATTGGCTGTATTATGTTCTCAATCACTTACAAAAGGGATTGTTCCACGGGATTAGAAAGATGCAGGAGTGATCCCTTATTCAAAAAGGGCAAAAAAATCAGATCCAGCGAATTATAGACCGGTGAGTTTAACGAGCATAGTCTGTAAATTCTTAGTCAAAAATCAAAGAAAACATTGTAATGCATTTAGACAAGTTTAATCTTATCAGAAATAGTCAGCATGGGTTTATTGGAGGGAGATCATTCTTAACAAATCTATTAGAATTCATGGAGCAGGTTACTAAAATCATAGATAAAGGGGAGCCAGTGGATCGTATTTATCTAGATTTTGCAAAGGCATTTGATAAATTACTTCATCAAAGATTATTTTGAAAGTTAAAATCACATGGAATAGGTGGGGAAGTTGTTGCCAAATGGATTGAAAATTGGTTATGGGGAGGAAGGCAGAGAGTGGGCATAAATAAGGAGTACTCTGAGTGGTGTGAAGTGAAAAGTGAAGTGCCACAGTGCTTGGTTTTTAGACCGATTTTGTTCTTGATATTTAAATAATTTGGATATTGATATGGTATCTGTGGTTGTAAAATTCGCTGATGACACGAGACTAAACAGTAATGTCTCATCTAAAGCAGAAGTAGATATATTGAGGTCGGATTTAGCTAAAATTTGAGAATGGTCTGTAAGCTGACAAATGGAGTTAAATGTATATAAATGTACAGTCATCCACATGGGTAGATCCAATATTGAACCTAATTACAGAATGGGAGAGAACAATTTTAGAAAGATAGAAAAGGAAAGGGACCTAGGGGTTATAATAGATCATACAGGTAAGGTGAGTGAGCAAGTCCAGGTAGCAGTGAAAAAGGCAAATGCAATGTTAGGTATGATAAAAAGAAATATTAAACATGGTAGCAAGGATGTGATAGTCAAACTGTATAAAGCATTAGTTAGACCTAGATTGGAGTACTGTGTACAGGTGTGGAGTCCTTATCATAGAGGGGATATAAGCATGCTGGTAAGGATACAAAAAAGTGTGACAAAGCAGATAGTGGGATTACAAGTTATAGGAAAGACTCAGAAAAACCAGCCTACAGTGTCTTGGAAAGAGAAGAATCGAGGTAACTTAATACAGGTTTATAAGATAATCAAAAGAATGGATAAATTAGACTATAACAAGTTTTTCATAATACAACCACCTACAAGAACAAGAGGGCATAGCTACAAATTAACTAAAGAAAGGTCCAGATTAGATATTAGGAAATATCTTTTAGTCAGAGAGTGGTGAATGCTTGGAATGCATTGCCACAGGAAGTAGTGGAGGCAGGGACAATTAATGCATTTAAGAATAAATTGTATGTGCATAGCTTTTAGAGCAAGGTATTGTAAATTAAACTGGTTGTATACAGACTGAGCAGAGTCTAAACTAGTATAAAGACGTTAAGTTAAGTTAGAACACAATCATTCCTTTAGCTCAGGGGTTGTCAACCTCTTCCTAATCTCAAACTTTCTTAAATCCATGATAATTTGTTTAGTCCCCACCTCCCTACTCATCACCAAACAATGAGAAATTACAAATCCATGCACATAAGCCTAATTATGATATTTAAAATACAGTTCACAGACCCTCCACAGAAGTATTCACAAATGCCCTGGGATGTTTGTTCTCTTGGATATGATCCACATTGCTAGGCTAATGTAATAACTATCTTTTTCCTTGTTTAGAATATGTGTTGACATTTCAAAAGCTACTTTTTGTGCATTTTACTAACAATATTTAATTCCAAATTTAATATTATTATTTGTTAAATTCCAGCACCTTGTAATTAACAATATTGTTGGCTGTGGTTTTTGTATATGTTTAGTGCTGCTACCCCAGACTGGATTATAGAAATGGTGCAACTTGTCAGACAACTGACAATAATGGTGCAATTTGTCAGACAACTGACTTTAATGGTGCAACTTGTCAGACAACTGACAACAATTTGATATGCAGTCCATGATAGTATGAATATTCTACTGTGTTATAGCAGTTGTATCATTTCATATGTTGGGATCTTTCATTCATCTCTCGCTTGGTACAGACCATATCTGACACTGATCACAAGTATTCCATATTAATATACTGTTAATCATTCCCACACAACAATAAATAATAGCATTTTAAAAACAATTATTTGAAAGACCAATACAAACACATTCTTGTCCTTTTCCATTCCAACCTTAGCATGTGGTAGGCACTACTGGTGGCCATTTTCAGGAAGCCTGCACCAAAGCACTTTGCATGTTCTTGCAGTGGTTTCTGAAGCAGTTTGCTTTACATGATGAGGTTGCTTCGCCCATACATAACTCTCTTTATTCACCTTTCCAACATGCATGGATGTACAGTGATCCTATTCTTCCCTCCCCTGTTGGAGGTTTTGGGATCTGCTTGGAGAATACAAACACAGTTTAACACTTACACTTGTCTGCATTCATAAAGGAGAATAAGAGATTTGTCTCTTGGTTTCTTGCTGTCTGAGTGTGCGATGTACCATCTGAGTGTGCGATGTACCATCTGAGTGTGTGATGTACCGTCTGAGTGTGCGATGTACCGTCTGAGTGTGCGATGTACCATCTGAGTGTGCGATGTACCATCTGAGTGTGTGATGTACCGTCTGTGCGATGTACCGTCTGAGTGTGCGATGTACCGTCTGAGTGTGTGATGTGTACCGTCTGAGTGTGTGATGTGTACCATCTGAGTGTGCGATGTACCATCTGAGTGTGCGATGTACCGTCTGAGTGTGTGATGTGTACCGTCTGAGTGTGTGATGTACCATCTGAGTGTGCGATGTACCATCTGAGTGTGCGATGTACCGTTTGAGTGTGCGATGTACCGTCTGAGTGTGTGATGTACCATTTGAGTGCGATGTACCATCTGAGTGTGCGATGTACCATCTGAGTGTGATGTACCATTTGAGTGTGTGATGTACCGTCTGAGTGTGTGATGTACCGTCTGAGTGCGATGTACCGTCTGAGTGTGCGATGTACCATCTGAGTGGGTGATGTACCATCAGAGTAGTGCAGAAGCACTTGTAGAGTCAAAACCTTTTGTTAAATGCATAACTGGCAATTTTTCAATTCAACATGTAGAAGCAGCCACCAGAGGCAAAAACACACTCGACTTAGTTTTTACTACAGAGGAACAAATGATTTCTCAAGTGACCATCAGATCATCTGTTGGGATCTTATTGCAGGGAAAGAAGTAAATATAAACACACGAACTACTCTAAGGCAGATGTTAAGAAGTGTGTGATGTACCATCTGAGTGTACGATGTGCCATCTGGGTGTGTGATGTACCATCTGAGTGTTAATACTATACTTGTCTTGACTAAAGATGTCTCAGTCAACTAATTAAACAGTCCTTGTCTGAAATTGTTGTCTTTTTGCATACCTTTGATTCTTTCTAATGAGGAGCAAAGGAAAGGATAGCTGCATCCTACTATACATGTTCATAAAGGGGGTTAATTAAACTTGGGTTTGTGGCTAGCAACCTCATCATGTCAAATAATGTGCCACAGAGACTTCTACTATAAAAGCACATAGATGTTTTGACACAGAGACTTCTACAAGAGCACATATATGTTTTGACACAGAGACTTCTACAGGAGCACATAGATGATTTGACACAGAGACTTCTACAGGAGCACATAGATGTTTTGACACAGAGACTTCTACAGGAGCACATAGATGATTTGACACAGACTTCTACAGGAGCACATAGATTTTTTGTCACAGAGACTTCTACAAGAGCACATAGATGTTTTGACACAGAGACTTCTACTACAGGAGCACATAGATGATTTGACACAGACTTCTACAGGAGCACATAGATTTTTTGTCAGAGACTTCTACAAGAGCACATAGATGTTTTGACACAGAGACTTCTACAAGAGCACTTGGATGTTTTGACACAGAGACTTCTACAGGAGCATGTAGATGTTTTGACACAAGACACATCTGAGGGTTACCAGGGCCCTGAAGAGGAGTAACAAATAGTAAGACTGTAACATACCAGGCATGCCATAAGAGGGGGCTATGGAGGGTAATGCGTGGGACTGACTATTGCATCATGTAGAAATATTGAGTCGCAAGAACTTCAGCTGATATGGACAAGTCAGCATTTGATGATTGATATGTAGTTATTACTGACTTATGCTCCACATGGATCTAAAAAGGTTCAGTCAACATGCTACGCATGGACAATACCTCAGCAGTTGGACATGTTAGTGGTCAATCAACGCAACAGACCTTTGATGCCTACGCGAACATTATTATGCTATATCTGCACCATTTGGTCTGACACATTCAGTTACAGCATGCAATTTTTTGGGACTAGATTTACCTTCCATCTTTAATCCTTATTCTCTCAGCATGGATGCAGTCTGTCTCTAGGGTCAGGACTTGGAGATGGAATAGCATCTGATTCACTAATGCAAGCAGTGACCTATGAGTGTCTGTTCGCTGTCAGTTCATTCACTGCGTCTTTGACCCCTGTTTGTAATCCAATAAATAGAAAGACTTTCATCATTATTATCATCGTGCCGACTCTGCAATGGAGGTTGACAGTAATGGATCTCCATCTGTCTCGTGTCTCTCGTCAGGCTGGTACACGCAGTCAAACTGTATCCCGACCACATGCTGATGATGTTTGTCCATCTGTACCTCTGTCACCTTTGGCTCCCAAGCCCTCTATTCTGCCCTCCAAAATAACCTTTAGCAGACTGTCATAGCACTTGACATGACTAAAATATTTTATTTTTCTGATTTTTGTATTGCCTTCAGAAGTGTCTGTTCCACTTTGAATTGTTCCAGAACCACATTATTGATTTTCCTGTCAGTCCAAGAATCTTTCCTTTTCTATAAGGCAGTATGGTCTAGGGAAGAAACATCCATTTCACAATCTCAACACACCCAGTTCAAATCCTGCTGTGTCCAGTTTGACAGACATGGTTTTTTTCTCTTAATATGATCCCTCCGTTGTGTACAGAAAGTAATGGCAACCTACCGTACTGCACACTTGCCAAGAAACTTCTGAAAAGGGCATGCTACTTACATCTTACATATTTGTTGATGGCTATTTTGTTGTTGTTGCTTATAGTTTCTACAGGATGGCATAGCTATCACTATACCAAATCATCCTTAGTTGTCTGGCAGGTTACAGTGTTTCTATTTATTACTTCCATTTCAGTCCCTGTATGTGCGGATAGTTTGGAATATTCTAGAACCAAACTCAGTAGACACGGATTGTGAAAATGTGTTGCGCTGAATGCACCAGATCATGACATGCAGCTGTTGCTAGTCTGTGAACATGCAATTTCTGATGCTTGTATCTATCATCAAAGCCATTCTGCTCACTGTGGAGCACAGGTCTTTAGCAAGTGCATGCCAAGTCCTCCTGCCCAATGCTATCCTGTCTGGAGATGTCCATGTGTCTTTGTTGTGCCTGTACTTCTTCCAGAACAGAGACTGTGTTGTAATGCTATCATCTGGTTTCCTTAATATATATCTTATCCAACCCAGCAACTTCTCCTCGTATCATGCCCCACTGCATGTGTCTTGGTTCCTTCCATCAGATCCACATTTGTGATCTTATACTATTTCAATATCTCTGTTCTGGACAAACACCCATTTATGAAATGTAGCAGATTAACTTCCTTATATGGTACTCTATAGTCACAGTTGAATTACCTCCCATTCTTCCATTCCCTGTTCACTGACAGACTGAAACAACACAAACGATCTCTCATATCTGCAATAAAGTAATGAATGGTTTATGACTCCACTGCTTTAACTAATCTTCATGTTCTTTTCTCTTAGTCAATTAGACTAACACAACTCAACAATTCTAACTAAATGAATATCAGTCAAGTCATAATAGTAAAGTCATCAGCTAATCTTGTCTGTCAAAGTCTCTCATCGTTGCTAATTCGGATTACTATGGAGACCTGGTTCTGCCATCAAGATCTGATCTGACTCTAGTCTATCCCAAAATGTCTCTGCAACAGTTTAAATGAGTTTCCTAATTCTCTCTTCTCTGCCCCTGCTCGTCCAACGATGACACGGTCCTCATTTATGTAACCAGTCATGGAAATTCTGGGTAAAGACCACCAAGTCCCCCAGACATAATGTGAAATACTGGGTGCCCAATATGTTACCCCACAAGGAGGGGCTGGTGTGCCTACCACTTTCTCTGTCTATTATGTTCTAGTGGTTTACTTTGTGTGCCTAGTCCTAATTGCCAGTCGAATCTGATATTATTTGAGCAGGATTCACCAATACTGATATCATTTGAGCAGGATTCACCAATACTGATATCATTTGAGCAGGATTCACCAATATTGATATCATTTGAGTGGTGGGGGATCACTGACACTGATATCATTTGAGTGTGGTTTCTTTATTACACCAGACCAACAAAGTCACTGACACTTCCATTTTTTAATCTTTCAGGTTATCAATAACATTACAGCTCAAACAATAAATAATGGAAATAGGCAGTGGACCATCAAACAGTTTACTGAAATTTGAAACAAAGAATGACAGAAAACATTACCTTAGACTTGGCTAACCCGTCTCATTATTATACAAGCAAATAGAAAAAAAACAAAGACTAATAAACATAATGAAGGAAGATGACTTACTAACTGATGTATACACCTTTAATACACAGTGTCCCTGCCTATTTTCTGAAGTCTGTTCTTATTACTCAGCCTCCTATTTTCTGAAGTCTGTTCTTATTACTCAGTCTCTTATTTTCTGAAGTCTGTTCTTATTACCTAGTCTGTGAGAAACTTTCTTGCTTGCATTATGTGTTGATAGCTAGTCAGCCCAGCTTAAGATCATGTTATGGCATGGTTTTTTTTTGCATGTAATTGCTTTTTTAAATTATTGCTTTTGGTAGCTACATCATATACTATGTTCAGATTTATAGTATATTTCAGTGACTCTAAAACAGTTCCCCAGTAATCTGTTTAATGATTTGATATTTTACAAATTGTCTCCAATGTAAACATATATATTGCTGTCAATGTTTTATACGCTATCATCATCACTGAGACATTAAAACATTCCAGCGGAGATAAAAAGAGAAATGATATACAGTATATTCATAACGACTCTCTATTATCAGTGTCAGACATGGACCGTGACCTACTTTCTGTTATTAGTGTCAGACATGGACCATGATCAATTCTCTGTTATCAGTGTCAGACAGACCATGACCAATTCTCTGTTATCAGTGTCAGACATGGACCCTGACCAACTCTCTATTATCATTGTCAGACATGGACTCTGACTCTCTGTTATCAGTGTCAGACATGGACCCTGACCAACTCTCTGTTATCAGTGTCAGACATGGACCCTGACTCTCTGTTATCAGTGTCAGACATGGACCCTGACCAACTCTCTATTATCAGTGTCAGACATGGACCCTGACTCTCTGTTATCAGTGTCAGACATGGACCCTGACCATCTCTCTATTATCAGTGTCAGACATGGACCCTGACTCTCTGTTATCAGTGTCAGGCATGGACCCTGACCAACTCTCTATTATCAGTGTCAGACATGGACCCTGACCAACTCTCTGTTATCAGTGTCAGACATGGACCCTAGCCCTCTATTATCAGTGTCAGACATGGACCCTGACCAACTCTCTATTATCAGTGTCAGACATGGACCCTGACTCTCTGTTATCAGTGTCAGACATGGACCCTGACCATCTCTCTATTATCAGTGTCAGACATGGACCCTGACCAACTCTCTGTTATCAGTGTCAGACATGGACCCTGACCAACTCTCTATTATCAGTGTCAGACATGGACCCTGACCAACTCTCTGTTATCAGTGTCAGACATGGACCCTAGCCCTCTATTATCAGTGTCAGACATGGACCCTGACCAACTCTCTGTTATTAGTGTCAGACATGGACCCTGACCAACTCTCTATTATCAGTGTCAGACATGGACCCTGACTCTCTATTATCAGTGTCAGACATGGACCCTGACCAACTCTCTATTATCAGTGTCAGACATGGACCCTGACCAACTCTCTGTTATCAGTGTCAGACATGGACCCTGGCCCTCTATTATCAGTGTCAGACATGGACCCTGACCAACTCTCTGTTATCAGTGTCAGACATGGACCCTGACCAACTCTCTATTATCAGTGTCAGACATGGACCCTGACCAACTCTCTATTATCAGTGTCAGACATGGCCTCTGACCAACTCTCTATTATCAGTGTCAGACATGGACCCTGACCAACTCTCTGTTATCAGTGTCAGACATGGACCCTGACCAACTCTCTGTTATCAGTGTCAGACATGGACCCTGACCAACTCTCTATTATCAGTGTCAGACATGGACCCTGACCAACTCTCTATTATCAGTGTCAGACATGGACCCTGACCAACTCTCTGTTATTAGTGTCAGACATGGACCCTGACCAACTCTCTATTATCAGTGTCAGACATGGCCCCTGACCAATTCTCTGTTAGCATTGTCTGTCACTGACCCTGACCGAGGCTCAACAAGAAAAAACCACTGATGGGAAATTGTATTGTTTGTGAAAAAGCTATCAGGTTTACTAGAAAAGATCGTGAGAAATAAAAAAACTTGACAGAACGAATAAATGATGTCATACATGACATTTATAGGCAGAGAAAATTGTCTGGACATATGACAAGTGTATCCAAACCTACACCAACCCAAGCCTATAAGACCAGACAGCAGTACTCCAGAGCCAAAAAAAAATACCAAGAAGAATAGTGATCAGCTGTGTAACGAAAGACTACAGAGGCACGAATTTAAAATCACTGCAGTCACAAATGTGCCACATAAAAGAAAATTACACTTGCTATCAATGTCTAACAATATAAGCAGACGGATGAGACGATGATATAAATAGAATATTATCTATGTGTTGTGAGTTATGAAACCTGTATTTGAGTTACTGTCTTTGTCATCGTGTTTCTTCTAAAGGAACCGGCACAAACTGAAAATTTACTTAAATGTGTGCCCTTATTCAACATTGTGATGTTGTAAGCAACAGGCTAAAGCATAATCGACTTCATCTACAGATCTCACTTATGTTTGAGATCCCTGTTTTAGATACAGATTACTAAATATGAAATTGAATATTTGAGCAAACAACTCATTTTTCACAGGGCTTAGAAGAAGAAGAAGAAGAAGAAGAAGATGAACAAAAAATAGCTAAGATATTTATAATAAACTAGCCTGTCAAGGAAGTGCTACTAATACATGTATCTTTGTAAATATGACGAGGGAGGTATTACAATTTGGTCACTGTTGATCCTGCTAATTATTTGGTTATTGTTGTGGAGAGAAAAGATTGTCATCATAAATGAGCAAAATTTCATATGAAATTCATCATCATATGATAATGACATGATGTATGTGTTATTTGACCAGAATTAAAAAGAAAACTAGCTAACATTGCAAAGGAATAACTTTTGATAAACATTTGATGAATTAGCAAATTATTTATCAATGGCCACCAAGTTTATACTTTGTATGTGGCTGCCATCAAGCTTAATGTTCACTCACTGCTTCATCAGTCAAGGATTCCAGAAAATGGTGAAGGAGATTCAAACCCAGTCCATCAAATTATATTTCTTCATTTTAATCTTGTCTCTGTATATTTCTGCCTATCACCAGAGCCCCTGTTGGTCTAGCATGATGATATCCTTGTAACTATTGCATTATTTGCAGAACTGGGCATCACAAACCTTGTTCTGTGTAGACTCAAGGAAGCAGCAGTCAATATTTGCTTGATAACCATCAGTTACTGCTGATCTGTTTGATGTTGTTTGAAGGTTTTAGAGAGAACACACATGTGCTATCAGGGGTTGAAAGTTTAGCACAGAATATTAAACATGTAACCTGCCAAGTATGCCATAATAAAATATAATTTTGAGATTAGAACACCACCAATTGATAAGGGGGGAACATCTCACATATCTTGGGAGTCACACTTGACTGACAACTCTCCCAAGCAGCACATCCAGAATGTGATGAAAATATCCAGAATAAAGCTGTGAAACGTCTACAGCTGTATAAGAGGTTTGCTGGTATATCATGGGATCAGACAAAGATGCTTTGAAAGGCTTGTACCTTTGTTATATGCAGTGAGCAATAGAATATAATATATAGCATATATAATATGAGAGGAGCAGGGGTTAGTGCGCTGGATTTGCATCTGAGTGGTCCTGGGTTCATTCCCCAGTTGTAGCATATTTTTTCAGACCGCAATGGCTCCTGGGTCGACCCAGCCTTAAATTGGTACCGGTTCAGTCCAGGAAGTAAAGGCGGCTGGCGTGATGCTGAGCACATCATCCACTAAGTGCCGTGGGTTACAAAATAATATGGGCGTAACACCAAATTTCCTTTGCGCCGCATGACGTGATGGGATCTTTACTAACAGAATATAATAGGGTACTAATAACAACTTGTTCAAAATCTAACTTGGAATCCCTGGACAGGGTGCAGAACAGTGCTCTATGCTTCATTAATGGAGCAATGAAGTCAACAGCAAAAATCATCTAGCATAATCCACACAAATATGGAACCCCTTGTAGTCTGGGAATGAAGTAGAAGAATGAAATGGGATCATTGCAACTTTGTAGATAATTGGCAGCCAAAATGGGAACATTGCAACTTTGTAGATAATTGGCAGCCAAAATGGGAACATTGCAACTTTGTAGATAATTGGCAGCCAAAATGGGATCATTGCAACTTTGTAGATAATCGGCAGCCAAAATGGGAACATTGCAACTTTGTAGATAATTGGCAGCCAAAATGGGAACATTGCAACTTTGTAGATAATTGGCAGCCAAAATGCAGAATTAAACAAAAGTCCAAACTCCACCATGTTAGTTAAATCAAAGACAAACACTACTTCCCAGAAGAAAAAATAAAGAAGAGTTACAGAGAGTAGTAAACAACGAACCACCACTTGCATTCCTTAAAATACCAGAAATACTGAACAAATTTGATGATATAACCAAAAGTTCAGATCCAGGTACTCTCATTCGAGCAGCTGAAAGAACTATTGATGCCTGTCCTGATGAATGGATACATGTATGTACTGATAGTTCTGTATTTGAAGCCACCATTAAAGCAGGTAATGTTGTTTATATAAAATACCCAGACGGATCCACTAATGAGCTGTCTGATGCTTGCAGGGGAGGTTTGCTCCAACTATGAAGCTGAAATCACAGCAGATAGTTTTGAATGCCTTTCCCTGAAAGGCCCAAAACATTGTTATTTCTACAGACTAAATGTCTGTTCATGAAGCATTAGATGATGTTGAACATTGTAGACCTGATCTTTTCCAAATATTTTTAGACATTGACCACATTATCACATCCCATGTTGTCAAAATAGCTATGCAGTGGATCCCTGGAATCTTCAAACACACCTGGCAATAACAAGGCAGACAGACTAGCAAAGAAGTGATCAACAAAAGAGCAGCCACACACAGCAACAGTTCTACAAACAGCTCATGAGAACAGCACAGAGAAACTTGGCTGAACAGATGGCCCATGCTAAATGCAGAGAGCAAGGTCTAGAGACATATAGCAAGCCCCGATCAAAATGACAGATTCAATCACCTCACAAGAAAGTATCAGAGCACAATTTTCCAGCTGAGCAGCCAACACATCTCACTTAGCAATCACTTGAACAGACAAAACTATTGATCATCTTCGCTTTTAGTGCTCTGTGCTCAATGGTGTTAGGAAAAGGCTTCTTCCTCCAAGGCCAGATAAATGAAACACTTTGTATGGTAATAAACAATAACTGGCAAACATATGAAGATATTACATGGCATTGGGCCGAATGGTAAGAGCCTGGATGCCGCTGGATCTGTAACAACGGCAACTATGTTTATTTTCTGTGATTGATTATTTCATATATTCGGTAAAGCAGCTATCAGTAAACTACCTTACCAAAATTCCTGCATTGTTCCACATTCCTGGGGTCAGACCTGGGGGACAGAGGTGAATTAGCAAACAGTAGGTGCCAGCCATCCTAAGTTCATCTAGCTACATCTGTCTGTATATCATTGTGTGTTCATGAGAGAAAGGAGTGTTGTCTGCCCTAACATGAACTCTCGTCTCTCCGTTTGCAGGTCGCAGTCTCAATGTGAAGAAGAATGATGCAATCAAAGAGTCGACAGAGAGTAACACTATAGAAGATGAAGACTCAAAAGGTAACCAGAGACCAAATAGCAGCCACTTGTTCTAGGTTTTCTGTGCTCTTTCCACTCTTTATCTTTACTAATGTGTTGTGAAATATTTGAAACCAGGGGTGGGAAAAGACTGCCTTCTACTTGGAGTTGTCCCAATGGCCTACGGGCAACACCTGGCAGAGATACACTACCTCCACTCTGTCTGTCCTGTATATAGCCTGGGACTCTGTCATTAATGGTCCTGGTTGCCTAGGCAGATTACTGTATTGACTTACTCCTTACTAGCAATAAATCAAACTTTCAGGTTTTCATGGTTTCTTCCTCGGGCGAGGCTGACAGAGCAGCTGGTCATGTGTAGCAGCAGAACAAAACATAAACCTCAGTAATGAGATTCACATATCAGTCTCACTCACTTTGTGTTACACAATTCGCACACAGACTAAAAAAATATGAAAACATAATTCTATGTAAAATGTTCAGTGTTAAAAAATTATATTCTAAAATTGAGAAATCATTTGAATGTCTTAAAAAATAGTTCTAAAAATAAATTGAAAATATTTTTATCATACAACTTTGAAAGACAAAAATGCCCACAACTCAGACCAGTGACCTAAGATTTTCTCATTTTTTTATGGGAAGAATTTTGTGCATTGATGATATGGATGGATACTGAGAATCACATGGTTCTGTGAAAAATAAAGGCAACAAATGGGCATGATACTGTGACTGATAAATGGCAATAAACGGTCAGCATTATGAGTATCAAGTTCCTCTTCTTTGTGTGTGTTTTTGTATCTCTCTACCTCTCTTGCATGGTGATTCCAGAAAAGAGACTATCTTGTTATGCTATCAGATGGTTTCTTTAATGTGTGTCCTATCCATAGTCAGTATCTTCTCCTCAATGCATACTCAACTGTCTAGCTATTTCCAACAGATTCAGATTAGTCACCTTATTTCTTCTTCGTACGCTGTCAGACGTCAACTTGAATTTGTTTGAAGAAAGCAGCTGTCATCCTGAGGCTGTCGACACTGCCATAGAGCTTGTCTAGTGTTGGCACTGGTGATGGCCACATGTGCTTTCTCTGGTCCTTGTATGTTGGGCAATTTTGCAGCAGATGTTCAGCGGTCAATTTCCCTGTACCACAGGTGCATTCGTCAGTGCCACCTATCTTCAGTTTATTGAATAGATGGTAACTCAGTCTGTTGTGGCCTGTGCGGAGTCTGAAGACCACGACCAGCTCTCTTCTGTTCAACTGGTAATAGGCATCATTTTTTGTGTAGCCAGTATGCTCTGTTTCCCATTTGGTTATGTATCTCTCCCTAATAAACCTTTTTGACTCTTCGTAGGTCACACTAGAATCTGGTTGTGGTAGTCTTGCACCTTCTTTTGCCAGTCTGTCTGCCCCCTCGTTGCCTTGAATGTTGCAGTGGGATGGAACCCACTGTACCACTACTCTTTTTGGTGCAGACTGCTGGCATAGTTTACAGAGTACTGTTCTTAAATATTAAGTTCTGTATTTTGCTGGCTTTTTAGTGCTGTAACCACGGACAGGGCATCTGTAAACAGGACTATCTGGCTTTCATTTCTTTCGCCTGTCAGCATTGCTTCTACTGCAGCCTTCAGTGCCTCTGCCTCCGCTCTGAAATTGCTTGAGAATTTTCCAGTTGCCACTGACAGTGTTATTTTTCTACCATTTGTTAAGCTCAGGAATACCCCTAACCCTCCATTCTGTGTTGTTTTTGTTACAGAACCGTCGGTGTACACATGGGTCCAGTACATGCTTGGGTAGTTTTTCGCCATGTGCCGCAGGGTTGTGTCTCTTCTTTCTTGTTCAGTCTGGCTATTCTTGTTTCCAATACCTGGTATATTTTTTACTACCTCTGGAATGATATGCTGCTTCTAGGTTGGTTTGTGTACAGTAGGGATGGGCTTTGGTGTTGTTATGGTGTTCATAGGGTCTTCGCTCATCTTTGCTTTGGTTATTTCTGCAAAGTTTCTCTGCTTTAGTTTCCCTTTTCCAAATATATTTAGTCTCTGATGCATTGGATGGTCTATCAGTCTTCTTAGTTTCTCTGCTTGCTGCTGTGCTCTACAGTCTCTTCTGTCAGTCATGGATTGCAGATTTGTAATCTTTTCAAGTTCTACAATTGGCGTTGACTTCATGCCTCCTGTTATAACTCTCATGGCTTGGTTTTGAAGTTTGCTAATTTTATCAAAGTTCGCCTTTGCTGCTGTTGCCCATGCCGCAATGCCATACTCGAGAACTGGTCTCACTCTTCCAGTGTACAGTTTCTTCAGTATTTTTTTGTCTGCTCCCCAGCTTGTGCCAGCAAGTTTCCTCATGATTGCCATTCTTTTCCATGTCATGCGCTGATCAAATGTGACGCCCAAGTAGTTTGGGTTGTCGTTTAGCCGCAGATATTTGCCATTAAGACTTATTTTAGTGTTCTGCGGTTTACTTGAAAGGGAAAATATCTGACATGTTTTTTCTTCATTTATTAAGTCACCTTATATCATTTCAATCCTTTTATTCTGTGTAAACACCAATGTATGAAAGTCAGTACTTTGTTGTTGTTCTTATTATTCTCCATGCTTCAAAAGCATACTATAGGATGAACCTTATTTTGGAGATGAGTGTTTGTATTGTTGTGTTTGACTTGCAACCTCATTGCATTCCTCTCGCCTTTTGTATTCTTATTTTGATATTATTCACATCTCCTACTTTGTCGATATTGCTAACATGAGATTCCATGCCTATTTTGAGTGCGCCTTCCAGCTCAGTATTTTTGTCTTTAGTAGTATTTATTCTTAGGATCTTTCTTTGTTTCTGTGTATTCTGCCTATCTTTATGTGACCTCTTATCAGGAATACTCATTTAATTTTGCATCTGTTATGGAACGTAGGAGCCAAATTATCTTCAAAGTACATATCAACAAATTCTTTAGTCTTCTAAATTCCATTTTTATTGGTATGATTTGATTGTCTCAGTAATCCACTGAATAGCCAACAGAAAGAGAAATGATAATAAAGGACATCCCTGCAGCACACCAGTTCTTAACTTAAACAACTAGGCTCAGAGATTGGACTCGTCTTTATACTAGTTTAGAAGACTCTGCAAAGTCTGTATACAACCAGTTTCATTTACATTACCTTGCTCTAAAAGCTATGTGCATCCAATCTATTCTTAAATGCATTAATTGTCCATGCCTCCACTACCTCCTGTGGCAATGCATTCCAAGCATTGACCACTCTCTGACTCACAAAATATTTCCTAATATCTAATCTGGACCTTTCTTTAGTTAAATTTTAGCTATGCCCTCTTGTTCTTGTAGGTGGTTGAATTTTGAAAAACTTGTTATAGTCTAATTTATCTATTCCTCTGATCATTTTATAAATCTGTATTAAGTGACCTCGAATTCTTCTCTTTTCTAGACACAATAGGCCGGTTTTTCAGAGTCTTTCCTCATAACTGTATTTCTAGAATTCCACTATCAGCTTTGTTACTTTTAAAAAAAAATTGAAGTAGGGTTCTTCAATTCTAGACAATGGATAAGCAAAGCTAAATACCTCCTGCACCTTTGATATGAATGTTTTCATTGTCGTCGGATGTTTAAATGACATTAAATTTGTTCTGTTTTCAGGCCGTAAGCAGGAAATCATAAAACTGACAGAACAACTCTTGCAGGCCATCACCAGTGGAGATTATGGGGAGTATACGTACGTATTTTCACACATTTGATATCATCTTCTTCTTTGCGTTCGGTTTCGTATGCTCGTTTTATGCCACCAGATGGGCTGCATCCATGAAGTGACACATCAGTCGCAGGTCCTCAATAGTTCCCCACAGTTTGTCTTGTATGTTTCTCCCCTCGGGCCAGGTCTTCTCACGGGAGTCTTGGTGCAGTGGACATGTTTGCAGGATGTGTTCTGGAGTCTGGGGTCCTCTCTGACATGTGCATTGTGCAGTCTGTGCTGCTTTCATTTAATGCATGTGTGCATTTAGTCTGCAATGACCTGTTCTGAGGCGAAAAATTGTGGTATACTGTTTCCTATTCAGTCTATTGATTGGGTCTACACATTTTATATAATTGATGTGCCTTTTACACACATTACATATGACTTCAAAAATTCTTATTTGTTAATCTATTGTAAGCTTTGCAGTTCAGCTCCTGAATATGTATGTAAACATGTATTTGGTGTTTATACACCTTAATGGCACCCAGATAGCAAAGAATAGGAACATTTTAACCTTCCAAGTATGTTGTAAAAGGTAACTAAAGAGGGTTGCACATGAGGTTAGCAACCTCATCATGTAAAAATATTAATGTCAGCCACTGCAAAAGTTTGGATACAAACTTCTTATTAAGGGACTAACTGCAACTGAGCAAACGTTTTACATTGGAAAGGAAAGGTGAATGATTTATAATGCTCAGAGATAGACATCTTTTAAAAAGGGCGAGCTACAGTGGTGGCCTATGCTTTACAATGGAACAAAAAAGTTTAGAATGATGTGTTTGTAGTACCTGACCCAGCTTCTTCTTCAATCTTCTACATTAATAATCAGAACATCTCAGAGTCTGCAGTCTTCTTCTTTGATCAACTGATGCTATGCTTCTAGTCCGGTATGGTTCGCAACAGAGAATGTTGTGTTTCAGGTTTTCGATGGTCCCACACGGCTTTAAAAGCATGGTCACTACCCTGGGCCAGTCTGCCTCTCTCTGGCCTGCATAATTGGAGCAGTACTGCGGGATATGATCTGATGTTAATTGGGTGCTCCACAATCACATTCATGTGTCGTGTCTCTAAGACCCATTCTGTGGAGGTGGGCCTTGAGTCTGCAATGTCCCAATCTGAAGATCTTTGTCTGCCCATCTCTGTCAAGTTTGTCAATGCTGTCATTTTCTGGCTTGTTTTCTTTGTGCTGGTCTTTCCATTCTGTTCTTATGAATCTTTTGATGAGTGTCTTTGCTTTTTTATAGCTCTGTGTCCTTTGCGAGCTCATCTGTCTTCTCATTTCCAAGGATCCCACAGAAGGCCAGAATCAACTGTAAGACTAAATCTGTTTTTTTGGGGGTACAGAAACCCAATGCTAAATTATGTTATCCAATTTGTGAGAGTCTTATCTTGTATTGGACTTGAGATGGCTTGGGGTACACTCTGTTAGAATGACTATTTTTCTCATAGTTGTTTTTTGGCTGATAAGAATCCTGAGTTGCTGCAAGCTGTTGCTTTAGCTCTGAAATTGGTACAGGTCTGTCCAGCTGGTATGGAGAGGATTTCTATCCATTGTGTGTGATGTAGGTTACACTTTTTTTGCTCTCCGTGGCAGATTCATCTGTGTGTACATGTGTCCAGGAGTTGCTAGGGTGCTGTCTCTTTAGCTCTAGTAGAACATGGAATTTTTGTTCTGTTGTGAACTGATCACTTTTCTTTGTTATCCCTAGAGCCTCCAAGATTATTTTAGACCTGTCTTGGCTCCATATAAATGGTAAACTCTTTATCAATGGTAGCTTCAAATACAAACACAATTATCTTAACTCTTTTAAGGAAGCCTATATTCCATCAATTTATTAAATACAAATTTACATGAGGAAAACATATGCTCAATGGAAGGGGAACAGATGCTCAATGAAAGGGGTTCAGCTGGTTGGATTTATTAAGTCATCACTTACTTGGGGTGAGACACTGTTGTCATCTGAAGGTCTTTGGTTTGAACCTAGTATACTGATTACTTCACTTTCTCTTCTTTTGTTTGTTATACGTGTTATTTTAGTTCAAAAAGTACGTATTTTTACCTCTACAGCATGCTTTGTTTGAGGGACTCGGTGGCATTAAACCTGCCAAAGGACAAAGCCTTTATCAACTAGACATATCAAAGGGGCACAAATGTAAAAAATCCTCTTCTATCACCTTCTTACTCCATCTGAAGCTTAAAACCACAACTCAAGAGTTGTCCCGCTTGCAGGAAGCCTGTATTCAAACATCTGAAGTGGCAATGTAAACCAAGAACAATTATTAATATGAACTCTGAGGTGCCTCCAAATGATCCTGTCGCAGTACAAATATAATGTCTGTACACTTAGTTTCGTCACCTACATTATTGACTCTAGCATCTGCCCATCTTTATTCTTGTCACCCAGTTTTTATTAACAGCAAGTGTCTATTATGTGTTGACAGGAAACTAGTGGACCCACACTTAACATCGTTCGAGCCAGAAGCTTTAGGGAATCTTATAGTGGGGTTGGACTTCCACAAGTTTTATTTTGATCATGGTAAGTACCTGAGGCTTAGAGACCTGATCATGGTGAGTTACTGAGGCTTAGGGATCAGATTATGGTGAGTTACTGAGGCTTAGATATCAGATTATGGTGAGTTACTGAGGCTTAGAGATCAGATTATGGTGAGTTACTGAGGCTTAGGGATCAGATTATGGTGAGTTACTGAGGCTTAGAGATCAGATTATGGTGAGTACATGAGGCTTAGAGATCAGATTATGGTGAGTACATGAGGCTTAGAGATCAGATTATGGTGAGTTACTGAGGCTTAGGGATCAGATTATGGTGAGTACATGAGGCTTAGAGATCAAATTATGGTGAGTTACTGAGGCTTAGGGGTCAGATTATGGTGTTACTGAGGCTTAGAAATCAGATTATGGTGAGTTACTGAGGCTTAGAGATCAGATTATGGTGAGTACATGAGGCTTAGGGATCAGATTATGGTGAGTGAATGAGCGCACAGCTGCCAGTGGCTCATAGCTTACTTACTTACTTTCTGTGTCCTGGGCACACATCATATATCATGTTTCCAATGTTCATCCATGTGGATGGTGTTTTCAATGTTTATCCATGTGGATGGTGTTTCCAATGTTCATCCATGTGGATGGTGTTTTCAATGTTTATCCATGTGGATGGTGTTTCCAATGTTATCCATGTGGATGGTGTTTCCAATGTTCATCCATGTGGATGGTGTTTCCAATGTTATCCATGTGGATGGTGTTTCCAATGTTCATCCATGTGGATGGCCTTGTCATTCTTCTTCAACGTCATCCATATTACATGTTCCCAGTAGTTTTGGGCAGATTATCATGCGGTCTGGGTCTTGAGTTGCTTCACAGTCACATCTGATCATCCCTGTATCCTCATCTTAAAAGTTTCTTTGCATAGAGATACACCAGGTCAGAGTCAATTTAATGACTTCTAAGTTGTGTAAGGCAAGTGGTGTTCATGCGCAGGTTCCTCTGACAGCTCGATCCAGGGAACAAGCTTCAGTTCATTCCATTTTTCAATCCGACATTTTCCAGGACTAGTCTGTGGGCACTGTTGACTGTAAGATTCCAGCCATGAACACTGCACAACCATAACTGACCAAGACTCTATTCCACCTGGAAGCTGTAGCCTTGGAAACAGACGGCCTCTACTATAGGGTCTGGTTAAGAGAATAGAGATTGCATGGGAGGGCAAACCCTGTATCCAAAAAAGTCCGATGAAATCAGATGTGTCGGGATGAAAAGGACAGATATTGCCGCTTTTCTGTAAACTACGACACAATGTCCAACGTCATTTTCAGGACAAACACAGAAGAAGGAGAAGAGGATTAATAGAGCATCAGGAATAAAGGTTGCTTGCCCATGCAGTGTAAATGATGCATTTATATTTTACACACGATATAAAAAAAAGCCTATCAGCTACAGGAATTTTTGACATATGTCTCCTTCGTTAGAAGACCAGCATCCAAACTATCCATGTCCCCTTCACTGGAAGACCAGCATCCAAACTATCCATGTCCCCTTCACTGGAAGACCAGCATCCAAACTATCCATGTCCCCTTCACTGGAAGACCAGCATCCAAACTATCCATGTCCCCTTCACTAGAAGACCAGCATCCAAACTATCCATGTCCCCTTCACTGGAAGACCAGCATCCAAACTATCCATGTCCCCTTCACTGGAAGACCAGCATCCAAACTATCCATGTCCCCTTCACTGGAAGACCAGCATCCAAGTTTATCAGCCACAAGTTCCTCATTACTTAATTATTTACTATTCTGACTTGCCTGTCTCGTTGTGGGGAGTGTATGTTGTATACCAGAAACAGGATTCTTCTTCTTCTTCTGCGTACACAGTCAGACAGTAACCATTATTTTCTCGAAAAAAGCGGCGGTCATCCTGAGACTCTCGCCACTACCATAGAGCTTGTCTTGCAGTTCCACTGGCAATGGCCACATCTGCTCTCTCTGATCCTCGTATGTCGGGCAGTTCTGCAGCAGATGTTCAGTGGTCATTTTACCAGTACCGCACGGGCATTCGTCGGTACACCCTATCTTCAATTTGTTGAATAGGTGGTACCTCAGTCTGTTGTGGCCAGTGCGAAGTCTGAAGACAACGACCTGCTCTCTTCGGTTCAACTGGTAATAGGCATCGTTTTTGGTGTAACCAGTATGTTCGGTTTCCCATTTGGTCATGTATCTGGCTTTGATAAGCCGTTTTGACTCTTCGTACGTCATACTGGTATCTGTTTGTGGTAGCCTTCCACCTTCTTTTGCCAGTCTGTCTGCCTCCTCGTTGCCTTGGATGTTGCAGTGTGACGGAACCCACTGTACCACTACCCTTTTTGGTGCGGACTGCTGGCACAGTTTGCAGAGTGCTGCTCTTAAGTCATTAAGCTCAGTGTTTTTCTGGCTTTTTAGCGCTGTGACTACTTCGAGCGCATCTGTCAGCAGGACTATATGGCTCTCATTTTCACTGTGTGTTACCATTTCTTCCACTGCCGCCCTCAGTGCTTCTGCCTCTGCTCTGAAATTGCTTGTGTACTTACCAGTAGCGAATGACAGTGTTATTTTTCTGCCATTTGGTAGGTTCAGGAATGCTCCTGCCCCTCCGTTCTGTGTAGTGTTTGTTACAGAACCGTCGGTGTATGCATGGGTCCAGTCCATGCTTGGGTAGCTTTTCGTTATGAAGCTTAGGGTAGTGTCTCTCCTTTCTTTTTCACTCTGGCAGTTTTTGTTTGCAATACCTGGTATATTTTCTACCACCTCTGGAAATATATCCTGCCTCCAAGTAGGTTTTCGTACAGTAGTGATGGGTTTTGGTGTTGTTAGTGCGTTTATGGGATCTTCGTGCATCTTTGCTTTGGCTATTTCTGCAAAGTTTCTCCGCTTTAGTTTCCCATTTCCCAAATTGTTTAGTCTCTGGTACATTGGATGGTCCGTCAGTCTTCTGAGAGAAACAGGATTCAAAAGGTACAACAGGGTATGAATCCTGTTATCAGTGCATTCCAATTGAACCAACTGTAAATGGGTACCTGACATATGACTAGGGAAATAAAAGACAGTGAGTAAAAGAACTGGCCACCCTATCTCATATTAGCTGTGGCTTAATATACTGAAGTCTCTAAGAACTTCATTCCCCGACAGTAGTGTAAATACTATGGAACAAAATTTGACTTTACTATTTTTCAACAGCAATTATTTTGCATAATGAAACTGCTAGCCCTAAGCACAACCCAGTTTAGTCACCTTTTATGAAATGCTCTAAAAGTTTTCACTACTCATGTGGGGATTGTTATTATACGAGGCATGTTCAAATGAAACCCACCCGTGCTGTGCCACATGAACATACGCACAAGATGCCACTTCCGACTTAACAAGCATTTACTAATGTACAAGTGTTCACATGTTCGTTATCCTTGCATTCATAGGTTCTGTTCCAGACCATTGAGACAATTGTGAGTGTGATATGGAATTTTGTTAGAGTTGATCAGCAAACGGTGATTCAGTTCCTAACAGCTGAAGGATGTCCACCTGTAAACATTCGGCACAGAATGCACACAGTATATGGTGACAAAAGTGTGTCGAAGACAACAGTAAGGGACTGGGCATGGATGTTTTGGGAAGGACGAGAGTTAACGAAAGATCTTCCATGACCAGACCAGGCACATATTGTTGCAAGAGAAGAAGCAATCGCCAATATTGATGCAGCAATATGTGTGGACCGTCATCAGAGCTTACGTTTGCTAGCAGAGAAATTTGCTGTGTGGCTTGGGACAGTTCAAATAGTGGTTAGGAAGAAACTGAAACATCAGAAGGTGTGTTCACTATGGGTTCCGCAGATGCTGACTGACCACCATAAGGAAGAATGCATGGGGTAGAGTTTGAAGCACTTGCAGTATAATTTTTCTCAGGCGGCATCCAACATCTACCATGCAATGGGATGTGTATCTGATTGTCTATGGAAACTTTTTGTAACGAACCTTGATGCATGCTTGCTTCATAACAATAACGTTGTTTAATTCTGCTACACCTGCTAATGTTCCTTTCACATGTTTGTAATAAATCCACTTGGGTAGGTGTCATTTGAACATGCCTGTCTTCTGATCACAATAAAAATGAGGCAAGGATGTGACAGTCTTGTGAGTTAAACAAAAGTGTATCAAAACATGGTACAGTTAACTGAGCTATACATATCCATGTTCTGATACATTGTACCTGGTCATTAAGCTCAAGGTATTCAAGCAAGACACATGTTGCTTACAGATGCTCTGGCCGTAGTCACAGCACTAAAAAGCCGGAAAAATACTGAACTTAATGATTTAAGAGCAGTACTCTGTCAACTATGCCAGCAGGCCGCACCAAAAAGGGTAGTGGTGCAGTGGGTTCTATCTCACTGCAACATCCAAGGCAACGAGAAGGCAGACAGACTGGCAAAAGAAGGTGCAAAACTACCACAACCAGATACTAGTATGACATACGAAGAGTCAAAACGGCTTATTAGAGCTAGATACATGACCAAATGGGAAACCGAACATACTGGTTACACCAAAAACGATGCCTATTACCAGTTGAACAGAAGAGAGCAGGTCGTGGTCTTCAGACTTCGCACTGTCCATAATAGACTGAGGTACCATCTATTCAACAAATTGAAGATAGGTGGCACCGACGAATGCCCATGTGGTACCGGAAAAATGACCGCTGAGCATTTGCTGCAAAACTGCCCGACATACAAGGATCAGAGAGAGCAGATGTGGCCATCACCAGTGGCAACACTAGACAAGCTCTATGGCAGTGTCGACAGCCTCAGGATGACGGCTGCTTTTTTCGAAAAAATAATGGTTACTGTCTGACTGCGTACGATGAAGAAGAAGAAGAAGCAAGACATATGTTTCCCACAAATTTTATTGCATTATTTTTTAGGCTGTTCCACCATTCCAAAATTGTTTTGTTCATCATCACCAGTGCTGTCCAAAAACAACAAGCCAGTCAACACGAGCATTCTCAACCCGCATGTTCATTTGTTGGGTGAGGATGCTGCGTGCATCGCCTACGTCAGGCTGACACAGCTCATTGACAGGTCAGTCCTTGGACGATGGGTGGGAGGGTTTGTGTTGGTATGCAGTGTTAGTGTGCAACCTAACCTGCAACCCAGAATGAGTTTAGATGGGGCAATCTGTCTGTATGTACAGATTAGGTCTAGAGAGAGTGACAGTTTGTGTGGTCTGATATTGTGCAAATTATGTCAAGAGAGAGTGACAGTTTGTGTGTCTGATATTGTACAGATTAGGTCTAGAGAAAGTGACAGTTTGTGTGGTCTGATATTGTACAAATTATGTCAAGAGAGAGTGACAGTTTGTGTGTCTGATATTGTACAGATTAGGTATAGAGAGAGTGACAGTTTGTGTATCAGATCATGTACAGATTAGGTCTAGATAGACTGACAGTTTGTGTGTCAGATCATGTACTGGGAAGGACGTGAGTAGCACTTTGATTATGTACATGATGTGTCTAATAGCTTGCTTGTGTGAGAAGCATACAGATGGACTTATAAACAAGACAGCAACTTAGGACACTAAAGCTATTGAGTCATAAGTAAAATATTGATCACATGCACAAGTTATTCACAAACACATCTGCTTCTTAGAGACATTGTTCAATTGTCTTCTGGGTGTTATAGCTTTTGAATCTATACAATGGTTATTTAGTCTCTTATATTTTTTGTTATGCATGTGATTCAAGTTCCTAAAAAAGACTGGCCCATACAATTGTTGCAACTACATTATCTGTGGCTCTGACTGTTCTAACAGCTATGGTCATTATTTAGGTCACTGGTATCTGTATGTTGTCTGATTTGCATAGGAGTAGAGCACTTTCTTTTCATAGCCAGAAGTATGTGGTTCAACTCTCATTACATGCAAACTACAGTTGACCCAGCTGTAAATGGGGGCCTGGCTTACTGTTAGGAAAGGAAAGCCAGCGAGGAAGGGAACTGGCCACCCAACCTCTCAAACAGACTCTGAATTTGTACAATAAAGTCCCTTGACACTTTATTCCTGACAGCAGTGTCTGCTATGGGAATACCTTTGTATTTACTTTGTAATGTCTTCATTTTCTTCAAGTGCTTTCTCCTTACTTGAGGGTAATTGTTGAAAGACAACTCCAGAACATTATCCAGCATGTTGAAAATCACATAAATAAGTATGGAACAATTTGCCGTTGGCACACACACAATGGAAGTAAAAGCGGCAAGGGAGAGGAGATGGCTACCGCCCTCATATAGCCGAGCCTTTGAAATGTGAGATCGCTAACAGCTCACACCCCTACGGCAGTAATGCTATGGGATACTTTACTTTACTTTTTGTACACACACAAACAAAGCATCAATGCATGTCATGACCCTAAAGATGAAAAAAACAAAACAAATTAAAATATCAACTAATCTAAATGACAAGGATGAATATGGATAAAGAAATAAAATATTGACCAACACATTGTTCAACTAATAAGATTGAAGTGGGTACAGAGACAGAATAAACAATATAGCAAACATAAAAGAAGACATGATTTAATACCTTGTTTTCCTAGAATCAGCAGAAGAAGAAGAGGATAATGGTGAAAATGACATTTGAGCTTGTGTCCAGTATTTTGTTGTCTTCTGTAACGTGCATTTTCTTTATAGGGATGGACTTCCTGTCACAAAGCACTCAGAGGAGACCAGAATTTGGCAGCGTAAGGACAGCAAGTGGCAAAATGTTCACTTCCATCGCTCTGGAACAAACTCTACAGAAGCAGGGAAATAGCTGTGACCACAACAAGTCCTCAAGCAGGACCATGTGATACTACTTTCTAGATATTCAAGTAACCAATCACTGGCTGCCAGGTGACACGTCATGTAAACAGATAAGCCAATCAGATGTTTTCTAATTTGAGTGCTTCATCACCATGGTTTTAGATGTAAATATTTACTGTGGCAAGTCAAGTGTGGTACTATCTTTTATCAGTACAGAAAGTAGCGATAACACAGTTAATGAAGTTAACAACCTTTGACTGGTGCATGGTGCATTCTGAAATATTCTGTTCATCTGAGAACACTAAAGATGGTCTCATTGTAATCAATGTCTTTTTCCCTTCAGTTAATGCTGTCATTTATTCTGTATAATTGTAAATTTCTTGATCATTGCACAATTCTATTGACCAGATGTTATTGTGCATATGTCCTCAGTCATTGATATGCACTGAAGCTATATACCTAGGAACAACTCATGACAATGAAGTTGCACTTCATCTGTGACTGATATTGTCACATTTTGTAACACTACTAAATTTTTCCACCAATTTCTTTGTCAAATTTTAATGGTATTTTTTTCATAACTGTGTTATGCATTGTTTTATGCAACTTTCTTACTGCATTTGGTCACCTACACATTACTGCATATATAACAAGTTTCTTGTATATGTTTCCATGGATGTTTCCTTGTTTGTGTACATGCTGCTGTTGTGTTGTCTAGCACAATGTTTTTTATGCCACAATCCACAGAGTGGATTTCAGCGGCCCACCTTTCTTCTTCTTGACATATGTGATATCTGCATACTGGAATCTTACAATTTCAGCATGCTACATTTTTACTGTTATGAAGGACAGATGAAGCACCAGAGTAACAATTGGAAGCAACAATTCTCCATGTTTCATAGCCATATAGTAGAGCGGACATTACATTAGAGTTGAAGATTTTTATTTTTGTGTCGGACTTAGTTTCTTTTGTTTTCCATTAGTACCCCAATGCAATGAAAGTTGTCCTCTTTTGCATTCTTTTTTTAAATATCTTAATCTGTACTTCCTGTTCTGTCTATATTGCTATCAAGATATATAAATGGTTCCACATCTTATAGGGATGTGTCTCCAAACAGAATCATAAGTTCATTAGTTGCATTTATTCTTATCATCTTAGGTTTTTTTCTCTGTGTATTCTCACTCCCAATTTCTGTGACCTCCCATCAAGTATACACATTTTATTTTGCATCTGATTACGATTATGAGACAGAAGAGCCAAGCCATCGATAAAAATGCAGATCAAGTTGTTTTGCCAAATCCCACTGAATTCCATTTTTGTTGGTTGATGGTGTTGTGTTCATAATCCAGTCAGCAGCCTGTTGCAGACCAATTCTGATCTCAAAGGACTCAGATGACTGACGTTCATGTAGAACTATACATTGCATACTTTCAAAAGTCTTTAAATTTATGTTAGTGAACTTCAGGAACACTCCATAGCGCCTGAGCCACTTCCAGATTCTCCAGAATATTACCAGGGACCTGAAAGGAGTGCATAGAATAGAAATACTGTAACCCCACAGGTGACTAGGATGGTTGGGCATAAGGCTGGGCTACCCATCTCTAAGGCTTCAATAAGTATGGCAGGTCAACAGTTGGTGTGTATTTGTTGAAAACCTTTGCTCCACAGTTTGTTGAATATATGTTTACTGATTTAACTTAGAATGATTCTCTTCTTAAGCTGTTGCATGCTCTTTCATAGTGCATAAATCTAATATGAAGTGGCAAGTTCCAGTCCACACTTTGTTCAACTATGATTCTCAGTGCAGCTGTCTGATATGTACATGAACCTGCTTGGGCTTCTCTTAGCTATTTGTCTACAGCCTGTGTTTAAACTTTCTAGTATGTCCATATTCAACATCTTTCCAGGCACTGATAATAACATTAATCCTCTTTAGTTTGTACCCTGCTGCTGATCATGAGCAACTTTTGCATCTCCATGTTCTACTTATCACTTTTATGTCTGTCTTTATCTGGCTTCTCCAACAATGAATATATCAATCAATACCAGCTTAGCTTCCCATGGAGCACAGATCTTCTACAAATAAATGCAGTTATCAAATTATCTATTGAAGGTCATTGGAAAATTGTTTTCCCATAGAAGGTTGCAATACATTTCTTTATCTGGGACTTGACATACAAAAAGGGCACTTTTTGCTTAGTTTGCTGCTTTTTTTATGTACTGTTTGTATTTGGTCTAGTCCTTAATTAAGACTTTTATGATTATGTCTTTTACCTGTGTTTAACAGACCTTATGATTCAGAGAAGTTTATAGTATACAATGATGATTCAAAACATGAACAAACAAGCATTCCCCATAATTGTGATGAGAAATGATTTTGGAAATAACTTTGTTTTACAGAAGAAGATAATATATGTATACGAGATTTTCTTAGACAGATCTTATTTTATTTGCACGTACATTGATTCTCAGCATCAGAATGATATTTTCTTAATTGTGTTTGTAATAATGGCTGTAGAGGTGTCATTTCTTTGTGTTAACTTGTGTGTGTACTGGACTTCATTGTATATCTTGCTATACACATATGATGGGAGATTTTAGTATACATGAAGGGGAGCTATCATTTTTCAGTTCAATATAATGGATGATGGAAACTGTTGATGGAAAGAGCTGTTAAATCTTCATGGCCACAGTTCTCAGTTGTGAAGTCTACTACATTAAAATTCTTTGTTTTTCATTATTTAGAAAAAATTAATTTAATTAAAATTAAAATGATTGATTACTTAATTAAAATTCATCTAAATATTTATATATTTTTTAATAATTTAGAGTAACCAGGAAATTGTGAGTAGAGTAACATAAAAGTAGTCAAGTATGTGCATATAAAACAGAAGGCATCATCATCCATCTTTTGTGGCTCCAGTTGGAGTTTGGGTCAACACAGCAGTGAACCTTCTTTTAGGAAGCCTGTACCAAGGCATTTTTAACTATTACAGTGGTGGTTTGTGTTTTAATGATGTGGTTTCTAGCCCCATATACAACCACCCTTTGTTGCTTTCTATAACATGCATATTAGTTGTTGTTTGAAGTTATCCATGATGAGTTACCTCTTGATGACACTTATTTGGTAGTGGATTACACTGGCTCTTCTTTCATCCCAAGGTGTACTTGAGAAGGTGGACTAGAGCTCTCCTGGCTGTAGTGCAATGCTGGGTCAGTAGCTACCTCAGTAAGTTCACCTCTATGGGAATTACGATGCTGATGCCCACCTCGTTGCATTGTCAGACAGGTGTGACAGCCTATTTCCAGGAGCATGAACGAGGACATGAAGTAGAATTTTTAGCAGTATGTTTCCTCTGACGCTGATCACTCTTCACTTCCACCTTGATCAGTATGTGTCACCTGACCATGATTACTCTTCACTTCCACCTTTATCAGTATGTTTCACCTGACCCTCTTTACTCTTTGATCCACTAATCAGTATGTTTCATCTGACCCTAATTATTCTTCACTTCCACCTTTATCAGTATGTTTCACCTGACCCTCTTTACTCTTTGCTTCCACTGATCAGTATGTTGCAGTTGGTCTTCAAACATCTCAGGGTGTACTGAAGAAGGTGGACATTGGTCCTCCTCACAATAGTTCTTTTCAGTAGGTTGATTACTATGGGGATCACAGATCCACCTTGTTGGCCGAGTAGCTGTAAAACGTTCTGTTTCCAGGTGAGCAAAAACAAAGACGTGAAGTGGGTCTTGGTCAGTATTTTGCAGCTCACCGCACAAATAGTAGATTCACTGAAGTGTATAGAACAAATACAGACCTACACACAGCAGAAACAGATGTACACACAATACATTATCTGATATTTGAACATTATATACATTACAAAACATTGCTACTAGCTACACCTGAGTGATGTCTTGGTTAATGAGTATGGCTCACTGTTACCTACCAAACATTTCATTTAATGTGACTAAAGAGGGATGTACATAGGACTAGCAACATCATGCTCAGTGTTATAAACTTCAGTATATTATTGAAATATTTTCAGTAGAACTGTACAAATAATTTTATTTTTTCAAGTTATCAACTTTCGCCATGGACAACGCCCTGGCGGGAAAAAATGGTTTGTTTGTCTCCTGAGAAAGTTTGAGCATGGCTGGTGTAAAGTACATGACAGCATTCAAACACTAGGCAATCACTCAACACTAGGTGATCACTCAACACGAGGCAATCACTCAACATGAGGCAATCACTCAACATGAGGCAATCACTCAACACTAAGTGATCACTCAACATGAAGCAATCACTCAACACGAAGCAATCACTCAACACTAAGTGATCACTCAACACTAGGTGGTCACTCAACACTAGGTGGTCACTCAACACTAGGCAATCACTCAACACTAGGTGATCACTCAACATGAGGCAATCACTCAACACGAGGCAATCACTCAACATGAGGCAATCACTCAACATGAGGCAATCACTCAACACTAGGTAACCTCTTAAAACTATTGACACATCTCATGTTGATCCCTCCATATGAGACCCCCATCGAGAGCACAGTGATAGAGACTACATTCTACTAGGTGTCCAAATTTTGTGGGGTGACCATTTCCCTTCCTCGCTGCATTGTCTTCTCTAAGAGTAAATCATGTATCCATTTACAACTTGGTAGACTGAAGCATGTTGAGACTGCGGATAGAACTGAGACCTTCGCAGTAATAGTCTAGTGTTCTGAGACACTAGTTGCTGTCTTGAAATGAAGATTGTGTTTATCTGTTTGTGTACACAGCCTGTTGTTGCATATCAGCAAATATAATTCACATATGTCTACTTGCTTGATCACAAGATATAATCTGAGATTTGCATAATATTCTCCTTCTCTGTGTTTGATGTTTATCTGGAACGTTGGTTGATGGCCTTGTTCATGCTGGAGAGCATTGCTGAGAATGTTGATTTTGGATGGAGGTAATTTGTGTCTGATGAGACTTGAGAAATGAACATGCACCTGGTCTTCCCCTGCGGAATGTTTGAATGACATTGGTACCTAGATTTGTGTATTCAGTTATGTCCCCTTTGACTTTGTGATTTAGCTAGCATTACATTAAGATTTTAGTAGGTGCTTAGTTTGTGAATCAATCCATTTTGTAGTTTGATTAGTGATTGGATAACTTTAATCATTTACCTTATGAATTTATGGACAACCCACCTAGTATCACGTTTACTTGTGTTTTTGCATTATCGTTTCGTATTATTTTTAAAAAAATACATTTTGGAAACGAGAAAACAAAGCAACAAAAACATTTCTTTGTGATTCTGTATCTTTTAATAAATGGCATTCAATGTATTCATGATGTCTGTATGTTTTTGTGTTTAAGTGTTACAAACTGTTTTTCTGGTGACAAATTCTGCTCTTTAGATTTTGGAAGTAATTCAGTGGGAAGCAGTAGAAAGAACTCTCTGAACTTTTTTTCTCCCACTTAAATATGATTTTCCTGAAAGATACATTTTGGTACTATAACTGGCTGTACTACCGCAATCCTAATCGTCAAATCCTCTCAGACTTGCTGGATGGTCTTACACCAATACAGCTGAAGAACTTTGTTGACTTGTAGGATCATCATTTTACTACGAGCATAATATCAGCCACTGTTTAAACAGACAAGTACGTGTTGTTTTTATCTGACGCAGATATCAATAATCCTGACATTGTATAATCTTGGGACTGCGATGATTTAAAACAAGGGATTCAATATAAGGAGTGCTACTATTGTAAAGAGCACTTGAGTAACAAAGTGATTGTGAGTCCTAGCTTCTCATGCCAGAAGGTACTGGGGGCAAAATAATAACCTACTCTGTAGATTGTGTGACGACTGCAGGTGCAATCGAGCTTTGTTCTTCAGCTCTGTAAGTCCTGCTGGCAGACACTAGTAATGGGAATGAATCCTGTCATGCCAGCTTGTCAGTTGTAAAGGGACAATGGTTCTGTGAATGTGGGAACAGAAAGGGGGCCTTTTTTGTTGAAAACCAGGTATGTTGTTTCAAGGAGGGTAGATATCAGAATGTAGCTATTAGCAGGTTGTTGAATATCAACAAAAATTGTTTAGAAGCATGCTTTCATTATCTCTACTGAAACTCATGCTTTCATTATCTCTACTGAAACTCATGCTTTCATTATCTCTACTGTAACTCATGCTTTCATTATCTCTACTGAAACTCATGCTTTCATTATCTCTACTGAAACTCATGCTTTCATTATCTCTACTGAAACTCATGCTTTCATTATCTCTACTGTAACTCATGCTTCCCCTTCAGATGAATCTGTGAGGATTGTTGCTCACATAAGATTATATGACAATTCGGATGTACTGAATGGTCTCTTGTAAACAGGCTGACATACTAGTATGTTTATAGCTACACTTTTGTGTTTGTGCGCAAGGAACGGTGTGAGACATAGTTCTATAATAGATTGTTTTTTACTATGCTAAAGATAGTTCAATATTACTCATTGCCGTCAATGATGGAGTGTTGGAGACTTCATTTTGTCAGGTCACATCTTTGAGCAAAAATCTGATGATCACTTCCCTTCCTCGATGCTTTGCCTTAATTAAATGTGGTAGGTACACGTTGACATTTGGGTTAACTGAAGCATGTTTAGATTGTGCCTTGAACCCAGTACCTTTGACATGAGAGAAGCAAGTGCTCCAACTACTCTGCTATAAGAACATGCATTTAGTCTTTAATAAAAAGTATGTTATATTGTTCAAGAATAGATGTTTTACTGTCAAACTGTGTAAAGTTGTTCAAGAATAGATGTTTTACTGTCAAACTGTGTAAAATTGTTCAAGAATAGATGTTTTACTGTCAAACTAGGTAACATTGTTCAAGAGTAGATGTTTTACTGTCAAACAGTGTAACATTGTTCAAGAATAGATGTTTTACTGTTAAACAGTGTAACATTGTTCAAGAATAGATGTTTTACTGTCAAACTGTGTAACATTGTTCAAGAAAAGATGTTTTACTGTCAAACTGTGTAACATTGTTCAAGAAAAGATGTTTTACTGTCAAACTGTGTAACATTGTTCAAGAATAGATGTTTTACTGTCAAACTGTGTAACATTGTTCAAGAATAGATGTTTTACTGTCAAACTGTGTAACATTGTTCAAGAAAAGATGTTTTACTGTCAAACTGTGTAACATTGTTCAAGAATAGATGTTTCACTGTCAAACTGTGTAACATTGTTCAAGAATAGATGTTTTACTGTCAAACTGTGTAACATTGTTCAAGAATAGATGTTTTGTGGTCAACTAAAAGTCTTACAAGCTTGACACATTAGCTACTGAAATGAAAACATAACACATTTTTGTTGACCTTTTTCATCTTGGGGTCAGTGTACAAAGTAGGCTGGTGTAAATTAAAATCTTTGAACTGGATCAGAATATATTTGAGTCAATTTTAAATTTGTTTGATCAGTTTTGGTGCTGGGAGCAGCTCTGTTCCACAGTAGACAAATGTTTCTGATGCTGAAAGCTGATCATGGTTGTTAATGTACCCAGCGAGAAATAATGTAGTCAAAGACGTGTGTTATTTTACAATTAAAGTGTGCCATCTTTGAGCATAATGATTTGTGTGTGCAGTGTCTAACAAGTTTTATTGATAACATCAACACATGTATACATTCTGTGTTACTCTCAACTACTAGCTGGGCCTGAGTGTCTGAAGTGAGCTTTACCAACTATGAGTTACAAAATGTATTGACATGTTGTATTTTGTGGTTGTCTGCTATGATATTGTCACATATCTTCATTACTGACATTTATATATTAAATATTTTTTCTCCAAGTCACACTGCACTTTTTTGCACATTCAAGTTTTCATCAGTTACTGGTTTTCATGTCAGTCATTATTGTGTTGTGTGTTTTATTTTCTATTTAGTGTTGGCTGTCTTGTTGTGTCACTCCGGAACCTCATGTCTTCAATGGAGAGACTTGCACGCTTGTATGGGTTTGGCTCAATACGGTCAAGTCATTGCACACATTATGTACAATGGTCGACAGCTGTGTGGAGCAGAAACGTCAGCTTAACTGTATATTTCTTTTAACCTCATTTGTGTCAGCAGTCACTAAGTAATTGTTGTTGGTCAGTTGTATGAAGAAGTATTTGTGAATGTCCTGGCAGTTGATCAAGATGTGGACACATTGTGAGAGTATCTGGAGTAATATAAAGTACAGATTATATGCAGGTAGCAGCCACATGGCAGATACAGCTGTCAGGGAGGAAGTGGCACATACTTCTTTGTATGTCATATGGCGACCAGTTTTTCAATGTCTTGCTTTTTCTAATTGGTACCCATTCATAGTTTGCTAGATGAGACGAGTGTAGGCTACTGGGGAGTGAACAAAGTACCCTTGTAGTGAGACTTCACAAGTGTGTGCTACTGGTGAGTGAACAAAGTACTCTTGTAGTGAGAAGCACGCACTCCTGCTGATCTACTGCTCACATACACTGATTGAACATGTTTTTTGAAGCTACTTGTGCTGGGTTGAGTTAACTTTGGTAGCAGGTTACAGTGGCTCTTCTTACATGCCAAGGCATACTTGAGAAGGTGGACCAGAGTTCTCTTGTAGTGCAATGAAAGGCTCTTGAATAAGCTCACTACTTTGGGGAATACAATGCCGATCACCACCTCATTGCTGTAACACAGCCTGTTTCCAGGAGCACAAATGAGGATGTGAAGTGGGATCTTGATCAGTATGTTTCACCTGACTCTGAATACTCTTCTTTCCCACATTGATCAGTATGTTTCACCTGACTCTGAATACTCTTCTTTCCCACATTGATCATTATGTTACATTCTTCACTTCCATCTTCATTACTCTTCACTCTCAAAATGATTACTCTTTCATCCACCTGACCCAGATTACTCTTCGCTCCCACCTTGATTACCTGACCCAGATTACTCTTCGCTCCCACCTTGATTACCTGACCCAGATTACTCTTCACTCCCATCTTGATCACTTGACCCAGATTACTTTTCACTCCCATCTTGATCACTTGACTCAGATTACTCTTTGCTCCCACCTTGATCACTTGACTCAGATTACTCTTTGCTCCCATCTTGATCACTTGACTCAGATTACTCTTCACTCCCATCTTGATCACTTGACCCAGATTACTTTTCACTCCCATCTTGATCACTTGACCCAGATTACTCTTCACTCCCACCTTGATCATCTGACCCTAATTACTCCCTGATGGAACATAAGATCCAAATTGTTCTATCTTTATGAACTCATATATTGGTGTCCAAGATTACATCTCTTGTATGCCAGGTGAAAAAGACAGTTATATGATGGGCTTACAAGTCAAACCGGGATTTTTTTCGTAAGGAAAAACACAATTTTCAATTAATCAAAATCTCATATATATTTCAATATAATCTCCTGCAAAGTCTATGCACTTATCTCAGCATTTAAGTAATGCTTGAAAAGTTTCAATGCAGATAGATCTGTCAGTATGTCTGAACCAATCCAGGAAAGCCTGTTTTCCTTTATCATCCGTACTGAAATGCTGGTCTCCCAGGAATTCTTTTAGATGTCCAAACAGTTGAAAATTACTTGGAGTGGGGTCTGAGCTGTAAGATGAATGTGGCAATACCTCCCAGCCGAGTTGCTGTGGATGACACCTATTGCGATGAGCTGTATGAGGTCGAGCATTATCTGGCATCAGCAGAACGCCCTTTGTGATCAAACCAGGCCATTTTTTCCACAGGTGCCTATGGTTTATGCACATCACTCAAGATGCACATGTACTGTTCACTGTTGGTAGTGGCACGACATGATAAAAAATCAACATGAATGGTGCAAAGTTTGTCCCAGAAAACACTTGCATCGCTTTACCTGCAAACACAATTTGTTTGGGTGGTGGTGATTGCATATGCTTCCACTGCTTGGATGCTTGTTTCATTTCAGGAGTACAATGATGTACCCAGGTTTTGTCACATGTAATGAAGCGATTCAAAAAGTCATACCCTTCCATGTCAAAACGTTCCTTCCAATTTAGTTGAGACTTGAACTTTTCTCTGCCGGTCAAAGGCAGAAAGCTGTCTTGGCACCCAACATGCACTAACCTTCAGAAAATCCCAATGTTCATGAATAGGTGTTCACGTACCCAGAGAAAGACTTGTCTCTTGTGCAATTTCGCAACAGGTTATGCGTCGATTTTCCAGATTAATGCTTTCACAATTTGAATATTCACAAGAATGACTGTGATGGTATGAGAGCCACCATGGATCATCACTCACAGATAGAGTTCCTTCTCTAAAACATTTACACCATTCAAATGTCTTACTGAGACTGAGTGTTTCATCACCGAATTGTGATTGCAGTCTTCTGTCAATTTCTGCAGGTTTCACGCCTTTTTTCACAAGAAACTTCATCACAACATGCTGTTCCATGCAAGCACAAACACTGTTGTCTGCCATTTTTATTTATCTGTCACATAACTGGCACATGGCAAGTGGGCCACCTAGCAGTAATAAGACATAAGTGCCCGTAACTAATAATAGTAGTTCCAACACACTATAACCCATTCAGGTAGAACTAGAACAAGAAGTCTCCATTTGATTTGAATGCCCTTGTACAACAGTGTATCGTATTCATTGTTTGAGCAGACATACACTTTGCTTAAAATTGACAATCTTTATACTCTTCTTAAAACTTGTTAGCTTTTAATTTGTGTGTGAATAGCTTCTAGTATTTTTTTTAACAATAAATAATCGTTATTGTGGAATTCTTCAGATTACTGTTTTTGGTAGCACAAATAGATCATGTTGTTTGAATAGCTTTGACAGGTCTAGTTGTTGAATAATTCTGACTAGCCAGTTGTTTCAATAGCTTTGACAGGTCTAGTTGTTGAATAACTCTGACTAGCCAGTTGTTTGAATAGCTGTGACAGGTCCAGTTGTTTCCATTGATGTGACAGGTACAGTTGTTTCAATAGCTGTGACAGGTCCAGTTGTTTGAATAACACTGACTAGACCAGTTGTTTGAATAGCTGTGACACGTACAGGTGTTTCAATAGATGTGACAGGTACAGTTGTTTCAATAGCTGTAACAGGCCCAGTTGTTTCAATAGCTGTGACAGGTCCAGTTGTTTGAATAACACGGACTAGGCCAGTTGTTTGAATAGCTGTTACATGTCCAGTTGTGTGTATGGCCCTGAGAAGTCTAAATGTTTCTGTAGCTCGGACAGGCCTGTTTGTGTAGCTCTGCACTAACAGGTCTAGTGTTTTTGTATAGTTTGTACTAGACCTGTTGTTGTCTAGTTGGTTGAATAGCTCTGACATATTTCCTTGTTTTAACATCCTGTTATTTGTATACCTCTGACAGATCCTGTTATTTGTATACCTCTGACAGCTCCTGTTATTTGTATACCTCTGACAGATCTTTCTTTAGTATATTATTATATGATCAAGATAAGTAATGTCTGCCAACTGTATCAACTTATATTATCTAAACTAACATTTGGGCATGGGGCCAGCTTACCAGTCCTGTAGAAACTATAAGCCACATGAAAAGGATGAGATGACCTCTAGAGCTGATGTTAGAAGACAAGCAGCCGAGCCAGGTCGGAACTGATGTTTCTCAAGTGATCAAGATTTGGTACTTACTCTCTGTATGTCCTCATCTTCTGATTTTTTATTTTTGTGATTGATTTCTCTGATATTCTGATTGAGAACAAATTAGAGCACAGACCACACACACAAATGTCGTCTTTTAAAGTGTCTGCTGCATACATGTATGAAAACAAAATACAGCCACACACAGATCACACACAAACATAATTTATTGTTCTATGTTGTTTCCTGTATACTTGCGTGTAAGAAGACACAGATACAAGCGCTTAAGGATGTCTTGTTAAACTGCACACGTGAGAAGGGACAATTAGTGAAAGTCAGGATTGTCATAATCAGAGCATTCATACACAGCACTTAGTTACAATTTATTAGTGAGCAGTGCACAAGGTGTGCTAAATATTTATCATTTTACTCCTGCTCACCTACTTTTGCCTTTGTTTTCCTGGTTTCACCTTTGATGAATATGTTTCATGGCTGTCTAGATAAGTATTTCATTCTACCATGGCATCCAGCTTTGTCATTGAGGATAATTAGATATACTCCCTTCAATTATCCCTAGTCTCTGATGTGGTCAGAACATAGCTTCTAGCTTCTTTGTGTTTCTCTCATCTTGTGATGGCTGGGTCATACTTATTTATGTTAGTATTGGCTTCAAGTTCAATCTTGACATAAGTTCATCTTGTCATGAGCTCATTTTGACATGAGTTCATCTTGACATGAGTTCATCTAGACCTGAGTTCATCTTGACATGAGTTCATCTTGACATGAGTTCATCTAGACCTGAGTTCATCTTGACATGAGTTCATCTTGTCATGAGCTCATTTTGACATGAGTTCATCTTGACATGAGTTCATCTAGACCTGAGTTCATCTTGACATGAGTTCATCTTGACATGAGTTCAATCTTGACATGAGTTCATCTAGACATGAGTTCATCTAGACCTGAGTTCATCTTGACATGAGTTCATCTTGACATGAGTTCAATCTTGACATGAGTTCATCTAGACATGAGTTCATCTTGACATAAGTTCATCTTGACATGAGTTCAATCTTGACATGAGTTCATCTTGACATGAGTTCAACTTGTCTTTTACTTGCTTGTTATTGTTGTTGTGTCATCATCTTGTCTTTTACTTCAGTTTGTTGTTGTTATTGTGGCATCATCTAGTCGTTTAGGTGATGGCATTGATCAGTATGTTTTACCTGTCCCTGATTACTATTTGCTCACCCTTGATAGTATGTTTTACCTTATCCTAATTATTCTTTGCTCTGACCTTTATCAGTATATTTCACCACCTGACCCTGATAACTCTTTGCTCCATCTTGATTCGTATGTTTCACCTGGCCAATATTACCATTTACTCTCACCTTGATCAGTATGTTTCACCTAGCCAAGATTACTATTTAGTCTCACCTTGATCAGTATGTCTCACCTAACCCTGATTACTCTTTGCTCCCACCTTGATCAGTATGTTTCACCTTACCCTGATAACTCTTTGCTCCCACCTTGATCAGTATATTTCACCTGACCCTGATAACTCTTTGCTCCCATCTTGATCAGTATATTTCACCTGACCCTGATAACTCTTTGCTCCCATCTTGATCAGTATATTTCACCTGACCCTGATAACTCTTTGCTATCATTCATATTTACATGTTTTTGTGCTATGGACAAAATGAATTCAACCAGAAGGAATAAACCTGTTTCTCAAACATTTTGTGTTCATGACACATTTGAACCAAATTTCTCAATTTTATGGCATACTCATTTACATACACAAATACAACATGTAGTTTTTATTGTTTTTTTTCCCTAGTTTGAGCAAGAAAATACACTCATTTGAAGCTACTTTAGAATGAAGAAAATTGCTGTCAGAAAAATTGTTCAAGCTGGACAACTAGTTTTATTTAACTTAATCCTTAAAATAAATCTCACATTTCATTCGCATTGTTCATTGACAAAAGTTGCAGACAAACATAGATGGATGCAGGAGCACACGCAGACTCAGCTTCTTTGTTTGACAAGAAAGTTTTGATGTTCTAGAAAGATCAAACTGAAGTTGATTTTACTGTGATCAATACTTTATTATACATATGTAATCTATATTATACTGTACAAATTCAGTTAATTTAACAATCAAAGATGATTTATTATGTGGTAACAAAAATAAAAGTGCATGGGGAAAAATAGAAAGTAGGGATGAAATAACGGGGATTGGAGTATGCTATAGATGTCCATCAAGTCAAAAAGAGGACGATGAGGAGCTGATTAGTAGCATAGAAAAGGAAAGTGAAGGTAAATTATTATTAATGGGAAATTTCAACTTTCTAGAAATATAATAAGATATGGCAGAAGCACTTGTAGAGTCAAAACCTTTTGTTAAGTGCATAACTGACAATTTTTTAATTCTGCCTGTAGAAGCAGCCACCAGATGCAAAAACATTCTCGACCTAGTTTTTACTACAGAGGAAAATATGATTGAAAACTTTACCATTGTAGAACTGTTTGGCTCAAGTTACCATCAAATCATCCATTGCGATCTTATAGCAGGGAAAGAAGTAAACATAAACACGCGAACATATGACTACTTTAAGGCCGATGTTTAAGAAGATGAAAGAGGCAGCCAGCTACATAATCTGGAAAGATATTGTCGGAGGAACAGATGTTGAACAAGAGTGGAACAGTTTTAGAACCACTAAAAGAGGAATGTGTTCCATGTAAGGAGGTAAACTCTAAGCATAAAAAGTGGATAACTAGATTTGTAGTTAAATGTAGAAGAGATAAAAATAAAGCATGGACAAATATATATATATATATATATATATATATAATCAAAAGAAACTTATTCAAAATATTTGGACAAGCAGAACATAGCCCAGACAGTGAATAAAACAGCAAAAGTGTACTTCGAAAAAAACTTTCTCAGAGGATTACGACTGATAGTAAAAACCAGTGGCTATATTATGCTCTCACTCACTTACAAAAGGGATTGTTCCACGGGATTGGAAAGATACAGGAGTGATCCCCTTATTCAAAAAGGGCAAATTCAGCAAATTATAGACCGGTGAGTTTAACAAGCATAGTCTGTAAATTGTCAATAATCAAAGAAAACATTGCAATGTATTTAGACAAGTTTAATCTAATCAGAAATAGTCAGCATGGGTTTACCAGAGGAAGATCGTGCTTAACGGATCTATTAGAATTCATGGAGGAGGTTACTAAAATGATAGATAAAGTGGAGCCAGTGGATGTTATTTATTTAGATTTTAACAAAAGCCATTGATAGAGTACCTCATCAAAGATTGTTTCTAAAGTGAAAATCATGTGGAATAGGTGGGGAAGTTGCCAAATGAATTGAAAATTGGTAAACGGGAAGAAGGTAGAGAGTGGGCATAAATAAGGAGTACTCTGAAGGGTGTGAAATAAAAAGTAGAGTCCCAAATGCGGGACCAATTTTGTTCTTGATATATATATATATATATATATATATATAAATGATTTGGACATTGATATGGGATCCATGATTGCAAAATTTGCTGATTACACAAAACTATGCAGTAGTGTCTCATCTTAAGTAAAAGTGGAAATATTGAGGTCGGATTTAGATAAAATTTGAAAATGGTCTGTAAGCTGGCAAATGGAGTTTGATGTAGATAAATGTACAGTCATCCACATGGGTAGATCCAATATGGAACATAATTACGGAATGGGAGAGAACCTTATTAGAAAGATAGATAAGGAAAGGGACCTAGGGGTTATAATAGATCATACAAGTAAGGTGAGAGAGCAATTCCAGGTAGCAGTGAAAAATGTAAATGCAATGTTAGGTATGATAAAAAGAAATATTAAACATAGGAGCAAGGAAGTGATAGTTAAACTGTATAAAGCATTAGTTAGACCTAGATTGGAGTACTGTGTACAGGTGTGGAGTCCTTATCAGTGAGGGGATATAAACATGCTGGAAAGGATACAAAAACGAGTGACAAAGCTGTTAGTGGAATTACAGTTATGAGGAAAGACTCAGAAAAAAAACCAGCCTGCGGTGTCTAGAAAGAGAAGAATTCGAGGTGACTTAATACAGGTTTATAAGATAATCAAAGGAACGGATAAATTAGACTATAACAATTTTTTTTCAAAATACAACCACCTACAAGAACAAGAGGGCATAGCTACAAATTAACTAAAGAAAGTTCCAGATTAGATATTAGGAAATATTTTTTAGTCAGAGAGTGGTGAATTCTTGTAATGCATTGGCACAGGAAGTAGTAGAGGCAGGGACAATTAATGCATATAAGAATAAATTGGATGCGTATAGCTTTTAAAGCAAGGTAATGTAAATGAAACTGGTTGTATACAGACTTTGCAGAGTCTTCTAAACCAGTATAAGCTGTTAAGTTATACCAACGACAAGCGTTACCTAGCTCGGTGGCTAGTGAAAACTGACTTCAGTTTGGCATTTAGACTTTCCAAAGATGTTGTTGTCTTTACATTTTGCTATTCCCTAACAAATTATATTTGACTATTAAATCTGCTTATAATTAACTGAGACTTTATTTACTTCATATATCTGTATGCATGTTTCCAAGACTTCCTTTAATGTTGTTTATATTTCACTAGGTGTGTTTTCTGGTTATTTTGTTGCTGTTCAAGTGATGTATATTATCTGAACAAAGTCTATGGAAATGGGAACATGTTTGATGGTAAGGCCGATCAGTGAATGTGAACTAGAACTGTGTCATACAATTATACCATATGAAAACACGTACACCAGACCATTATCAATCATACCAGAAGAAGAAAGGCTACAGAAAAACGTGCATCCGTATATAAATGTCTATTTGTGTGTTGGTAAAGGTGGTGAAGCGCTTGGCGGAAATACATAGGTTTTAATATGTTACTAAGTCTAAGGTTTTAATATATTCCTAAGTCTAAGGTTTTAATATGTAACTAAGTCTAAGGTTTTAATATGTTACTAAGTCTAAGGTTTTAATATGTAACTAAGTCTACGGTTTTAATATGTAACTAAGTCTAAGGTTTTAATATGTAACTAAGTCTAAGGTTTTAATATGTAACTAAGTCTAAGGTTTTAATATGTAACTAAGTCTAAGATTTTAATATGTTACTAAGTCTGAGGTTTTAATATGTTACTAAGTCTAAGGTTTTAATATGTTACTAAGTCTAAGGTTTTAATATATTCCTAAGTCTAAGGTTTTAATATGTAACTAAGTCTAAGGTTTTAATATGTTACTAAGTCTAAGGTTTTAATATGTAACTAAGTCTAAGGTTTTAATATGTTACTAAGTCTAAGGTTTTAATATGTAACTAAGTCTAAGGTTTTAATATGTTACTAAGTCTAAGGTTTTAATATGTAACTAAGTCTAAGGTTTTAATATGTAACTAAGTCTAAGGTTTTAATATGTAACTAAGTCTAAGGTTTTAATATGTAACTAAGTCTAAGGTTTTAATATGTTTCTAAGTCTAAGGTTTTAATATGTAACTAAGTCTAAGGTTTTAATATGTTACTAAGTCTAAGGTTTTAATATGTAACTAAGTCTAAGGTTTTAATATGTTACTAAGTATAAGGTTTTAATATGGAACTAAGTCTAAGGTTTTAATATGTAACTAAGTCTAAGGTTTTAATATGTTACTAAGTCTAATGTTTTAATATGTAACTAAGTCTAAGGTTTTAATATGTAACTAAGTCTAAGGTTTTAATATGTAACTAAGTCTAAGGTTTTAATATGTAACTAAGTCTAAGGTTTTAATATGTAACTAAGTCTAAGGTTTTAATATGTAACTAAGTCTAAGGTTTTAATATGTTACTAAGTCTGAGGTTTTAATATGTTACTAAGTCTAAGGTTTTAATATGTAACTAAGTCTAAGGTTTTAATATGTTACTAAGTCTAAGGTTTTAATATGTTACCAAGTCTAAGGTTTTAATATGTAACTAAGTCTAAGGTTTTAATATGTTACTAAGTCTAAGGTTTTAATATATTCCTAAGTATAAGGTTTTAATATGTAACTAAGTCTAAGGTTTTAATATGTTACTAAGTCTAAGGTTTTAATATGTTACTAAGTCTAAGGTTTTAATATGTAACTAAGTCTAAGGTTTTAATATGTAACTAAGTCTAAGGTTTTAATATGTAACTAAGTCTAAGGTTTTAATATGTAACTAAGTCTAAGGTTTTAATATGTTACTAAGTCTAAGGTTTTAATATGTTACTAAGTCTGAGGTTTTAATATGTAACTAAGTCTAAGGTTTTAATATGTAACTAAGTCTAAGGTTTTAATATGTTACTAAGTCTGAGGTTTTAATATGTTACTAAGTCTAAGGTTTTAATATGTAACTAAGTCTAAGGTTTTAATATGTTACTAAGTCTAAGGTTTTAATATGTTACCAAGTCTAAGGTTTTAATATGTAACTAAGTCTAAGGTTTTAATATGTTACTAAGTCTAAGGTTTTAATATATTCCTAAGTATAAGGTTTTAATATGTAACTAAGTCTAAGGTTTTAATATGTTACTAAGTCTAAGGTTTTAATATGTAACTAAGTCTAAGGTTTTAATATGTAACTAAGTCTAAGGTTTTAATATGTAACTAAGTCTAAGGTTTTAATATGTAACTAAGTCTAAGGTTTTAATATGTTACTAAGTCTAAGGTTTTAATATGTTACTAAGTCTGAGGTTTTAATATGTTACTAAGTCTAAGGTTTTAATATGTTACTAAGTCTAAGGTTTTAATATGTTACCAAGTCTAAGGTTTTAATATGTAACTAAGTCTAAGGTTTTAATATGTTACTAAGTCTAAGGTTTTAATATGTAACTAAGTCTAAGGTTTTAATATGTAACTAAGTCTAAGGTTTTAATATGTAACTAAGTCTAAGGTTTTAATATGTAACTAAGTCTAATGTTTTAATATGTTACTAAGTCTAAGGTTTTAATATGTAACTAAGTCTAAGGTTTTAATATGTTACTAAGTCTAAGGTTTTAATATGTAACTAAGTCTAAGGTTTTAATATGTAACTAAGTCTAAGGTTTTAATATGTTACTAAGTCTAAGGTTTTAATATGTAACTAAGTCTAAGGTTTTAATATGTTAATAAGTCTAAGGTTTTAATATGTAACTAAGTCTAAGGTTTTAATATGTAACTAAGTCTAAGGTTTTAATATGTAACTAACTCTAAGGTTTTAATATGTAACTAAGTCTAAGGTTTTAATATGTAACTAAGTCTAAGGTTTTAATATGTAACTAAATCTAAGGTTTTAATATGTAACTAAGTCTAAGGTTTTAATATGTTACTAAGTCTGAGGTTTTAATATGTTACTAAGTCTAAGGTTTTAATATGTAACTAAGTCTAAGGTTTTAATATGTAACTAAGTCTAAGGTTTTAATATGTTACTAAGTCTAAGGTTTTAATATATTCCTAAGTCTAAGGTTTTAATATGTAACTAAGTCTAAGGTTTTAATATGTTACTAAGTCTAAGGTTTTAATATGTAACTAAGTCTAAGGTTTTAATATGTTACTAAGTCTAAGGTTTTAATATGTAACTAAGTCTAAGGTTTTAATATGTTACTAAGTCTAATGTTTTAATATGTAACTAAGTCTAAGGTTTTAATATGTAACTAAGTCTAAGGTTTTAATATGTAACTAAGTCTAAGGTTTTAATATGTTACTAAGTCTAAGGTTTTAATATGTAACTAAGTCTAAGGTTTTAATATGTTACTAAGTCTAAGGTTTTAATATGTAACTAAGTCTAAGCTTTTAATATGTTACTAAGTCTAAGGTTTTAATATGTTACTAAGTCTAAGGTTTTAATATGTAACTAAGTCTAAGGTTTTAATATGTTACTAAGTCTAAGGTTTTAATATGTAACTAAGTCTAAGGTTTTAATATGTAACTAAGTCTAAGGTTTTAATATGTAACTAAGTCTAAGGTTTTAATATGTAACTAAGTCTAAGGTTTTAATATGTAACTAAGTCTAAGGTTTTAATATGTAACTAAGTCTAAGGTTTTAATATGTTACTAAGTCTGAGGTTTTAATATGTTACTAAGTCTAAGGTTTTAATATGTTACTAAGTCTAAGGTTTTAATATGTAACTAAGTCTAAGGTTTTAATATGTAACTAAGTCTAAGGTTTTAATATGTAACTAAGTCTAAGGTTTTAATATGTTACTAAGTCTAAGGTTTTAATATGTAACTAAGTCTAAGGTTTTAATATGTTACTAAGTCTAAGGTTTTAATATGTAACTACGTCTAAGGTTTTAATATGTAACTAAGTCTAAGGTTTTAATATGTTACTAAGTCTAAGGTTTTAATATGTTACTAAGTCTAAGGTTTTAATATGTAACTAAGTCTAAGGTTTTAATATGTAACTAAGTCTAAGGTTTTAATATGTAACTAAGTCTAAGGTTTTAATATGTAACTAAGTCTAATGTTTTAATATGTAACTAAGTCTAAGGTTTTAATATGTAACTAAGTCTAAGGTTTTAATATGTTACTAAGTCTAAGGTTTTAATATGTAACTAAGTCTAAGGTTTTAATATGTAACTAAGTCTAAGGTTTTAATATGTAACTAAGTCTAAGGTTTTAATATGTAACTAAGTCTAAGGTTTTAATATGTTACTAAGTCTAAGGTTTTAATATGTTACTAAGTCTGAGGTTTTAATATGTAACTAAGTCTAAGGTTTTAATATGTAACTAAGTCTAAGGTTTTAATATGTTACTAAGTCTGAGGTTTTAATATGTTACTAAGTCTAAGGTTTTAATATGTAACTAAGTCTAAGGTTTTAATATGTTACTAAGTCTAAGGTTTTAATATGTTACCAAGTCTAAGGTTTTAATATGTAACTAAGTCTAAGGTTTTAATATGTTACTAAGTCTAAGGTTTTAATATATTCCTAAGTATAAGGTTTTAATATGTAACTAAGTCTAAGGTTTTAATATGTTACTAAGTCTAAGGTTTTAATATGTAACTAAGTCTAAGGTTTTAATATGTAACTAAGTCTAAGGTTTTAATATGTAACTAAGTCTAAGGTTTTAATATGTAACTAAGTCTAAGGTTTTAATATGTAACTAAGTCTAAGGTTTTAATATGTTACTAAGTCTAAGGTTTTAATATGTAACTAAGTCTAAGGTTTTAATATGTTACTAAGTCTAAGGTTTTAATATGTAACTAAGTCTAAGGTTTTAATATGTAACTAAGTCTAAGGTTTTAATATGTTACTAAGTCTAAGGTTTTAATATGTAACTGTAAGTCTAAGGTTTTAATATGTAACTAAGTCTAAGGTTTTAATATGTAACTAAGTCTAAGGTTTTAATATGTAACTAAGTCTAAGGTTTTAATATGTAACTAAGTCTAAGGTTTTAATATGTTACTAAGTCTAAGGTTTTAATATGTAACTAAGTCTAAGGTTTTAATATGTAACTAAGGTTTTAATATGTAACTAAGTCTAAGGTTTTAATATGTAACTAAGTCTAAGGTTTTAATATGTAACTAAGTCTAAGGTTTTAATATGTAACTAAGTCTAAAGTTTTAATATGTAACTGTAAGTCTAAGGTTTTAATATGTAACTAAGTCTAAGGTTTTAATATGTTACTAAGTCTAAGGTTTTAATATGTAACTGTAAGTCTAAGGTTTTAATATGTAACTAAGTCTAAGGTTTTAATATGTTACTAAGTCTAAGGTTTTAATATGTAACTAAGTCTAAGGTTTTAATATGTTACTAAGTCTAAGGTTTTAATATGTAACTAAGTCTAACGTTTTAATATGTTACTAAGTCTAAGGTTTTAATATGTAACTGTAAGTCTAAGGTTTTAATATGTAACTGTAAGTCTAAGGTTTTAATATGTAACTAAGTCTAAGGTTTTAATATGTTACTAAGTCTAAGGTTTTAATATGTAACTGTAAGTCTAAGGTTTTAATATGTAACTAAGTCTAATGTTTTAATATGTTACTAAGTCTAAGGTTTTAATATGTAACTGTAAGTCTAAGGTTTTAATATGTAACTAAGTCTAAGGTTTTAATATGTTACTAAGTCTAAGGTTTTAATATGTAACTAAGTCTAAGGTTTTAATATGTTACTAAGTCTAAGGTTTTAATATGTAACTAAGTCTAAGGTTTTAATATGTAACTAAGTCTAACGTTTTAATATGTAACTAAGTCTAAGGTTTTAATATGTAACTAAGTCTAAGGTTTTAATATGTTACTAAGTCTAAGGTTTTAAGATGTAACTAAGTCTAAGGTTTTATTATGTTACTAAGTCTAAGGTTTTAATATGTTACTAAGTCTAAGGTTTTAATATGTTACTAAGTCTAAGGTTTTAATATGTTACTAAGTCTAAGGTTTTAATATGTAACTAAGTCTAAGGTTTTAATATGTAACTAAGTCTGAGGTTTTAATATATAAATAAGTCTAAGGTTTTAATATGTTACTAAGTCAAAGGTTTTAATATGTAACTGTAAGTCTAAGGTTTTAATATGTAACTAAGTCTAAGGTTTTAATATGTAACTGTAAGTCTAAGGTTTTAAAATGTAACTAAGTCTAATGTTTTAATATGTTACTAAGTCTAAGGTTTTAATATGTAACTAAGTCTAAGGTTTTAATATGTTACTAAGTATAAGGTTTTAATATGTAACTAAGTCTAAGGTTTTAATATGTAACTAAGTCTAAGGTTTTAATATGTAACTGTAAGTCTAAGGTTTTAATATGTAACTAAGTCTAATGTTTTAATATGTTACTAAGTCTAAGGTTTTAATATGTAACTGTAAGTCTAAGGTTTTAATATGTAACTAAGTCTAAGGTTTTAATATGTAACTAAGTCTAAGGTTTTAATATGTTACTAAGTCTAAGGTTTTAATATGTAACTGTAAGTCTAAGGTTTTAATATGTAACTAAGTCTAAGGTTTTAATATGTTACTAAGTCTAAGGTTTTAATATGTAACTAAGTCTAAGGTTTTAATATGTTACTAAGTCTAAGGTTTTAATATGTAACTAAGTCTAACGTTTTAATATGTTACTAAGTCTAAGGTTTTAATATGTAACTGTAAGTCTAAGGTTTTAATATGTAACTGTAAGTCTAAGGTTTTAATATGTAACTAAGTCTAAGGTTTTAATATGTTACTAAGTCTAAGGTTTTAATATGTAACTGTAAGTCTAAGGTTTTAATATGTAACTAAGTCTAATGTTTTAATATGTTACTAAGTCTAAGGTTTTAATATGTAACTGTAAGTCTAAGGTTTTAATATGTAACTAAGTCTAAGGTTTTAATATGTTACTAAGTCTAAGGTTTTAATATGTAACTAAGTCTAAGGTTTTAATATGTTACTAAGTCTAAGGTTTTAATATGTAACTAAGTCTAAGGTTTTAATATGTAACTAAGTCTAACGTTTTAATATGTAACTAAGTCTAAGGTTTTAATATGTAACTAAGTCTAAGGTTTTAATATGTTACTAAGTCTAAGGTTTTAATATGTAACTAAGTCTAAGGTTTTATTATGTTACTAAGTCTAAGGTTTTAATATGTTACTAAGTCTAAGGTTTTAATATGTTACTAAGTCTAAGGTTTTAATATGTTACTAAGTCTAAGGTTTTAATATGTAACTAAGTCTAAGGTTTTAATATGTAACTAAGTCTGAGGTTTTAATATATAAATAAGTCTAAGGTTTTAATATGTTACTAAGTCAAAGGTTTTAATATGTAACTGTAAGTCTAAGGTTTTAATATGTAACTAAGTCTAAGGTTTTAATATGTAACTAAGTCTAAGGTTTTAATATGTAACTGTAAGTCTAAGGTTTTAATATGTAACTAAGTCTAATGTTTTAATATGTTACTAAGTCTAAGGTTTTAATATGTAACTAAGTCTAAGGTTTTAATATGTTACTAAGTATAAGGTTTTAATATGTAACTAAGTCTAAGGTTTTAATATGTAACTAAGTCTAAGGTTTTAATATGTAACTGTAAGTCTAAGGTTTTAATATGTAACTAAGTCTAATGTTTTAATATGTTACTAAGTCTAAGGTTTTAATATGTAACTGTAAGTCTAAGGTTTTAATTTGTAACTAAGTCTAAGGTTTTAATATGTTACTAAGTCTAAGGTTTTAATATGTAACTAAGTCTAAGGTTTTAATATGTTACTAAGTCTAAGGTTTTAATATGTAACTAAGTCTAAGGTTTTAATATGTAACTAAGTCTAACGTTTTAATATGTAACTAAGTCTAAGGTTTTAATATGTAACTAAGTCTAAGGTTTTAATATGTTACTAAGTCTAAGGTTTTAATATGTCACTAAGTCTAAGGTTTTATTATGTTACTAAGTCTAAGGTTTTAATATGTTACTAAGTCTAAGGTTTTAATATGTTACTAAGTCTAAGGTTTTAATATGTTACTAAGTCTAAGGTTTTAATATGTAACTAAGTCTAAGGTTTTAATATGTAACTAAGTCTGAGGTTTTAATATGTAACTAAGTCTAAGGTTTTAATATGTTACTAAGTCAAAGGTTTTAATATGTAACTGTAAGTCTAAGGTTTTAATATGTAACTAAGTCTAAGGTTTTAATATGTTACTAAGTCTAAGGTTTTAATATGTAACTGTAAGTCTAAGGTTTTAATATGTAACTAAGTCTAATGTTTTAATATGTTACTAAGTCTAAGGTTTTAATATGTAACTAAGTCTAAGGTTTTAATATGTTACTAAGTATAAGGTTTTAATATGTAACTAAGTCTAAGGTTTTAATATGTAACTAAGTCTAAGGTTTTAATATGTAACTAAGTCTAAGGTTTTAATATGTAACTAAGTCTAAAGTTTTAATATGTAACTAAGTCTAAGGTTTTAATATGTAACTAAGTCTAAAGTTTTAATATGTAACTAAGTCTAAGGTTTTAATATGTAACTAAGTCTAAGGTTTTAATATGTAACTAAGTCTAAGGTTTTAATATGTAACTAAGTCTAAGGTTTTAATATGTAACTAAGTCTAAGGTTTTAATATGTAACTAAGTCTAAGGTTTTAATATGTAACTAAGTCTAAGGTTTTAATATGTAACTTAGTCTAAGGTTTTAATATGTAACTAAGTCTAAGGTTTTAATATGTTACTAAGTCTAAGGTTTTAATATGTAACTGTAAGTCTAAGGTTTTAATATGTAACTAAGTCTAATGTTTTAATATGTTACTAAGTCTAAGATTTTAATATGTAACTGTAAGTCTAAGGTTTTAATATGTAACTAAGTCTAAGGTTTTAATATGTTACTAAGTCTAAGGTTTTAATATGTAACTAAGTCTAAGGTTTTAATATGTTACTAAGTCTAAGGTTTTAATATGTAACTAAGTCTAAGGTTTTAATATGTAACTAAGTCTAACGTTTTAATATGTTACTAAGTCTAAGGTTTTAATATGTAACTGTAAGTCTAAGGTTTTAATATGTAACTGTAAGTCTAAGGTTTTAATATGTAACTGTAAGTCTAAGGTTTTAATATGTAACTAAGTCTAAGGTTTTAATATGTAACTGAGTCTAAGGTTTCAAAATGTAACTGTAAGGCTAAGGTTTTAATATGTAACTAAGTCTAAGGTTTTAATATGTAACTAAGTCTAAGGTTTTAATATGTAACTAAGTCTAAGGTTTTAATATCTTACTGTACGTCTAAGGTTTTAATATGTAACTAAGTCTAAGGTTTTAATATCTTACTATAAGTCTAAGGTTTTAATATGTAACTAAGTCTAAGGTTTTAATATGTAACTAAGTCTAAGGTTTTAATATGTAACTGTTAGTCTAAGGTTTTAATATGTAATTGTAAGTTTAAGGTTTAATATATAACTGTAAGTCTAAGGTTTTAATATGTAACTAAGTCGAAGGTTTTAATATGTAACTGTTAGTCTACGGTTTTAATATATAATTGTAAGTTTAAGGTTTTAATATATAACTGTAAGTCTAAGGTTTTAATATGTAACTGTACGTCTAATAGAGACTGTCTAGTTAGTGTAGTGGTAGGGCATGTACATTTCATGGCAAGTGTAAAGGGTCCAAATCCCATTGTGACCAATCTCCAGTCAACTAACTTGTTAATGGCTACCTGCATGAATGTTAGGGAAGGTAAGGTGGCAAGGAAAAGAATAGGCCACCCACCACATAAATAATCTGTGACCTCATACAATGAAGCTCTTAACACTTTATCCCCGACAGCAGTATCTGCTATGTTACTATCTTTACTTTTTTAAAAATTAATGTCTAATGCTAAAACATACAAACGAAGGAGGTATGGAGAAAAAGCATGCATAGTTATGGTTAATCTGCAAACATGTACAGATCTATACATTAGCTGCTCTAATGTAGATGAAGGGCAACATATGGATACATATTTTGATAGACTTTGTCTGATTGGATCATATGTTATGTATATGATGTCAAATAACTACTACCCCAGCATATAATTTGATGGACCTGTTTACTGTAAGCAGGAGGTGGAAGAGAGGACAGGCAGACATATTTCGAGGAGACAGACATTCAAGAGAGCAGACAGACAGACATTTTCTGTGTAATCCTTCAAAGAGTAAGCATCATCATCACCATACTTAGTTCGCTTGAATTGAGCAAGGGGCATAACTGCAAGTTATCCTTTTTTCCAGCAACCCTTCGCTAAAGCATTTATGTCCCTTCGCAATGGTAATTTCTCAAGCATTTTATTTTACACGATGAAGTTGCCAGCCCTATGCACAACTCTTCTTATAGTCATTTGTTTCAGTCTGACAATGCCCACTGCATCATGTGAAATTCATGGGAATGTAGATCCCCTCGAGCTGCGAAGAGATGTGGCTGCTATGGCAGTTAATGAGAGGAGTAAAAGAAGAGCAAAGATCACCCCAATAGAAGGCTTGTAGAAAAATGGCAGCAAAAGCAGAGAATAAAACAAAAGTCAGTCCTCCACTGTTTTAGTAAGATTAAAGACAGATATCACCTCCCAGACAAAAAGACAAGAAACACAGAGAGCAACAATAAATTTACCCCCACATACATGTTTTAAAATGCTAGAAATTCAAACAAAACTAACAGATAATACAACAAGAAGTGCTGATCCGTCTTTTTATAGCATCACAGAGAACAATTGACACCTACCTAGAAGATGGATACATGTCTATACTGATGGATCTGCTTTTAAGGCCACCATTAAAACAGGATATGTAGTCTACATAGAGTATCCAGACAGAACATCTGTTGAGCTGTTTGATGCCTGTGGGAAATATATTCACATTTTGAGGCAGAAATAACAGCACTGGAAGTAGCTCTGTGCCCCTTGAGGACTGTATTTGATGCTTTTCCATTAAAAGCCCAAAGTATTATAATCTTTACAGACTCATTATCTACCCTTCAAGCTCTGGAAGATGGTGGTTGCTGTAGGCCTGAACTTACCCAAATATCCCTAGATGCGAACCAATTTCTTATATCCCATGAAGTCAGAATAGTATACAATGGATCTCTAGTCACTCAAATACACCTGGCAATGAAAAGACAGACAGACAGACTGGCTAAGAAGAGATCAAGTCAAAAACAACAATACACACCAACAACCCTACAGACAGTCAAACAACTACTGCAGGCTGCAAATAAAGAGGCTTGGCTGAATAGATGGGCAATGGGAAATACTGGGAGAAACATCTACAAACATATGCCCATCCCAAAGACAACATCAACCTCCTAAGTAGGAGAGACCAAAGCACCATTTTCTGACTTCGCATTCAACACACACATACAACTTAACAGCCACCTGAACAGAACATACTCCAGAGTGCCGGCTGTGCACACATCCCTACGAAACTGTTGAACGTCATCTTTTTGAATGTCCGGCACTTGCCAGTGTTAGGAAAAAGTTTCTTCCTCTGAGACCAGACAAACGTAACACTTTGTACGGAACTAAACAACAGCTTACAAACACTTTGTACGGAACTAAACAACAGCTTACAAACACTTTGTACGGAACTAAACAACAGCTTACAAACACTTTGTGCGGAACTAAACAACAGCTTACAAACACTTTGTGCGGAACTAAACAACAGCTTACAAACACTTTGTACGGAACTAAACAACAGCTTACAAACACTTTGTGCGGAACTAAACAACAGCTTACAAACACTTTGTGCGGAACTAAACAACAGCTTACAAACACTTGATACAGAACTAAACAACAGCTTACAAACACTTGGTACAGAACTAAACAACAGCTTACAAACACTTGGTACAGAACTAAAAAACAGCTTACAAACACTTGGTACAGAACTAAATAACAGCTTACAAACACTTGGTACAGAACTAAACAACAGCTTACAAACACTTGGTACAGAACTAAACAACAGCTTACAAACACTTGCAGATACCATTATATGGCATTGGGTCAAAGGGTAGGAGCCAATAGACCGCTGGATCAATAACCAACCAACTAGTCTGTTTGATAGAGTTGTTGAACCGGTTCCTTCCTTAACTCCCAAGAAAGGTCCTAGTGGCCCGCATGGGAAGGTTAGTGTTCATTAGACATAAAATAACTTCCTTGTGCAAGTTCTGATATGCCAATACAGTAACGACATTAATGGCAAGCCATGTACATTTGAAGATAATGGGGAAAAGGCACAAATAACAGATAATCAAAATCTTATTAGCTTGAAAATATGTCTATGTCTGCAATGTTGTCACTTGTATAAACTTCACTGTCTGTTGTATTTCACATAAGGCCCATAAAGTTTCTCTTCCAGTGTTGTTTCTCTGGGTCAATGCGTTTGTCTAAGTATATTGTCTTTAGGGTAGTTCTGTAGTATGTTCTCTGCAGTATATTGTGTCTGTCTTTGTGTAAGTAAAGTCAAGGTTTTGTCCCATAGTGGTTACACTACTGTCAGGGAATGAAGTTATTGGGGACTTCAGTACACTAAGATATAGCTTGTATGAGGTAGGGTGGCCAGTCCTTGCTGCCTTTTACTTCCTTAATCATATACCAGGTACACATTTGCAGCTGGGTCGACTGGAGTATGACAGTCATGGGAGTTGAACGCCATACCTTTGCTATGAAAAGTGATTGCTCTACCACTATGCTAATCAGACGCTTGAACATGGCTGGTTTGCCAATCTTCAATTTTGTGTAAATGCGACTGCGGAGTCAGTTGTCAGTCGTGTTCTGAGGCTCAACACTCTTGTCTGTTCATACTGTTGTCACCTTCATGTGTTGATTTGGATGGCTCTTTGATTGATTTGATCATCCTTTTCTTCATGAACAATATGTAACAAGTACATTCAGCTGCTCATCAACACCAACTTCCTTTGTCAGTCAATCTGCGCACTCATTGTACAGTATTCCACAATGAGACAGTATCCACTGCTTGGCAGTCAAGTTTTGTAGTAGACACTTCAGAACCAATCCTTGCTGCAAGACCATGGTTTAGAATCTTTCTGGGAAACAATTGGATCTTATTTGTCACAATGTTCACAGATTTACTGGCCTTGACGTTCCCCCTGCTTCCTGCATGAATTGAACACTTGTCATATGTCAACAATGAGAAGCTTGTTGCAGTTGGAGGAATGAAAGTGTCAGTCCGCAGGCTCATGAATTTCGGTCCCTTCTTGTTTCTGTTTATTTATGAATTCATTTTGTGCTGCCATTATGTAACAGATTTCTTGTGTTACAAATTGTATTTTGCTGATATCATAACAGAAATATGTGCCATCAACATGTGAAATAATTATGAAATAGTTGAAATAGTAAGGCATGTGAAATAGTTGAAATAGTAAGGTGTGTGAAACAGTGAGGCATGTGAACTAGTTGAAATAGTAAGGTGTGTGAAACAGTTGAGATAGTGAGACATGTGAAACAGTTAAGCATGTGAAATAGTTCAAATAGAGAGGCATGTGAAATAGTTGAAATAGTGAGTGAGACATGTGAAATAGTTAAAATAGAGAGGCATGTGACATAGTTGAAATAGTGAGACATAGTGTGAAAAGGGAAATATTTAAAATAGTCACATGTGAAACAAAACTGAAATAGTGCTTCACTATGCTTGTACTGACTATAGACTTGAAACCATGCTGATGACCTTGACTGTGACCTGTTTATCTAAACAAGGTCATACAATAAAGTTCAGAAAAACATTCAGATGACCTTGATCATGCATGACCTGTTTACCTAAGAATGATCACAAAAGATAGTTTTCGAAATAATGCTGATAACCTTGAGAGATAACTCTTTCAACAAGAAAGAGTTACTCAAATTAATATCACAATAAACAAGGATAGCGCAGAGTATATGTACAAATTGACCAGCTGTAACCACTGAATCCCCAACCACCCGGTTAAGATCATCTCAGCTTTATTGAAGTTGGGATGGTGATCATCATCATCATCATTGTGGTGATGAAAGAAATACCACAAAGCTCAAATTTACCAAATGATGATTCACTCAAATATCTTCAACACCCAAGAAGTTTATTATGATCCTAACTTTCACAGTTTTGTCTGACATTTGCAGTTGTAGAAATCTATTAGGAGCATTGTTGATTTTCTTGAACTGCATAATTGATTTTATTTTATAATTAATAACATCATGTTATCTAGATTGTTAAACAAGATTATATGCTAGTAATAATTTTCACACATCTAGGTGGTTAAACAAGATTATATGTTGGTAATCATATTGATATATCTAGGTTATCTAAACAGGATTATATTTTAGTAATCATATTGACAATCTAGACGGTAAACATGTAATATTGACAACAATTTTGACAAATATAGAAGACATCGTTTTTTTAATGTAATTAGTATTTGAACCATTGATAAAGGACTGATCAGTTCCAAACATAGACTGGTCCTAGGACTTTGAGTATCTGACCTTTAGCAGCCACGCTAAAAAACATTGTGCTGTTTGATGTACCAAAAGTATACATCGCTGTAAATAGTTTAACTCCATTAATGTTAGTCAACTTGGAAAGGGATGATGATGTAACATGATGAACATAGCTCTGTTTACCTATAAATTCCAGACACAATGCGCCATGCAATTATCACCTTGCTAGACTTTCAGAATTGTTGCAAGCCAGACAAACAGATACATGTATTTTCTGTTATATAGTTGATAATCTTGAACATGCAACCATTCTGGCATATGAAGCAGAAAGCAAAATAATTATTTGTATTTATTTGGTTCTTTATGATTGCTGAACCTGCACACATCTGGACAGATGGTGCACACATTGTGTTGTCATGTACTGGCTTCTGTCAGGTTTCATATGTGCATCTGTAATCGAAGCTTGGTGTGCATTTTGGCAAGGGCATTATGTGAAAAAGTTTAAGGGGTTATTATAAATAACAGTTTAGTGTGAAGCAGTTCGGTTTAGAAATGAAAGTTTTATTTGAAAGTTTGGTTTAGAAATAAGTTTTATTGGAAATAATTGACTCAGAAATGAAAGTTTGGTTTCAGAAATGACAGTTTAATGTGAATCAGTTTTATGAATTTTTCAGAATTACCATGTTAACTCCAATGTCTCGTCCAGTTTAAGGAAACATATTTGTCATGCATACAAGCTGTGTCCGTCTGAGAAAAAACATTGTGCTACACCTTTAGACCCATCCCATAGAAGTACTAACATTTGATTCATTTTACAGTAATAATATTGTATCCATACCTCAGAGGTGCCACACTATGATCCATATCACAGAGGTACCAAAGTGTGATCCATGTCACAGAGGTGACACACTTTGATCCATATCACAGAGGTGACACACTTTGATCCATATCACAGAGGTTTCACACTATGATCCAAATCACAGAGGTACCAAAGTGTGATCCATGTCACAGAGGTGACACACTTTGATCCATATCACAGAGGTGACACAGTTTGATCCATATCACAGAGGTTTCACACTTTGATCCATATCACAGAGGTGACACACTTTGATCCATATCACAGAGGTTTCACACTTTGATCCACATCACAGAGGTGATACAGTTTGATCCATATCACAGAGGTTTCACACTTTGATCCATATCACAGAGGTGATATACTTTGATCCATATCACAGAGGTTTCACACTTTGATCCATATCACAGAGGTGACACACTTTGATCCATATCACAGAGGTTTCACACTTTGATCCATATCACAGAGGTTTCACACTTTGATCCATATCACAGAGGTTTCACACTTTGATCCATATCATACAGACATCGCTATTTAGTATAAGATTTGCAACGAGCATGTTGTCAATGTTTGAAGAACGTCACTTTTCTTGTTGTGACTGTAAAAAATAGTTGTGATTATCAGATATTTATCAAATTTGATCTCTTTCTCCTCCCCCTCCACCACTCCAAGTTGACTTATACTCACATTTTTTCGAATGTGTCTGCTACGGTTTTGGACATGAATGGGTTTTGTTCGGCTTCATAGAGAAGTGATATGTATGTAGTTGTTTGTTTTTCACACCTGACTGACTGCTTCCAAAGCCAATCACCTTATTTAGTGCTTTATATATAGTGTCCCTGTTTTTATCAATAAATCATTGAAAACTGGTGGTGATTTTTGTGTGGTCTGTGCATATTTCTTATGCCAGTGTCAGTGGGAAACATCAGTGTTTGTCTCTGAAAATGGTGGCTTGTTGAAGAAAAACTAATGCAGATAGGTAATGCTTCCTTGCATGTCGTAAGTGGATACTGATGTAGGTTGTGCATGAGGTTGGTGAACTCACCATGTGAAAACTATTGCTATATAACTGCACTGTAAATTACTGTATTCAGGCTTACATTAAACCTGGTAAAGGGAGACAAATGCAATGCTGGAGTGGAGCTATACGTCATCATATGGGGCATGAGGGAACTCAAGAAGTTATTGAATAGAAGGAGTGAGAAACAGACACACAGAGAGGTAGAACAGCAGCTATAAAGGGACGGAGGAACTAATCAGTTGAATGATTGTCAGTTGGTCAGATGGATGATGTTTTTGGTAGGTTTTTGATGGATAGAGCGACAGATAGATAGAGAACAAGAGAGCGAAAAAGAGAGGGAGAAAGAGGACAAGCAAGACAAACAAAGAGAGACAGAGTGAACAAGAGGAAGAGGATTATAAAACACACAAAAATATAAGCATGACAGAGACACATGATATATACATGACAGACACATGATATATACATGATCTAGACACATGATATCTACATGATCTAGACACATGATATATACATGATCTAGACACATGATATATACATGATCTAGACACATGATATATACATGATCTAGACACATGATATATACATGATCTAGACACATGATATATACATGATCTAGACACATGATATCTACATGACAGACACATGATATATACATGATCTAGACACATGATATCTACATGACAGACACATGATATATACATGATCTAGACACATGATATCTACATGACAGACACATGATATATACATGATCTAGACACATGATATATACATGACAGACACATGATATCTACATGATCTAGACACATGATATCTACATGATCTAGACACATGATATCTACATGACAGACACATGATATATACATGATCTAGACACATGATATCTACATGACAGACACATGATATCTACATGACAGACACATGATATCTACATGACAGACACATGATATACACATGATCTAGACACATGATATATACATGACAGACACATGATATCTACATGACAGAAACACATGATATCTAAATGACAGACGCATGACATCTACATGATCTAGACAGATAATATCCTCATGATCTAGACACATGATATCTACATGATCAAGACACATAATATCCACATGATCAAGACACATAATATCCACATGATCTAGACACATGATATCTACACGATCTAGACACTTGATATCGACATAACAGAGGCAGATGATGTCCACATGATATCTACATGACAGAGACACATGATATCCTAATGATCTAGACACATGATATCCACATTATCTAGACACATATCCACATGATATCCAAGTGATTTTTTGCAGGCAGCCTTAGAATATCCATGACGTTATGGAAATATTTTTTTCCTATAAGAAATTGGATGTATTTTGATAAATGTATTCATTAGTCTATATTAAAAGCAACCTCAGTGAATTAAGGTCATATTTAAGGTACACAGACGTGCTGTTTTAAAAATATATGTTTTGACCTTCAAAAACGCTCAGTTAATACAAATTCCTGATTTTCCCGTTCACCAATTAGACACTTTGTCGATGGCGGGAAAACAACAAACGTCATTCATGCGAAACTGTATAATAGATATAGGCGTATACGCCAGTGTTTGGATGAAGGGGCTGTGTCACAGGACACGAGAGACGCCAACATAATCACCCTTTACAAGAAAAAGGGAGACGTAGGTCACTGCTACAATTACAGGGGAATATCGCTCCTCAACACCATAGGCAAAGTGTATGCTCGCAGCATCCTGAGAAGACTGCAAAAGTTGGCCGACAGGATGTATCCAGAGTCTCAGTGTGGTTTTCGCGCAGAAATGTCCACCGTTGATATGGTCTTTTCACTGAGACAATTGCAAGAGAAATGCAGAGAACAACACATACCACTATTTCTTACGTTCATCGATCTCACCAATGCATACAACCTAGTAAACAGAGAGGGTCTTTTTACAGTATTGTCTAAAGTTCTAAGACGGAGGGGGTCTTTCTTCATACTAGGTCAGATGGGAGACTATTCAATCTAACCATACTGCGAGCAAAAAGTAAGAGAAGGGAGACTACCATTTGGGATATGTTCTTCACAGACGATGCTGCCCTAGTCGCCCACCATATTTATTGCGATATTTATGACCTAGAGAAATGACGCCATTGACGTTTGGTCTGGATAAATCAATTTTTTACCGTTGGATTGGACATATTGCACTCATATCAAGCAGGGAAGGAGATTGGACATGGCTCAGTGCACTCATGTCAAGCAAGGTAGGAGATTGGACATGGCTCAGTGCACTCATGTCAAGCAAGGAAGGAGATTGGACATGGCTCAGTGCACTCATATCAAGCAAGGAAGGAAAAGGAAATTTGACGACTCCGACAGAGATGTCATAAAACGGAAGATATTGAAACTGTTGACGAAAAATCAACTTGTTTCTCTCCGGAAACTAAAATCAACATTAAAGCTTGTGTGGGCTAAAGTCCAAGGCCAAGTTGCCGAACAGAACAGGACATTAAAAATGTGTGATGCCGAAGTGCCGACACGTGAGTACCTTTCAAAAATAGACATTCAGGTCTGGAAAAAGTGTGTTGAACATGTGCTCTGGGAAGAAGTACAGTACTGGCAACGAGATGGATTACAATTTGTCCAGCGAGTAATAATTTATCAACCTCTTTGAATCGACAGATTTGCATGATAAATATCGTCTTTTGTGGACATACTGATTAGCAGACTTGGATGAATTAGAGTATGTTTTTCAAAACAATTAAGTGTACACACAATAGCAACAAATACATTTCAATATTCAAATACGTTACACAACATAAAATTAGCTGCGTAGTTAATACAACATTGGGGGTCTAAGGGTGATCGAAAGGCTGTACTAGCTGTTGCAGATTTGGTGCCGTTTTTACGATTGTGCATAAAGAACAACACAAACAATCAATTGATCTATCAAGACATTGAGGAGATACGCTTATAAACAAAATGCTGAAAAATTCAGCTGCGTACTGTAAAATCTTAAATTGAATGCCATTTCTTTGCAATGGTCCTAAAAGATCAAAAGAATTCGCCGATGTGCAAATGTATTAACATCTATGAACTAAATAATATCAATGTTTTAGCGTCATGCATATTCTAAGACTGCATGCGAAAAATCATTTGGATCTTACATGCAGTTTAGTTGACAATTACTTAGGACCTTGTTCATGAATTAAAAGGATTTTAAAATTAATATCGTTCATTTCCCAAATGCTGGGGTCATTGGTGAAAGGGGGGGGGGGGGGGGATTTCTTATTTCTATTTGTGAAGATTCAAGTCTTGTGACAGCACTCTTCACGGTGGCTTGTGACATCACTCTTCACGGTGGCTTGTGACATCACTCTTCACGGTGGCTTGTGACAGCACTCTTCACGGTGGCTTGTGACATCACTCTTCACGGTGGCTTGTGACATCACTCTTCGTGGTGGCTTGTGACATCACTCTTCGCGGTGGCTTGTGACAGCACTCTTCACGGTGGCTTGTGACAGCACTCTTCACGGTGGCTTGTGACAGCACTCTTCACGGTGGCTTGTGACAGCACTCTTCACGGTGGCTTGTGACAGCACTCTTCACGGTGGCTTGTGACAGCACTCTTCACGGTGGCTTGTGACAGCACTCTTCACGGTGGCTTGTGACAGCACTCTTCACGGTGGCTTGTGACAGCACTCTTCACGGTGGCTTGTGACATCACTCTTCACGGTGGCTTGTGACAGCACTCTTCACGGTGGCTTGTGACATCACTCTTCACGGTGGCTTGTGACAGCACTCTTCACGGTGGCTTGTGACATCACTCTTCGCGGTGGCTTGTGACAGCACTCTTCACGGTGGCTTGTGACAGCATGCATGCAAATGTAGTCGAACATCAATACAGTTATAGATTTGCACACATTCATAATTCTATGGCTAAACCGCATGGTGAAGAGACGAATCGTGTCTTATGCGGGGCATGGCTGGGTGTGTTTATTTGAGAGGGAACAACGAAGGGGGAAGAGAAAGCACATCCACACAGATAACACTCTTCACGGTGGCTTGTGACAGCACTCTTCGCGGTGGCTTGTGACAGCACTCTTCGCGGTGGCTTGGGACATCACTCTTCACGGTGGACTAGCATCTTTCCGAGATGCCTCTGCTTGGCGTTGTTTTGTTTGCCGAGACCTTCCCTTACGTCACGTCCCTTCCTGTTTCCAGAATACTGCCTAGAAATTTTATCAGAACTCTTCCTCGAGGTATGACATATCCACATTCAACTCAATATTTGTACTTCCTGTGTCATCGACAGTTGACCAGTTCTACGGCGCATGTGGATAATAATTACCGTGTCATTCCAAACGGAAATCTGGCAAAGATGGCGCCGTAACTGGCTGCGAGTCTACATTTCTCTACTGTTTTGGATCATTATGGATGCCGCCAGACCACGGATTTGCCTGGAATTCACACTAGTCGACGACTTACACTTGTGTTCACGGATACGTGGAGTTGTTTTCCGTCTGGACTTGTTATTTCGTTCTTTTTTGTGATTTCTTCCATCCGTTAATCCTGGTCTGGACGCCGGCTGAATGGCGCTACGCTTAAACTAGTTATACCTGTGTCGTATCTCACGGGTTAGTTCTGCCGGTTCACTTTCACGAATATGGCGTGTGGGAATTTTAGATGCTACTATGATGAACTGAATACAGCTGGGGAGAGATGCCAGAGTCACTCACACGATGAGTGTTGTCCATACGACCTCTTGTGGTTATCGAAAAGGCACGACAAACTGCGTTAGATGCCTTCCCACCTTTCTACCCTGCGGGTTACATGTTTACGGAAAGGCTTCGGTGGTAACCCTGAGGCAAAATCTGCATACTATGCTATCTCCAGTCGTCTCGGTGAATGTCTTGCCACTGGCAAAAGGTAGCTTAGGCTCTGTGAGTGAGGTTGACAAAAGGCGCAGTTTCTTCCTCACTTTAATCCAAATCTCCGCGCAAGTCACCCATATCAGCGGACACAGCAAGAGATACGACTGTCCACACGGCTGAACAAAGAGAGTGGTCTTCATCACTTGTGATGGACCAAAAAAAAACTATCATTCCAAACCCAGTATACGTAGCGGGTATCTGTTGATGAATGTTCGGACTTTGGCCGTCAACACTCTCGTCGTTACCCAGACCTCTGGGTCGTAAAGTAAACTTTACATCGGAGCTGGACGTTGCCATTTTAGTCAATTATCTGCAAATAATGTCCTTATCACAGACACAGATACAGGCAACCTTTGTTTCGGGCATGCCATGAGAATAGATTGGTTGGAACACACAGTGACAGCGGACAGAATCGCAAGGAAGAGAAAGTCAATCTCGATCACCTACAATACTCAACTAAGGCGAATGGTGTTCCCATTGCAACCTCAACGCTTGCTCGGGGACAAGACATGCAGTCTGCTACATAGGTGTTGTCATTTGTTTTCTAATTTTGGTCTGACGATATCCACACCTAAGACTGAAGTGATGTTTCAAACTGACGCCAGGAAGCCCGACAACAAAGCAAACATCGAAGTTCAGAGCCAGCGACTCCGCGTGGTCGATCGCTCTACCTTTCTAGGCAGAGCCCTCATCAGAGACGCGAATATCGACTCGGAGGTCAATCACATGCTTGCCATCGCCCCGCTGCTTTTGGACGACTACGAGTGAATATTTTGGACCAGTAAACAATATCTACTGTCGTAGGCTTGAAAACATTCTACAATACATCCGTGTTTGAAAATAGCTGTAGAAATGTTTCCAAGTAGAAAATTATGTCACAACCATTCAAAAATACTAAACACCCTTTGACTTTACATCATCATCATCATCGTACAAACCATTCTATACCAAAGAAATGAAGCAAGACCAGCCCTCGAGAAAGCAGCATCACAAGAATCAAAGATCCTCTACAACAAATTATGTGCAAAGGTCAAACTCATAGGTAGTAAAGTAACGTAACCCACAGCATTACTGCCGTAGGGGTGTGAGGTGTTAGCGGTCTCACATTACTGCCGTAGGGGTGTGAGGTGTTAGCGGTCTCACATTACTGCCGTCGGGGTGTGAGGTGTTAGCGGTCTCACATTACTGCCGTAGGGGTGTGAGGTGTTAGCGGTCTTACATTACTGCCGTAGGGGTGTGGGGTGTTAGCAGTCTCACATTTCAAAGGCTCAGCTATATGAGGGCGGTAGCCATCTCCTCTCCCTCGCCGCTTTTACTTCCCGGACTGAACCGGTACCCATTTAAGGCTGGGGTCGACCCGGGAGTCTTCGCGGTTTGAAAAACATTTCCGCCTCAACGGGGGAAGGAACCCAGGACTACTCAGGTGCGAAACCAGCTCGCTAACCACTGCGCTACGAGGCTCCCTAACTCATATTTAAGAATGCAAAAAATGAAAATTGGCCATCAACATGTGCGAAACTTGACCTAAAGCACAATGGGAAGAGAGCCTGGGGATTGATGGACAATTTGTCTGGAAACAGGTGGAGCACAAATGCTAAGCCAGTGGTAGACGGTAGAGGAATAATAACTGAAGACCAGAAAAAGCAGAGCACTTCAACCGGTACTTTGCCTTTGTGAACAGAGCACTTCAACCGGTACTTTGCCTCTGTTAACAGAGCACTTCAACCGGTACTTTGCCTTTGTGATCAGAGCAGAGCACTTCAACCGGTACCTTGCCTTTGTGAACAGAACAGATCACTTCAACCGGTACTTTGTCTCTGTGAACAGAACAGAGCACTTCAACCGGCAATGTGTCTCCGTGAACAGAGCAGGAAAGCCTTCTGAGTTAGACAAAGAAAGTCTAGGACACCTGAAACGTCAAGAGAAAGCCCAAACCGCTAGTGCCTCCATATTTGAAGATGACTTCAGTATTGATGAGTTTCAACAAGGTCTGAAGATATTAAAACCTAGAAAGTCTCCTGGGCCAGACATGATCCATAAGGAAATGATAACTCACTTGGGCTTATTGGGGAAAGAAACAGTCCACAAGTCAACATGACTTAGAGAAATGAACAACTGCACAAAGACATGATTGAATGCGCATGTTATTCCCATCCTAGAAGCCAACAAACCTCCAGATGAACCAGAAAGCTACTGTCCCATCTCATAAACATCATGTCTTGGAAAATTAGCGGAAAGAATGATAAATGCACGCTTTTTCTGGTTCCTTGAGAGTTCAGAAATCCTTTCCCATGAACAGGCAGGCTTCAGAGAAGGTAGTTGCACAGAAGATTCACGATGGGTTCCAAAATAAGAAACAAACAGTAGCAATCTTCTTCGACTTACAGCAGGCCTATGATCGAGTGTGGAGAAAAATTCTCTTGATGAAGATGACTGACGTTGGGATTAGCATAAAGTTATACAACTGGATAAAATATTTCCTCATTGACCGAACAATACAGACAAAGATGAACAATGCAGTCTCTCTACAGAAGTTAAAGGGAGGCTCTGCTTTGAGCTGCTCTATTTTTCTTGTCTACATTAATGACCTGGCCAAGCACATAAAAGCTGAAAAAGCCCTGCATGCTGAAGATCTGGCAATATGGCAGAGCCATGAAGATGTAGAAAGTGCAGCACAAACATTAAATGGAGACATGAGAAGACTGCATAAGTATTGTGAAATGTGGAAACTGAAGAGGAACTGTGAACAGATTGTTTACACTATCTTTACCAAGAGCCACAAAGTAGCCAAGAAAAAAATTTAGTCTGATATTTGCAAACAGAAATTGCTTAGAGAGAAAGAGCCTACATATCTTGGAGTCACTCTCGACAGACAGCTCAGTCTCAAGAAACATGTATAAAATGTTAAAAATAAAGCGTTAAGGCGGCTACAGTTATTGAAGAGTCTCGCTGGTACAACATGGGGATCATACAAGGACACCCTGAAAAGCGTATACCTTGGATAAATATGCTCTGATTTAGAATACAAAAGTTCACTCCTTACAACATGCTCGCAGACTAATGTAGAGTCCCTGGACAAAGTTCAGTAAAAGGCCCTGTGCTTCATTAGTGGAGCAATGAGGTCAACGTCCACTGCGGCATGTGCAATTCATGTGAATGTAGAACCCCTTGAGATGCGAAGAGATGTGGCTGCTATGGAGTAAAAGAATGAACAAAGACCACCCCAATAGAAGGCTTGTAGAAAAATGGCAACAAAAGCAGAGAATAAAACAAAAGTCAGTCCTCCACCACGTCAGTGAGATTAAAGACAGAAATCACGTCCCAGACAAAAGGCAAGAAACATTGAGAGTAACAAGTAATTTACCACCACAAACAAAACTAACAGATAATACAACAAGAAGTGCTGATCCAGTCAGTCTTATGAGATGGATCTGCTTTTAAGGCCACCATTAAAGCAGGATGTGGAGTCCACATAGAGTATTCAGACAGAACATCTGATTGTGGGGAGATATTTTCAAATTATGAGGCAGAAATAACAGTACTGGAAGTAGCTATGTACCACTTGAGGACTGTATTTGATGCTTTCCCATTAAAAGCCAAAAGAATCGTAATCTTTACAGACTCATTATCTGCACTTCCAGCTCTGGAAGACGGTGGTCACTGTAGGACTGAATTTACCCAAATATCCCTAATGTCAACCAACTTCTCACATCCCATGAAGTCAGAATAGTTATACAATGGATCCCTCATCACTCAAAAACACCTGGCAGTAACATAGCAGACAGACTGTCTAAGAAGGGTTCAAATCAAGAACAACAATACACACCAACAACCCTACAGACAGACAAACACATACTGAAGACTGCGAACAAAGCGGACAGGTAATAGATGGGCAATGGGAAATACTGGGAGAGAAATCTACAGACATACGCTCATCCCAAATCCCAAAGACAACATCAATTACTGTTTCTAAGAATCGACGTCACTGCACTCCGGGCATACTCATAGGTGCTCAGTCTCTCTCATCAAATGGCGTAAGGTATGGATGCTGATGGTCCCTGTAGCTCGCTGGTTGTACACTCTCCTGCGTCGTCCTCTCATGTGCCCCACTTCGCTCGAACCTCGTTTAATGTCGAAACTTTGCAGTCTACGGATTGCTACTTCATATATTGCGGTGTTCTCATCCAGCAGGTGGTCATTGATTGATTTCAATCAGATGGCAAGATCGCGCCACTGACATTGAGGTTCTCTCAAGGGCTAACATGCTCAGCATCAATGCACTGCTAAAGAAAGCACGACTAGGATGGACCGGACACATAGTCCGTATATCAAACGAGCGGCTCTCAAAGAAGCTTCTCTACGGAGAGCTGAGAGAGGGATGGCGCGAGAAAAGGGGCCTAAAGAAACGTTTTAAAGACGGTCTGAGGGACTCACCGAAAAGCTGCCAGATAGATGTCGACACATGGGAATGTCTCGCGCAAAACAGATCTGACTGGAGTAGAGCAGTCAAAGCGCGTGTAGCTAGCAGCGAGGACTACTGTGTTGTGAAAGCCTAGAGCAGACGCGAGACCCGGAAATCACGAACAGCGGGAACACCAACACCTTCTATGTTTTTGTACCAGCCTCAACAGGGAAATCTGTGACAAGGATGATGTCGGCGGTCTTCATCAACGACGATGGACAGTTATTATTATGTGTGTAGTATGTGTGTGTGTAGTGTGTGAGTGTGTTTGTGTGTTGTGTGTGTGAGGTGGTGTGTGGTGTGTGTTATGTGTGTGTGTGGTGCGTGTTATGTTGTGCGGTGTGTGTGTGTGGTGTGTGTGTGGTGTGTGTATGTTATGTGTGTGTGGTGTGTATGTGTGTGTTATGTGTGTGTGGTGTGTGTGTGATATGTGTGTATGTTATGTGTGTGTGTGTGTTATGTGTATGTGGTGTGTGTGTGGTGCGTGTTATGTTGTGCGGTGTGTGTGTGTAAGTGATGTGTGTTTTATGTGATTGTAGTGTGTGTATGTTATGTGTGTGTGTCGTATGTGTGGTGTGTATGTGTGTGTTATGTGTGTGTGGTGTGTGTGTGGTGCGTATTATGTTGTGCGGTGTGTGTAAGTGATGTGTGTGTTATGTGCGTGTGGTGTGTGTGTATGTTATGTGTGTGTGTGTGTGTAGTGTGTGTGTATGGTGTGGTTGTGTGGTGTGTGTGACATGTGTGGTGTGTGGTGTGAAGTGTGTGTGTGTGGTGTGTGTGTGATGTGTGTTTTGTGCCTGTTCATGTTGTTTTTAGTTATGTACTTTGTGTTCATTTTGTCGAGACAAACTCCTTTAACCACAGATCGAGTCTTTGTGGTTATATAACATGATTCAATCAATCAACGAATCAATCAGTCAACGAATCAACCAATCAACAAATCAGTCAACGAATTAATCAGTCAACGAATCAATCAATCAACGAATTAATCAATCAACGAACCAATCAATCAACGAATCAATCAATCAACTAATAAATCGGTCAACGAATCAATCAATAAAAACCCTCACATTCCCCAAGTGGAGATTCAATAAATAAGCGCGAAGTACCCTCTCCTACCTCGCCTTTGTCACGGGACAATTGTTCCAGTCCTGACCATCTTCCCCTTCCCCTGTTCAACCACTCACTCCTCCCCTCTCCACCCACCCCCTCTCGTCGTGGACAGTTGCACCAGTTCTGACCCCATCCCACCCCCTTGTCGTGGACAGTTGTACCAGTTCTGACCTAGTCCTGTCCAATGCTGTGTCGTGAGCTGTAAAAAAGTCAAAAGTCGCAGAGAACCATGTCTGAGGAGCAGGGCGAGTGCCTGTCCAATGTTGTGTTTGAACGACAAATTCTGGATGAGGTGCGATGTATGAGCCCATGGACCCATCACGACAATGCTGACGATTAAGGCCGCTATATATCATGGGCAAAAACCAAATTAAACAACCTTGGCTGCATCCCCACAGCTACATGAATTATTGTAGATGGTAAATAGATTTAATCATACAGTGGATTTCGACCAACTGTCGGGTCCTTGGAAACGAGAAAGCAGATGAGCTCACAGAAGCCGGAAGTGACGGCACCAGACTCGCCATCCACAGAGCTATAAAGAAGCAAAGACACTAATTAAACTATTCATGAGGACGGAATGGAGAGACACGCAAAACGAATACAAGCCAGAAAATGACAGCATAGACAAACTTGGTAGAGATGGACAGACAAATATCCTCACTGAGATCATGACATTGCAGACTCAAGGTCAACCTCAGCAGAATGGGTATCACAGACACATTCACGCGATTGTGGAGCACCTAAGCAAACACCAGAACATATTCTGCACGATTGCTCTACTTATACCGACGAAAGAGAGGCAGTCTGGCGCGGAGAAGCGTCTGTGCTCAAAAAGCTGTACAGGACTGGCGAATACCTTTAATGCACAATCTCCTTCGTGGACCTTAACGGCTAGAAGCACATCATCAGTTGTTTGAAGAAGAAGAGTTGTAGATGGCAGCTACGTCCACTACACTGACGGTTTTCAATTACCTGGGCAACAAACAACACGCTCATGCGTGACGCCACCTGGACATCATTTGAAGAGTCGACCTGGCTTCCCCATCTATAAACGCCATGCATCGAGTCTGAAACGAGAGATTGTCACGGTAAAACCAAACAACGGATTTACTTAACCTATGTACGGTTCCTAAACTTGAATTGTTCTGCAGAGCTGTCAGAGCCGTATTGAAGCCTTCTACATGCGCAGCCAGACGTGCATTCTTGCGATCCATTGGTATGACTAAGTCTCAAGTGATGAAGTCACTTGACGGCCAACCTCGAAAGCAGTCACAATGCTAAACCGTCACCGTTGTTCCTAATTTGGACATGTGATTGGCGTCCACAGTTAGGTCCAATCAGAAAAGCATAATCCTTTTTGCTTGTAACATGGACCTCAGCCATTTATCGCATTCATGGACTGACTACCTACCTTCTTACTTACCTACTTACCTACCTGTGCTTCTCAGGCGCAGAGCTACATGGAGACAATTACATATAATTAGGCAATTAAACTGTGTTCTTGTGTTGAACGTGATATCGCCTCATTCGGTGCTCAGCTCACAACAAGATCTACTGTAAGTCACTGGATTGAACATTATTCAATCTGTCAGTTTTATTGCTGTCATGATATATTCATACAGAGCGATGATTTATTAGAAAGAAGGGTTAAATCGTTTGGACTAGAAAAGTCTGGAGGAAACAGTTCTGAGATATAAACAACTTCCTGCTACTAAAATGTGTAGCTTCATTTCATTGGCCGGTAGCAGTTTCTCAACTCCTCTTCAACCAATCACCGAATAGGTCCTTAAGTAAATTAAAGTAGGATTTAAAACAACATGGCGACGAACATCGACGAAGAGCAAAGTCTCAAGGAATGTGAAGCTTATGTTCAAAAGCATAACATTCAACAGTTGCTAAAAGAATGTATTGTTCAACTTGTCGTCACGAAGCCGGACAAGCCTTTGGCTTTTTTGAGAGATTATTTCGACCGCCTTGAGAAGGTAAGTAACAATATATTCTTCTGTGTTCGTAACACACCAGAGTCTCACTCCAGAGTAGTGTTGAGTGTGTTGTCATGTGTGTGTGTATCAGCTGAGTATCACTGAATGATGTCTGCTACAGATTTAACATATGGCATACTCGTGACCGTTCAGACCAGAATGTATGCACTATGTATACGCACACTGTACTTACGTCTTTGTAAGACTGAGTCAGAGATAAAATGTGTGTAAGTTACCGTAAGTCGTACTAAGACTACTTACTATTTACTAATTTAGTATTACTAAAACACTTGACTTTTTTAGTTAGACAGTCAGTAGTCACACTGTTACTGTAAAATAATAAGAATACTACTACTACTCTAAGTACTACTACTACTAGTAGTACCTAGAGTAGAGTAGTAGTTAGAAAGATTGTTTCCCTGCAGCTGCTTCCTATACAATAATCTACACATTCAGTATTATTTATGATTCAATACAAGAATATATAAAAATAATATTTACTAGTGACTTACAATACTTACGTACATATAACGACGTATTTACTGACAATGGTTATGCCTATGCACCATATTCTTGGGCAATGCTGTGTAGTGTGTGCAGCCTTAGTCATAGTGTAATATTTGCTGTACATTAACATTGTATTGCGTTGGCTTTTATTAAAATAAACTCTAGTCTAATATTTACTAATGTAAATAAATATAACTTTATTATTGTAATTAGTTGTGTTATTAACTGTCGTGTAAAATATGTGTTTTGTGAACTTAATTTGTATTAGATCATTTGTAGTTGGACTGTCTGGCTTTTAGTAATAATTCTATTGAAATGACCTCTTCTGTTTGTATTTTCTTCATTACCAGTCAGTACAGTATTAGCTTATTCTTCAGTTAGATTTAGCTTGAAATTCACAGCTGCTAAATTAGCAAATTAAAGTATTCGTGAACATGTATACTAGTTAGACTGAAATTAACTTGAGTAAAACATAAGATAAGTGTATGTTGTTTTTATTTGTCATTTGATAACAATTTTCTCATTGCTATCTTTCATTTCAAATATATTAACTTCATCTTGTACAGTCTACCAGTAGTTCCTCCATTCTTTTCTGAATAATATTTTTAAAAGGCTTGGCTAAGATTTTGATTTTAAAAAACACACCATGTTTTGAAATGATTGCTTCCATTTGAACGTCATTCTCTACTATCTTCAGATAGAGAGCAATTTATTTTTATATAGCTGACTAGACTATTTCAATATTTCTTGCCAGGTAGTTCCTGTTCTCTTTTTTGCCAGATTCAATGTTTTACCTCCATCTAATATGTGATTATTATCTTGCTGAGCTTGTTTTCTCTTTGTGAATTATTTACATTTAGTACTCATATTTCTATGAACTCAGAATGTACATAAATGCAAAAGAACTAATGAAGTAAAAGACATTTTTCAAATGCCTGGACCTTACCTGAGCCTGAAAAGAAATAAATAAATAGTAATAGTGTAATCTGTAAGAGACTACGGAGGGTTGAGTATGGGGTTAGCTATCCCATCTTAAGCCACAAAAACTTAAACAGATAGACAGGTCAATATTTGATGACTTGGCATGTGTTTGTTGAAGACTTTGCTCGACAGGCATCTGAATAGGTCTGGATTGATTGGCTTACATTTTTGTTGAATTCCTATTTTCTAAAATGGTTTCACAGTCACGTCTTTACGAATGGTCATATTAAAATTATGATTTGCAAATTTGTTGGTATAAACAAGTGGACAATCTCAAATTTTGCTGCAAATTAAAGATTGCTTCTTCAGTTTTCATAGTTGTTAGTTCAGCTCTATGTCTGTCTTCCATAGTTATTAGTTCAGCTCTATGTCTGTCTTCCATAGTTGTGAGTTCAGCTGTATGTCTGTCTTCAGTATTTGTTAGTTCAGCTCTATGTCTGTCTTCCATAGTTGTGAGTTCAGTTCTATATCTGCCTTCCATAGTTGAAAGTTCAGTTCTATATCTGTCTTCCATAATTGAAAGTTTAGTTCTATATCTGTCTTCCATAGTTGTACGTTTATTGTGAGAAAGTGTAGGTCAATGATAACACTTTTATTGGACTACTCTGCAGTTTGAATTTCCAATTTTGCCTCTTGTAGCAAGCCACTGGTAATGGTTGTAAGATGTAACTATCAAGGACATGGAGCCATATATGCTATTCTGTAGAAAATTTACACAACAGACAAAAGAAAAGATCTCTACCGCCGAGGATAGACGATGATCAATTAGGTCAAGTTGTTGAAGAAAGTGTGCCTGGGAACTCCTGTAGTATAATGATATGCTTTTCTGTGGGCTCATTGTTACAGGAATGACAGCTTGTTTGGTCAGGCTGCTGTTCCCCTGTCTGGTTTCATGTGAACGTCGTGGATGTGAGGTCAGGTCTGTTTTCATGTGAACGTCGTGGATGTGAGGTCAGGTTGTCTGTTTTCATGTGAATGTCGTGGATGTGAGGGCAGGTTGTCTGTTTTCATGTGAACATCGTGGATGTGAGGTCAGGTCTGTTTTCATGTGAACGTCGTAGATGGGAGGTCAGGTCTGTTTTCATGTGCATGTTGTGGGTGTGAGGTCAGGTATGTTTTCATGTGAGCATCGTGGATGGGAGGTCAGGTCTGTTTTCATGTGCACATCGTGGATGTGAGGTCAGGTCTGTTTTCATGTGCATGTCGTGGATGGGAGGTCAGGTCTGTTTTCATGTGCATGTTGTGGATGTGAGGTCAGGTCTGTTTTCATGTGCATGTCGTGGATGGGAGGTCAGGTCTGTTTTCATGTGCATGTCGGGGATATGAGGTCAGGTCTGTTTTCATGTGCATGTCATGATGTGAGGTCAGGTGTTTTCATGTGAATGTTGTGGATGTGAGGTCAGGTCTGCTTTCATGTGCATGTTGTGGATGTGAGGTCAGGTCTGTTTTCATGTGCATGTCGTGGATGGGAGGTCAGGTCTGTTCTCATGTGAGCATCGTGGATGTGAGGTCAGGTCTGTTTTCATGTGCACGTCGTGGATGTGAGGTCAGGTCTTGGTTAGTATGTTGCATCTGACTGATGTGAGCAACATATCATCCAAAGAGACACTGGGTAATATCAAGTGTAGCACACGTAGTTTATCTATTCTTTATTCAGAAAATTACGTTGAACAAGAATTCCAGGAATTGGTGATTCAAGTCACATACAGAAGTCAGGTGGATACCTTTACCCATTTGTGCATCACAATATACACATCAGGAGGTACATATGCAGATGTAAGGATCAGAATTGGAAAGGCAAGAGGGGCATTCTTGATACTAAGCAATATATGGAGATCCAGAGATACCAAGATTCACACCAAAATTAGAATATTCAACGCAAGTGTCAAGTCGGTGTTGCTGTATGGAGGGGAAGCATGGAGAACGACCAAGGTCATACAACAAAGACTCTAGTCCATCGTTAACAGATGCCTACAAAGGATAATGGGCATAAAGTGGCAGGAAATGGTGAGGAATGAAGTATTATGGGAAAGGAGCCAACAACAGCCATTGGAACAACAAATTAAGCGAAGAAAATGGGGCTGGATATGTTATACGCTGCGGAAGCACAGTCTAACATAGCCAGCCAGGCTCTTACATAGTATTCTCAGGGGAAAAGAGAGAGAGGTAGACTCAAAAATACGTGGAGAAAAGAATATGAGAAGTATTTAACATTAAATAAATACACCAGGATAGAGGCAGAAAGAGCAGCCCAGGACCATCCACGCTAGCGAGATTATGTCGATGTCCTCTGCACTGAGAGGAGCAACAGGCTGTGAATGATTGAAAAAAGTCAGGTGTATGGATTGTCTTCTTCTTCGTACGTTGTCAGGCGTCAACTTGTATTTTTTCGAAAAAAGCAGTGGTCATCCTGAGGCTGTCGACACTGCCATAGAGCCTGTCTAGTGTTGCCACTGGTGATGGCCACATCTGCTTTCTCTGATCTTCGTATGTCGGGCAGTTTTGCAGCAAATGTTCAGCGGTCATTTTCCCGGTGCCACACGAGCATTCGTCAGTGCCGCCTATCTTCAGTTTATTGAATAGGTGGTACCTCAGTCTATTGTGGCCTGTGCGCAGTCTGAAGACCACGACCTGCTCTTTTCTGTTCAACTGGTAATAGGCATCATTTTGTGTAGCCAGTATGTTCTGTTTCCCATTTGGTCATGTATCTAGCTCTAATAAGCCTTTTTGACTCTTCGTAGGTCACACTAGGGTCTGGTTGTGGTAGTCTTGCACCTTCTTTTGCCAGTCTGTCTGCCTCCTCGTTGCCTTGGATGTTACAGTGGGATGGAACCCACTGTACCACTACTCTTTTTGGTGCGGAGTGCTGGCACAGTTGACAGAGTACTGCCCTTAAATCATTAAGTTCAGTATTTTTCTGGCTTTTTAGTGCTGTGACTACGGCCAGGGCATCTGTAAACAGGACTATATGGCTTTCATTTCCTTTGCCTGTCACCATTTCTTGTACTGCAGCCCTCAGTGCCTCTGTCTCCGCTCTGAAATTGATGTGTATTTTCCAGTTGCCACTGACAGTGTTATTTTTCTACCATTTGGTAGGCTCAGGAATACCCCTGCCCCTCCATTCTGTGTTGTGTTTGTTACAGAACCGTTGGTGAATGCATGGGTCCAGTCCATGCTTGGGTAGTTTTTTGTTATGTACCTTAGGGTTATATCTCTTTTTTTGTTTTCAGTCTGGCTGTTCTTTTTTCCAATACCTGGTATATTTTCTACCACGTCTGGAAATATATGCTGACTCCAGGTAGGTTTGCGTACAGTAGAGATGGGCTTTGGTGTTGTTAATGCATTCATAGGGTCTTCACTCATCTTTGCTTTGGCTATTTCTGGTGTATGGATTGGATAATGATGCTAAGAAATCAAACAAAAACTATGATAATTAGCAATATAGACTCTCAGAACATGTCAACAGAGTTTCTCCTGTCCTGGAAAAATGAATATGGAAGATACAAAATGGAAATCAAGAAAGAATTAGGAATGGACAAATCTGTTGTCACCAACATGTCATATATTGACATCCAAACAAGTCAATCAAAAATTTTTAAGGAGTCCTCTGATGTTACATATTTTCTTCTTTATGTGTAGTATAGAAACTTGGGCAATGAGCAAACAGTTGGAGAGGATAATTGATGTCTAAGAAACGTGAATATATAAAAGAATTGGGCGCACCTCCTGCAAAGAAAATAACATGAATAAGGAAATTCTGAACTAAATAGGGGTGCAAAGAGAATTGATGAACCAAGTCGGACAGTTAAGATATCTTGGTGACATATGTAAAAGAGATATACAACCTTTTCTGAAAACAATACTGGTGGGACAATTTGCCAGAGATAAACAACACCACTACAAGTGGGAAGAAAGCATCTGGAGCACAGGGAAAAGCTGGGCAGATTTCATCATCAAAGCAAGCGTCAGAGGGCATTGTATATCCATTGTGTTTGACATTGTTGAAGATGGCACTTCAACTGAAGTCTTTCAGCCACACCTTTCTCTGTCACAACACACTTTTCCCCACTTGTCACCGCAAGGGTGAACAGTAGTTTATGCAAGAGCTTAGTTAATTTGGTTTGCTGTTTTTGTTTATGCTGTTCTCTCTCTTGTCCAGTCCCTAATAAAGACCTTTTGGTTGAAAGGCCACTTAACATCTGTTACTGTTGTAATTCACAACAGCTTGTTAACCTTGTTTGTGTTTGACTTTGTTTTGAGACTTGGTGCAGTCCTTCCTTTACTAGATTTATTCACAGGATGAAATATTACTCTTTAACTTAATCCATTTAGTTCCCATTGGAGCATAGGACCATAGCAGATGCTCTTGATATATTTTGATGTTGTGTTAGTTCTCATTGTTCCTCACCAGGTGTTATTTGACCTCCCCACTCATTGCTTAAAAATAAAATCCTAGCTTCACACTGCACTGTTATTGCCAATATGAACCCTTTATTCCTTACTCCTATACATTTTCTGCTGATCCCAGTAATAAAACAATTACATGCTATCAATATTTTTTTTGCAACTCACAGCAAAGGTAGTTGGTTCGGTCAGAGGTAGCAACTTGCTCTAGTCTACCATGCTGTATATGGGTACCTGATTTACATTTAGGGAAGGGAAAGCGATAAGGAAAATAACGACACAAACAACTGAGATCTAATACTGTACTTAATCCCTGATGGCAGTTGGAGATATGCACTTACCTGACATTACTTGTCCTTACTGAGACTATGTGTACTTACCTGAGATTACCTTTATCTACCTGAGACTGCTTTTAATTGCATGAAATTAATACCTTTATTTACCTGAGACTATCTGTAATTACCTGAGACTACTATTACTTGAAATTATCCGTAATTACCTGAAACTACTATTGCTTACTTGAAATTATCCATAATTAACTGAGACTACTATTCCTTATCTAAAATTATCCGTAATTACCCTAATACTGCTATTACTTATTTGAAACTGTAATTGCCTGAGTAGACTTGTACGTACTTGCGACCAAGTTTATTTTATTTAGCTATGACTGCCTGTACTTACGTGCGACTGCTTGTACTTACCTACGACTGACTGTACTTACCTGTGATTGGCTGTACTTACCTGTGACTGCCTGTATTTACTTGTAACTGCCTGTACTTACCTATGAATGTCTGTACTTACGTGCGACTGCCTGTACTTACCTATGAACGTCTGTACTCATATGCGACTAACTGCACTTACCTGCGACTGCCTGTACTTACCTACGACTGCCTATACTTACCTATGACTGTACTTACCTGCGACTGCCTGTACTCACCTGTGACTGCCTGCACTTACCTGTGACTGCCTGCACTTATCTGCGACTGCCTGCACTTACCTGTGACTGCCTGTACTTATCTGCGACTGACTGTACTTGCCTATGACTGACTACACGTGCGTACTTAAGGCTATCCATACTTACTTGAGACTCTACTTACAGGACACTACCTTTACTAACCTGTTGTCTCTGCCCCCTCTACTTACCAGACTACCTTTACAAACCTGTTGTCTCTGCCCCCTCTACTTACCAGAGACTACCTTTACAAACCTGTTGTCTCTGCCCCCTCTACTTACCAGAGACTACCTTTACAAACCTGTTGTCTCTGCCCCTCTACTTACCAAAGACTACCTTTATTAACCTGTAGTCTCTGCTCGGGTGCCTAAGTAACTAACATGCTAGAGCGCTGGCTTTCCTCGACGAATGTACTGATTGAGTTGCAAGTACTGTCATGCTCCATTCACCCAGCTGTAAATGGTTAGCTGACTTTCTGTTGCGGAAAGAAAGCCAGCGAGGAAGGGAACTGGTCACCATACACGAGAAACAGATGTATCCTATTACAATGAAGTTTCTAACACTTTATTCAATGTCTGCCCTGGTGGTGATAATTGGCACCAAGTGAAGCATCGGGCCACCACTACAGCCGGTCCCTTATGTGAAGCCTGTACCCAAGTGGTGGTTCCAACAGCAATTATTTAATATGACAAGGCTGCTAGCCGAATGCTCCCTACTTTAGCTGCCTTTAATGGCATGTTTGCAAGTTCAAGGTGGTCCTATTCCTTACAACCCATAACGCATCTTTGGTACCGCCTTAAAAGGAGTCTGACCTCACTCAGAAATGGCCACTCCTAGTCAAATCACCAACTTGTTCAGCGGCTTTATAGGCGACATACAGGAAAGCCCAATTTGTCTGGGCATTATTTGTCCAAAGTGTACGTAGGTCTATTCTATTTCGACTTTTTTTCTGAGCTTTTTCACAAATTGAAGGGGATGTCATTTGGGATTACAGAGGTGAAAGTGGGGGCTTGTTTTCAGTGCTGGAATCTATCGACAGAATTGTAGGATATAATGTAGCAGTAACGATGATGTTCTGAGACGGTCGTGCATTATCTAGCCGAAGTCATTCTTAACTGGACTTCCGGCTGTCTTCGTGGAAAATTAGTTGGGGTTTGTCATCCCTACCTCGTTGGCCAAGCTACTGTAATACACCCTATATTCAGACGACGAGAGGGGATGTAGCTTGCACGGTCCCATTCTACCCTCACTAACAAGGTGTGCAAGGGTGCACGCCGACGCTAGTTTGTGCACTCAGATAGCAATATACAATTTTGAAGTGTGTTCACACATTTGGACAATCTCGCGCTCCAAACCTTAGCATCAATCGTCACTCAAGTTTGAACCATTCATTCATTTCCGCAATCACTGACGAGATTCAATCACAGCTTATTTGGTAACATAGTCACGTAAGAGATCGTGTTGATCATCCTATCGATCGCTGACCAAACACGTCTAGAACTGTCTGTCAGATATAGAGGGGCGTGGCTGCAGCAAGTAAGGGAGGTCACTAGCCGCAGACACACATCCATGTTACACAGTTATTATTTGTATAGTTGTGTCCACAATAACAAGGACACGTGTGTATATTGACCCGTCAAGAATACAACTGACGTCATGGTACGTGCGCCAAGATAGGTTTAGTCCACGGTATCGACATGCTTAAGTCCACCCAGATGTTGAAAGGTACCCGACTGACAATTATAGAAAAAATGTACATTTCAGACCTGCAGATATTTGAACGAGTGACCTGGCCTGAACTAATGTTTCAGTGTTTGTCACATATATGAAGTTTTCTCTCATGAAATTTATTCTCTAGACCGTGTCTCGCCGACCTCGTGTCTTTGTTTTACAATTAACGTCTTTCTTATTGCATTCAACATCTTGTCTCATCTCTTATTCGTTTGTCTTCCAGCGTATAAATGGTGTATCTTTCTCTGCCTCGTTAATTGTCAGTCTTTCTTTGTCTTATCTTTGTTGTTGTCTTTATCTATCTTTCATTGTCTCTTTCTCTGTCTCATTAATTGTCTTTCTTTGTCGCATTACTGTTACGGCTGTCTCCACCTCATTAATTCTCGATGTCTTGTTACGTCTCAATAATTTCTTTGTTTTCTCTTAATTTCCCCATTTAGATCTCCTTATCACCTGCTTTTTTTCCCTGACATAATTCTGCACCTCAACACTCTTGTGTCCCTGCAGTCGTGGTTTCTAGAACAATGTATTTGAGATGATGAGGTTACTAGCCACATACACAACATAGGAAAACTAGTTCGAGTCCAAAATTTGGGTTTCAGAATTACCATTGGGGCATTGAAAAACACTCCTGTCACAGAGCTGTGAAGAACAGCAAATATTGAGCCCCTCGAATTAAGGAGGAAATGCAAATCCCTTACTCAGTTTGAAAACTAAAGCAGCTACCTGATCACCCTCTACACCAGAAGTTCTAAGAGAGAGAAAAAAAACCCATACTAAGGAATAAATAGCCCCAACTACATGGCCATAAAAATCCATAGAAAACACGCATACATCACGGAAGCCGAAAGCCAAAAGTGCAAAGCACTCATTCTAGAACCTTGGTCACGGAGCCAAGACAAGGCCAAAATAATGTTGAAGGTTCCATGGATAACAAAGAAAAGTGAACAGTCAGCAACAGAACAAAACATCCACTTTCTGCAGGATATCAAGAAACAGTGCCATATCAACTCTTGGACACGTGTGCACACAGATGGATCGGCCTCACTGAGCGATACATAAGAGAGGCAGCGAAATCAACATTGCATACCCCGATGGCGACATAGAAAATCAGTCCATACCAGAATGAGAAACTTGTACCAGCAGGAGAGACTTGTACCAGCAGGAGAGACTTGTACCAGCAGGAGAGACTTGTACCAGCAGGAGAGACTTGTACCAGCAGGACAGACTTGTACCAGCAGGAGAGACTTGTACCAGGTTCAGAACTCAAACAACAGCTGTTCATGCAGCAATTCAGATTCTTATCAGCCAAAACATAACTTCCAGGACCACGGTTATTGTAAGAGACTTCAGGAGTGTACTCCAAGCCATCTCAAGGCCCGCCTCCCCCTCACGATAGACTCGCACGAAATACAACATAGGATTGCTGTATAAAAAAAACAGATTTAGTCCTACAGTGGATTCCGGCTCACTATGGGATCCCTGGAAACGAGAAAGCAGATGAACTCGCAGAAGCCAGAAATGGCAGCACGCAGGCTATCCACCCAAAGAGCTATAACGAATCAAAGACCACCATCAAATGATCTACGAGGATTGAATGGAGAGACCAGCACAAAAATACGAGCCAGAAAATGACAGCACATACAAACTTGGTAGTGATGGGCAGACAAAGATCTTCGGACTCAGAACGGAACATTGTAGACTCAAGGCCCACCTCCACAGAATGGGTCTCAAGAGACACCGCCACGTGTGATTGTGGAGCACCCAAGCAAACCTCAGAACATATTCTGCAGGAATGCCCTACCTAAACAGACCAAACAGGGGCAGTCTGGCTTGGGGAAACGACCATGCTCAAATAGCTGTGGAGGACCAGCGAAGACTTGGAATGCACAGTCTCTTCCGTGAACCTCACCGGATTAGAAGCATGGCATCAGTTGATCGAAGAAGAAGTCACCTTTTACATCATGTTGGAAGGTTACAGTGATCCTATGCTTTGCTCTTCGGTACCCACACGAGAAGTAGTAGGTCACATTAATTTATATCCCATTGTCCCTAACTATAACCCGTCCAGTGTCATTCGGATTGTGCGTGGTTGTCATTGTGACATAGCCAGTGTCATTTGGGTTGTAAGCGGTTGTCATTGTGACATAACCAGTGTCATTTGGTTTGTACGTAGTTGGTCATTGTGACATAGCCAGTGTCATTCGGGTTGTACATAGTTGTCACATAATCATGATGAATTTTGGTTCCCTGTGAAGCATACGACCACAGCTACAGGTGACATCACTACATGAAGTCTGTATCCGATTATTAAACTGGGATTTTGTCAATTACAATAGTTGTTCATGAGGACATTACTCGCCCATTGCACATTCCTCGTTAGTCGCCCTTTACGACCTTTACTTGGAAGATTACAGCTCTATTCTCAACTCGGGAGCGACTAGTTAAAGGAAAAGGTAGCGCCATAGTTGTCCGAGATGAAGAGGCGTCATTATACTAGGTCACAGCTTTTTAATGAAGTGGGTTCTCCTTCGTGTCATGTGTGTTGTTTTTTTGTGTCGCTAATGAAGACCTTTAGGTCGTGAATTAGATTGTGTACATGCTCTTCTAAAGCAGTACCCGAACCATACTTTCCATTTATGTTTCATATGTATTTTGACTCCCTCTCTCCCTTCCCGCCAACCATTACCATGTCATTGTGTTAACTCTCTCTCTCCCTTCCCGCCAACCATTACCATGTCATTGTGTTAACTCTCTCTCTCCCTTCCCGCCAACCATTACCATGTCATTGTGTTAACTCTCTCTCTCCCTTCCCGCCAACCATTACCATGTCATTGTGTTAACTCTCTCTCTCCCTTCCCGCCAACCATTACCATGTCATTGTGTGAACTCTCTCTCTCCCTTCCCGCCAACCATTACCATGTCATTGTGTTAACTCTCTCTCTCCCTTCCCACCAACCATTACCATGTCATTGTGTGAACTCTCTCTCTCCCTTCCCGCCAACCATTACCATGTCATTGTGTTAACTCTCTCTCTCCCTTCCCGCCAACCATTACCATGTCATTGTGTTACTCTGCTCTGAGACAACCATAACTTGCCTACAGTGCTCTCCTCATTACAAGAGAGCTGGAGAAACACGTTCCGATGATCAATGACAAGTTTATGAGACTCACACAATAGGATCACGTGCTTCTGTGATAACGACGACGACCATAACCAAATCAATACGAGGTCGCACCACTCTCACATGTAGGGCCAGTGTTACCAGTAGACAGTTGCATAGGGCCCAGGCCTTGAGGGCTGTAGACTGACACTCTCACATGTAGGGCCAGTGTTACCAGTAGACAGTTGCCTATGGCCCAGGCCTTGAGGGCTGTAGACTGACACTCTCACATGTAGGGCCAGTGTTACCAGTAGACAGTTACCTAGGGCCCAGGCCTTGAGGGCTGTAGAGTGCCAATGTGTTCAGATCGGGATGAATCCGAATAATGAAAAGAAATATGAGCAACAAAATAAGTTGACAACATAGCCTGATACAAAGCATGTTTGGGTGCGCGTACCTCGCCTTGTCTGGGACACAACATAGCCTCAGACACAACATAGTCTCAGACACAACATAGTCTCAGACACAACATAACCTCAGACACAACATAGCATGATACCAAGCCTGTTAGGCTGTCTCAGACACAATATAGAAGTCTGAGACACAACATAGCCTCAGACACAACATAGCTTCAGACACAATATAACCTACCCTGACACCAGCCATGTTTGCAGCTAGCCGTTCTCTCTTGTAATGTGTTCCCTGCCAACCTTGTACGTTACAATTCGGTCATTTCGTTTTCCATTAACATTTTATTTGCACAAAACTCAATTTTGTCAAGGGACAACGGCCAACCGATTGGTAGGCAATTGCACCTGAAGATAAATAAGCTGCCCCTCCCTCACCCCGTTATTGACACGCCTCAGCTGAAGATTTGAACCTGATATACCGTTTGGGAAAAACAGGCCGAAAGGAAGGGAACTGGCTGTCTCAAGTTGAGGCCTCGCACAATGAAGTCTTAAACACTTCATCCCCACCAGCAGTACTATAGCACTACTTTTCCTTTACTTAACTAGTTGCTGCCATATACCCCTCTATGGCAGAAGACTTTCAAACACACGGGCTTCACACACCACTATTCACACATGAAAAAACCGTGTTCAGAATAATCTTTTCGATTTGAAAGAGCTCTATAAACAATACCAATTTATGCTGGAATACAAGCCAATTTTAGATTCGATACCCCATTTATGCTGGAATACAAGCCAATTTTAGATTCGATACCCCATTTATGCTTGAATACAAGCCAATTTTAGAATCGATACTTAATTTATGACGTAATACAAAAAATGTTCTCGAATTGTTAGCCCATCTTTGATAAATTGAATAAAATAAAATATAATTCATGTTGGTGGTGGTTAGGGGGTGGTGTCCACGAGTGTCATTGTGTCGTCTCCTTGCGACAGCCAGTGGGGATGGCAGATCAATTCATTGAGGAGATTAGAAGGATTTCTTGTGATGGTTACATAGGTTCTTCTCGTCTGTTATTGCTGTGGGTGATGGCAAGCTTCACGTGACTGCCGGAGGCGACGTGCTGTTGATGGATAGAACGGCGGTGGTGGAATGGGAATACAGTTTGAAGGAGGATTGAAATTGTAGGCAATGAGCAATGGGACATTGCGAAAGAGATAGAGAAAGAGATAGAGAAAGAGATAGAGAAAGATATATACAATGATGAGAATTACAGGGAGTAAGGAAGAGTTAGTGTGTGTGTGTGTGTGTGAGAGAGAGAGAACATGACGAGACTTACTCGCCTCTTACGTCATGGCATGCTGTCATGGCAGGGCCACATTCCTTGTCTCTGTCATACTGTCGCCAGAATTGACATGCCCAAGGAATAATCAGGTGTGATTGCTTCTTTAGTCGTCACGCAAGATAGCCTTAACTCCGATATACAATCTATCCTTGCCGAGGTTTTGAACTTGTTTCCACTTGGTCAGGAAACGGATATACTAACCGCTTGACCACCCTCTTCTCGCTAAGGACAACACAAATGAACAGATGTACCTGGTCTAAACAATAAAAATGCTAACAGAGTAATAGTGTCCCTTATCTACTAGGTCAAGTCAGTAAATAGGTTATAAATGGCTGTTTGAAAGGAAACTGATATTATTGCAATGCCTTATTTCTCAAAATAATTTCCATCAACGTTGATACACTTATCCCATCGGTCTATCAGTGAACCAAAACCTGCAGCATAGAAGTCTTTGTTCCGCTGTCTGAGCCACGTTTGTACTTCACTCTCAACCATTTTTGGTTGAACTAAGGAAGAAATGCAGAATATCTTCTTCTTTTTCTTACGCTGTCAGACGTCGACCTTTATTTTTTCGAAAAAAGCAGCGGTCATCCTGAGGCTGTCGACACTGCCATAGAGCTTGTCTAGTGTTGCCACTGGTGATGGCCACATCTGCTTTCTGTGGTCCTCGTATATCGGGCAGTTTTGCAGCAGATGTTCAGCGGTCATCTTCCCGGTACCACACGGGCATTCGTCAGTGCCACCTATCTTCAATTTGTTGAATAGGTGGTACCTCAGTCTATTGTGGCCAGTGCGAAGTCTGAAGACCACGTCCTGCTCTCTTCTGTTCAACTAGTAATAGGCATGGTTTTTTGTGTAGCCAGTATGTTCCGTTTCCCATTTGGTCATGTATCTAGCTCTAATAAGCCGTTTTGACTCTTCGTATGTCACACTAGTATCTGGTTGTGGTAGTCTTGCACCTTCTTTTGCCAGTCTGCCTGCCTTCTTGTTGCCTTGGATGTTACAGTGGGATGGAACCCACTGTACCACTACTCTTTTTGGTGCGGACTGCTGGCATAGTTGACAGAGTACTGCCCTTAAATCATTAAGTTCAGTATTTTTCTGGCTTTTTAGTGCTGTGACTACGGCCAGGGCATCTGTGAGCAGGACTATATGACTTTCATTCCTTTTACTTGTCACCATTTCTTCTACTGCAGCCCTCAGTGCCTCTGTCTCCGCTCTGAAATTGCTTGTGTATTTTCCGGTTGCCACTGACAGTGTTATTTTTCTACCATTTGGTAGGCCCAGGAATACCCAAGCCTCTCCCTTCTGTGTTGTGTTTGTGACAGAACTGTCGGTGTATGCATGGGTCCAGTCCATGCTTGGGTAGTTTTCCGTTATGTACCTCATGGTTGTTTCTCTTCTTTCTTTTTCAGTCTGGCTGTTTTTGTTTCCAATACCTGGTATATTTTCTACCACCTCTGGAAATTTATGCTGCCTCCAGGTAGGTTTTCGTACAGTAGGGATGGGCTTTGGTGTTGTTAGTGCGTTCATAGGGTCTTCATACATCTTTGTTTTGGCTATTTCTGCAAAGTTTCTCCGCTTTAGTTTCCCATTTTCAAATCTATTTAGTCTCTGATGCATTGGGTGGTTTATCAGTCTTCTGAATTTCTCTGCTTGCTGCTGGGCTCTGCAGTCTCTTCTGTCGGTCATGGATTGGAGTTTTGTAATCTTTTCAAGTTCTACAATTGGCGTTGACTTCATGCCTCCTGTTATAACTCTCATGGCTTGGTTTTGAAGTTTGTTAATTTTATCAAAGTTCGCCTTTGCTGCTGTTGTCCATGCCGCAATGCCATACTCGAGAACTGGTCTCACTCTTCCAGTGTACAGTTTCTTTAGAAATGCAGAATATGAATGAAGATAATGACGGAAATATTTGGGTGGGGCAGTGGGGGCATTGACTGGAGAGAGAGATAGAGAGTAGTCGAGCTGCGGATAATGTCTGCCATGTGTTCAGCAATAATGTAGGCCTATCGGTTTAAACCAGAAGGGACTGCAATCTGCGCCAATAAGTGACAAAAATAGGTTTCCAAATTAGACGCCGGCTTATGGTCCTTTCCCCTAGCGGGATAAAGTGCGTTGTCTGATCTATAAATACCTTATTGGTCTTGTCTGGAAAACATGTTTTTATCTTCCTGACATGAGGAGAAAGCTTTTAACAAGCAGGTGCAGGTTTCAGTCAGCCCCGGTAACTGACAAGTGAGTCTGTGTGGACAAGCAGGTTTTGTTCCTCATCTTTATTATGCTGTCCGGTGAACCCTAGCAATAGGAAGTAATACCGTGACGATAGTTATTGATGATGGAGAAACGGGGTGGTCGAACTGTTAGGATACCGGATTTCTAGTCAGAAGGTCACGAGTTTAAATCCCGGAAAGGGCATACGTTTTAAAAAGAAAAATGAGGTGAACTATAACATCTAGCATTCACACTTCGCCGCAACTTAAAGAGCAAGTGACTTTATGTCTTCAACAATAACAATTCCCGGATAGATCACTGTGCTGAGATAACATAATGGGATCAAGATGCTGAGCAGGGCATTCGACCAAATTAGGGTAAGTGAACCAAAGCTGGCTGCTAGCGTCATTGTCAGCGAACCAGAGCTTACTGTTAGCGTCAGGGTAAGCCAACCAGACCCGAGCAGTGCATTAACTGTAGCGGTCAGTGATCCAAAGCTGTCTGCTAGCGTCAGGGTCAGCCAACCAGAGCTGGCTGCTAGCGTCAGGGTCAGCCAACCAGAGCTGACTGATAGCGTCAGGGTCAGCCAACCAGAGCTGGCTGCTAGCGTCAGGGTCAGCCAACCAGAGCTGACTGATAACGTCAGGGTCAGCCATCCAGAGCTGGCTGCTAGCGTCAGGGGCAGCGAACCAGAGCTGGCTGCTAGCGTCAGGGTCAGCCAACCAGAGCTGGCTGCTAGCGTCAGGGTCAGCCAACCAGAGCTGAGCAGCGCATTAGCTGTAGCAATCAGTGGCCCAAAGCTGTTTGCTAGCGTCAGGGTCAGCCAACCAGAGCTGACTGCTAGCGTCAGGGTCAGCGAACCAGAGCTTACTGTTAGCGTCAGGGTCAGCCAACCAGAGCTGAGCAGTGCATTAACTGTAGCGACCCAAAGCTGACTGCAAGCGACAGGACCAGAGCTGCCAGGACCTTTCTACTATTGTTGTTCTTAGTATTCTAACTGATTAGTAAGCCTAGCATACCTTACAGCCTAGACTTAGCTCAGCCATAGTGTAGACTTGCTCATCTATTTGAATTATTTCTAATCCGACTTCTAGAAAACAACGTATTTTATATTTAAACCACATAGAAACACTACAATAAACATTATAGCACATTAATATCCACTTAATCACAAAGAAATATAATGAGTACACGAATACGTCATGTTTGTAAACAAACTGGTGCGCCAATGCTGTTGGTGGCACCATGGCGCTCAGTGTACGTAACTTCGAAGAATGAATTGTAACTCTGGGGTATGGAGGTAATGCAGAAATGTTCCTTATGTCGAAGCGACGCACCACGGGGGTAAGACCGTGTAGGTAAGTCTCTAACACTTCCTCTACGAGGGCAGTGTATGCTGTGGTCACCTTGACCTCCCTCGCGCGGTGATTTTTTCTGTGTGGGGCGGGGGGTGGACTTCTTTATTACATATCCTTAACAATCCTCCAGATAGACAGACCCCGGCAATGTGAATAGACACATCCATGATAGTATTAGATGAATTAATCTGCCATTGTCGCCCCCTCTTCTACTCGCTTTTGGGAGTTTTAGAAGTGTTTTTTTTTCTATGCTTGTAAACGAGAATGAAAAAACACCATTTGGTAGGATGGTTACATTTCTCATCTTCGACTGGATGGAGGCTAACACCGTGCTCTTTGCGATTGTTACTGCCATGGGTTCTGTTATGTGCATGTCGTTTACACAGTATCTCCGATTTTATGGTTATCTCTGATTGAACTATGTGTCAATCTCACCCGCATTGAGACCAGGCGACGCTGGAAAATTGCGGGATTCGAACAACCACCTTTTCGCGATTTCGTTCATCCGTTTTTTGTTTGAGAGTCGAGCGCCATACCTCTCACATAATTGCTTATGCTGTGCACATTAAACATTCACTGGAGCGTGTCTGGCAATGCTGGCTGCACACGGGTTTGGAGTAATTGATTGAAAGTTTGAGACACACGTAATGATGATCAATCTGTCAGTGATTGTTGTAGATACCCGGCCTGTCGTCTTTGATGGTTGAGTGGTGAAATAACTGAGGTATCAGCTCCCAGAAGCCGCTGAAAGTGCGAGGTGTTAAACTTGCCATGTCAAGTATCGGATCAGTGCTGTTGAACTCCTCAACGAATGTTGTCGTCGTCCTGGCCTCTTACAAAGCATAGAGCGACAACTGTTGTTGACTAATGTTATCGTCGTCCTGGCCTCTTACAAAGCATAGAGCGACAACTGTTGTTGACTAATGTTATCGTCGTCCTGGCCTCTTACAAAGCATAGAGCGACAACTGTTGTTGACTAATGTTATCGTCGTCCTGGCCTCTTACAAAGCATAGAGCGACAACTGTTGTTGACTAATGTTATCGTCGTCCTGGCCTCTTACAAAGCATAGAGCGACAACTGTTGTTGACTAATGTTATTGTGTTGGCTTGTAGTGATAGTTTTTAGCCCCATCTTGGTGTCACATAATGAGGTTGTTAGCCCAAAGATAACTATCATTAGTAGTTTCTGCGACATGTTTGAAAGACAAAGTTACCGAGTTCAGTATACCCAGCTGTAACCCGTTACTTGATGTACACCTAGCGGAGATAAAGCGGTGTGTGGAGGAACTGGTCGGATACCTAATCACATACAAGCTGAAAATGAGTACAATACAGTCTATAACTTCATCCTCGATAGCAGTGTCTGAAACTGTCCTAGTGGACGCTCAGAAAACATGGTAGCCATTGTGGGCCAGGACTTGACAGTGGACTAAGCTCGTGGTCTTGTTTGCTGTCCCATCATCAGCACACGGAATGGCTATTTTTGGCTGGTTTAGATTTGCTCAAGAAACTGTGCCCATGAAAATTTGATTATAAGAATATTGTTCAGTTTTATCACATACATTTGCTCTCTCCTCCTATATGTTTTTCTTTACATTATTTCTCTCCCTCCTACCGCCTTTTGTCTCTCACTCACAGATGTATGCGCTCTCTCTCACACCCTTGCACGAGCTCTCTCTCTCTCTCTCTCTCACATTCACTATGTATCTCTCACTCCAGTTGTCACTCATATACTCTCGCTCTCTCTCTTTGCCTCAGTCCCTCCTTCCCACAATGCATATTTCACCCTCTAGATCTGGAATAATCTCACATGACATAGTTATCCCCACTTATCTCCCGTCTACGATAGCGCCCCCTCCCCCACACCTCCCCAGATAGTTATCCCCACTTATCTCCCGTCTACGATAGCGCCCCCTCCCCCACACCTCCCCAGATAGTTATCCCCACTTATCTCCCGTCTACGATAACCGCCCCCCTCCCACACCTCCCCAGATAGTTATCCCCACTTATCACCCGTCTACGATAGCGCCCCCTCCCCCACACCTCCCCAGATAGTTATCCCCACTTATCTCCCGTCTACGATAGCGCCCCCTCCCCCACACCTCCCCAGATAGTTATCCCCACTTATCTCCCGTCTACGATAACCGCCCCCCTCCCACACCTCCCCAGATAGTTATCCCCACTTATCACCCGTCTACGATAGCGCCCCCTCCCCCACACCTCCCCAGATAGTTATCCCCACTTATCTCCCGTCTACGATAACCGCCCCCCCCCCTCCCAGACCTCCCCAGATAGTTATCCCCACTTATCACCCGTCTACGATAGCGCCCCCTCCCCCACACCTCCCCAGATAGTTATCCCCACTTATCTCCCGTCTACGATAGCGCCCCCTCCCCCACACCTCCCCAGATAGTTATCCCCACTTATCTCCCGTCTACGATAACCGCCCCCCTCCCACACCTCCCCAGATAGTTATCCCCACTTATCACCCGTCTACGATAGCGCCCCCTCCCCCACACCTCCCCAGATAGTTATCCCCACTTATCTCCCGTCTACGATAACCGCCCCCCCCCTCCCAGACCTCCCCAGATAGTTATCCCCACTTATCACCCGTCTACGATAGCGCCCCCTCCCCCACACCTCCCCAGATAGTTATCCCCACTTATCTCCCGTCTACGATAGCGCCCCCTCCCCCACACCTCGCCAGATAGTTATCCCCACTTATCACCCGTCTACGATAACCGCCCCCTCCCCCACACCTCCCCAGATAGTTATCCCCACTTATCTCCCGTCTGCGATAGCGCTCCCTCCCCAACACCTCCCCAGATAGTTATCCCCACTTATCACCCGTCTACGATAGCGCCCATCCCCCACACCTCCCCAGATAGTTATCCCCACTTATCTCCCGTCTACGATAGCGCCCCCCACACCTCCCCAGATAGTTATCCCCACTTATCACCCGTCTGCGATAGCGCCCCCTCCCCCACACCTCCCCAGATAGTTATCCCCACTTATCACCCGTCTACGATAGCGCCCCCTCCCCCACACCTCCCCAGATAGTTATCCCCACTTATCACCCGTCTACGATAGCGCCCCCCACACCTCCCCAGATAGTTATCCCCACTTATCACCCGTCTACGATAGCGCCCCCCACACCTCCCCAGATAGTTATCCCCACTTATCACCCGTCTACGATAGCGCCCCCTCCTCCACACCTCCCCAGATAGTTATCCCCACTTATCACCCGTCTACGATAGCGCCCCCCACACCTCCCCAGATAGTTATCCCCACTTATCACCCGTCTACGATAGCGCCCCCTCCCCCACACCTCCCCAGATAGTTATCCCCACTTATCACCCGTCTACGATAGCGCCCCCTCCCCCACACCTCCCCAGATAGTTATCCCCACTTATCTCCCATCTACGATAGCGCGCCCCCCCCCCCCCCCCCCACACCTCCCCATATAGTTATCCCCACTTATCTCCCGTCTACGATAGCGCCCCCCCCCCCCCACACCTCCCCATATAGTTATCCCCACTTATCTCCCGTCTACGATAGCGCCCCCCCCCCCCACACCTCCCCATATAGTTATCCCCACTTATCTCCCGTCTACGATAGCGCCCCCCCCCACACCTCCCCATATAGTTATCCCCACTTATCTCCCGTCTACGATAGCGCCCCCCTCCCACACCTCCCCAGACAGTTTCTCGCCAACATGACATGTAATGAAGTTTGTCAATTATTAAGTGTCCCTGATTGTCGGCTGGGCAGAAACACCTGAGGTAGCGTGGGCCCATGTCGTCACTGTCTGTGACCAGATATGTCAGATTGTCTCCTGATCGATTTTGTGTTGGATCGGTTGCTGTCAACACTTTGCTGTCGTGTTTCTGGAGTCATTTAGTGGCAGTCCTTGTTTAGATAGTCGACACTGATGTTGTTGTGACGGGTATGTGAAGATTGATGAAGTCTCCAGCTACACCTGGAGTTTGCGTATGTGCTCTAATTTTCTTGGTTGCAGCGGCGAAACTGGCACACACATTCTTCGTACCGCCGGATTGTATTTCATTCTAGGTTGCCGTCGCTCGGCTCTCAATCTCCCGATGCTGCTTGAAAAGAAACACGATAGTTTGTTTCTGAAGGGTTTCATCTCCGTGGCTAGAACTCATAACGACATATGTTCGAGTAATGTTACTATCTGACCATGTTACTATCTGATCATGTTACTATCTGACCATGTTCGGGTAATGTTACTATCTGTTCATGTTCGGGTAATGTTACTATCTGACCATGTTCGGGTAATGTTACTATCTGACCATGTTCGGGTAATGTTACTATCTGATCATGTTCGGGTAATGTTACTATCTGATCATGTTCGGGTAATGTTACTATCTGTTCATGTTCGGGTAATGTTACTATCTGACCATGTTCGGGTAATGTTACTATCTGTTCATGTTCGGGTAATGTTACTATCTGACCATGTTCGGGTAATGTTACTATCTGACCATGTTTGGGTAATGTTACTATCTGATCATGTTACTATCTGATCATGTTCGGGTAATGTTACTATCTGACCATGTTACTATCTGATCATGTTCGGGTAATGTTACTATCTGATCATGTTCGGGTAATGTTACTATCTGACCATGTTACTATCTGATCATGTTCGGGTAATGTTACTATCTGATCTTGTTCGGGTAATGTTACTATCTGATCATGTTACTATCTGATCATGTTACTATCTGATCATGTTCGGGTAATGTTACTATCTGATCATGTTTGGGTAATGTTACTATCTGATCATGTTCGGATAATGTTACTATCTGATCATGTTTGGGTAATGTTACTATCTGATCATGTTACTATCTGATCATGTTCGGGTAATGTTACTATCTGATCATGTTCGGGTAATGTTACTATCTGATCATGTTTGGGTAATGTTACTATCTGATCATGTTACTATCTGATCATGTTCGGGTAATGTTACTATCTGATCATGTTACTATCTGATCATGTTCGGGTAATGTTACTATCTGATCATGTTCGGGTAATGTTACTATCTGATCATGTTACTATCTGATCATGTTCGGGTAATGTTACTATCTGATCATGTTCGGGTAATGTTACTATCTGATCATGTTACTATCTTATCATGTTACTATCTGATCATGTTTGGGTAATGTTACTATCTGATCATGTTACTATCTGATCATGTTCGGGTAATGTTACTATCTGATCATGTTACTATCTGATCATGTTTGGGTAATGTTACTATCTGATCATGTTACTATCTGATCATGTTCGGATAATGTTACTATCTGATCATGTTCGGGTAATGTTACTATCTGATCATGTTACTATCTGATCATGTTCGGGTAATGTTACTATCTGATCATGTTACTATCTGATCATGTTCGGGTAATGTTACTATCTGATCATGTTACTATCTGATCATGTTTGGGTAATGTTACTATCTGATCATGTTACTATCTGATCATGTTCGGGTAATGTTACTATCTGATCATGTTACTATCTGATCATGTTCGGGTAATGTTACTATCTGATCATGTTACTATCTGATCATGTTTGGGTAATGTTACTATCTGATCATGTTACTATCTGATCATGTTCGGGTAATGTTACTATCTGATCATGTTCGGGTAATGTTACTATCTGATCATGTTACTATCTGATCATGTTCGGGTAATGTTACTATCTGATCATGTTCGGGTAATGTTACTATCTGATCATGTTACTATCTGATCATGTTCGGGTAATGTTACTATCTGATCATGTTCGGGTAATGTTACTATCTGATCATGTTACTATCTGATCATGTTCGGGTAATGTTACTATCTGATCATGTTCGGGTAATGTTACTATCTGATCATGTTTGGGTAATGTTACTATCTGATCATGTTACTATCTGATCATGTTCGGGTAATGTTACTATCTGATCATGTTCGGGTAATGTTACTATCTGATCATGTTTGGGTAATGTTACTATCTGATCATGTTACTATCTGATCATGTTCGGGTAATGTTACTATCTGATCATGTTCGGGTAATGTTACTATCTGATCATGTTTCCTTGCTGAAGAAGACGCTGCTGATTACCGGTGTTCCGTCTGTTTGACCCGATCCAGACTTTGCCACAGTGGATGCGCCTCTAAGTGTGGTGGGGAAATGCGCCCCTAAGTATTCTGGAGAGATGTAATCCCTGATTGTCAGTACACACGACTGTTACCTCTGTTAGATCAGGCCATGTTTTTCTAAGGATCAAGTTGTATTTGAATAGCTGTGGTTTTTTGATTATGCAATCTATCCCGAGTGTTACCGGGACATACGAGGGGAGCAAAGAGTAGGACGTCTGAAACAAGCTTGGCATGTCGTCAGAGGCGTTTCATGAGGTGTTGTCGTTCGGCTAGCCACCATAAACTGTGAGACACAACAAATGTAGGTATATCAAGATTTTGGGACAGCTTGTATTCGCTGAAGACGTATGCTCCACAGGGAACTCAACATGTTTGATTGATGAAGTATTCATACCGTGATTAAACATTTTGTATAGCCTTTCATTGGGACATGTCTCTGTGGACATGTTTAGCTAGTTGTGGACATGTTTAGCTCTAGACATGTTTAGCTAGTTGTGGACATGTTTAGCTCTAGACATGTTTAGCTAGTTGTGGACATGTTTAGCTAGTTGTGGACATGTTTAGCTCTAGACATGTTTAGCTAGTTGTGGACATGTTTAGCTCTAGACATGTTTAGCTAGTTGTGGACATGTTTAGCTAGTTGTGGACATGTTTAGCTCTAGACATGTTTAGCTAGTTGTGGACATGTTTAGCTCTAGACATGTTTAGCTAGTTGTGGACATGTTTAGCTCTAGACATGTTTAGCTAGTTGTGGACATGTTTAGCTCTAGACATGTTTAGCTAGTTGTGGACATGTTTAGCTCTAGGCATGTTTAGCTAGTTGTGGACATGTTTTGCTCTAGACATGTTTAGCTAGTTGTGAAAACATGTTTAGCTAGCTGTGGACATGTTTAGCTAGCTGTGAACATGTTTAACTCTAGACATATTTCTCTGTGCGCATTTTTAGCTCTAGACATGTTTCTCTGTGGACAGGTTCGGCTCTAGACATGTTTCTATGTGGACGGGTTCAGCTCTAGACATTTTTAGCTCTAGACATGTTTCTCTGTGGACAGGTTCAGCTCTAGATATGTTTAACTCTATACATGTTTAGCTCTAGACATGTTTAGCTCTAGACATGTTTCTCTGTGGACATGTTCAGCTCTAGACATGTTTAACTCTAGACATGTTTAGCTCTAGACATGTTTCTCCGTGGACATGTTTCTGTTTGTCAAATTGTAGACGTTCTCAGAAAAATGGTCAGTTTTCTCATCGATCATATTGAAATGAAGGTTCTAGTTTTTCAGGCAAATGCCACCGGTCTTACTAAAACTGTTTTTGTTATATCCGTACAGCTTTTACCTGTTGTTTGTCCGGCCGGTATGTCAGTATTGTTCTGTCTCTTCCCTCGTGTGAGCATGCAGCTTGTAAAGGGAGTTTTAAATTATAATAAAATGTGCTTCTGATTTGCAATAGTCATTAATTTAGATTGGAATACTTGAATCTGCCGAAGACGGATGTGTCGGACCGAAAGGTACAAATATCGCAGTCAAGCTGTAAACTAATGACCTAACGCATTCCGTTCTTCTGCATCTTGCTATTTACAAAGTCCTGTTGAGGTATTGACACAGGGAGATTGAGAACCAACGCAGAAGAAGAAGAAGAAGAATACTTGTTATTTCGTATATCCAGTTGCGAGTGTTTCAGCACTTGGTATTTTTAGTATCATCTCGTGAGTAACAGATCATGGACTTTACTTAGTTGCTCCTCTTCTACCATGTGATGTGAAGGTATTTTATTTCTGTTCCTTAGACATCGCTTTTACAGTGTGGAGTAGCCTGTCCCATCTCTCAACCTCTCTAATTGCCTCATCCACATGCCTGGCTAGTTACAGTGTTGTCATTCTCTGTTTTACTTTTCGGACCCTAGTAAGGTTGTATAATTTATAGTATCATCTGGGAAATGTCTGATTTCTTGGATGGGACATCCATATCTCTTCTTCGATCATTGACTTTGCTAGATGTAAACCAGTTGTCTATCTACAGCTGCGGCTGAGTACTGGGACGGAGACACGACCCCGTTATCTTTCCTATGAGCAGTATGCGCTCTAACCACTGAGTACTGGGACGGAGACACGACCCCGTTATCTTTCCTATGAGCAGTATGCGCTCTAACCACTGAGTACTGGGACGGAGACATGACCCCGTTATCTTTCCTATGAGCAGTGTGCGCTCTAACCACTGAGTACTGGGACGGAGACACGACCCCGTTATCTTTCCTCTGAGCAGTATGCGCTCTAACCACTGAGTACTGGGACGGAGACACAACTCCGTTATCTTTCCTATGAGAAGTATGCGCTCTAACCACTGAGTAATTGAGCGCACGTTGGTTTGCTTAAACAGTATACGAGATGATTGCTATGGATAGACACGGAGACACACACAATACCGAACAACTGAACATTAAAACATGGAAAGGAGTAAACAATTGATAAAACAGCACTAAGTACAGCACATCATGGACAGACAAAGTCGCGTACATCAGTCGGCATGTCACATCAAGAAGAAATCACCAGTACAAGAAGGAGTAACTCCAAGGTTAATCAAATTAAACATTAAGGCAGTTATTGCAAAAAACCAGTACATTTGTCAACACTCTGAAACCATACAGATAAGCACTCGTGGAACGAACCCATTTTCTCTAGGTGACAAAGACGCCGTGCTGTACTTCGTGAAAAGTATGGAAATTCACCCGTTCTGCCCTCCCCATTTCTTTCTCTTTCTTTAAAAAAATATTAATTAAAGAAAATCAAAATAGCTCATTTTTAGCTTAGCCTATTTCACGCCTACCTTTTACAACAATGTAATAGAGAGCTAGTTGGTTCTAGATAATCTGTATAGACTTTATTACTTCATAACTTTCCTGTCATACAACATGGGCCATAAATACCTCCTCGCTGTAAGTGCGTACGAGTGGATTCTATAGAACCTGTCATTTCACTTTTGCCCTTGTAATTTGGTGAATGTTTCCTAAGTGTTTCATAAAACAGTTAGTCTTTGAAGTTGTTTACGCTGATTTGATAACACACTATCGTCACAGGATGCCGACAACACATCCAGGTAGTGGCAAGAGTCAAGCACAATCAGCAATAACGGCGACCCATCCTAAAGAGGATGTAAGTCACAATAAAACAAAAAAAGGAACATCTGCAGGCTCCACGGTAGAGCGAGAAGAACTAAAACTAGTCTTATACAGCGCAGGAAGACGGTAAAACATAAATTTATTAAGCAATAATGCAAGGTGACATGAGAATGTAAAAGGGAAAGCCAAACGTGGTGGACAGATTTGTGGCTGACTGGCCGGCACAGCAAGATGTGCAACTAACCTGGATGAGAAGTGTGGAGCTAATCTAAATGGCAGGCTTGGAACTAATCTGTACGACAGGCATGGAACTAATCTGAACGTCACGCAAGGAACTAATCTGAATGGCAGACAAGGAACTAATCTGAATGGCAGTCGTGGAACTAATGTAGTGGCTGGCAGGTGTGGAACTAATCTGGATGGCTGGATCGCACACGAAGAATACGAGGGTCATTGATATCTCCTGCTTGGGAACTCTTGTGATATAATCTACGTATCTCTTGTGTAACAGAAACAATGAAAGGCCACAAGAAACGGATAAACAGTAGAGTTTCATACTCCCACCTCCATTCACACAGATCAGAACCGTTCTGAGTGTGGACCAGCCATCCCGGGTTGAATAGATGTTTGGGTACACATCATGCTTAAATCAAAGGATGAGTAATCAATTCTAGGTGAGATCAGAATAGATGTTTGGGTACACAGCTTGCTTAAATAAAAGGATGAATAATCAATTCTAGGTGAGATTAGAATATAATGTACTTTCTAAAACTACAGCTGACTTCTGTATACCAGAGCATAGAGTCCCAGCTACAGCGGACCTCTGTATGCCAGAGCATATAGCCTCAGCTACAGCTGATCTCTGTATACCAGAGCTTTCTGCTTGTGTTACTTGCTGGTCATTGTTGTAGTAATTCATTGTGAATGCTGATGTTGCTGTGCTTATCAACATTCTTCCTTAGTAGCCTCATACGGTTTGCTAGGTAGGTTGCAGTGATTATATTCTTTCATCCCGACATCATTCGGCTGACCTGTACTGTAGTCACATAGCAGACACTACAGCTGGGGAGTATCGGTAATGTTGATCAAACCCGCTTCCTCTGTCGCGATAAGCGAGCACTTTACCTGTGTTATGTATCTTTAGTAAGGGAGGAATGCGTGGTCGCGCCGATATAATACCTGTCGTCTAGTCAGGACACCTAGTAGAGAAGATCGATTAGTTTGTTTCCATCGAGAAATGGGAGACCTGACCTACACAACACACATTGCTAATTGAGCCAGGCGGTTTATATCTCTGTCTCGTTGTCCTCTTCTGCCAACCGCAGTGGACCCTCCCTAATGACAGTTATGTTTGACGTGATGTTTGAGTACAGCTGTCTGTTGTGTTGTGAATCTTGGTTGTCATTACATTGCGTTATTTGGCAGAAAGAAATCAGTGGATGCCAAGGATTTGTTAGTTTGGTGTATCTGAGCAAAGTGAACACTGTCTTGAGACATTTCCCGGCGTTGAACAATATATATTGCTGGTGTGTTGCATCCAAAGAAGAGCATCATGGGAAACAAACTACATAGGTTAAGGAATGCGATAGGGGTTTCATCTCAGGGGGATTTGCCGATCGAGAGCCATTACAAGCCCCTAGACAGCAGCCCAGATGCGGCACAGAAGCCCGCTTGTCTCTCCACTAGCGGTTCATCCGGCGGGCCGCCCATACTAAACATGGACAACTCACCCGAATCTGTTGATACTTCTTCATCTCATGTCGCAGCGTCTTCTATGCCAGATACTCATACTGTTCGCGATGTACAGCTCACGTCACCACGTTTTGGCTCTGTGGATCTTCCAAACTCCTCCAGCGATATACGTCATTTAACTGCAAGTGGAGAAAATGGGAAATTGGCCTGGGAATCAATTAACCACATCTGTAAGAATGACCACGGGATACAAGATAGCTCACTTGACAGCTTTAGGAATCATGGCGTTCACAAGGACAGTCTCAGCCAGGATGACCATCTCACGGTCAACATGAAAGGTCACAGAGTTACTGCCAAAAACCTGGTAAGTTCAGATTATAAATGTCACTTGTCTCTTACAACTTATCACAAAGAATGGCTGCATTGCCAAATACATAAACAACAGTTATATGAATAGACAACTGATTCTCAGAATACGCGGCAATTGTTTCCAGTGAATAAAATGTTTGTGACCTGGTGGGACCACAACAAACGCTATGTTGTAGCAGATTATAAACTGTGTTTTTGACCTGGTGGGGACCACAACAAACGCTCTGTTGTAGCAGATTATAAACTGTGTTTGTGACCTGGTTTGAAAAAAATTCGATGGTGTGTTCTATCAGTTTACGCTGTGTTTCTTCTTCGCACGCTGTCAGACGTCAACTTGAATTTGTTCGAAGAAAGCAGCGGTCATCCTGAGGCTGCTGACACTGCCGTAGTTCTCTTCTGTTCAACTAGTAATAAGCATAATTTTTGTGTGTAGCCAGTATGCTCTGTTTCCCATTTGGCCACGTACCTGGCCTTAATAAACCTTTTGGACTCTCCGTAGGTCACACTATAATCTGGTTGTGGCAATTTTGCACTTTCTTTTGCCAGTCTGTCTGCCTCCTGGCTGCCTTGAATATTACGGTAGGGTGGAACCCACTGTACCACGACTCTTTTGGGTGTGGACTGCTGGCATAGTTGACAGACGATGTGTTTGAGCATTTTATAAATTATAACTTTGTCCTTATCGTTTGCGCGAGTAATGTTCCATTAGTGTGTTGTTAAAGGACAGTGTGTTACATGTGCTGGAAAGACATGTATATTAGATGGGCAATTTGATCTACCGAGTCTAGTGGACTTATAGTGTGTATGTAGAAGGCAGATAAACAGTGTATCATGAAAGAGTATATATTGAACGCACCTAAACAGTATCCTTTAAAGGTATATGTGTGATGTAAATAAACAGTGTATCATGAAATTGTATAAACATGACGAAAACAGACAGTATATCCTTAAAGGGTATATGTGGAAGACACAAAAGCAGTATATCCTCAAAAGGAATATATTTGATGCAAATAAACAGTGTATCCTTAAATGCTATATATGTGAGGCAAATAAACAGTTTATCATTAAAGGGTATATTGTATTTACAACTTCCCATGTTTTTGGAGACAGATAACTAGTCCACCTATACAAATGGCGGTTTTTATAAGAGCCTATCTGTTTTTTGTTTGAATTGTGACCCAGTTATTACTTATTGTGTTGTTTGCTCTTGTGTTCTTCTGTTTGTAATGCGACCCAGTTATTACTTATTGTGTTGTTCGCTCTTGTGTTCTTCTGTTTGTAATGCGACCCAGTTATTACTTATTGTGTTGTTTGCTCTTGTGTTCTTCTGTTTGTAATGCGACCCAGTTATTACTTATTGTGTTGTTTGCTTCTGTGTTCTTCTGTTTGTAATGTGACCCAGTTATTACTTATCGTGTTGTTTGCTCTTGTGTTCTCATGTTTATCTAGATAGTCATGCAAATAGTTGTAGTTGCTAGGGAATTCGTAGACACGAGAAAAACGTTAGTTCTGACGGTAGCCCTGAGAATGGATGCAGCCATGGGACGTGCTTTAGACTTGAGAATAAGGGGGACTGTAGCCCTGAGAATGATTCTAGACACTGGAATGTCTATTCATCGGATGCATCGTAGCCCTGAGAATGATTCTAGACACTGGAATGTCTATTCATCGGATGCATCGTAGCCCTGAGAATGATTCTAGACACTGGAATGTCTATTCATCGGATGCATCGTAGCCCTGAGAATGATTCTAGACACTGGAATGTCTATTCATCGGATGCATCGTAGCCCTGAGAATGATTCTAGACACTGGAATGTCTATTCATCGGATGCATCGTAGCCCTGAGAATGATTCTAGGCACTAGAATGTCTATTCATCGGATGCATCGTAGCCCTGAGAATGATTCTAGACACTGGAATGTCTATTCATCGGATGCATCGTAGCCCTGAGAATGATTCTAGACACTAGAATGTCTATTCATCGGATGCATCGTAGCCATGAGAATAATTTTATCCATAAGAAATAGCCACTAAAATGACTTGCCACGAGAATTACCGTAAACCAGAGAAAAGATGTATCCCAGACAAAAGCTGTAGTATTGTGACGTTCAGGAGTATAACCTAGGAGTGGAGAGAACATTCCAGTCAGATTAAGTGTTTGTAATTGGTTGTTCATGTTATCACACCAACCCATCTTCCACATGTTATCACACCAACCCATCTTCCACATGTTATCAGTCAACTTATTTGCCATAATCTTATTCTTTAATTAGCATCTCCAAGGGCACTTTTTCTTATTCTCTCTCTTCCTCTCTCTCTCTCTCTCTCTCTCTCTCTCTCTCTCTCTCTCTCTCTCATTTGTCATCGATTCCATTATCTCATAAATATAAAATCAATATTGATAGATAATCCCATCTAGTGATTGTTGTGTGTGCACCCAATCATTTCTTCAGTTTACTCGTTATTTCCCGTCAGCAGATTCTGGTTGTAATTTCTGTCATCAATTGATATGTTAGAGATAATTGATGAAAGAGGGTCTCTGCCTGTGTGCTTCTTTTCTCTTCAACTTAACAGCACTTTCTAACTCCGTATATGGTGTTTAATGTGGTGTAATTGGTGGTATTGTCACTAAGATGTGGTCATTACACGTCCTTTACCAAATGGAATAGAAGGAAACACTGGTAAGGTAGCTTTTGTGTTACCGGGCCAAAAAAGAGTAGACGGTAAAGACACTGTAACCTGCTATGTTCCCGTGTAAATCTCGTGGGGGGGGGGGGGGGCGGTTTCCCTTACTATGGAAGAAAGAATAGGGCCACTATTTCCATGCATGTCAAAAAAAGAAGCGACTAAAGTTGGTTGGGATTTGGACTAGTAGGCTAATTGTGCGTCCATCGCAAACAACGTCAGGATACCGAGATTTTTGTGAATCATCTCAAGTCTGACACTGTGACTTGCACTTTAATTAGATGTTAGTAGGGTCAATTTGCGCTATCATCAATTGTACTCTCTCATCCTGAGCTACCACCGTCCAATGACGAGAGGTGTTAATCGAGACATTACCAACCGATGAGCGTCGGCCTGTAGGGGACACCTGCTAACCACCCTAAGCTGCAAAATAAGGCGAGTATAGAGGAACCTGCTACCCATGACTTAAATGGCGACCAAGTAGAATTTGGCATGGAACCTGCTACCACACCTTGTAGAAACTGTCAACCACAAGGACGCCAACAAATATATACAGATCAAGTATAAATACAATATATTTTTACCATCGAAGACATAATGTTAAAAAGAGGTGAAGAAAGCTGGAACAGATGCCACAGTGCATGCTGTCTTGACATGGAACAGATGCCACAGTACATTCGGTCTTAGCCTTGAACAGATGCCACAGTACATTCGGTCTTAGCCTTGAACAGATGTCACAGTACATTCGGTCTTAGCCTTGAACAGATGTCACAGTACATGCGGTCTTAGCCTTGAACAGATGTCACAGTACATTCGGTCTTAGCCTTGAACAGATGTCACAGCACATGCTGAGTTGACATGGAACATATGCCACAGTACATTCGGTCTTTGCCTGGAACAGATGTCACAGTACAAGCGGACTTAGCCTGGAACAGATGTCACAGTACATTCGGCTTAGCCTAGAACAGATGTCACAGTACATTCGGCTCAGCCTAGAACAGATGTCACAGTACATTCGGCTTAGCCTAGACCATATGTCACAGTACATTCGGTCTTAGCCTAGAACAGATGTCACAGTACATGCGGTCTTGACATGTATTTCTTGAAGATATGTGTTCTAATGGGAACTGTAAGACTTAGATTGATTAATTGGATTGAAATGCTAAAGTGGATATGGGTGACTGTAGCAGAGAGCTAGATAAGAAAACTAAAATGGGAAAGCGTAATCGTGGGATAGTTAGAACGACGCAAGACAATATTGACAGATTTCTTGAATGGAAGAATTCCAGGTTTGTGATGAAACATGGATACTTATATTTGTGATCAAACATGAATACTTATATTTGTGATCAAACATGTACATTGTGAATAAAGCGAGACTTGGATATTTATATTTTTAATTAAACGTGGATGTTAATGTATGTGATGTTTTGTTGTTGGACACCACTCGTATTGAGTTCATTTCAATGTAACAAATGCTTATAGTTAGAGCTTGAAAACACAGCTGAAAATATATATTGTTTGTTAGAAAACAGTTGTAGCTCGGCGCTTCCTAGTATAATGATGGTGCCAGTGGTCACATAATGTTGATTATGATGATGTTTATATTGATAATGATAAGAGTGTTGATAATGTTGATAATCGAGATGATGATAGCAGTGGTCGTGGTCACATGATGATAGCAATGGTCGTGGTCACATGATGATAGCAGTGGGCGTGGTCACATGATGATAGCAGTGGTCGTGGTCACATGATGATAGCAGTGGTCGTGGTCACATGATGATAGCAGTGGTCGTGGTCACATGATGATAGCAATGGTCGTGGTCACATGATGATAGCAATGGTCGTGGTCACATGATGATAGCAGTGGTCGTGATCACATGATGATAGCAATTGTCGTGGTCACATGATGATAGCAGTGGTCGTGATCACATGATGATAGCAATGGTCGTGGTCACATGATGATAGGAGTGGTCGTGGTCACATGATGATAGCAATGGTCGTGGTCACATGATGATAGCAATGGTCGTGGTCACATGATGATAGCAGTGGTCGTGATCACATGATGATAGCAATGGTCGTGGTCACATGATGATAGCAGTGGTCGTGGTCACATGATGATAGCAGTGGTCGTGGTCCCCACAATATATTTGATGATGACGAATGTAAGGGCGATGATTTTGAGGGTGATGATTGTAATGATAAAGGCGGTGGGGATAATGATGATGATGGACGATGACTATACAACGCGAGGTACGTTGTGTCGTCGTGGAGGAAGTGCATTAACACAAATATAAACAGGTGATCGGCAATGCGGATGACTTACTTTATGTTGATAAAAGCCACACGAGGTTAAACCCGGTAATTACCTTATCTTTGGTGTATGTGTGTAAGTGTGTGTTTGTGTGAGCGAGAGATTGAGTGAACGAGAGAAAGAGTCATGAGTTGATGAGGTTATAGAGGGCCAACACGTGTTTAAAGCGGAGCGGATAACATTGTCAGGACGATCAGAGAGGTAGAGGGTGGAATAGAAAGAGAAGGATAAATATAGGGAGACGTAGTTGAGAAAGAGCGAGAGAGAAAAAATAGAGAATGACAAAAAGAGATAAAGAAAGTAATGTATGTACATAATGATAGAGATAGACAGAACGACACAAATGGTGAGAGAGAGAGAGACAGAGAGTGAGACAGACAGATTGTCAGATAATAAAACACCTAATGGCGATGGGAGATTCAATAATTATAGGAAAGGTTTGAAAGGGCTTGTAGTGTGAGAGATGGGATTTGGAAGAAGTGTGTGATACACGTAGGAAAGAAGACGGACAGAAAAACGGATTGAGAGAATACTACTGCAGGGCATAATTGAATACAGGATTGTTGGAAAGAAATGTAGATCGCTAGAAGTATCTTTGGAATGTTGGACACATTCTTGGGAATCTGGTGCTGGCTGGCTGCTTGAGAGGTCCTTGAGCCATAATTATGGCAGGACGGAAGCGCCCAGTAGCTGAGTCAGGAGAGCAGATCAAGGAAGATAGGAGGGGGGGGGGGGGGGGGGGCTGGAAGATGTCGGGTTGGTCATCATGGCGATTGGAACATAGATGGCTTATTAGTCTGTACCTCATCAGTGTTTTGCTATGTCGTTTGAATGGATTTTCTGTATTTTCTTTTCCTTGTGGTGCAATGTCGTTTGATGTAGATATATATTGTAACAACTATGTGTGTATCTGTGACCCTTATGTATGTATATATGTGTTTTGCGATATTTAACTGTAGAGTTAATTAATGTAACTGTTTAACACAAGTCGGTGATCATGGCTGTACAACTGATTTATTTCAATGTTTAACACAAGTCGGTGATCATGGCCGTACAACTGATTTATTTCAATGTTTAACACAAGTCGGTGATCATGGCCGTACAACTGATTTATTTCAATGTTTAACACAAGTCGGTGATCATGGCTGTACAACTGATTTATTTCAATGTTTAACACACGTTTGTGATCAATATCAGCATGTGTCCCACCTCATGGCTCTGACAACAAATTGTCTCCAGGAACCAACTATTCTTTGAACACTTCATCAGTTTGATTGTTGTTGTAGATCAAGTTTCTTATGCCAGATTGTTTCTCTTTTGTTTCTTGGCCTATTTGACTTATAACTTTCATTTTTCCACCAGGTTTACCAGACCCGGTCTGCCTCAGACTTCTCTCGTCACTATACAGTCTGTCCCTTAAATAAGCACATACATTTCTCTTATAAACATGGAAGTCATTGGGAGTGTTCTCCCTTGGTCACCATACAGTTTCTCTCTCAATTTGATTGTTGAGCGCCATGGTGTCACTGGAGAAGTAAGCAACAATAATAATCTAGACCTAGGGGGAATGGAACCAGCGACATCACTACAGTATGCAGCCTTGTAAGCCATAAAGTGTAGCCTTTTGGGTGAATACAAGTTTTGAAGGAAAACAATCCTTTTGTTTTAATGTTTTAACTTTTCTCTCCTCTAGTTAATTTATTCCGTCTTCTGTAGAATGAACTTCATGCACTCTGTTGGAGTGGCCGTGCCACGGTCTTTTTTGAGAGCTCTGATCGGTGTTCTTTCTTCTTTAACTCTATCTCTTGAAACTTGCGTTTTATTTTCTGACTGATAAGTTCTGACCATAAGGTCTGCTGCCGCCATTCCAGAACCCTTGACCCGGAGCCATGACCGGTCCAAAATAATATTGGAGGTTCCAGGGTTAACGAAGAAAAGTGAGCAGCTGGCAACAGCAAAAAAATCCACGTTCTACATGAGCTCAAGAGACATTACCATAGCAATTTATTTTTGGACATACGTGTACACAAATGAATCTACTTCGATGAGCGATAAAAGGGGAGGCAGTGGAATCTACATAGAACACTCCAATGGCAACATAGAAAATCACTCCATACCAGCAGGAGAGACTTGTACCAATTTCAGAACTGAAGCAAGAGCTGTTCATGCAACAACTCAGATTCTTATCAGCCAAAACATAACTACAAGGAAAACGGTCATTCTAACAGACTCCAGGAGTGTACTCCAAGCCATCTCAAGCCACAAACAAGATAGAATCTCACATGAAATAAAATGCAACATTGGATTGCTGTTTCAAAAAACAGATTTAGTCCTACAATGGATTCCGGCCCACTATTGGGTCCATGGAAACGAGAAAGCAGATGAGCTCGCAAAAGCCAGAAGTGGCGGGAAGCAGATTCCCCATCCACAGCGATATAAAGAAACAAAGACACTAATCAAACAATCTACGAGGACATAATGGAGAGAACAGCACAAAAAATACAAGTCAGGAAATGACAGCATAGACAAACTTGGCAGAGATGGGCAGACAAAGATCTTCAGACTCAGAACGGGACATTGTAGACTCAAGGCCCACCTCCACAGAATGGGTCTCAGAAACACGGCCACGTGCGATTGTGGAGCACCCAAGCAAACACCAGAACACATTCTGCAAGAATGCCCTACCTATGCAGACCAAAGAGAGGCAGTCTGGTCTGGGGGAGCGACCATGCTCGAAAAGCTGTAGCGTACAGGCAAAGACCTGAAACTCAGTTTCCTTCGTGAACCTCACCGGACTAGAAGCCTAGCATCAGTTGATCATGAACCTCAACGGACTAGAAGTGTATCATCAGTTGATCATAAACCTCACCGGACTAGAAGCCTAGCATCAGTTGATCGATGAAGAAGAATGTTTTTACTCGTATTCTATTATTATCTTAATCATACAATAAACATATCTAAAATAGCAAAGAGTAAAACACGATAAAATGAAACAGTTATCCCAGACTGAGGGCCACAAATAAAACACGAGTAAGTCATATGCCACTTGCTGCTATTCTCATGATCGAGTTATAGCGTCGCTACTAGAACTTCCCCGCCTCACTTCCGCACGAGGCTCCTTGACGAGGGTCTGTGGGTGTCCAGTACGTCAGTCTATTATCACCTTTTGACAGCGGTGTACGCAGGTTCCCGTTTGGGGTGGAATCAGAGAGTAGTTATATAGGGTGACCGTATCCGCGTGTGTGTTTGTTTGTTTGTATGTTTTCAAATTCTGTGTATTTATTGTATTAATGTGCATCTAATCGAAGTTTCTTGAATCGTATTAGATTTACAGCTAACTTAATGCGGCCTTCCAACTCAAAGTGGTTCCCATCCACTGAACTTGACCGTCATACCGTAATTGTATTCTTACTAAGGGTTGTAATTCTGTGTACGCCATGTTGTGTTAAAATTAATTGACTTGTTACTTCCCTTTAACACCAACTGAACAATTTAAATATATAAAGCAAGTCCTTTGCAGAAATGTCGCTTCTAACAATTGCCAACCTGCTTGGCTGTTATAAGTTTCTTGACAAGTGTGCTGTACGGTAGGTTGTCATTACTTTCTGTACGTGGAGGAGCGCGAAAAACAATCTGTCTACCAAACTGGCCAAAAGCGTGATTCGAACTGGTTGCTCTGGGCTTGTGAAACGGACGCTTTACCCCCAGACCATGCATGCAGACTCTATATAATCACACACGTACCCACACACACGAAAGAGAGAGAGAGATAGAGAGAGAGAGAGTCATTAAGTAACAGCAATTTTATTAACATTTTTACACTGAGTGCGAACCATAACTTTAATGTGTTATTTGTCGACATAGTTCCCTTGCCTGGTAACACACTTTGTTCACCTGTCCACTGGGTTGTGGATGTTCAACACACTTTGTTCACCTGTCCACTGGGTTGTGGATGTTCAACACACTTTGTTCACCTGTCAACTGGGTTGTGGATGTTCAACACACTTTGTTCACCTGTCCACTGGGTTGTGGATGTTCAACACACTTTGTTCACGTCCACTGGGTTGTGGATGTTCAACACACTTTTTTCACCTGTCCACTGGGTTGTGGATGTTCAACACACGTTGTTCACCTGTCCACTGGGTTGTGAATGTTCAACACACTTTGTTCACGTCGACTGGGTTGTGGATGTTCAACACACTTTGTTCACGTCCACTGGGTTGTGGATGTTCAACACACTTTGTTCACCTGTCCACTGGGTTGTGGATGTTCAACACACTTTGTTCACGTCCACTGAGTTGGGGATGTTCAACACACTTTGTTCACCTGTCCACTGGGTTGTGGATGTTCAACACACTTTGTTCACTTGTCCACTGGGTTGTGGATGTCCAACACACTTTGTTCACCTGTCCACTGGGTTGTGGATGTTCAACACACTTTGTTCACTTGTTCACTGGGTTGTGGATGTCCAACACACTTTGTTCACCTGTCCACTGGGTTGTGGATGTCCAACACACTTTGTTCACCTGTCCACTGGGTTGTGGATGTCCAACACACTTTGTTCACCTGTCCACTGGGTTGTGGATGTTCAACACACTTTGTTCACTTGTCCACTGGGTTGTGGATGTTCAACACACTTTGTTCACCTGTCCACTGGGTTGTGGATGTTCAACACACTTTGTTCACGTCGACTGGGTTGTGGATGTTCAACACACTTTGTTCACCTGTCCACTGGGTTGTGGATGTTCAACACACTTTGTTCACGTCGACTGGGTTGTGGATGTTCAACACACTTTGTTCACGTCCACTGGGTTGTGGATGTTCAACACACTTTGTTCACCTGTCCACTGGGTTGTGGATGTTCAACACACTTTGTTCACGTCCACTGGGTTGGGGATGTTCAACACACTTTGTTCACCTGTCCACTGGGTTGTGGATGTTCAACACACTTTTTTCACCTGTCCACTGGGTTGTGGATGTTCAACACACTTTGTTCACGTCGACTGGGTTGTAGATGTTCAACACACTTTGTTCACGTCCACTGGGTTGTGGATGTTCAACACACTTTGTTCACCTGTCCACTGGGTTGTGGATGTTCAACACACTTTGTTCACGTCCACTGGGTTGTGGATGTTCAACACACTTTGTTCACCTGTCCACTGGGTTGTGGATGTTCAACACACTTTTTTCACCTGTCCACTGGGTTGTGGATGTTCAACACACTTTGTTCACGTCCACTGGGTTGGGGATGTTCAACACACTTTGTTCACTTGTCCACTGGGTTGTGGATGTCCAACACACTTTGTTCACCTGTCCACTGGGTTGTGGATGTCCAACAAACTTTGTTCACCTGTCCACTGGGTTGTGGATGTCCAACACACTTTGTTCACCTGTCCACTGGGTTGTGGATGTTCAACACACTTTGTTCACTTGTCCACTGGGTTGTGGATGTTCAACACACTTTGTTCACCTGTCCACTGGGTTGTGGATGTTCAACACACTTTGTTCACCTGTCCACTGGGTTGTGGATGTTCAACACACTTTTTTCACCTGTCCACTGGGTTGTGGATGTTCAACACACTTTGTTCACGTCCACTGGGTTGGGGATGTTCAACACACTTTGTTCACTTGTCCACTGGGTTGTGGATGTCCAACACACTTTGTTCACCTGTCCACTGGGTTGTGGATGTTCAACACACTTTGTTCACCTGTCCACTGAGTTGTGGATGTCCAACACACTTAGTTGGTCTGTCCGTGTTCTTGTGGGGATGTCTTCATGTGTGCTCCAAGGACCTCACCTGTTACGAGATGACTTGAGTGCTAGGCGTGAGGAAAGGTAGGAGGAGTATTGCGAAGACATTCTCCATTCTGGATCAGACAGCAGCTGACAGCTCTTGTCTGCTGCTAAGGGTTCATTTAATTGTGCAGGTGATCTCCACGTTTGACGTCCGTTGACAGCTCTTGTCTGCTGCTAAGGGTTCATTTCATTGTGCAGGTGATCTCCACGTTTGACGTCCGTTGACAGCTCTTGTCTGCTGCTAAGGGTTCATTTCATTGTGCAGGTGATCTCCACGTTTGACGTCCGTTGACAGCTCTTGTCTGCTGCTAAGGGTTCATTTCATTGTGCAGGTGATCTCCACGTTTGACGTCCGTTGACAGCTCTTGTCTGCTGCTAAGGGTTCATTTCATTGTGCAGGTGATCTCCACGTTTGACGTCCGTTGACAGCTCTTGTCTGCTGCTAAGGGTTCATTTCATTGTGCAGGTGATCTCCACGTTTGACGTCCGTTGACAGCTCTTGTCTGCTGCTAAGGGTTCATTTAATTGTGCAGGTGATCTCCACGTTTGACGTCCGTTGACAGCTCTTGTCTGCTGCTAAGGGTTCATTTCATTGTGCAGGTGATCTCCACGTTTGACGTCCGTTGACAGCTCTTGTCTGCTGCTAAGGGTTCATTTCATTGTGCAGGTGATCTCCACGTTTGACGTCCGTTGACAGCTCTTGTCTGCTGCTAAGGGTTCATTTCATTGTGCAGGTGATCTCCACGTTTGACGTCCGTTGACAGCTCGTGTCTGCTGCTAAGGGTTCATTTAATTGTGCAGGTGATCTCCACGTTTGACGTCCGTTGACAGCTCTTGTCTGCTGCTAAGGGTTCATTTCATTGTGCAGGTGATCTCCACGTTTGACGTCCGTTGACAGCTCTTGTCTGCTGCTAAGGGTTCATTTCATTGTGCAGGTGATCTCCACGTTTGACGTCCGTTGACAACTCTTGTCTGCTGCTAAGGGTTCATTTCATTGTGCAGGTGATCTCCACGTTTGACGTCCGTCTACTATATAACTAGATAGTACAAGATGGCGCAGAGGAGCTACATCATGAGAGGCTTCCACAAAAGCTGCAGCAGACAACGGAGACACATTAAAGAAGTCAACTATGATCTTCTGGTGAAGCGAACATTCCATGTCTGGCTGCCTGCGAGTATGTAGGTCACATGTTGGACTCATCAGCCATGCTACAACCCCACGACTCACAGAATACTCAATTGAAAGGGCTGGTTACACGAAAAGAGGAAATGACTTCATCATCCGTGATGGACGAACAAGACAACAGGTACCCTATCTCACTTTAGTTGATACTAAGGATCACATGAAACTTTCCAACATCCACTGACTCGGGCTCTCTTTCATTTCTTGTAATGCGAGCCCCTTACTGCTTTACTGTAGCGCCCTTGTCTCTCTGCTGTAACGCCCGTTATCTCTCTACTATAACGGTCTCTTTCCTCTCTACTCTACCTAATTACCTCTTGAATCCTAAATGCGGCTCTCACCTCAGAACTGAGTACTTTTGCCGTGTTTGATCAATGCAGAACGTATTTATAAATATCATCCTATCGTCGTGATAATGGCTTTAACTGTGTCATAATAAATGTCACGACTCTTTATCTATTGATAATCAACAAACTGTCTGAGACTGCCGAAGACGGATGTGTGGAACCGAAAGGTGCAAATATCGCAGTCAAGCTGTAAACTAGCGACACGACGCTTTTCGTTCTCCGGACTACATCCTGCTACTTGTTCAAGGTTTGGTAGCGGAGATTGAGAACGAACGCTGAAGAAGAAGTGTCTGAGAAATAGGAAGCGCTTACCTGAACGTGTCATGCTTGTTGGACCAGCAGCAATGTTGTGTACATGTTTTTATATGTGCCGTTAAGTGTTGTGGGAAGTTTAAGTAGTCTGTCCTGCGCCAAGTGCGTTGCGTCGGTCAATGCTAACCCGGGTTGTTGTACAATCGCTCTGTCATACATCTACCTGCCTCGCGGCCGCGCCGTTATCCAGATCTACCATCTAATCAGTGAACATTGACGAGGGTGCATTCTCATGAGATGACCAGACCAACGCATTTCGTGCCTGGAAATGTACAATGAGCGAAACATAGTGCTGACCATACTACCAATATCGTCGTTTCGCATTGTCTCTCCTGGTAACACCGATGGCCTTTCTTCAAACAATTCATTTCACACGTCGAAATGCTACCCTCGCGCGCCCTGTACAGATGCCATGTTTGGCACTGCAAGCTCAGAGTCGGCATGAATATAATTATCAGTGTTGATTTGTTGCCAAACTAATGCTCTGGTGCGTATGCTGACTGCTGATAGTTTGCCGCAGATGATTTGACACCCGTATGTATTCAATATACGAAATGTGGTCACGCTCAGGTCAGGTGGTCATACTCAGGTCAGGTGGTCATCATCAGGTCAGGTGGTCATCATCAGGTCAGGGGGTCATGCTCAGGTGGTCATCCTCAGGTCAGGTGGTCATGCTCAGGTCAGGTGGTTATCCTCAGGTCAGGGGGGGTCATGCTCAGGTGGTCATCCTCAGGTCAGGTGGTTATGCTCAGTTCAGGTGGTTATCCTCAGGTCAGGGGGTCATGCACAAGTCAGGTGGTCATGCTCATGTGGTTATCCTCAGGTCATGCTCAGGTGGTCATCCTCAGGTCAGTGGGTCATACTCAGGTGTGGTTATCCTCAGGTCAAGTGGTCATGCTCAGGTGGCATGCTCAGGTCAGTGGGTCATACTCAGGGGTGGTTATCAACAGGTCAAGTGGTCATGCTCAGGTGGCATGCTCAGGTCAGATGGTCATCCTCAGGTCAGGTAGCCATCCTCAGGTCAGGTGGCAATGCTCAGGTCAGATGGCCATGCTCAGGTAAGGTGGTCATGCACAGGTCAGGTGGTCATGCTCATGTGGTCATGCTCAGGTCAAGTGGTCATGCACAGGTCAGATGGTCATGCTCAGGTCAGGTGGTTATGCTCAGGTCAGGTGGCCATCGTCAGGTCAGGTGGTTATGCTCAGGTCAGGTGGCCATGCTCATGTCAGGTGGCCATCGTCAGGAAAGGTGGTCATGCTCAGGTCAGGTGGTTATGCTCAGGTCAGGTGGTCATCGTCAGGTCAGGTGGCCATGCTCAGGTCAGGTGGCCATCGTCAGGTCAGCTGGCGATCGGCAGGTCAGGTGTCGATTGGGTGGTCAGGTGGCGATCGGCAGGTCAGGTGGCGATCGGCATGTTAAGTGACCATCCTCAGGTCAGATCGTCATCCTCAGGTCAGATGTTCATGCTCAGGTAACAGTCTCGTCTGATTATCAAAACTTTGCTGAGCTCAGTGCAGATAGTCAGAGGATAGTCACACGAGGCTAGAGACGAAGCCTTAAACGTGCATGCTGAATACAGTTGCGCACAGAACAGAGTTCAAGGCTTAAACATGCATGCTGCATACAGTTGCGCACAGAACAGAGTGCAAGGAAACCTACTTCATAATGACAGCCACATACATTATGTTTTTGTAAGCTGTTGATGTGGATGTCTGATAGCGATCTGGGGTGGGGAGGAGATTAAGTCTGATATTAATGACAGCCAGCCTTACACCAACCTTGTTCTGGGGTTTCGTGAAGTACATAGTATGTAGATCGATGGATCGATAAATGGATTGAGAAACAAATGCGAGAAACGGTGGATGATTCGAATCCCCAAATTTCAAGCTTCCCATAGTCTCAAATCAGCGCATAGTCCTGTCGGAGATAGGCGATAAACTCCGAAGTCCCATGTACACGCTGTCCACCTAAAAAAAAAGTACTCTTACCAGTTGGAAATATAACAAACAATGTTAACCGCTTTCAGGGCAACAATTATAAAGGTCACGAAATTCCTACACAATAGTGGCCTGCGTGCAAGGAGACAACAGGGCAGTCACAAGTTTGTCTTCACACGTGATTGCAAGTGTTCAAAAAAGACCTCTACAAATTCAGGTCGGAAGAAGTGGAGAGACTAAGTGGAAGTGATATACATAAGATATTTGACAATCATTAACTATTTGTCTCTCTCTCTCTCTCTCTCTCTCTCTCTCTCTTTCTCTCTCTTTCTCTATTTCTCTCTCTCTCTCTCTTTCTCTCTCTCTCTCTCTCTCTCTCTCTCTCTCTCTCTCTACAACAACAAAACACGTTTGAAGGTTTAGCAGAAGCCACCGCTTACTGCTTTGGGCACGCGCACAGACACACACATACAAAGGGAATCTGACCTGTGACGTGGGTGGACGCTTACTAGTCTACACGTGTGTTTGATAGCCTGGTTCTGTGTCGATTAGTTCCAGGACGTATGTTTGATAGCCTAGTTCTGTGTGCTGTCTCGATTAGTTCCAGGACGTATGTTTGATAGTCTTGTGCTATGTCGATTAGTTCCAGGACATGTGTTTCACAGCCTGGTTTTGTGTCGATTAGTTCCAGGACGTGTGTTTGATAGCATGGTTCTGTGTGCTGTGTCGATTAGTTCCAGGACGTGTGTTTGATAGCCTTGTGCTGTGTCGATTAGTTCCAGGACGTGTGTTTGATAGCCTTGTGCTGTGTCGATTAGTTCCAGGACGTGTGTTTGATAGCCTTGTGCTGTGTCGATTAGTTCCAGGACATGTGTTTCACAGCCTGGTTTTGTGTCGATTTGTTCCGGGACATGTGTTTGATAGCCTGGTTCTGTGTGCTGTGTCGATTAGTTCCGGGACGTGTGTTTGATAGCCTGGTTCTGTGTGCTGTGTCGATTAGTTCCAGGACGTGTGTTTGATAGCCTGGTGCTGTGTGCTGTGTCGATTAGTTCCAGGGCGTGAGTTTGATAGCCTGGTTCTGTGTGCTGTGTCGATTAGTTCCAGGACGTGTGTTTGATAGCCTGGTTCTGTGTCGATTAGTTCTAGGACGTGTGTTTGATAGCCTGGTTCTGTGTGCTGTGTCGATTAGTTTCAGGACGTGAGTTTGATAGCCTGGTTCTGTGTCGATTAGTTCCAGGATGTGTGTTTGATAGCCTGGTTCTGTGTCGATTAGTTCCGGGACGTGTGTTTGATAGCCTGGTTCTGTGTCGATTAGTTCCGGGACATGTGTTTGATAGCCTGGTTCTGTGTCGATTAGTTTCGGGACGTGTGTTTGATAGCCAGGTTCTGTGTCGATTAGTTCCGGGACGTGTGTTTGATAGCCTGGTTCTGTGTCGATTAGTTCCAGGACGTGTGTTTGATAGCCTGGTTCTGTGTGCTGTGTCGATTAATTCCAGGCTACACGATCCAGCCTATCAAGGGATTCAGCAGTAACTTACACTGAACATTTATTGAACAGTTTAGCTCAGGCCTGGAGACAGAATTGATTTCTTCGCGGTGTTGTCTCCCTCTTTACCCAACGGACGTGTACAGTGCCTCTCCCTCTGTACCCAACGGAAGTGTACAGTGCCTCTCCTTCTGTACCCAACTGATGTGTACAGCGCCTCTCCCTCTGCACCCAACGGAAGTGTACAGTGCCTCTCCCTCTGTACCCAACTGATGTGTACAGTGCCTCTCCCTCTGTCCCCAACTGATATGTACAGTGCCTCTCCATCTGTACCCAACTGATGTGTACAAAATTTGATAATGCCATATCTTGACCAAGCCTTCCTGAGAAGAATGTAAGCGTGCCCAATGCAGCGGGGCATGTGTGGTCAAGGAGTTGTGAGTTCCAATACCAGAGAATATTCGCCACAAATGAAAACCCACAAGGAGTAGCGTCTGGCAAAAATATCAACTTTTGCATTTCGTGTTTCTGTACATTTATCAGTATGTCTATCTGTTTGTCTGTCGTTTGGTTGTCTGCATGCCTCTGCTTCATATTTATAGTGTTTCCTCCTTTCTGAATTCTGCCTGTCCTGTCCCCTGTCTCTACGGCTCTCTGTTTATGTCTTCCACTATGTTTATGTCTTCCACTATGTTTATCCGCATAACTCATTGTTATGTTTGCATGTTATTCTTTTTTGTTATTGTTTTTAATTTGCTCTTTTTTTCTGCCTGTGTGCTTACATGTCATTTTGTATCTGTCTCGTATGTGATCTTGTGTCTATGATTGTGTGTGATCTTGTGTCTGTCGTTGTGTGATCTTGTGTCTGTCGTTGTGTGATCTTGTGTCTGTCGTTGTGTGATCTTGTGTCTGTCGTTGTGTGATCTTGTGTCTGTCGTTGTGTGATCTTGTGTCTGTCGTTGTGTGATCTTGTGTCTGTCGTTGTGTGATCTTGTGTCTGTCATTGTGTGTGATCTTGTGTCTGTCATTGTGTGTGATCTTGTGTCTGTCATTGTGGGATCTTGTGTCTGTCATTATGTGTGATCTTGTGTCTGTCATTGTGTAATCTTGTGTCTGTCATTGTGTGATCTTGTCTCTCTTATTGTGTGTTCTTGTGTCTGTCATTGTGTGTGATCTTGTGTCTACCATTGTGTGATCTTGTGTCTGTCATTGTGTGTGATCTTGTGTCTGTCATTGTGTGTGAACTTGTGTCTGTCATTGTGTGTGATCTTGTGTCTACCATTGTGTGATCTTGTGTCTGTCGTTGTGTGATCTTGTGTCTATCATTGTGTGATCTTGTGTCTGTCGTTGTGTGATCTTGTGTCTGTCGTTGTGTGATCTTGTGTCTGTCATTGTGTGTGAACTTGTGTCTGTTATTGTGTGTGATCTTGTGTCTATCATTGTGTGATCTTGTGTCTGTCGTTGTGGGATCTTGTGTCTGTCGTTGTGTGTGATCTTGTGTCTGTCGTTGTGTGATCTTGTGTCTGTCGTTGTGTGTGATCTTGTGTCTGTCGTTGTGTGTGATCTTGTGTCTGTCGTTGTGTGATCTTGTGTCTGTCGTTGTGTGTGATCTTGTGTCTGTCGTTGTGTGATCTTGTGTCTGTCGTTGTGTGTGATCTTGTGTCTGTCGTTGTGTGATCCTGTGTCTGTCATTGTGTGTGACAACTTGTGTCTGTCATTGTGTGTGATCTTGTGTCTATCATTGTGTGATCTTGTGTCTGTCGTTGTGTGATCTTGTGTCTATCATTGTGTGATCTTGTGTCTGTCGTTGTGATCTTGTGTCTGTCGTTGTGTGATCTTGTGTCTGTCGTTGTGTGATCTTGTGTCTGTCGTTGTGATCTTGTGTCTGTTATTGTGTCTGTCATTGTGTGTGATCTTGTGTCTATCATTGTGTGATCTTGTGTCTGTCGTTGTGTGATCTTGTGTCTATCATTGTGTGATCTTGTGTCTGTCGTTGTGTGATCTTGTATCTGTTGTTGTGTGATCTTGTGTCTGTCGTTGTGTGTGATCTTGTGTCTGTCATTGTGTGATCTTGTGTCTGTCGTTGTGTGATCTTGTATCTGTTGTTGTGTGATCTTGTGTCTGTCGTTGTGTGTGATCTTGTGTCTGTCGTTGTGTGATCTTGTGTCTGTCGTTGTGTGATCTTGTGTCTGTCATTCTGTGTGATCTTGTGTCTGTCGTTGTGTGATCTTGTGTCTATCATTGTGTGATCTTGTGTCTGTCGTTGTGTGATCTTGTGTCTGTCGTTGTGTGATCTTGTGTCTGTCATTGTGTGTGATCTTGTGTCTGTCATTGTGTGTGATCTTGTGTCTATCATTGTGTGATCTTGTGTCTGTCGTTGTGTGATCTTGTGTCTATCATTGTGTGATCTTGTGTCTGTCGTTGTGTGATCTTGTGTCTGTCGTTGTGTGATCTTGTGTCTGTCGTTGTGTGTGATCTTGTGTCTGTCATTGTGTGTGAACTTGTGTCTGTCATTGTGTGTGATCTTGTGTCTGTCATTGTGTGTGATCTTGTGTCTGTCGTTGTGTGATCTTGTGTCTATCATTCTGTGATATTGTGTCTGTCATTGTGTGTGAACTTGTGTCTGTCATTGTGTGTGATCTTGTGTCTATCATTGTGTGATCTTGTGTCTGTCGTTGTGTGATCTTGTGTCTGTCGTTGTGTGTGATCTTGTGTCTGTCATTGTGTGTGAACTTGTGTCTGTCATTGTGTGTGATCTTGTGTCTATCATTGTGTGATCTTGTGTCTGTCATTGTGTGATCTTGTGTCTGTCGTTGTGTGATCTTGTGTCTCTCTTCTGTCTCATTGATCTCAATATGTTACTTATTTCCTGTTTTTAAGAAAAAAATTGTCTTTAGCCTTTGTTTTAAGTTGAGCTGACCAGTTCGCTTCTTATCTGCTTGTCCTTAAGCCAGGTACCCATTTACATGGACTAGAGCGTATCGACACTGGTGTTTGAACTCAGTCCATTTGTCGTTTAGAAGCCACGGCTGTTACCACTCAGTTAACCAAAGTCTGCTTAGCACATGGACATCTCCAAACTGGTGGTGGCCTGTGAGGTATTGACATTCATTATTCAAAGGCGGCACAGCGTGGGCCACCGAAACTCTGTCCTAACCATGGTGTACCCAAAAAACAGTACTTGGGTCTCCTGACACCATGGAGATATAATACACAGGTCGCCCTGACCAGACTACTTTTTATTCTTCTACATCTCCATCACTCTTCCTCACTCCCCATCTCTCTCCCACTCTCTATCATTATGCCTCTCTCCCACTCCCTTCCGTGTGTCTCTCTGCCACCCCCTCCCTCTTGTATACAACAATATAACTCTTTCCATATTGTTATCATTCCTCCACTCTTTCTCTGTCACCTTCAATGTGCCTTGTTCACTCCATTGTTCCTGTTTCTCTCACTCACTCTCTATCTGTACCTTCCTCACTTCATCCCTCCCTTCTTCTTTCATTGTCACCATAACACTTCTCTATCTTTCACTCTCTCCCGCCTTTCACTTGCTTTCTCTCATTCACTTTCTCTTTTTCTCTTACTTTCTTTCACTATCGCTGCTTTCTCACTACTTCTGTCCGTGTCTCCCTCTTATACTCTGTTCCTACGTTATTCTCTGTCTCTTTATTACTCTTTCTCTCCCTTCCTCTTTCTCCTTTCTTCTGTTTGCTATATCTCCCACTTGCTCTCTCATTCTCCCTCTATCTCTCACTTTGTCTGCCGTTCTTTGTCTTCTCCTTGCTCCGTCTTCCTACTTCTCTTTCTCCCTCCCTCTATATCTCTCTTATCCCTCACTGTGTCTAGCTACTAAACTATGTTTATATCTGCATGCCTGTCCTTATTTCACGAGATTGACTAACCCTAGCTAGCCCTCACAGCTAGCCTTCACAGCTAACCCTCACACCCAACCCTCACAGCTAACCCTCACACCCAACCCTCGCAGCCGACCCTCACACTTAACCCTCACAACCAGCTCTCACAGACAACCCTCACACACAACCCTCACACCCAACCCTCACACCCGGCCCTCACAGCCGACCCTCACAGCTAACCCTCACACCCAACCCTCTCACAGCTAACCCTCACACCCAACCCTCACACCCAACCCTCACAGCCGACCCTCACACTTAACCCTCACAACCAGCTCTCACAGACAACCCTCACACACAACCCTCACATCCAACCCTCACACCCGGCCCTCACAGCCGACCCTCACAGCTAACCCTCACACCCAACCCTCACAGCTAACCCTCACACCCAACCCTAACACCCAACCCTCACAGCTAACCCTCACAGCTAACCCTCACAGATAACCCTCACACCAAACCCTCACACCCAACCCTCACAGCTAGGCCTCACAGCTAACCCTCACACCCAACCCTCACAGCTAGGCCTCACACCCAACCCTCACAGATAACCCTCACACCAAACCCTCACACCCAACCCTCACAGCTATTCCTCATACCCAACCCTCACACCCAACCCTCACAGATATTCCTCACACCAAACCCTCACACCCAACCCTCACACCCAACCCTCACAGATAACCCCCACACCAAACCCTCACAGCTAGGCCTCACAGCTAACCCTCACAGCTAACCCTCACACCCAACCCTCACAGCTATTCCTCACACCAAACCCTCACACCCAACCCTCACAGATAACCCTCACACCAAACCCTCACACCCAACCCTCACAGCTAGGCCTCACAGATAACCCTCACACCAAACCCTCACACCCAACCCTCACAGATAACCCTCACACCAAACCCTCACACCCAACCCTCACAGCTAGGCCTCACAGCTAACCCTCACACCCAACCCTCACAGATAACCCTCACACCAAACCCTCACACCCAACCCTCACAGCTAGGCCTCACAGCTAACCCCCACACCCAACCCTCACAGCTAACCCTCACAGCTAACCCTCACACCCAACCCTCACAGCTAGGCCTCACACCCAACCCTCACAGCTAACCCTCACACCCAACCCTCACACCCAACCCTCACAGCTAACCCTCACAGCTAACCCTCACACCCAACCCTCACACCCAACCCTCACAGCTAGGCCTCACAGCTAACCCCCACACCCAACCCTCACACCAAACCCCCACACCCAACCCTCACACCCAACCCTCACAGCTAGGCCTCACACCCAACCCTCACAGCTAACCCTCACACCCAACCCTCACACCCAACCCTCACACCCAACCCTCACACCCAGCCCTCACACCCAACCCTCACATGTAACCCTCACAGCTAACCCTCACAGGTAACCCTCATAGCTAACCCTCACAGGTAACCCTCACACCCAACCCTCACACCCAGCCCTCACACCCAGCCCTCACAGCTAACCCTCACACCCCACCCTCACAGCTAACCCTCACACCCAACCCTCACACCCAGCCCTCACAGCTAACCCTCACACCCCACCCTCACAGCTAACCCTCACACCCAGCCCTCGCAGCTATCCCTCACAGCTATCCCTCACACCTAACCCTGACACCTAACCCTGACACCTAACCCTCACACCCAGCCCTCACAGCTATCCCTCACAGCTATCCCTCACACCCAGCCCTCACACCCAGCCCTCACACCCAGCCCTCACAGCTAGAAACATATTCAAACCTTTGATTTTCTGGTGCACTTCCGTTTATGCACAATGCGCACGGAATCAACGCAGTCGGCTGTTGCTAAGTGACGCTTATGCCTCACTTCGCCCATCTTTTCTGACGGGGTTTGTCTGTCTTGTCTTTGACTTCGATCTGTTCTGGACACGCGAGCCAGGGATTGGAGAACGCCAATCGAAATGCAGATTAGCCGTTTTCTCTTGTGTTGAGTTACCGGCCTTTTTATTCATAATTCAAGCGGATGCCATGGTAATTTGGGCGGGAAAGGGGGGGGGGGGTGAGTAGCTTGAACGGAGTTGTAATGGTGGGGAGGGAATATGTTAGTGTAATAGAGAATGGAGATAGTATGGTAGGAAAAGTGGAGACGAGAGAGAGAGAGAGAGAGAGAGAGAGACAGACAGAGAGAGAGAGAAGGGAGTGGTGGATCAGAGAGAGGGTGGTGTGAGATCGGAAATCGACAGTAAACACGAGAGAGGGGGGAGGGGGTTCAGTAACAGAGGAAGACATGGATCGGAAAAATGGGAATTCAAGAGAAAGGAATAGACGTGGTAGGGGGGGGGGGGGGGGGCTGAGGAAGAGAAGAGGAAATGGGGTGGATTGGAGAAAGAACAGGGGAAGTGGAAGATCCGAGAGTTGGAGACGTAGAATCGGAAAATGGAAAGATCCGAGAGTTGGAGACGTAGAATCGGAAAATGGAAAGATCCGAGAGTTGGAGACGTAGAATCGGAAAATGGAAAGATTCGAGAGTTGGAGACGTAGAATCGGAAAATGGAAAGATTCGAGAGTTGGAGACGTAGAATCGGAAAATGGAAAGATTCGAGAGTTGGAGACGTAGAATCGGAAAATGGAAAGATCCGAGAGTTGGAGACGTAGAATCGGAAAATGGAAAGATTCGAGAGTTGGAGACGTAGAATCGGAAAATGGAAAGATTCGAGAGTTGGAGACGTAGAATCGGAAAATGGAAAGATTCGAGAGAAAGAGAGACAGGAGGTCGGAGAGAGAATTGGTATTCTCCATATCGTTTCCTGTGAAGCACAGGGGTGCACCCACCACTCTATATGGCGCCTCACAGGAAGCCTGGGTAAGAGCAATTTATGTGCCTTAGCATTGGTAGTTTCTATCGTGATAAGTTTGCTAGCCCAATAATACGTTTGCTAGTCCAATGATAAGTTTGCTAACCGAATGATACATTTTCTAGCTCAATAAGTTTTCTTGCCTAATGATAAAGTTGCTGGTCCAATGATAAGTTAGCTAGTCGAGTGATAAGTTTACTAGTCCAGTGATAAGTTTGCTAGCCCAGTGATAAGTTTGCTAGCCCAGTGATAAGTTTGCTAGCCCAGTGATAAGTTTGCTAGCCCAGTGATAAGTTTGCTAGCCCAGTGATAAGTTCGGTAGCCCAGTGATAAGCTTACTAACCGAATGATACATTTTCTAGCCCAATAAGATTTCTTGCCCAATGATAAAGTTACTAGCCCAGTGAAAGGTTTGCTAGCCGAATGATAGGTTTGCTAGCCGAATGATAGGTTTGCTAGCCGAATGATAAGTTTGCCAGCCGAATGATAAGTTTTTTAGCCCAACGATAGAGTTGCTAGCCCAATGAAAAGTTTGCTAGCCCAATTAGAGAATTGCTCGCCCAGTGAAAAGTTTACTAGCCCGATGAAAAGTTTGCTAGCCCAATGAAAAGTTTACTAGCCCAATGAAAAGTTTACTAGCCCGATGAAAAGTTTGCTAGCCCAATGAAAAGTTTACTAGCCCGATGAAAGAATTATTCGCCCAGTGTACAGTTTGCAAGCCCGATGAAAGAATTACTCGCCCAGTGAAAAGTTTACTAGCCCGATGAAAGAATTACTAGCCCAATGAAAAGTTTGCTAGCCCGATGAAAGAATTACTCGCCCAGTGAAAAGTGTGCTAGCCCGATGAAAGAATTACTCGCCCAGTGAAAAGTGTGCTAGCCCAATGAAAAGTTTGCTAGCCCGATGAAAGAATTGCTAGCCCAATGCACAACCCGATTGAAGCATCTTTTAATACATGTATGGGAGTACAGTGGTCGTACTTTCCTCACTTACATGGAGTCCCTTAATCTACACGTAAGAGGGGAGGGAGGGAGAGAAATTGTATGTTTATGGATAGATTATGGAGGGAGGGGGGCAGAGAGAAAGACAGCGTGATGGAGATATACGATGATGAACTAAGAGATGTGGAAGTTGATGGAAGATGGACGTATGTGATAACGTTGGAAATGTGAAGATATCGAGAAATATTGGACACTATGAGTCTAGGGTTAAGCTGGCTACTTTCATCTCATTGTGAGCAACGTTTTTGTGGGTTTTACAAGGATTCAAGACGCGGGATTGTATTTCTGTAGGGAACAAAGGATGGATGGACTGGGAGACGGAGAAATGAGAGAGTGACTGGGATGATATGTAGAGGAAGAGCAAGGTCAGTAATAGGACGAGAAATCCAGCAGAGATCGATGCTAGCCAATTATGTGAACTGATATCGGCATGAAGGGACAGGCGCTGGTGGCGGTCTGTTGGGATGTAGACTTCATCGACAACTGGCGCACATCTGAGCCAGCACATGCGCGATGAGGCTGGAGGCACAAGCGAGATGAGGCTGGAGGCACAAGCGAGCTGAGGCTGGACACCTGAGCCAGCTATTTACATCAGATCTCTTAATTTTAAACGCTGTGGGAGTAAGTTTTGTGTCTTCCAGCTGTGTTTGTAACGATTCATATATGTTTTACTGTTAGTAGGGCTGAGACTTGACCCCAGTGTGTTGTGTTTCGTGGTGTGTAATGTAGACAGCTGTTGCTAGTTAAGAGAGAGAGAGAGAGAGAGAGAGAGAGAGAAAACGGATCAATCGATAGATAGATTAGGTGATTGACGCAAAAACATATTCGATAAAGAATATATAATTAGATATAGATGGCAGATGGATAAATATATGGATGGATGAATGGATATACTATTTGGATAGATGGATATACTATTCGGATCGATGGATAGATAGAATGATGGATGAAAGAATCGATTGATCATGTGGATATGTGAATAAATAGTTTTGATGGTATATAAATTATCCGAAGAATGGATATAAATATGTATCAGATGGTGATGAATGTATATGTTAGATAATGATGAAGAGATAGGTTAGGTGAATGGATTAGCTATATCAGATGGTGATGAATGTATATGTTAGATAATGATGAAGAGATAGGTTAGGTGAATGGATTAGCTATATCAGATGGTGATGAATGTATATGTTAGAAAATGCTGAAGAGATGGATTAGCTATAGAAATAGACTCGATCACATATCATATGTGCTTAAGGGGGACTGTGTCCGAAGCTTCTAATATCACTTGTGCCTTCATTGATCTTCAATACGGAGATACGTTCTTCATTGATTGATTGATTGATATGTATTTTCTACACGGAGATACACTCTCGAGTGATTAATGTGTATTTGGTTTGAATACTTACCGTGGTAGGACAATATACGACCACTTTAATCGGATAAATCTAAAGAGGCAACTAAACAGGATTGTGCATTGACCTAGCAATCTCATCACGTATAGGTACAGTAACCAACACTTCAGAAGCACAAATCAGCATCTCGAAACAGACTTCCTGTAAGGGGGCCAGCCGGGCAGGTGGTCTTCGTATTCTCTTTGCACAGCTCCGATATTGACAAAACAATTCATGATGAAATAACACGTGGCGTGCGGTGAGGATGCAGGTGAAATGAAAGTGTAGAAGATGGTGGATGTTGCAAATGTTTGATGGTGATATTTTTCTGTAGGGATGGCCACATGTAGTTGTGGACTGAAAGAAAGCAAACAAAAGATTGTTATTTGGTTGAATATTTTCCACGTGAATGTACTATGGTTATGTGTGAGCAATTACACTCGCTTTTGGCAATTATAAATGTTTGCTTCCAACTTCAGATCATGCATATAGCATTGATGTTATCACTTGAAGTTTCATTGATTTGATATTGTCAATGTTAGCAGATACTGCAGTTAGTGATGAAGTGTTGGAGACTTCATTGGCGACTGTTGGGGGTTTTGTGAGTCGGGGAGTAAACGTTTCTTTTTACTCCTTGACTAGAATACCAAGTATAACTAGATACGAGTTGGGTTCGAACTCACAGGGGGAAAGAGACGAACAGTGGAAGAAGGTGAAAATAGCATATACATCCAGTTGATTTCTGGGGGTGGGGGGGCACCCAGTTGATTTCTGGGGGTGGGGGGGGGGCATCCAGTTGATTTCTGGGAATGGGGGGGGGCATCCAGTTGTTTTCTGGGGTTGGGGGAGGGGGGGGCATCCAATTGATTTCTGGGGGTGGGGGGGCATCCAGTTGATTTCTGGGGGTGGGGGGGGGCATCCAGTTGATTTCTGGGGGTGGGGGGGCATCCAGTTGATTTCTGGGGTTGGGGGAGGGGAGGGGCCATCCAGTTGATTTCTGGGGGTGGGGGGGCATCCAGTTGATTTCTGGGGGGGGGGGGCATCCAGTTGATTTCTGGGGTTGGGGGAGGGGGGCATCCAGTTGATTTCTGGGGGTTGGGGGGGGCATCCAGTTGATTTCTGGGGTTGGGGGAGGGGGGGGGCATCCAGTTGATTTCTGGGGGTTGGGGGGCATCCAGTTGATTTCTGGGGGTGGGGGGGGGCATCCAGTTGATTTCTTGTGGGAGAAATAGCATTTACACCTAGTTGATTTCTTGTGGGAGAAATAGCATTTACACCTAGTTGATTTCTTGTGGGAGAAATAGCATTTACACCTAGTTGATTTCTTGTGGGAGAAATAACATTTACACCTAGTTGATTTCTTGTGGGAGAAATAGCATTTACACCTAGTTGATTTCTTGTGGGAGAAATAACATTTACACCTAGTTGATTTCTTGTGGGAGAAATAGCATTTACACCTAGTTGATTTCTTGTGGGAGAAATAGCATTTACACCTAGTTGATTTCTTGTGGGAGAAATAGCATTTACACCTAGTTGATTTCTTGTGGGAGAAATAACATTTACACCTAGTTGATTTCTTGTGGGAGAAATAGCATTTACACCTAGTTGATTTCTTGTGGGAGAAATAGCATTTACACCTTGTTGATTTCTTGTGGGAGAAATAGCATTTACACCTAGTTGATTTCTTGTGGGAGAAATAGCATTTACACCTAGTTGATTTCTAGTGGGAGAAATATCATTTACACCTAGTTGATTTCTTGTGGGAGAAATAGCATTTACACCTAGTTGATTTCTAGGGGGAGAAATAGCATTTACACCTAGTTGATTTCTTGTGGGAGAAATAGCATTTACACCTAGTTGATTTCTTGTGGGTGAAATAGCATTTACACCTAGATTTTTTTTGGGGGGGGGGGGGCGGGGCATCCAGTTGATTTCTTGTGGGAGAAATAGCATTTACACCTAATTGATTTCGGGGGGGGGGGGGGGAGGGGGGGCATCCAGTTGATTTCTTGTGGGAGAAATAGCATTTACACCTAGTTGATTTCTTGTGGGAGAAAAAGCATTTACACCTAGTTGATTTCTTGTGGGAGAAATAGTATTTACACCTAGTTGATTTCTTGTGGGAGAAATAGCATTTACACCTAGTTGATTTCTAGTTGGAGAAATAGCATTTACACCTAGTTGATTTCTTGTGGGAGAAATAGCATTTACACCTAGTTGATTTCTTGTGGGAGAAATAGCATTTACACCTAGTTGATGTCTAGCAAGCATGAACACACAATTTGGTTTTGTATGATAATTGTGTCTCTGTCTGTTTGTTTATATATGTGTGTCTTTGTCTCTGTTTGTGTGAGCGTGCTTACGTATGTGTACGTACGTACGTACAAGGTCAAGGTGGGTCCCATGACAACAACTGCCGTCGGGGATGAAGATAGGTCTTCATGGACCAAGTCGTAGCCTATGTGAGATGCGGTAGCCAGCTCCTTTCATTGCTGTGTATGCCTTCCCCAACTCATACGTCAGGTCCACATTTACAGCTGGGTCAACTGGGTGAGCGGTCGTACCAGAAACGAACCACTCCCTATTTGTTTCTGTCCGGCCGTAATTTCTAACCCTGACCCGGTGTAGTCCGTCTCAGCAAGTCTGCTCGCTGTAGACTAGGCTACACGTGCGTACGTGTGGGTGTATGTGCGTTTGTGTACGTGTATGTACATATATGTGTGTACATGTATATGTGTACATGTATGTGTGTACATGCATGTATGTATATGTATGTGTGTACATGTATGTATGTGTGTACATGTATGTATGTGTGTACATTTATGTGTGTACATGTATGAATGTGTGTACATGTATGTACCCATGCGTGCGTGCAAAATCCCCACGAAGATCATAATGAAAACGTTAGAAAACAATTGAGCGAGAAAGTACATGAAGCACAATGAGGATTTAGACATGGCGGAGGCACGGTTAATCGCATGAATATGTTATCGAAAAGTGTAGAAAGTACATTGTCGACTTGCTTTATAGATTACACCAAAACTATTGTCTGTGTGCAACACAAAACGCTATGGAGAATCATGCAAGACATGGTTCCAACACAGCTGAATCAGCTGATCGGAACACTGAATGAAGAACAAGCAACAGGCAGAATAGTTGGAGAAACATCGGACTGGTTTGAGGTGCAAAAAATGGGGAACGACAAGGACGCATAGTCTTCCCTTATGTTTTCAACATTTCTACTGGAAATGGAGGTGTATGAAAAGTTGGGCTCGTTCACAGTCGACGGAAATGAAATACCAGAACTCAAATATACAGATGATACAGTTGTCCTTGTAAGGAGCGCGTCATGGCTGGAACACATGGTCCTATCTGCTAAACAATAGCGAGGAACAAAATCTATACCAAAACATCAGCAAGACCAGGATAATGAGCACTGATAAGGCAACAAAAAAAAATAACAGATCTAAAGTTATCCTGGAGATACAAGAAGATAAGAACGTCACACATTTGGAATATCTCGGCTTGATTATAAGTAGCAATGGAGAAGAAAGTAGAAGAATAAACATGACATTACAAAGGTAAACTAGAACGGACAAAAAAAAACTTATGACAGAAATAAACATGACATTACAAAGGTAAACTAGAACGGACAAAAAAAACTTATGACAGAAATAAACATGACATTACAAAGGTAAACTAGAACGGACAAAAAAAACTTATGACAGAAATAAACATGACATTACAAAGGTAAACTAGAACGGACAAAAAAAACTTATGACAGAAATAAACATGACATTACAAAGGTAAACTAGAACGGACAAAAAAAACTTATGACAGAACACTAACAAAAATAACAAAGATCCTGGTATCGTGCATCTTGCCAGCGACATCGTACAGATACGAGATCTAGACCACCACATAAACACTAAGGAAGAAGATTGGATTCTTCGAGCACACATGATAAAAAAAAGGGCTAAAAATAATATGGATAGCAAGAAATTAAACAAAACAGAGGTCACAAAGGAGCTGCATATTGAACAACATTGCCTAGGAAACTAAAAAAATACTTTGGCTACATCAAATTCCACAGTGGTCTAAGTAGTACAGTACAGGGGTGTATGGTACCTGGCATGGCACGTGGAGGCACCTAGGACATGGGCAAATAGCATTAGAGAGGTTCTGATCCTGACGGTAACAGAGGCAGCAGAGCTGTCCAATAATCGTGTCTTAAGGGTCACTAGGTTGGTATGAGGTGTACGATGTGCAAAAGACATGCTACATGATGATGATATATAAAATATGTTGTTGTTGTTGGAAACTACTCGTGTGCTGACTTCTTCGCTCAAAATGATGTCTATCTGGTAGCAGGTTACAGGGGCTCTTCTTAAATCCCGTGTGTACTGTGCCTCCTAGTTTTTGTCCAGTGCGAGACTTCTCAGTATGCCCACCATGACGGTGATCACAATGCCGATCCCCCATCTCGTTGGCTAGGCTGTTTCTACACAGCCTGTTTCTAGGCAAAGTTCCAGCAGGACGTAAGGTGGGGTCATGATCAGTGTGTGGAGCACCTAGCCTTGACACTAGTCCTGTTGAGCAGGACCGTTAGCGACACATTGGAGCTGACATTTTGGTTTGTGGAGCACAGATACTGGGGGCATTCAATAGGGACAGATTATGGAGCACAGATACTGGGGAGATTCAATATTGAGACATTCAATAGGGTCAGATTGTGGAGCACAGATACTGGGGAGATTCAATATTGAGACATTCAATAGGGTCAGATTATGGAGCACAGATACTGGGGAGTTTCAATATTGAGACATTCAATAGGGTCAGATTGTGGAGCACAGATACTGGGGAGATTCAATATTGAGACATTCAATAGGGTCAGATTGTGGAGCACAGATACTGGGGACATTCAATAGGGACAGATACTTAGGACATTCAATAGGGTCAGATTGTGGAGCACAGATACTGGGGACATTCAATATGGGGACATTCAATAGGGACAGATACTGGGGACATTCAATACGGACAGATTCATTGAATGGCCGCCTCTTGGATTGTGCCACTTTCATCGATGAATTGGCGATCTACAAGCTGCAGGAGTCATCAAAGGTGGATGGAGTAGGGAGGGCGGCCTGGGGGGGGGGCGGGGGAATGGAGTAGAGAGGGCGGCCTGTGGGCGGGGGTGGAGTACGGAGGGCGGCCTGTGTGGGTGGAGCAGGAAGGGAGGCCTGAGTGGATGAAGTAGTGAGGAGGGCCTGAGTGGATGCTGTAGAGAGGGAGACGAGTGGATGGAGTACGGAAGGAGACCTGAGTGGGTGGAGTAGAGGAGATCTGAGTGGGTGGAGTAGAGGAGATTTGAGTGGGTGGAGTAGAGGAGATCTGAGTGGGTGGAGTAGAGGAGATCTGAGTGGGTGGAGTAGAGGAGATCTGAGTGGGTGGAGTAGAGGAGATCTGAGTGGGTGGAGTAGAGGAGATCTGAGTGGGTGGAGTAGAGGAGATCTGAGTGGGTGGAGTAGAGGAGATCTGAGTGGGTGGAGTAGAGGAGATCTGAGTGGGTGGAGTAGAGGAGATCTGAGTGGGTGGAGTAGAGGAGATTTGAGTGGGTGGAGTAGAGGAGATCTGAGTGGGTGGAGTAGAGGAGATCTGAGTGGGTGGAGTAGAGGAGATCTGAGTGGGTGGAGTAGAGGAGATTTGAGTGGGTGGAGTAGAGGAGATCTGAGTGGGTGGAGTAGAGGAGATCTGAGTGGGTGGAGTAGAGGAGATCTGAGTGGGTGGAGTAGAGGAGATTTGAGTGGGTGGAGTAGGGAAGATTTGAGTGGGTGGAGTAGAGATCTGAGTGGGTGGAGTAGAGGAGATCTGAGTGGGTGGAGTAGAGGAGATCTGAGTGGGTGGAGTAGAGGAGATTTGAGTGGGTGGAGTAGAGGAGATCTGAGTGGGTGGAGTAGAGGAGATCTGAGTGGGTGGAGTAGAGGAGATTTGAGTGGGTGGAGTAGAGGAGATCTGAGTGGGTGGAGTAGAGGAGATCTGAGTGGGTGGAGTAGAGGAGATCTGAGTCGGTGGAGTAGAGGAGATTTGAGTGGGTGGAGTAGGGAAGATTTGAGTGGGTGGAGTAGAGATCTGAGTGGGTGGAGTAGAGGAGATCTGAGTGGGTGGAGTAGAGATCTGAGTGGGTGGAGTAGAGATCTGGGTGGGTGGAGTAGAGCAGATCTGAGTGGGTGGAGTAGAGATCTGGGTGGGTGGAGTAGAGATCTGAGTGGGTGGAGTAGAGATCTGAGTGGGTGGAGTAGAGCAGATCTGAGTGGGTGGAGTAGAGATCTGGGTGGGTGGAGTAGAGATCTGAGTGGGTGGAGTAGAGATCTGGGTGGGTGGAGTAGAGCAGATCTGAGTGGGTGGAGTAGAGATCTGGGTGGGTGGAGTAGAGCAGATCTGAGTGGGTGGAGTAGAGATCTGGGTGGGTGGAGTAGAGATCTGGGTGGGTGGAGTAGAGCAGATCTGAGTGGGTGGAGTAGAGATCTGGGTGGGTGGAGTAGAGATCTGAGTGGGTGGAGTAGAGGAGATATGAGTGGGTGGAGTAGAGATCTGAGTGGGTGGAGTAGAGATCTGGGTGGGTGGAGTAGAGCAGATCTGAGTGGGTGGAGTAGAGGAGATATGAGTGGGTGGAGTAGAGATCTGAGTGGGTGGAGTAGAGATCTGAGTGGGGGGAGTAGAGGAGATCTGAGTGGGTGGAGTAGAGATCTGAGTGGGTGGAGTAGAGCAGATCTGAGTGGGTGGAGTAGAGATCTGGGTGGGTGGAGTAGAGCAGATCTGAGTGGGTGGAGTAGAGATCTGAGTGGGTGGAGTAGAGCAGATCTGAGTGGGTGGAGTAGAGATCTGGGTGGGTGGAGTAGAGCAGATCTGAGTGGGTGGAGTAGAGGAGATATGAGTGGGTGGAGTAGAGATCTGAGTGGGTGGAGTAGAGATCTGGGTGGGTGGAGTAGAGCAGATCTGAGTGGGTGGAGTAGAGGAGATATGAGTGGGTGGAGTAGAGATCTGAGTGGGTGGAGTAGAGATCTGAGTGGGGGGAGTAGAGGAGATCTGAGTGGGGGGAGTAGAGGAGATCTGAGTGGGTGGAGTAGAGGAGATCTGAGTGGGTGGAGTAGAGGAGATCTGAGTGGGTGGAGTAGAGGAGATCTGAGTGGCTGGAGTAGAGGAGATTTGAGTGGGTGGAGTAGAGGAGATTTGAGTGGGTGGAGTAGAGAAGCTCTGAGTGGCTGGAGTAGGGCGGGAGACCTGAGAGAATGGATACATAAGTGGATGGAGTAGGGTGGGGGACCTGAGTGGGTGGAGTAGGGAGGGGGACCTGAGTGGGTGGAGTAGGGAGGGGGACCTGAGTGGGTGGAGTAGATATCTGAGTGGGTGGTGTAGAGATCTGGGTGGGTGGAGTAGAGAAGCTCTGGGTGGATGGAGTAGAGGAGATCTGAGTGGGTGGAGTAGGGCGGGAGACCTGAGAGAATGGATACATAAGTGGATGGAGTAGGGTGGGGGACCTGAGTGGGTGGAGTAGGGAGGGGGACCTGAGTGGGTGGAGTAGGGAGGGGGACCTGAGTGGGTGGAGTAGGGAGGGGGACCTGAGTGGGGGGAGTAGGGAGGGGGACCTGAGCGGGTGGAGTAGGGAGGGGGACCTGAGTGGGTGGAGTAGGGAGGGGGGCCTGAGTGAGTGGAGTAGGGAGGGGGACCTCAGTGGGTGGAACATTAGTATGGACATCCAGATCCGGTGAGCTATTGGAGCAATCAGCATTGACACCATTCGCCATGTACTGAGAGAGAGAGAGAGAGAACGTGGACTCGAGTCTACCTTAAGTGCAGTGATGCAGATATTTTGACAACAGGTTTATTCAACGTACCGTGACGCGATTGTTTCTATTGAGTGGTAGTCAGGATGACAGGAATATACCCACTGTCACTTTCTAAACGTGCTGTAAAAAGGCGACTGAAGATGGTTCTGATTAGGGCTGGCAACATCATCATGCAAAAAAGAACATTGCCACTGTGAAACCTCTGATACAGACTTCCTGTGAGGGACCAACTCTAGTACAAACAAGTGCTTCACTTCTTTGTTCGCCTCCCGCTACTGATGGCGTGGACTAGTGGTTAAGTGACACGGCTCACAAACCAAAGGTGCTGGGCTCGCTCCCCAATCACATCACCGGCCGTTACCCCGGGGAAGCAAACCCTTAGAATATGCAGGTGGAAGCAGACCCTTACATAAAATTCATGCCGACGCCGGATGCACTGGGTCGACAGGTGCAGAGTGCAACATAGTAAAACGTACACCGCATTGGGAAATAGATAAATAAAGCGAACGGGAGAAACAAATCTTCCACTAAAAAGACCTGAACATGGCTTTGCAAGTAGCAGGATATAGTCCGTAGAACGGAATGCGCTGTGTCGCTAGTTTACAACTTGACTGCCATATTTGCACCTTTCGGTCGAACGCGTCTTCGTCAATTGCGAGAAGGTGAATAATGACGCTGGTACTGGTCAGTGGCGGGTTCCCATGTGATGTCCAGCTGCTACAGTCCCATGAATGTCTTCCTATCTCTGTGTTGTGTATTGATTTCCTCCTCTATGATTTGTTAGCTGATATTTTTGTTGGTTGTCCCCAACGAGGGCCACCAGGTCCTAACGTAGGTTCTGCTCTCGTCCTAACGTAGGTTCTGTTCTCGTCCTAACGTAGGTTCTGCTCTCGTCCTAACGTAGGTTCTGTTCTCGTCCTAACGTAGGTTCTGTTCTCGTCCTAACGTAGGTTCTGTTCTCGTCCTAACGTAGGTTCTGCTCTCGTCCTAACGTAGGTTCTGTTCTCGTCCTAACGTAGGTTCTGTTCTCGTCCTAACGTAGGTTCTGCTCTCGTCCTAACGTAGGTTCTGCTCTCGTCCTAACGTAGGTTCTGTTCTCGTCCTAACGTAGGTTCTGTTCTCGTCCTAACGTAGGTTCTGCTCTCGTCCTAACGTAGGTTCTGCTCTCGTCCTAACGTAGGTTCTGTTCTCGTCCTAACGTAGGTTCTGTTCTCGTCCTAACGTAGGTTCTGTTCTCGTCCTAACGTAGGTTCTGTTCTCGTCCTAACGTAGGTTCTGCTCTCGTCCTAACGTAGGTTCTGTTCTCGTCCTAACGTAGGTTCTGTTCTCGTCCTAACGTAGGTTCTGTTCTCGTCCTAACGTAGGTTCTGCTCTCGTCCTAACGTAGGTTCTGCTCTCGTCCTAACGTAGGTTCTGCTCTCGTCCTAACGTAGGTTCTGCTCTCGTCCTAACGTAGGTTCTGCTCTCGTCCTAACGTAGGTTCTGTTCTCGTCCTAACGTAGGTTCTGTTCTCGTCCTAACGTAGGTTCTGTTCTGTTCTCGTCCTAACGTAGGTTCTGCTCTCGTCCTAACGTAGGTTCTGTTCTCGTCCTAACGTAGGTTCTGTTCTCGTCCTAACGTAGGTTCTGTTCTGTTCTCGTCCTAACGTAGGTTCTGCTCTCGTCCTAACGTAGGTTCTGTTCTCGTCCTAACGTAGGTTCTGTTCTCGTCCTAACGTAGGTTCTGTTCTGTTCTCGTCCTAACGTAGGTTCTGCTCTCGTCCTAACGTAGGTTCTGTTCTCGTCCTAACGTAGGTTCTGCTCTCGTCCTAACGTAGGTTCTGTTCTCGTCCTAACGTAGGTTCTGTTCTCGTCCTAACGTAGGTTCTGTTCTCGTCCTAACGTAGGTTCTGTTCTCGTCCTAACGTAGGTTCTGTTCTCGTCCTAACGTAGGATCTGTTCTGTTCTCGTCCTAACGTAGGTTCTGTTCTCGTCCTAACGTAGGTTCTGCTCTCGTCCTAACGTAGGTTCTGTTCTCGTCCTAACGTAGGTTCTGTTCTCGTCCTAACGTAGGTTCTGTTCTCGTCCTAACGTAGGTTCTGTTCTCGTCCTAACGTAGGTTCTGTTCTCGTCCTAACGTAGGATCTGTTCTGTTCTCGTCCTAACGTAGGTTCTGCTCTCGTCCTAACGTAGGTTCTGTTCTCGTCCTAACGTAGGTTCTGCTCTCGTCCTAACGTAGGTTCTGTTCTCGTCCTAACGTAGGTTCTGTTCTCGTCCTAACGTAGGTTCTGTTCTCGTCCTAACGTAGGTTCTGTTCTCGTCCTAACGTAGGTTCTGTTCTGTTCTCGTCCTAACGTAGGTTCTGTTCTCGTCCTAACGTAGGTTCTGTTCTGTTCTCGTCCTAACGTAGGTTCTGTTCTCGTCCTAACGTAGGATCTGTTCTGTTCTCGTCCTAACGTAGGTTCTGCTCTCGTCCTAACGTAGGTTCTGTTCTCGTCCTAACGTAGGATCTGTTCTGCTCTCGTCCTAACGTAGGTTCTGCTCTCGTCCTAACGTAGGTTCTGTTCTCGTCCTAACGTAGGATCTGTTCTGTTCTCGTCCTAACGTAGGTTCTGCTCTCGTCCTAACGTAGGTTCTGTTCTGTTCTCGTCCTAACGTAGGTTCTGTTCTCGTCCTAACGTAGGATCTGTTCTGTTCTCGTCCTAACGTAGGTTCTGCTCTCGTCCTAACGTAGGTTCTGCTCTCGTCCTAACGTAGGTTCTGTTCTGTTCTCGTCCTAACGTAGGTTCTGTTCTCGTCCTAACGTAGGATCTGTTCTGTTCTCGTCCTAACGTAGGTTCTGTTCTCGTCCTAACGTAGGTTCTGCTCTCGTCCTAACGTAGGTTCTGCTCTCGTCCTAACGTAGGTTCTGCTCTCGTCCTAACGCCCTATCTGACCATACCTGTATTAATGCTCTTCTAACACTCTAACTTCTTATAGCGATTTTAAAAAAAATATTTTATTTTGCGTTCGCGTTATTTCTCTATTCCCCAAGGCTGTGTGTGTTGCACTGTGGTTTTTATTTTGCGCCTGTCGGCTCAGTGCATCTGACCCTTACATTCATTGTATATAAGGGTCTGCCTCCTCCTGCATTTTCTAAGGGTTTGCTTCCCCGGGGTAACGGCCGGTGCTGTGATGGGGATCGAACCCAGCACCTTCGGGATGTGAGCCGTGTCACTTAATCAATAGTCCACGCCGCCCCCATTCTGTTGTGTTGATTCCTGTTAGAGATGCTGGTTTTACGTGTACGACTGTAGTAGGGACTATACGATATTTATATGCGTACTGGAGTAATACAGTACATTATCGATTGTCGACCATCCAAACCTAATCTGGCATGCCCTGTTCGATCTACCTCAGATGTTCATCTCATCAGTTGCCTGGAAACGGGGACGAATTATTTGGTCTTTAGAACAGAGGTCTATCAATATTACATGTGACCAACATTCGTCTATTATTTGTGTGAATCTCGCCTTCAATATTACATGTGACCAACATTCGTCTATTATTTGTGTGAATCTCGCCTTCAATATTACATGTGACCAACATTCGTCTATTATTTGTGGGAATCTCGCCTTCAATATTACATGTGACCAACATTCGTCTATTATTTGTGTGAATCTCGCCTTCCATATTACATGTGACCAACATTCGTCTATTATTTGTGGGAATCTCGCCTTCAATATTACATGTGACCAACATTCGTCTATTATTTGTGTGAATCTCGCCATCGTACTGTTCAATATTCTTTTCTAATGAAGACATTAACTGGAGTATGTTTTGTCCATTGTTTCCTATAGCATGGACTTCCTCCCTATAGCATTGACTTCCTATAGCGTGGACTTCCTACCTATATCATGGACTTCCTGTAGCATAGACTTCCTCCATATATCATGGACTTCCTATAGCATGGACTTCCTCCCTATAGCATGAACTTCCTCCCTATAGCATGGACTTCCTCCCTATAGCATGGACTTTCTATAGCATGGACTTTCTATAGCATGGACTTCCTCCCTATAGCATGGACTTCCTCCCTATAGTATGAACTTCCTCCCTAAAGCATGAACTTCCTCCCTATAGCATAGACTTCCTCCCTATAGCTTGGACTTTCTCCCTATAGCATGGACTTCCTCCCTATAGCATGGGCTTCCTCCCTATAGCATAGACTTCCTCCATATAGCATGGACTTCCTCCCTATAGCATGTACTTCCTCTCTATAGCATGAACTTCCTCCCTATATCATGGACTCTCTCCTTATAGCATGGGCTTCCTCCCTATATCATGGACTTCCTCCCTATATCATGGACTTCCTCCCTATATCATGGACTCTCCTTATAGCATGGGCTTCCTCCCTATATCATGGACTCTCTCCTTATAGCATGGGCTTCCTCCCTATATCATGGACTTCCTCCCTATATCATGGACTTCCTCCCTATATCATGGACTTCCTCCCTATATCATGGACTCTCTCCTTATAGCATGGGCTTCCTCCCTATATCATGGACTTCCTCCCTATATCATGGACTCTCTCCTTATAGCATGGGCTTCCTCCTTCTCATCCTTTTTCCAGCCATCCTCTCTCTTCTTCCACCTTCTCTTCCATTTCCTATTTCTCTTCCCCACCTTCTCTTCCCTTTCCTCCTTCGCTTCCCTCTTCTTCTTTATATTTTATTCCTTCTTTGTATTCTCATCCTACTCACTCGCCCCTCCTCCTTCTCTTCCCTTTCCTCCTTCCTCTTCCTTCTTCTTCATCCCCCTCTGCTTTCTTGTTATTCTTCCTCTAGCAGCTGTTCCACTTCCTCCTCACCTTCTCTTTTTTTATCCTTTTCTCCTTGTTTTTTGCCATTGTTCCTCCTTCTCTTCCTCAATGTGTCTTCTTCTTCTTCTTCTTCTTCTTCTTCTTCTCCTCCTCCACATACTTCTCCTCCTTCTCCTCCTCCTCCTTCTCCTCCTCCTCCGAATGGCTGTCTTTTACATTATAAGGGTTGAGAGCGGTTGTATCGTGTCGTGTCTGGCACCACTTCGGTGGTGGGGATACCACACCTTCACTTTATCTGGTTTCGTATAAAGTATGGGGCAAACACTACCCGTTGTCCCTTACAGGAAGCCTTTATCAAAGTACTTGTAGTAACGGTTTCAACAGCAGTTTTACACAATGAAGCTGCTCGCCCCATGCACGACTTCTTTAGTCACCGTGTACTACATGCCCATATATTTCCTCACTCTGATAGCTGCACCAGATTTGGAAGAATGTTACCACGGTCCAAATTTGGAGAAAATGAGAACACCGTAACCTGTGTAAGTGGCGACTGTAGAGCATGGGTTGACAAATATGTTTAGGATCTAGTCGCCAGGTAACATCTAGGAGCCAGATCTAGTGTTGGATGAAAAGCTCCTCAAATGGCCGTGCAGCATGCCCGAGGTTATGGGTCAATTGTTGTTGATATGCGTTCTGAATGTGCAAATTTGAGTTTTATTTTCAAAATAGCACTGGCCTATTTCTGCTGTTCCTTACCAGTGTTATGTTGCTGCTGCGTGACATGATGATGGCTGTCTGATCTTGGCAGTCGGCGGAAAGAAATTATTTTTGTGTCCCTTAAAACTGAGTGGTGAGGAAAATTGTGCGAGTGAATACAACACTGGTCCGAAAATGTTAGGCGTCAAGGTCACATTTCTAGACCTCATGGCGCCCAAAATGTTAGGCGCCACACCACATTTCTAGACTCCATGGCGCCCCAAATGTTAGGCGCCATACCACATTTCTAGACCCCATGGCGCTCCAAATGTTAGGCGCCACACCACATTTCTAGACCTCCATGGCGCCCCAAATTTGTCTCGCTCTGCTGTAGAAAAACTAAGCCACAGAAACTACCAGAGCTATGGACAGGTCAATATTGTAGTGACTTGGCTTGTATTTGTTGAATATCTATGCTCTGCAGGGAGCTGAAAAGGTTATGATTGATTGATTGATTGATTGAGTGCAATTAGAATATATTTAGCAAAATTGTTACCTTGTATGGCGACAGACATATTTTCTAAGGATAGTATTTGATTGGCTATGAATATTCGCACATTGATTACACATTTTGTTTTGTTTCACTGTGAATTTGATTGATTGATATGTTAATAAATCACATAGCTACCAGCCTGCCCCTTTACATGAAGTCTGTTCGTAACAACGGCGATCTCTTTTACATGTTTAGGTTTCCAGCCCCACGCACACCCCTCTTTAGTCACATATATTAACTCATGGACATACTCTTTTCATAGTTGGTTCCACTCCCGGGGCACGAAACCTCATTTAGACACATTCCCTTAAACTTGTGTCACTTTGAGAAGACTAACGTTCGCTAGGCGACAGATAATCCTAGGTCTAGCTTGAATTATGTAGAAGCGATGGAGTACAAATGAAGGCTAAATGGTAGCCGAACACCGCTGCCCTTTATCGAATCCATACACTACATACTCTGACATAACGAGTGACATCCGGGTGACGTGTGAAACATTCCCTCTTCCTGGCAATGACCTTTCTACCGAGTTCGGCAATGTTTTTGTGACATTCGAGTGTAGAACACAATTTCGCATGGTCGGTAATACTTTGGGATTACAATGTTCGTTTGCTTTTAGGATAGTGAAATAATTCCGGACATTGTCAACGTTGTGAAGTTTGGTTAATTCCGTGTTATATTTGTATTATTTCTTTTCCTTCTTTTTCCTTTCTTTCTTTCTTTCTTTCTTTCTTTCTTTTTTCTTTCTTTTTTTTCGTCGTCTTCTTCGTTTTCTTGTAGCAGCTCTAGTTGGCTGAACTACGGTAGCGGACGGTGCAAGGAGTCTGCATTAACTATATGTCACTTCCAACAAATTAACTATGACACTAATTGAAATTAAAACACAACAAATAAACTTTATTTCTACACGTTCACAACTGCCTCATTAATCTTTACTGTAGAAATAGGTACGAAACTAAAAGAAACTTAATTATAAACTACCACTTGATAAACGAACAGTTACTTGATAGACGAACTGTAATTTGATAGACGAACCGTTATGTGGCTTGCCACAGGATGGAAGATTCGTGTCTGTTCAGCAACCCAGGTGAATTCTTCCGTGTTCCTATACTCCTCGCCGTCTGTGGCTTGCAGTGATCGTCAAAGAGCTGGCTCGCTGTGCTAGTCAAATATCTCTCTAGTTAGATGCTGGATTCTCTGCGAGAATTCTGTTAGACGCTGAATGCTCCTCAGCGTTGCAAATAAAGTAAGTAGTATTTAAGATGACTATTTCTTGCGTGTTCCTCTTGACACACTACTATATCTGGTTCTACCACTTGCTATTGCGAAACATTAATTTTATTACTAGTTACCTCTACTGGATAAGCTGCTCAACATCTGGGCTCATGTGGTGATAGATTTGTCTGTTGAAACCTCTCTTCTGTCTGGGCTCAGAAAATATGTATGCTTTTCTCTTTCCTCTTCACCTTTATCAAGACGGTCCTGTTCTCGTTGCTCGCTGCCGACAGATGATGACTTGTTCTCCGATTTTCGCTCTAGAATATCAATCTGTCCTCTTGTCTCTTCACTATCTCTCTTCCATATATGATCTTGACTTCTCTCTACCCTCTTCGCTTTGGAAACTGGCAATTTGTCTTTCTGATCTTCGCTTTGGAAAACCCTCTCTTTGACTGCTTTGGAAACTGACAATTTGTCTCTCCGATCTTCGCTTTGGAAAACCCTCTCTTTGACTGCTTTGGAAACTGACAATTTGTCTCTCCGATCTTCGCTTTGGAAAACCCTCTCTTTGACTGCTTTAGAAACTGACAATTTTGTCTCTCCTATCTTTGCTCTCGAAAGCTCTCTCTCCAACCCATCATGATTTGGCTCCCCTATCTAGCTACTTCCCCCGCTTTTTCCAGATCTCATACCTAGGTTTTCACCTCGAGAGTTAATAAAAACCAGTTAATAGCATTCGTCCCTACCAATCATGCGGTAACAGGCTCCTATGCGTCTTGGCGTTATGCAAGGCTATGTAGTTTTTAGCATCTTCGTGACTTGGAAACCAACTCTATGCATTCCAAGCATTCTGATGTCCAGATTTGAGTACATCTGTACTGCCTAGCATGATTAGTTTTAATTCTATAATAGATAACTGATTGGCTACCGACTATCAATGCTCCCACCCGTTCTAACTTTAATAAATCATGTCTAAAATCATAACACTAATACATCTACACCGCTAACATATGTTACATTCTTCTTCTTTGTCTTCTTCTTTGTCTTCTTTTTCGTCTCCTTCTTTCTTGAACCTAATGTCAGATTTTATAATGTCTGTTTTACCAGTAACTTGAACAGCTGTGTATAGCGGAGCCTGTCGAGATCGGAACTTGAACCCGCAACATTTGCCGTGAGAAGTCATCGCGATAACCACTCTGCCACGTGAAGACCCTAATACATCAACTTCTTTATTCGCCGGAAGCATAGGGTCCCAACTACAGCCGGTCCCCTAACATGAAGCCATTACTGAAACAGTGCAGTTTCAATAGCAATGATTTAATTTAAGATTGCTAGCCGCATGCACAACGCTCGATAGTCACCATTTACGACACTCTTGAGTTATAACAGGTACCATCCCAGTCACCTCACAGATCACTGAACAGACATTACTACACCCACCTGCTGCCCGTATCAACGCCCGTCCCGGTAAACGTGCTGTCAGCGATTCATAGGCGCTCACTGTTTGCGTCAGGGTCAGCCAACCAGAGATGGCCAAGACCTTATTCCGCCTCTAAGTAACGGCCCTGGAAACATGCTGCACCTGGCTGAGAGAATAGATATCCAAGAGAAAGTCAAACTGGTCCTTACAATGTGTTGTGCTCAAACTGGATATGTCATGTTGGAACTGGGTCTGTCGTGTTGGAACCGGGTCTGTCGTGTTGGAACCGGGTCTGTCGTGTTGGAACCGGGTCTGTCGTGTTGGAACCGGGTCTGTCGTGTTGGAACCGGTCTGTCGTGTTCGAACCGGGTCTGCCGTGTTGGAACCGGGTCTTTGGTGTTGGAACCGGGTCTGTCGTGTTGGAATCGAGTCTGTCGTGTTGGAACCAGTTCGTAACCGGGTCTGTCGTTTTTGAACCGGGTCTGTCGTGTTGGAACCGGGTCTGTCGTGTTGGAACCGGGTCTGTCGTGTTAGAACCGAATCTGCCGTGTTCGAACCAGATCTCCCATGTTTGGAGCCAGATCGGAACCGGGTCTGTCGTGTTGGAACCGAATCTGCCGTATTGGAATCAGATCGGAACCTGGTCTGTCGTGTTGGAACATAATCTGCCGTGTTAACTGGATGTGCCGTGTTGGAACAGGATCTGCCGTGTTAACTGGATGTGCCGTGTTGGAACAGGGTCTGCCGTGTTGGAACAGGATATGACGTGTTGGAACATGATCTGACGTGTTGGAACAGGATATGGCGTGTTGGAACAGGATCGGCCGTGTTAACTGGATGTGCCGTGTTGGAACAGGATCTGCCGTGTTAACTGGATGTGCCGTGTTGGAAAAGGATATGACGTGTTTGAACAGGATCTGGCGTGTTGGAACAGGATCTGCCGTGTTGGAACAGGATCTGCCATGTTGGAACTGCTGTAAACTGTTGCACAATAAGGAAACATCCTTTTCAGGACGAACGAGTATGAAGAGAAAGAGGAAGAAGAAGAAGAAAATGAAAACAGATGAAGAAAAAAAAAGAAACAAGAAAAATGATAAAAAGAAGAAACACTGGATGTTTTTCGGTAATGGTTGACTGTAGCTGTGCCCCTATGTTTCCCCGCCAACGAATGAAATGTACTAATGTCTTTGTGTACTAGAGTGGTTAGCCCGCTGACGTCTCACGGGGAAAGTTTGGGGTTTAAATTTCGATCTCGACCCGCTACGTTCTACACAGCTGTAAATGGGTTCTTCAAATACTGTTAGGGAAGTACAGGCGGCGAGGAAGGGAATTATTCACCGCCACCGTCACACCAAACCTAACCAAAAAAAACGCGTTGAAATTGATTATGCCATCTTAATCGCTTATATTAGTTTGACATTTTCATTTGTGTTGTCCCTAGTCTCTATTGAAAACCTTTTAGTTGTAACATCGGCTATAGTTGTGCTTGTGTCCGCAAGCACATAGTCTCTCACGTGTATGTCTGTGTTATTGCCGCCCTAGTTTGTGTGTATGGTTATACATGCTTGGATGGTTTCAGTGGTACTATTCCTTTCCACTCCGCGAGCAGTTCACTTGTGGACTAGCAACACAGGGCAGATCAGTCGATACTGGCGAGATCGATACTGACGTGGTCGATTCTGCTTGACTGGAAGCAAAGCAAACACAAACAGAGCACTTGCTCAAATTGTATTGTTGTTCAGTAATTGGTGTCATTGTCTCCAGTAGTAGGTAACGGTGTGAAGCGAATAAGGGCCACTGTAACCTTCCTAGAGTCGTCTAAGGCGACTAATACAGCGTGCATCGGGCTATCCAACTGATCACGTGAGACCATTGTTACAGAACGTGTTGCTGTCAGTGTTTGGACACAGGCTTCCAGTGAGGCATCAGTTGTAGTGCTAGTCCCATGCTTGACGTGGAGCGAAATGATGAAGCTAATGAAAAGTTGTTTGTTAATGTCTTCCGCATTGGTCCAGCCATTCACACAGGTCAAATGGCTGCTGACCGAGGGGTACCCATCTGGTTTTCTTGTAGATGTGCATGGATAATATTGTGAACAGCTAGGTTTCCTGGGGGGTCGGAAGGAGAAGTAGATGCTGAGGAATTAGTATGAGAAGTAGATGATGTGGAAGTAGCAAGAGAAGACGAAAATCATGTAGAAGAATAAGAGGCAGAAAATTGATCAAAGTTGGACAAATACGTCTCCTCATGTATATTTGATGTACACATTACCAGGAGTCCCATTGACGTACACACTACCAGGAATCCCGTTATCACCCCAGGAATTCATGTACTGTTACAATTTCATCGCTCAATGGAAACATTTTTCGTGTGTTCGCGGTGTTAGAATGTATTGAGAAGGCGATCGGTATGGCATGTCCTGTTTCTGATGCGTGTGCGCGTATTGTGTTTGGAGAGCGTAGTGCCGTGCAGTTTTGAAGGTCGGCAGCCATGCACGATTCGGTTGTGATTGCTTGCTGAGTTACACAATTGATTTTCACAATACCCCGAGCTTCATACGTCGGGAATGCAAATAGCAAATTCACGTATAAACTTGGCAGCTAGCCAACAAAAACACACACAAAACAAGACCTCTTAAATTTATGATACTTACAATGTCAAGCAAAAGGTTTACATCCATCGTGCAGATCTTTGAATTTGTTTTACGTGGCACGCTCAAGTCGATCCAGCCGTGAAATAGGTACCAGGTTTACGTTAGGGAAGGCATGGCATGGAGGAAGGGAACTGACATCTCACCGCATACATGATGTGGCTTAGTACACCGAAGTCCTTAGCACTTCATTCCTTGCCAGTGGTTAAGTCTGCCGAGGGACTAATTGGACCTTTACTTTTGCATAACCTGCTCGAGCCAGGGCTAGATAACGAGCACTGCCTGTGCCTGGATTCACTACTTGGCCAATCCTGTTCATTTGTTAGCTATCTCCCATTTGTTAGCTGTCTTCTATTTGTTAGCTGTTTCCAATTTGTTAGCTGTCTTCCATTTGTCTTGCATTAAGCTCCATGGTGTAAACTTCTCGCTGACCAGTAGGAAAGCCCAGATAGTCAAGCAAGACACCTTTCTAAGAAGAGATAACTCTGACTACACAACAACTGCTACTTTTAGTCCCCTACCTCCAACTAATATATGCTGCACGAAACCGTGTGTATACGGCTGGGTACTAGGAGAAATTCAGGTGACAGGAATGTCCATCCCTGGTACATGAAGTCTGGGCCGGTTAGGGAGACGGACCAGGTGACGGGATAGTTTATCCCTGGTAGAGAAAGTTTGAGACGGTTAGGGAGACGTATCAGGTGACAGGACAACTTATCCCTGGTAGAGTCAGTCTGAGACGGTTAGGCAGGCGGACCAGGTGACGGGATAGTTTATCCCTGGTAGAGAAAGTCTGAGACGGTTAGGGAGGCGGACCAGGTGACGGGATAGCTCATCCCTGGTAGAGAAAGTCTGAGACCGTTAGGGAGGCCGTCAAGATCTGCTGCTGCCGAAACGGAACAGAACGGTGTAGCACACTAGAGATGTATCAGCATATCCAAGAAGATACCGACTGGTCACCGTGTGTGTAAACCCATAAGAAAAATGATGTGCGACATTCTTCCCATTGCTTGAGATTCGAGGGGCATTTCGGCTGAGGACCACCCAGATTCGTCACTGCACAAAGTTCCGTATGAACAGTATCGATTTCCACAGAACACGAGAAGCAGTATTAAGTATAAGGGCACCAGTATCAACCAATCATCTGTCTATGCAACTGGGACACATTTGACATCCATATTGACGGTAGACGCCTGAATCATCTTCGATTTGTCGACGAAATAGTACTCAGCACAGAGTCAAATAGTACTCAGCACAGAGTCAGCAGCAGAAGCCAACCACATGATGAAGATACTTGATGGTGAGGGCGGGAAAGTAGGATGAATGTGTGGAAGACCAAAGTGTTGCTCAATCGTTTTCCCAATTGTGATTGAGTCTTCCGTGGCGAGGTACGGCTAGAGTCGATGAACACATCTATCTTGGGCGCCTACTCAACATGGTGAACAATCTAGAACCTGACCGTGGGCCGGACATCCTTCTCATTCATTAACATGGTCCTGGACGGTTAAGGCCAGAACCCACACGAATCTCTCATCAATTTCACTGTGCTATGTGCTACAGTTCTGAGACATGGACACTCACAGGAGGACAAATTGAGAGCGACCTATAGCTCCGTTGAGAGACGCTTAGTTGGAATCACTCAGCGCAACCAATGAATGCATAATCTCCACAATTCTGACATTCGATTGCCCTTGCTTATTCTAGGGTCAGGTCAGGTCAGGTCAAGTCATCCCGTAACCGGTGAGGTCGTTAGGGCACACATGAAGACATCCCCACAACTCCACGCCATCCCTCTGTCAGATGCCGCTGCCTGTGACTCTTCCGGTCGGAGACTGGTCTATTCTTTTATGTTGTCCTCCCATCTCTTTTTGGGCCGGCCTCTTCGTCGTCTGCCATGCACCTTCCCGTGGAGGATTGTATTTACAAGACCACTTGATCTCGTTATGTGACCGTACCAAGTGAGTTTCCTTCTTTTGACAGTTGTCAAGAGATCTTCGAAAGGCCCTATGTCAGAGAGTGTATTGCCGACTTGGAGAGCGCTATGCCAATAACTGCATTCAAGAGGACTCTCCTCATAGGGGTGGTGAGATTATGATCTGGGGATGCATCTGCACCAATCATCGGACATCTCTTTATCTTAGACTGTGCTGTTACCGGCTTGTGATACCATGATAAGATCATGAGGAACACATTGCGCCTTTTATGCTGAACCATGCACGAGACATTGTGTTTCAGCAGGACAATGCCGTCCTCATATTGCCAGAGTCGTACATTAGGACCTCCAAGTCAGAAACATTAGAATCTTGCCCTGGCCAACAATTTCACATGAACTGACAGCAATAGAGCAAGTCTAAGACGAGCTGAAACGTCGACTTCAGCAGCGACAGCATTCACCGCAGACTGTACTGCAACTTCCTCAAGAAGTCGTCCAAGAGTGACATAACATTCCACAGGATTTACTGAGGCGTAGATGTCAAGCCGTGATCAATGCACGTGGTGGACACACGCGGTACTGAACGCTGTCATTTAAAAAATTACCCATATACTCGCAGACGCTGCAGAGACATTCAAACGTTTCGCAAAAACTTTTCAGTTGTTTCAGTTTCGAACTACGGAATAACGTTTCTTCTCTTCAAATTTCGTTGTTTTTGGATGATAGAATAACATAATTGTATTGAAGATCTGTTCAATATTAAATTGCAGATCTGTTTAATATTGTATTGAAAATCTGATTAATATTGTATTGGAGATCTGGTGAATATTAAATTGAAGATCTGGTTAATATTGCATTGAAGATCTGGTCAATATTGTATTGAACATCTGTGTGGCAGATTCCCGTGATTCGCTGAGTAGTTATATATCTAGAATGTTACGACATACATCCATATCACAAAACGAAACAACACAACTAATAACACAGTAATGGCAGGTAAGAGATTTATTATATTAATCTAGACAAAGGCAACATTTAGCAAACCCATAATCAATATTACACATATTAACGCCAAAAGAACAACCGACACCTGTAACTAAATGATTATATATATATATATATATATATATATATATATATATATATATATATATATATATTAATATAAATATTAATTGCCGCAGAGGTTGTAGGCACAAGCTTTTGAATATTGCACTCAACTAATACAACCCAGTTCTAGCCGCTACATTCCCCTCCCCTTATCCGCACACTCAACACACTCTCACAAAAATCGTAATCTGTACTCTGCTGTTGTGTGCATTCACCAACACTGAGATCCATTCAAGCAGGTGATCTATACATGCGCATTCAGATCCTTTCAGGCAGATGATCTTTACATTACACATTTAATCTGTTCCACGTATACTCACATACATCACGTACACTCATTCGATCTGTATATACACACACTCCGCAACATGCATTGTTCCCTCGGTGTCCTGCACACACCACACACACATATTCACATCTCTTCTAGTCACAGGGTGTCCAACACACCTTATAAAGCGACTGGCCAAGACTCAAAGGTGTATGCTGGTTCAGTCACGCTGCAATTCATTCCATCTCTCACACACTCGTAAACAGCCTGCTAGCTAGTAGCAGCCTATCAATCGCTCTTTTAGTAAGTCGGTGAGCTAAACTCTCAGTCCCTCTCTCTCCATGGTTAGTCTGCCGGAGTAAAACTTTGCCTAGTATTATATAGTCTCAAGCAGCTTCAGGGCTGTCCAATGGTCTTCTGTGGGTTGTCTGACTTAGCCATCGCCCTCGTTTAGATCTAACTCCAACTAGTTGTTATTGGAACGAATCACTCCGAATTTCCTGTCACTCTAAAATGTCGCAGCAAGTCCTGAAGGACTCTGTCTGTTGCTAACCCCACACTACCCAAATCGGAACACCAGAATGGTCAGCTCCTAACCCCTACCTGTACCAGACACATTATTCCCCTCAACCCCCCGTTTTCCATTGTCGACTTAGTGTCGAGACGGTGAGTGACCTTGGCACACATTCAGGAACCTTTGTTCTCTGAGTCGCCGACCTCATCACCCCTGCCCTAAACGCTCATGTTCCGGCTGGAACTGTTACATCTGGTCAATATTGTATTGAAGATTAGCTCTAAACTGTAGAACACCGACGTAATCGCTTATCAGTCCTCCCATCCGGGATGTTTATTCCTTCCTTTTTTCAATTTCCTTTGTTTTTCCTGTCTTCCTTTTCCTGTCTTCCTTTTCCTGTCCACTTTTCCATGTCCTATTTTCCCTTTCTTTCTGTTCCTTTCTTCCTTTTCCTTTTTTTCATTTTACTCTCTTCCCTTTACTTTCTTCCATTTACTTTCTTCCTTTTCCTTTTTTATTTTTTTTATTTCGTCTTCCTTCTTCTTACTTCCCTTTTTCTTTACTTCTTCCTTCTTCTTTCATCTTCTTAACTTAACGCCTTTATACTCGTTTAGAAGACTCTGCAGATTCTGTATACAACCAGTTTCATTTACATTACCTTGCTCTAAAGGCTATGTGCATCCAATTTATTTTTAAATGCATTAATTGTCCCTGCCTCCACTACCTCCTGTGGCAATGCATTCTTAGCATTCACCACTCTCTCACTAAAAAAATATTTCCTAATATCTAATCTGCACCTCTTTTTAGTTAATTTGAAGCTATGCCTTCTTGTTGTTGTAGGTGGTTGTATTTTGAGAAAAAAAACTGAAAAAAAACTTGTTAGTTAAAGTCTAATTTATCCATTACTCTGATAATCTTATAAACCTGTATTGTCACCTTGAATTATTTTGTCTTCTAGACACTGTAGGCCGGTTTTTCTTAGTCTTTCCTCGTGACTGTAATTCTGGAATCCAACTATGAACTTTGTCGCTCTTTGTTATATACTTTCCAGCATGTTTATATCCCCTCTATGATAAGGCCTCCACACCTGTACACAGTAATCCAATCTAATGCTTTATACAGTTTGACTATCACTTCGTTGATCCTCTGTTTAATATCTCTTTTTATCATACCTAACATTGCATTTACTCTTTTCACTGTTACCTGGACTTGATTACTCACCTTACCTGTATGATCTATTATATCCCCTAGGTCCGTTTCCTTTTCTATCTTTATAATATTGTTCTCTCCCATTCTGTAATTATGTTCCATATTGGATCTACCCATGTGGATGACTCTACATTTATCTACATTAAACACTATTTGCCAGCTTACAGACCATTCTTGAATTTTATCTAAATCTGACCTCAATATATCCACTTCTGCTCTATTCCTTCACCCTTCTTTTTTCTTCCTTCTTTCTTCCATTTTTTTTTCTTCTTCCTGTTCTTCTGCTTATTCCGTTTCTTCTTTTCTTCTTCTTTTCTTCTTCTTTTCTTCTTCTTCTTTCCTATTCCGCTTCTCGCTCGTCGTTTAAAAAAAAATGTTTAAATGTGAAGCCAATTCTCTGGAGATAGCTTGCTATTGTAGACTGTTTTTGAATAACGTTTTTTTGTGTGGGCCAGTGCTCGTCTTTGTGGGCCAGTGCTGAGTTCGTCTTTGTGGGCCAGCGCTCAGCTAGTCTTTGTGAGCCAGTGCTTAGTGCGTCTTTGTGGGCCAGCGCTCAGTTAATCTTTGTGGGCCAGTGCTCAGTTCATCTTTGTGAGCCAGCGCTCAGCTAGTCTTTGTGAGCCAGTGCGTCTTTGTGGCTCAGTGCTCAGCTCGTCTTTGTGGGCCAGTGATCAGTGCGTCTTGTGGGCCAGCACGCAGCTCGTCTTTGTCTGAACATATCACAACTTGTACACACGATTGATAAAGCCAAATGTAACCGCTGTACGTGGCCATTCAGTCTGGCGTGTTCTGTTGTAATGCGCTGCAAGATTACCTACTCTGCTCGATAAGTCAGTCATAGTTCTCTCGTCTGGTCGACCGACCTTAATGATTTGATGAGGGGGATTGTCTGTTCTTTTTTGTTCTCCTGTTGCTTCCTCTGCCTCCGTCGGTGATGAAGTGTTAAAAAATATTAAACGAAGTAGATTTTTACCAGTGAGATAACCAGTTCCTTTCATATTTGCTTTCCGGTTCATACCTGACATTGCAGCTGGATAGACACGGGCTTAAACCTGTTCTCTTTGCCGCGAGAGAGAAGAGTTGAAGCGGCCCTGTGACTTGGACGCTCAGGAACCCAACCGAAATATAATGACAGAGTAAACACCATGCACGTACACACACACACACTCATGCACTCACTCGTTCACAATTTCACATACCCCCGCACACATAATCTACACACCCACACACACACACTCATACACTCACTCGAACACAATTTCACATACCCCCGCACACATAATCTACACACCCACACACACACACTCATATACTCACTCGTACACAATTTTACATACCCCCGCACACATAATCTACACACACACACACACTCATACACTCACTCGTACACAATTTCACATACCCCCGCACACATAATCTACACACCCACACACACATACACTTCATGCATAATCTACCACCTGACATCAATTATTAGAACGACACACATAACATCTGATCTGACTAACCTCCATTAGATTTAAAAATAAAGGGAAAGTTTGGTGTTTGAGCCGTGTCACTGCTAACCGATCAACTACTCCGCTCCTCCACTTTCTGTCTCTCCTCTCCTCTCTGTCTCTCTCTCTCTCAGAATGATAACATCAATTCCCCCTTTTGAATGGTAGAATACGAAGGAAATTCAAAAATTAAAAAAACTAGAAATAGACGAACGATTCAATGTACAGACAATGCAATATACGAACTGGACGTGATGTTCGACAGTTGGCAAGGAATCGATATTCGTGGACATTTCATTGGAATATCCTGGTACAGTGGTTCTCACTTTTTCCATAACACATTCCCTCTGAAACCGGTGATAGATCGCGGACCCTCTCTCTCTCTCTCTCTCCCTCTATATCTCTCTCTCCCTCTATATCTCTCTCTCTCTCTCTCCCTCCCTCCCTCTCTCTCTCCCTCTCTCTCCCTCTCTCTCTCTCCCTCTCTCTCTCCCTCCCTCTCTTTCTCCTTCCCTCCCTCTCTCTCCCTCTCCTCTCTCTCTCCCTCTCTCCCTCTCTCTCTCTCCCTCTCTCTCTCCCTCCCTCTCTCTCCCTCTCTCCCTCCCTCTCTCTCTCCCTCTCTCTCTCCCTCTCTCTCTCCCTCTCTCTCCCTCTCTCTCCCCCTCCCTCTCTCTCTTTCTCTTCCTCCCTCCCTCCCCTCTCTCTCCCTCCCTCTCTCTCCCTCCCTCTCTCTCTTTCTCTTCCTCCCTCCATCTCTCCCTCCCCTCTCTCTCTCACTCCCTCTCTCTCCTCTTTCTCCCTCTCTCTCTCTTTATCCCTCTTTCTCCCTCTCTCTCTCCCTCCCTCTCTCCCTCCCTCCCTCTTTCTCTCCCTCCCTCCCTCTCTCTCCCTCCTCCTTCTCCCTCCCTCTCTCTCTTTCTCTCCCTCCCTCCCTCTCTCCCTCTCTCTCTCCCTCTCTCTCTCCCTCCCTCACTCTCTCATTCTCTCCCTCCCTCGCTTTCTCTCTCTCTCTCTCTCTCTCTCTCTCTCTCTCTGCCTCACCCCATGAACTCTTCCAGGTCACTCTTCGCTATCAATTTAAAACATATTTATGTACATAGTTGTTTTATCTGCAACGGGCTGTAGTGGTCTGTCAGAGAGAACGCCCCGGATGTAGCATTTCTCAACTACTAACTTCTCTTCAATCAGTTTCTCTTGACTGTGTGTTGTATAGTAACCCCTCCTCCCCCAACCCACACTCCCCTTCACTCAATTCCCCCTTACCACACAAAAAGATAAGCAACTCTGACAATTCTTCTTTCAATACAAAAACACATGGTATTTATCTATTTTGTTCATACCCAAAGCAGTTTACAACAACTATCTACTAAACTATCATTTCTATAAGCGGAGATATTTAGCACTGAGCTTGATGGAATCTCCGGATCTATACCCGATTCGATATCTTTATCACTATTATTCCTAACAATTTAATTTAATACTTAACTATCTTGCTGTCTCGGGGACCTCATATCTGGTGACGTTACAGGCCTATGATAGTCTGCAGTTTTCGTCCGTCTGGTCTCCGCTGTGGAATTTAAGGTTTCCCACACGAGCTTTGTGAGCATGTTTGCCAGGGGACTCTGGCGACGCCTCTGTCTAATCTAACACGGCAGCGTACAATACTGTTTACCAGGTGGTTCTGGTAGATGCCTCTGTCTAATCTAACACGGCAGCGTACAATACTGTCAATGAGACCGCCCTTTATGTGTCCCTTAGTTTGCTGTCATTTCCAGCGAACATCAAGAGCAGATCTCCTTGAAATCCACAGCCGCGTTTCTGCCACTCTTCTGCATTATCCATCTGTCGCTGTGGTCGGTTCACCATTTCGGGAGCCCCTACCAACTTCCCTGTGTTATCTTGTCTCCCTGACAGCTTGTCACCAAATCTTACGTACCTCAAATCTTCTATCAATATATTTGTGTCGTTCTGGACACCACCGTCTGGACGGAGCTTAAGCTCTACTAAACCTTTGTGTCCACTATCCACTACAACATTGGCGCTACCCTAACTCTTCCTCCACCATTCTGAATTGAATTGTTCCAACCAAATCTTACACGTGTCAAATCTTTAGCATTGAAGTGTGTTAATATTAAAACTAATTCTTACCATCTAATTTTTCCCTGTCCTGATCTTTGTTTTTAAAGTTAGTAGAAAATAGTTTTTGTGTCTTTGCATGGTGGATATGATGTAGTCATGCAGATCCATCTGTTTTGGTAGATGGCTGCTTATTTGATACTCCACGTTAACTTTCAAGACTAGCAGTTATTCATAAATCTGCTGCCTTGCTCACATGCCTGGTTGGAGGGTAGGCCGATCCACCAGACACCTATATGTGCTAACCTAATATACACATTTAAATTTGATTCTCCGACCCACAAACATGTTCTTTCACGGACCCACACATATAAATCTTCACGAACCAAAACACACACTTACCGACAGTCTTTTTGCAGACGCACACATACATACATCTTCACGAAAAAACACACATGTCTCCTCACGGACCAACCCACATGTCTCCTCACGGACCAACACACACGTCTACTCACGGACCAACCCACACGTCTCCTCACGGACCAACCAACACGTCTCCTCACTGACCAACCCACATGTCTCCTCACGGACCAACCCACATGTCTCCTCAATGGACCCACATGTCTGCTCACGGACCAACCCACATGTCTCCTCACGGACCCACGTGTCTCCTCATGGACCAACCCACATGTCTCCTCACGGACCCACATGTCTCCTCACGGACCAACCCACATGTCTCCCCACGGACCAACCCACATGTCTCCTCACGGACCAACCCACATGTCTCCTCACGGACCCACATGTCTCCTCACGGATCAACCCACATGTCTCCTCACGGACCAACCCACATGTCTCCTCACGGACCAACCCACATGTCTCCTCACGGACCCACATGTCTCCTCACGGACCAACCCACATGTCTCCTCACGGACCAACCCATATGTCTCCTCACGGACCAACCCACATGTCTCCTCAATGGACCCACATGTCTGCTCACGGACCAACCCACATGTCTCCTCACGGACCAACCCACATGTCTCCTCACGGACCAACCCACACGTCTCCTCAATGGACCCACATGTCTGCTCACGGACCAACCCACATGTCTCCTCACGGACCCACATGTCTCCTCATGGACCAACCCACATGTCTCCTCACGGACCCACATGTCTCCTCACGGACCAACCCACATGTCTCCTCACGGACCAACACAAGGCAGTCCACGAATCTCATTTTGGGAACCACTCTTCTAACAGAAGAAGCCATTTGAACGAGACGAATAACGCGGACTTCTCGTTGATCTAAATACAGCATACATCATTCACGCGGAGAGTTAATGATCTGAATTTGTCCTAGCCTCCATCTGTCGCGAAATAAAGGCCCACTGACGAAGGTTCCGTCTAGTCAACTTTCAATAATAGATGTTTTTAGTGAAAGTCAGGTCGAGTTCTATTTTCCCGTCTATTGACATCATCGTCATCATTACATTACTACTCGCCAATTAATCATCGCCATGTTCCAGAGCATCACCAACGTCGTTGTGGCAGTTATTGTCTTTTATCGTGTCTCCCTTCAATCTTTCCTTTGATCCCATAAGAAATAGTATAGAGCAAGGTCCGGGCATGGCCTTCTTTAGAATAGGCCGTTTGACTCATCGGGGAAAATATCCACCAAACGTCACATGCTTAGGCCAACTAAATTGCTGAACTCAACAGAACTCATATTGTGCCAAGGTTTATATTCAATCCATACATCATCAACACAGAGAAATAAAACAAATTAACGGTACAAAACACAACAAATCACGGTTGAGAGTGATCCTTTTACAGAATCCTGCCTTGAAACAAAGTGAATACCCATCTTTTCTTTACCTACGGTATACAACAACCAACGCTCCTAATGAAACCAGTTTATTGAAAAGATTACCCCTTTCATGACAGTGAGTATTTTTGTAAGAAACATTTTACGAAATCTGAACTTCTAGATAGATGGATTGTCCAGCTTCAAACCAAAGCGCACTGGTTTTGAATAATTCTGTCAGCCTTCTGTGCGTTCAGTTTGTATTTAAAAATTGTGTCAGCAAGTACATAGGTGTAACAGATCGAGCAAAGGACATTGGGGCCGGGGACTTATTCTCTAGAGCCAAAAAGGGGCTGGTGAGTTATTGGTGATGGTGGAGAAGGCTAGGATCAACACAACGCCATCATCAGGATAGGCTTGAATCGTGAGGGAGAGTTAGCGACGCCCTTCATTATTTAAGTGATCGAGAATGTTACGCCAGGCGTTAACATTTAGAATGACCGTGGCCGGTAAAGATGGGTCAATGGGATTAGAGATGGGAGGAGCCATCATATGATTGACGGATGACCTGTCAGCTCGGAAGGAACATCCGGCGGCCATCTTGGTTTGATGGGGCTAGAGTGAATCTTTAGAAGACAGAAGACAGTGCGTATTCGAGAGCAAATCTAGAAGGCTGTCTCACTATGTTCCAGGGGCCATTGCATTTGTTTCTTTTGGAGTGAAATCGTGACCCTTCTTTGATCAACTAAAGATAAGTGAACGTATCTGCAGTTTACATATTGATCGCTCTCCGGAATGAAATCATGGTAGACAAGACCATGTGAATTTAAACAAAATTCCAACATAACTTTTCCTTTGCTCTTGTCCAAACGAAATTTCTGTGTCTGAGGAGATGTGAGAGATTTCCATTCAGGGGACTGGCCTTTTGTCTAAGGATTGTGCCACTCAAATACTTGTGAGGATTGTGCCACTCAAATACTTGTGATTTCTTTATTGCGGTCTCATTATATGCTTTCTTAAGCAATGTTTGTATCTGTAAGGGTGACTTCTCAAACAAAACACAGAATTTGACATGTGTACGTTGTTCAATCAAGGACATTTTCAATTTCGACGATGCAACGAGCACTATATATATATATTACCAAAAGAGTATTTTTTACATGATAACCTAACATACTAAAGAAATATGAATCTTTCTAATATTAGGATAAACTGTAGATCTGGGTTTTATAGTTTCAGGGATTCCATCTAGCTCATGCTAATATTCCATGAGTTAGAAAGATATGTTTTTATCATGTAAAAAAATACTCTTTTGATAATAAATGAATATATTGGTCTATGTTCAACGGAAGTTTTAGTGTTTTGCCATGTTGAAGTCGTAACATCAAGTATTAGATGTTATAACTCATACACACAGTATTAAGGATATCAATAGCTCTGTCACGTAGGCGTAGTGGAACTAATTGGCGTTCAACGTTCGCGGGTACAATAAGTCTGAAAGACAAATTCCTTACACTCCATACAATTGCATTGAAGATGTATAACTATTTTTGTCGAGAAGATAAGCGTAATAAACTGTATCGGAGTAATTCAAACCCTAAAAAAAAGAGAACTTTTCACGCCTTTGGGTAAATGTAAACGGTCATTTGATCGATTGCTCCAAGACTATAGAGGTTCGTGGTCCATCAAGACTAGTACGCAAGGAAGAAAGAAAATGGTAGATAGTTTCACAGGGATGTGATTGGAAGAGAGATGTGTAGCATGTTTGATTCTAAAGAGACGATGACACTAAGGAAACTGATGGCTCGTTTGAGAACACATCATGACATTGATGTATCGAAATCTGTGGAGTCTGAGAACACATCATGACATTGATGTATCGAAATCTGTAGAGTCTGAGAACACATCATGACATTGATGTATCGAAATCTGTAGAGTCTGAGAACACATCATGACATTGATGTATCGAATTCTGTAGAGTCTGAGAACACATCATGACATTGATGTATCGAAATCTGTAGAGTCTGAGAACACATCATGACATTGATGAATCGACATCTACACTGTGGAAAACTGTAAGATGGATAGGCTTTACCTTCAGAAAATTTGTTAGCGGGAGAAACGTCAGCTGTGAGAAGCCGCATTTAGTATCCATGAGAAGCCGTATCTAGTATCCATGAGAAGCCGTATCTAGTATCCATAAGAAGCCGCATCTAGTATCCATGAGAAGCAGCTGAACCCCAGTGCTGGCTGAACCCTAGTGCTGGCTGAACCCTAGTGCTGGCTGAACCCTAGTGCTGGCTGAACCCTAGTGCTGGCTGAACCAAAGTGCTGGCTGAACCCTAGTGCTGGCAGAAACCTAGTGTTGGCTGAACGCAGTGCTGGCTGAACCCCAGTGCTGGCTGAACCCCAGTGCTGACTGAACCCTAGTGCTGGCTGAACCCCAGTGCTGGCTGAACCCTACTGCTGGCTGAACCCTACTGCTGGCTGAACCCTACTGCTGGCTGAACCCTAGTGCTGGCTGAACCCCAGTGCTGGCTGAACCCTACTGCTGGCTGAACCCTAGTGCTGGCTGAACCCCAGTGCTGACTGAACCCTAGTGCTGGCTGAACCCCAGTGCTGGCTGAACCCTACTGCTGGCTGAACCCTACTGCTGGCTGAACCCTACTGCTGGCTGAACCCTACTGCTGGCTGAACCCCAGTGCTGGCTGAACCCTACTGCTGGCTGAACCCTAGTGCTGGCTGAACCCCAGTGCTGGCTGAACCCCAGTGCTGGCTGACCCCCAGTGCTGACTGAACACCAGTGCTGGCTGAACCCTAGTGCTGGCTGAACCCTAGTGCTGGCAGAACCCTAGTGTTGGCTGAACCCCAGTGCTGGCTGAACCCCAGTGCTGACTGAACCCCAGTGCTGACTGAACACCAGTGCTGGCTGAACCCTAGTGCTGGCTGAACCCCAGTGGTTGCTGAACCCTAGTGCTGGCTGAACCCTAGTGCTGGCTGAACCCCAGTGCTGGCTGAACCCCAGTGCTGGCTGAATCCTAGTGCTGGCTGAACCCCAGTGCTGGCTGAAATATCTGTTGGAGCTCAGCGAGAACAAGATCAAGATGCAATCAAATAAATGTTGGCTTTTTCCAATTAAAGAAAAACACAACCTAACTGCTGGCAGTTATGTGGAGAGAGAAGTAGAGAGAGATAGAGAAGTAGAGAGAGATAGAGAATGAGAGAGAGACATAGAAGGATAGAGAGAGAGAATGAGAGATACATAGAGGGATATAGAGAGATAGAGAATGAGAAAGATACATAGAGGGATAGAGAGAGATAAATAGAGGGATAAAGAGATACATAGAGAGAGAGGGAGAGATAGAGAGAGAACGAGAGAGATACATAGAGAGAGAGGGATAGAGAGAGCTAACTTCCCTGTATGTGGGGTGGTTAGGGCCCGATCGACCTGTATGTGAGCGCCCAATGAATAGACTATATGTTGTGTTCAAACCGTTCTAGTGTTTTATCAACTTTGCAGTCCAACATTGCCAAAGCTGCTGTATGGAGAATTAATTACAATTATTTAAACGATAATACGCAGCTATTATCGTATTGGGGGACATGAAAGAAGCCGGCCAAGTAGATTGTAATTAACGCAGTGATCAGGCGTCCCCTAGAAACGACTTTTCAGTTGGCCAATCCTTTCACTACCGAAACATCACGGATCATAAAGCAGGTCTCCTGTTGATTTCAATCCACATCGAGGGACTCTTGAACAACAAAGTAACATTACCGTCTGACATGCACTTAGAGGAAATGTGACGTAGAGATGGTCCAAGAAACCCATCGCGCATTCATTGACCAAGACAAACGGAACATGGCTTCCTGTGGATAGACCACACAAGCAATATGGAGGCGCCAGTTTTGTTACACCAGTCCTAGACATGAGGTCAGTGCGTATAACCTTGACAGTAGCTCACAATTCTCTCTCAATCGTGCAGTGAGATCAGTATATTCACTACACGACAGCAACTGTCTTCGAAGAGCCCGACAACTTCAGATCACACAACAATCAAATAGTCATGGGAGACTGTACAGCACAGCCTAGGGGTACGACGAAGAGCTGGAGAACTGAGCACAGCAGAACGGACTGCAGCTCTCGAGTGACCCAACACTACCACCATCTTTTAGTGACTACATGCGAGGAAGAGGATACAATCCTGACAACATACTTATGAGCTTCTGGCTCGTAGACCAAGTGACGAAATCTGTGGAAGAGCTTAGATTATGGACGGTATCACAGGCTTATTTCGTGCAGTGTTACGGCAGTTGTCAAACAATTGACGGGGACGGCGTGGGCTAGTGGTTAAGTGACACGGCTCACAACCAGAAGGTGCTGGGTTCGATCACCATCACAGCACCGGCCGTTACCCCGGGGAAGCAAACCCTTAGAAAATGCAGGAGGAAGCAGGCCCATAAATAAAATGCATGCTGAAGTCGGATGCACTGGGCTGAAAGGTGCAAAATAAAAACCACAGTGCAACGCACACCGCCTTGGGGATTAGAGAAATAATGCGAACGCAAAAATACAAAACAAAAAAAAACAGCAATGGACAGTAACACAGGCCTATTTCGTGCAGTGTTATGGCAGTTGTCAAACTAGACAATATGCCTTTCAAAAGATCCGTTGATTTAAACGATCAAAATAAGGTCCATTTGTCTGTGACCTAGAACAAAGAAGTGTTGAAACTAGAACAATGAAGTATTGAAACTAGGACAATGAAGTATTGAAACTAGAACAATGAAGTTTTTAAACTAGAACAATGAAGTTTTGAAACTAGAACAATGAAGTATTGAAACTAGAACAATGAAGTTTTGAAACTAAAACAATGAAGTTTTGGAACTAGGACAGTAAAGTTTTGAAACTAGAACAATGAAGTGTTGAAACTAGAACAATGAAGTGTTGAAACTAGAACAATGAAGTGTTGAAACTAGAACAATGAAGTGTTGAAACTAGAACAATGAAGTTTTGAAACTAGAACAATGAAGTTTTGAAACTAAAATAATGAAGTTTTGAAACTAGGACAATGAAATTTTGAAACTAATTATCCAGGACAACGCCAGGTACCCCAGCTATTGTATAATATTTGTAAAAAGGGCAAATCTTTGGAATACACGAAGGACGATACCTCAACTGAAAGTGGTCTTGTGGAAAATATTTCATTAAAGAATAAATAGTTTCTTACACACTGAACCAAAACTGACATCTGTTACTGAAAGACACCTACAATGTTCTTGAGATTCGACGTAGAAGATATGACCACATTCTGTACCGTTATTGAACGTTTGGTTTCCTTTTATCTCAGCTTACCTGCAGTTATCAATAGTTTGTTTGTTTGTTTTGTTTTTTTGTTGTTTTTTTTTAGCGTTCGCCTTATTTATCTATTCCCCAAGGCGTGTGTGCGTTACACTGTGGTTTTTATTTATGTAAGGGTCTGCTTCCTCCTGCATTTTCTAAGGGTTTGCTTCCCCGAGGTAACGGCCGGTGCTGTGATGGGGATCGAACCCAGCACCTTCTGGTTGTGAGCCGTGCCACTTAACCACTAGGCCACGCCGTCCCCATCAACTGTTTGACAACTGCCGTAACACTGCACGAAATAATCAATAGTTATCATTAAATATTTGAATATATTTGCCAACACTTCTCTGTACGGGACCTGTTTATCAGCTTGTGTACACATTAGCCATAAATAAATAGACTGCCAACAGCAAGACCTGGAGTTCTCCCAATTTAATTACATTAAAAAACTGGTGGTCGGATCACATCACCAACCATATAATACACTATCATACAGCCTCTTTCAACAATCCATGTTTGATAATAATAGAAATTTAATTGCGTTTATTACTTTTCTTAATATGAAATGTATTACATAGACAATACAAGAAATGGTTGCTTTACCTGTGTTTTGTGGGAGGGGATTTGGTACGCAGCGTTCTATAACTATTTTCAGAGGGTCTGCACAACGATAACCAGTATTGTGAAATGTTAGTTGGATCGTGAAGAATTCTGGGGACTAGTTTTCTTTGCAGTGTGTCAAATATTCAATAGTTTGTGAGAAAGAAAGCTCAATTCGAACCATCTCTCTTCGCCTTGGATCATTTTGTAGTGATCACTGCGTCCAGGAGAGGGAAGTAACGTTTGTTGTCCATGGTATAATTTGGTTTACAATAGATTGTCTCCCTTGATGGAATGTTTCAAAAAGGAAGACCAAACACAGCGTTTAAAACAAAAATAGAACTGGATTCGTTTTCATGAAAACGCCGTGACATTTGGGGATGATGTTGATCAAACATGGATAATAGAACATGGAAATAAACGTGAACCAGTCATTTGCTGTTTAAAGTTACATAACATGTTCCAGAACTTTCAACTTTTCTGGTCACAATGCAAGAGGCGAGACGCGGCTCTCATTGTACGTGAATCGGGTGAAAAGAGGGAGGGGGGGGGGGGGGGAGGAGTAAACATAAATACTGATGGTCATTACTCAATGAGCTCCCGTGTTGTTGGTATCCGACAGTGGAGCAAAGAATAACAATACTATAACCTGAAAGTTGAGGGGGGGGGGGAGACTACCCCAGTCTGTCGAAACTGTAAACCACGAGAAGACTGAAGCGTCTCCCCCCCCCCCCACCCCCCCCCCCTCCCGTGACACTGCTAGCGCTTCTTGTACGAAGTGTGTGGTATGGGCAGGGAAACCTTTGACTATGTGGTTAAGGTACGTGACGTAACTAAGAGTATTGCTTGTACATTCTTTTCCCTCTTCCATCCTTTCTACTTTTTTCATAGAACTTCATCAGGGGTCAGGATAGGGCACACTCTCAGGTCAGGATAGTTAGACCATCCTCTCAGGTCAGGATAGTTAGGCCATCCTCTCAGGTCAGGATGTTAAGACACACTATCAGGTCAGGGTAATTAGGCCATCCTCTCAGGTCAGGATGTTAAGACACACTCTCAGGTCAGGATAGTTAGGCCATCCTCTCAGGTCAGGATAGTTAGGCCATCCTCTCAGGTCAGGATGTTAAGACACACTATTAGGTCAGGATAGTTATGGCACACTCTCAGAAGGTGAAGAGGGTTAAGACACGCTTTCAGAAGGTCAGGATAGTTTGGACAGACTCTCAGAAGCTCAGGATAGTTAGGACAGGCCCTCAGAAGGTCAGGATAGTTAGGACAGACCCTCTAAAGGTCAGGATAGTTAGGACAGACTCTCAGAAGGTCAGGATAGGTAGGCCATCCTCTCAGGTCAGGATAGTTAGGACAGACCCTCAGAAGGTCAGGATAGTTAGGACACACTTTCAGGTCAGGATAGTTAGGACACTCTCAGAAGGTGAACATGGTTAAGACACACTCTCAGGTCAGGATAGTTAGGACACACTCTCAGGTCAGGATAGTTAGGACACACTCTCAGGTCAGGATAGTTAGGACACACTCTCAGGTCAGGTTAGTTAGGACAGACCCTCAGAAGGTCAGGATAGTTAGGACATACATTCAGAAGGTCAGAATAGTTAGAACAAACTCTCAGAAGGTCAGGATAGTTAGGACAAACTCTCAGAAGGTCAAGATAGTTAGGACAAACTCTCAGAAGGTCAGGATAGTTAGGACAAACTCTCAGAAGGTCACGATAGTTAGGACACACTCTCAGGTCAGGATAGTTAGGACACACTCTCAGAAGGTCAGGATAGTTAGGACAAACTCTCAGAAGGTCAGGATAGTTAGGACAAACTCTCAGAAGGTCAAGATAGTTAGGACAAACGCTCAGAAGGTCAGGATAGTTAGGCCATCCTCTCAGGTCAGGATGTTAAGACACACTATCAGGTCAGGGTAATTAGGCCATCCTCTCAGGTCAGGATGTTAAGACACACTCTCAGGTCAGGATAGTTAGGCCATCCTCTCAGGTCAGGATAGTTAGGCTATCCTCTCAGGTCAGGATGTTAAGACACACTATTAGGTCAGGATAGTTAGGGCACACTCTCAGAAGGTGAAGAGGGTTAAGACACGCTTTCAGAAGGTCAGGATAGTTAGGACAGACTCTCAGAAGCTCAGGATAGTAAGGACAGACCCTCAGAAGGTCAGGATAGTTAGGACAGACCCTCTAAATGTCAGGATAGTTAGGACAGACTCTCAGAAGGTCAGGATAGTTAGGCCATCCTCTCAGGTCAGGATAGTTAGGACAGACCCTCAGAAGGTCAGGATAGTTAGGACACACTTTCAGGTCAGGATAGTTAGGACACTCTCAGAAGGTGAACATGGTTAAGACACACTCTCAGGTCAGGATAGTTAGGACACACTCTCAGGTCAGGTTAGTTAGGACAGACCCTCAGAAGGTCAGGATAGTTAGGACATACATTCAGAAGGTCAGAATAGTTAGGACAAACTCTCAAAAGGTCAGGATAGTTAGGACAAACTCTCAGAAGGTCAGGATAGTTAGGACACACTCTCAGGTCAGGATAGTTAGGACAAACTCTCAGAAGGTCAGGATAGTTAGGACACACTCTCAGGTCAGAATAATTAGGACACACTCTCAGAAGGTCAGGATAGTTAGGACAAACTCTCAGAAGGTGAACATGGTTAAGACACACTCTCAGGTCAGGATAGTTAGGACAGTCTCTCAGGTCAGGATAGTTTAGGACAGACTCTCAGCAGGTCAGGATAGTTAGGACAAACTCTCAGAAGGTGAACATGGTTAAGACACACTCTTAGGTCAGGATAGTTAGGACACACTCTCAGGTCAGGATAGGACACACTCTCAGGTCAGAATAGTTTAGACACACTCTCAGGTCAGGATAGTTTAGACACACTCTCAGGTCAGGATAGTTAAGACACACTTCAAGAAGGATACGTGGGGGAGTCAAAGAGTAAACTCAATATGGCATAGTCTGGTTAACAATAAATAGTGCTAATCTTTGAGTCCTCGTAGTACATAGAAATATAGCCATAAATGCACTGAATCAGAGCAGACAGAGTAAGAAGGAGAATGAGGTGGCCAAAGAACGAGTTGAAAAGCAGTGAAAATGAAGGTAAAGAGGACAGCACAACATGAAGAGTATCCCTCGCTGCTTTAGACGTGAAGGAGAACCAGCAACATGAAGAGTATCCCTCGCTGCTTTATACGTGAAGGAGAACCAGCAACATGAAGAGTATCCCTCGCTGCTTTATACGTGAAGGAGAACCAGCAACATGAAGAGTATCCCTCGCTGCTTTATACGTGAAGGAGAACCAGCAACATGAAGAGTATCCCTCGCTGCTTTATACGTGAAGGAGAACCAGCAACATGAAGAGTATCCCTCGCTGCTTTATACGTGAAGGAGAACCAGCAACATGAAGCGACGATATGATAGTGATAACCGTTCTTTTCAAGGTATGTTCATTTCATTGATAGACCAGGCGTACTTAAGTGAGTACAACACCTGGCAGTTAGTCCAACACCTGGCAGTGAGTCCAGCACCTGGCAGTTAGTCCAACACCTGGCAGTTAGTCCAGCACCTGGCATTGAGTCCAGCATCTTTAAGGTATCACGCTTAGAAAAGTCCAATTGCGAGTTCTCTGGTGAACGAAGGCTAGACTTAATGCTACCTCTTTCCTCAATACACCAGTTCAGCAAGTTTTCATGAGGATAGGTCCTAGCACACGATGGTAGTGGAAAGGTGCTCCGCTCCATCTTGTTTGAAATAAAAGTCCTCATCGGTAAACATATCGCTATTGTGAGGCATGACAGAATCCTGCTGTAAGGTGCTCCGCTCCATTTTGTTTGAAATAAAAGTTCTCATCGGTAAACATATCGCTATTGTGAGGCATGACAGAATCCTGCTGTAAGGTGCTCCGCTCCATCTTGTTTGAAATAAAAGTCCTCATCGGTAAACATATCGCTATTGTGAGGCATGGCAGAATCCTGCTGTAAGGTGCTCCGCTCCATCTTGTTTGAAATAAAAGTCCTCATCGGTAAACATATCGCTATTGTGAGGCATGACAGAATCCTGCTGTAAGTTCAAAAAGACACAATCGTTTTCATTTTAGAGACGCTCTGTATTGTAATCCAATCCATGACGAGCAATAGTCACAACTTGTGTGGCATTTTGTGCGTCCTTTTTACTGTCCTGGTTACTGGACCAATTTATTTGATATTATGTGGCAGGTTTCTAACACCTTCCGACAATTCTTTCCGTAGAGCAGCCTGGTCGCTGCCACCAATGTATTGATATCATGCAGGGTTCGAGTTTCCTGTCTGTTACCTATCTTATTGTTCGCCTGGTCGCTGGCTCCAAACAATATATGATACGATATGCCCGGTTACTGATCATACCACGAAGGCTATTCCTGCACTAAGCCTAACCTGAAACCACTTATCTAACACTCTAAACTGTTTAACACAACACTGATTAGAAAAGGCACTAAAACACAATGGTTCCAATACATATAGAACTTTCATTAACTTCTTTACACAAGTGATTTTTAATCATGACACACAAATCTATAATTCACATTCTTGGTTGCAAGAATCTACAACTGATATCTTTGTCGGCTACCTAATCTCTTCTAATATTATAATCTGCACCCAGAATTTGGATCAGTTAGTCGGATGAGCTTTCTATTTCGTTGGTTTCCTTGCTTTTTTCAGTTCCAATTATATTGCTAGGCTGACTAGCTCTTCATCTGTTGAACCTTGTAAAACTGTACCGTCTTCTTTTGTCATAAAAGCAGTATGGACGCGTAGCTTGCTTCTGTCTTCGATAACTAATTCAGAGAGGAAAATCTGAGAAACCCTTTATCTGGTAACCTCTGAACGAGTTCCTGTCGCTATAGGAAACTAGCGAACTGTGATGCTTTCAAATAGAGGAATTTTCACAGGATGTCCTTTGACTGCAACTGTGAATTTGTCGACTGAGAGACATTATTCTTAAAGATGGCTTCTCAACACTTGTTTTGATTCCTAGCCGCCTGCCAACGACGAACTGGAATTAGCACGAGACGCACACAGTGGTTTGGCAATCAGACTGAACGACGATACTGAGCAGCGCATGAGCTGCAGCGGTCAGTGACCCATAGCTAACTGCTAGCGTTAGGACCAGCGAACCAAAGCTGCCAAGACCCTTCTGCACCTCCACGCGGTGATCATGGATAACAGGCGGCAGCAAGCAGACTGGCTAAGGAGAAGGTATCGAAGAGGGGATGCTAACTCGGTACTCACAAAATGGTTGCTGAAGTCGGATGTGTTGGGCCGAAAGGTGCAAATATCGTAGTCAAGCTGTAAACTAGGACACAACGCATTCCGTTTTCTGGACTATATTCTGCTACTTAAGCCTTTTCAGGGCTTGGTAGTGGGAGATTGAGAACGAACGAAGGCACACCAAGCCAAGTCATTGTGAACGACGAACTGTTCATGTAGTGTTAGTTCTACTGGCTTCAAGTTTCATTAAATCGCTGATCTGCCTCAGAAACTTGAGCTTATCTTTAGTGGTTGTCAAATATGTCGGTCTGACAAGCGCAGCCCACTGGTGAAGAACTGGCAACTTCTTCTTTAGTTTTTAACTGAATATCGCTTGGATTTGCCCCAGCTTGCCTAAGTACCGCTTGTCTTGCGCGTCCAATCCTACGTAGTCCATAGGTCAGTCGCGACAACCGACGCTAACATTCTCTAAGAACTGGCTCAGACTGACAAAATGCGCAACGTTCCCGTGAACACAAAACTAACGATACCAGAACCCACAAAAATATGAAAGAAAATAACTAATTATACTAATATAATATATACTATATAATAATACTAATTATTTCTACTACGAGGCGTGTTTAAATGAAACCGGAACGAACTGCAACAAGTGAATATACGTAAGATGCGCACGATGACGTCACTTCTGGTGTAAACAGCACATACCAATCGTCAAGTTTGCAAAATTTAATTAACTTCTGACTCATAGTTTCCTCAGCAGACCGTTGAAAACATGGCTGGTGTGATACGGAATCCGTCCAGAGTTGATCAGCGAGCTGTGATTCGGTGTCTAACAGTTGAAGGATGTCGACCAGTTGACAGTCATCGCAGAATGCAGGCAATGTGTGGTGACAAAAGTGTGTCGAAGACAACAGTGAAAAACTGGATAACGATGTTTAAAGAAGGATGTTAGTTAACGAAAGATCTTCCGAGACCAGGTCAAGAGCATATTGTTGCACTAACTCACGACCTTGTCCAGTTCTTCACTGTTGTCATCTACACACTCTGTCACCATACACTGCCTCCATTTTGAGATAAGTGTCAACTGGTCGACATCCTTCAGCTGTTGTACACTGAATCACCGCTCGCTGATCAACTCTGGACGGATTTCGAATCCCAGCCGTCATGTTTTTAACGGTCTGCTGAGGAAACTATGAGTCGGAGGATAATGAAATTTTGCAAACTTGACGGTTGGTATGTGCTGTTTACATGAGAAGTAACGTCATCATGCGCATCGTACGTATGTTCACTTGTTGCAGTTTGGTCTGGTTTTATTTGAACACGCCTAGCATGTTTGCAATTATATTTCTTACTATGCATAATGAAGTCAGACATGTTGTAGTCCACATGTCTGGTGAGTCGTATGGTGACTGTATAGTCCGACTGTAGCGCACACACCACTTGCACATATGTGAAGTATAGTCCGACTGTAGCGCACACACCACTTGCACATATGTGAAGTATAGTCCGACTGTAGCGCACACACCACTTGCACATATGTGAAGTATAGTCCGACTGTAGCGCACACACCACTTGCACATATGTGAAGTATAGTCCGACTGTAGCGCACACACCACTTGCACATATGTGAAGTATAGTCCGACTGTAGCGCACACACCACTTGCACATATGTGAAGTATAGTCCGACTGTAGCGCACACACCACTTGCACATATGTGAAGTATAGTCCGACTGTAGCGCACACACCACGTGCACATATGTGAAGTATAGTCCGACTGTAGCGCACACACCACTTGCACATATGTGAAGTATAGTCCGACTGTAGCGCACACACCACTTGCACATATGTGAAGTATAGTCCGACTGTAGCGCACACACCACTTGCACATATGTGAAGTATAGTCCGACTGTAGCGCACACACCACTTGCACATATGTGAAGTATAGTCCGACTGTAGCGAACACACCACTTGCACATATGTGAAGTATAGTCCGACTGTAGCGCACACACCACTTGCACATATGTGAAGTATAAAGTCAGGGTTTCACATGCGGTTGTAAATTCTGTTCTTTTGCACTTCACGTTTTCTCCGAGCATCGGACTCCGGCGTTTCTCAGCCATGGTAGTGCAGCTTGGGTGGTTCTACGCCACGCCTCGCGATCGTGTGCCAGGTGTCTCCAGGGTTTAAAACGATGTTGGAGCGTGTCATAGATCATTTGAGGTAACATCCGAGGCGCATCATTTGCTCTCCGACTGGACGCAAGCAATCTTTTAACTCTCCATGGAGCACAGCACATGGGATGTCTAATGGTCAAAACTAACCTGTTCAGAGCTGGTCGCTGCACGGTTTGAATACTAGTGTTATGAATAAGGGAATGGATGCAAAACATCGGACGGCATATGGTGTATTTCTGTCTCAACATATCACACATCATAGGCACTGTAACCTGGCTTGGGGACTGGAGACAGCTAGCGATTGTGTACTGAGGCGGTTAATGGCATGGCCTATCACTTTAACTGGCGAATGTTTGGATCCATCAACAAGGTAGTGCCCCTCCTGACAGTCAACCCATTAAGAAAACAATTCGTGCTTAAATTGGATGCACTAGATAGTTAGGTGCATAACACATGGTTTAGAATACAAGACGAAAGAAATAACAAAAAAAGTATGCCCACTGTCTGCAGCCTGGCTCCAACCCGGCTATTAAACATTGACTTATTGTTTGCAGGATCAGACTGCCAACGGGAAAAGCAAGTCTTCCACACCGCCCAGCGATGATAAGGACGACGACATGTCCGTCACCCCACCTCATCCAGCCATGACTAAGCGTGTCCGCAGAGGGGCCGTCTCCGCCGAGGTTTACAAGGAGGAAGACGCTGCTCAGTACGTCAAGAAGGTGGGTCATATACTCAATGCATGTTGTTTACTGACCACTGAATAGAGAAAGGCACACCCACAGTCAAGACAACACACACGCACACATACACACAATACGCACACACAGTTCACACACACGCACACATACACACAATACACACACACAGTTCACACACACGCACACATACACACAATACGCACACACAGTTCACCCACACGCACACAAACACACACACAGTTCACACACACGCACACATACACACAATACGCACACACAGTTCACACACACGCACACATACACACAATACGCACACACAGTTTACCCACACGCACACAAACACACAGAATTCACACACACAAACACAAGCAAACGCACACACACGCACACAAACACACAATACGCACACACAATTCACTCACACAAACAAACACAATACGCACACACAATTCACACACACGCACACACAATTCGCATACACGCACACAGACAATTCATACACACAATTCACACACACATGCAAACACAGCTCACACACACGCACACACAATTTTACGCACACACCATACACACACACAGACTTGCAATCTGTAAACCCACGCACAGTTCACGTATATAGTTCACACCATTCAAGTATAAAACATACATCATCATCATGTAGCATGTCTTTGCAGAACGTCGCAATCGTGACAGCCTGTCTGTAGGAAACTACTTCCGCCAAAATTCCGGCCTGCTCCAAGGTCAAATCCAGCGTTTTCTTGATGTCCTGAGTCCATGGTCTTCTCAGTCGGCCCCTGCCTCTCTTCCCAGTGACCATGCCTTCCATAACCACTCTCTTCAGTGCGTTATGTCGTTTGGTGTGTCCAAAAAACCTCAGTTTTCGGGTCATTACGTCCTTAATGAGCCAATTTTCCTCTACATTCAGGTCTTGCCGGATGGGTTTGTTTCTTTCTTTGTCCACGGGATTTGCAGGACTCTTCTGTAGCACTGTGTTTCAAAAGCGCCGATCTTCACTCTTATTACTTTTATAAACGTCCATGTTTCACACCCATAGGTTGTCACAGGAAAAATGCATGTTCTCAATGTCTGGGATCAACAATGGAGACTGTACAAAGGAAGTAAGAAGACGACTGACCATGGCAATGCAGAAGATAAGGAATATGCAGAACATATAGCATAATACAAACAAGGAACTAAAACTAAAGATATTAAGAACATGCATTTTTCCTGTGACAACCTTTGTGCAACATTTTCAATTTCTTCCCCAGTGATCTCGATTTTAGGTTGGAGTTTTGTCTTATCAGTTGTCATTATCTTTGTTATCTTTGTTATCTTTGTATTCAGGTAGAGATTATGGGCTTCACTGTGTTTCTGGACTGATGTCATTATTTGTTCTAGGCTCTTGGCGCTGTTCGAGAGCAAAACTGTGTCGTCGGCATATCGTATTTATGGTATCTCCTTTCCTCCTGTTGTGCAAGGATCGAAGTCTGTAGACATTGGATCAAGATGCTGAGCAGCGCATGAGCTGCAGTGGTCAGCGACCCATAGCTGACTGCTAGCGTCAGGACCAGCGAACCAGAGCTGCCAAGACCCTTCTACACCTCCACGTGGTGAACCTGGATCACAGGCTGCAGCAGGGCAGACTGGCCAGGGAGAAGGGATCGAAGAGGGAATGCTAACCCGGTACTCAAAAAATGCTGACTGAAGTCAGGTGTGTTGGACCGAAAGGTGCAAATATCGCAGCCAAGCTGTAAACTATGACACAACGCATTCCGTTCTCTGAACTACATTCTGCTACTTAAGCCCTGTCAGGGTTTGGTAGTGGGAGATTGAGAACGAACGAAGAAGAAGAAGAAGAAGGATCTGCCTTTACATTCCGGATGATGTTTACCGCATATATATTGAACAGGTATGGTGAAAGAATACAGCCATGTCTGACCCGTTTGTTTATCTCAAACCAATCTGAGTTTTCAACATGTTTTCTGGCGGCTGCTTTTATCTTTTTATTTAGGGTTTCTATTAGTTGATCCAGATGGGTTCAGAACCCATATATTTCATAATCTTCCACATTTGCTGATGTTTTACGCAGTTAAAGAACCACCCTCCCCTCCCCCATAGCTCTCTCTGCAGTATTCTTCTTCTTCTTCTTCTTCTTCTTCTTCTTCTTCTTCTTCTTCTTCTTCTTCTTCTTCTTCTTCTTCTTCTTCTTCTTCTTCTTCGTTCGTTCGTTCTCAATCTCCCACTACCAAACCATGAAAGGGCTTAAGTAGCAGAATGTAGTCTAGAGAACGGAATGTGTTGTGTCGTAGTTTACAGCTTGGCTGCGATATTTGTACCTTTCGGTCCAACACATCCTACTTCAGCAAGCATTTTTTTGAGTACCGGGTTAGCATTCCCCCTTCGATCCCTTTTCCTTAGCCAGTCTGCCCTGCTGCAGGATCACCGCGTGGATGTGTAGAAGGGCTCGCTTGTCCTGACGCTAGCAGTCAGCTATGGGTCGCTGACCCTAACGCTAGCAGTCAGCTATGAGTCGCTGACCCTGACACTAGCAGTCAGCTATGGGTCGCTGACCCTGACACTAGCAGTCAGCTATGAGTCGCTGACCCTGACACTAGCAGTCAGCTATGAGTCGCTGACCCTGACACTAGCAGTCAGCTATGAGTCGCTGACCCTGACACTAGCAGTCAGCTATGAGTCGCTGACCCTGACACTAGCAGTCAGCTATGAGTCGCTGACCCTGACACTAGCAGTCAGCTATGGGTCGCTGACCCTGACACTAGCAGTCAGCTATGAGTCGCTGACCCTGACACTAGCAGTCAGCTATGAGTCGCTGACCCTGACACTAGCAGTCAGCTATGGGTCGCTGACCCTGACACTAGCAGTCAGCTATGGGTCGCTGACCCTGACACTAGCAGTCAGCTATGGGTCGCTGACCCTGACACTAGCAGTCAGCTATGGGTCGCTGACCCTGACACTAGCAGTCAGCTATGAGTCGCTGACCCTGACACTAGCAGTCAGCTATGGGTCGCTGACCCTGACACTAGCAGTCAGCTATGGGTCGCTGACCCTGACACTAGCAGTCAGCTATGGGTCGCTGACCCTGACACTAGCAGTCAGCTATGGGTCGCTGACCCTGACACTAGCAGTCAGCTATGGGTCGCTGACCCTGACACTAGCAGTCAGCTATGGGTCGCTGACCCTGACACTAGCAGTCAGCTATGGGTCGCTGACCCTGACACTAGCAGTCAGCTATGGGTCGCTGACCCTGACACTAGCAGTCAGCTATGGGTCGCTGACCCTGACACTAGCAGTCAGCTATGGGTCGCTGACCCTGACACTAGCAGTCAGCTATGGGTCGCTGACCCTGACACTAGCAGTCAGCTATGGGTCGCTGACCCTGACACTAGCAGTCAGCTATGAGTCGCTGAACCTGACACTAGCAGTCAGCTATGGGTCGCTGACCCTGACACTAGCAGTCAGCTATGGGTCGCTGACCCTGACACTAGCAGTCAGCTATGGGTCGCTGACCCTGACACTAGCAGTCAGCTATGGGTCGCTGACCCTGACACTAGCAGTCAGCTATGGGTCGCTGACCCTGACACTAGCAGTCAGCTATGGGTCGCTGACCCTGACACTAGCAGTCAGCTATGGGTCGCTGACCCTGACACTAGCAGTCAGCTATGGGTCGCTGACCCTGACACTAGCAGTCAGCTATGGGTCGCTGACCCTGACACTAGCAGTCAGCTATGGGTCGCTGACCCTGACACTAGCAGTCAGCTATGGGTCGCTGACCCTGACACTAGCAGTCAGCTATGGGTCGCTGACCCTGACACTAGCAGTCAGCTATGAGTCGCTGACCCTGACACTAGCAGTCAGCTATGGGTCGCTGACCCTGACACTAGCAGTCAGCTATGAGTCGCTGACCCTGACACTAGCAGTCAGCTATGAGTCGCTGACCCTGACACTAGCAGTCAGCTATGAGTCGCTGACCCTGACACTAGCAGTCAGCTATGGGTCGCTGACCACTGCAGCTCATGCGCTGCTCAGCGTCTTGATCCCCTCTGCAGTATTCCATCACCCCTCCTCCATACCTCTCTCTCTGCAGTATTCCACCCCCCCCCCCCCATACCTCTGCAGTATTCCACCCTCCCCCCCATACCTCTCTGCAGTATTCCACCCTCCCCCCCATACCTCTCTGCAGTATTCCACCACCCCCGCCCCCATACCTCTCTGCAGTATTCCACCACCCCCGCCCCCATACCTCTCTGCAGTTCCACCACCCCCACCCCCCATACCTCTATGCAGTATTCCACCCCTCCCCCATACCTCTGCAGTATTCCACCACCCCCGCCCCATACCTCTCTGCAGTATTCCACCACCCCCACCACCCCCGCCCCATACCTCTATGCAGTATTCCCCCCCCCCCCCCATACCTCTCTGCAGTATTCCGCCAATCCCACCCCCCATACCTCTATGCAGTATTCTCCCCCCCCCCCATACCTCTCTGCAGTAAACCCCCCCCCCTCCCATACCTCTCCGCAGCATCCCATCCATCTTTCTAGAATGCCTTTGCTTCCTGCCATAGTTGCCCCATTTCTGTGATTGATTGCCTGTAGAGATGACCGGAATTCTCCAGTTAGAGATCACACACACAACTTATGTGCGCTACTGAAATTGAATGTGCACATCCTAAAGCACCTAACATTATCCTGCAGCCAGTCGCGTCATGTCTTTCAATGCTGTACTTACGGGGTGCAGTTAACATTTCTAAGTTGTCTCCGCTGACAAGTCTGGTCTTAAATGTGTGATTCTCTGTCAGTCGGATGAGATTCTTTGTCAGAATGTGATTCTGTCATTAGGATGTGATTATCTGTCGATAGAATGTGATTCTCTGTCATTAGTATGTGATTGTCTGTCATTAGGATAATTTTCTGTCATTAGGATAATTCTCCGTCATTAGGATGATTCTCTGATATTAAGATGTGATTCTCTGCCATGATGATTCTCTGCTACTCGGATGAGATTCTCTGTCATTAGGATGTGATTCTCTGTCATTAGGATGTGATTCTCTGTCATTAATATGTGATTCTCTGTCATTAGGATAATTCTCTGTCATTAGGATAATTCTTTGTCATTAGGATAATTCTTTGTCATTAGGATAATTCTTTGTCATTTGGATAATTCTCTGGCATTTGGATAATTCTCTGTCATTAGGATGATTCTCTGTCATTATGACAATTCTCTGTCAATTGGAAATTTCATTGTCATTAATATGAGATTTTGTATCCTTCGGATGTGATTCTTTGTCAGTTGGATGAGATTCGCTGTCACTAAGATGAGATTGTCATTCGGATGCGATTCTCTGCCAGAGATGTGATTCTCTGCCAGAGATGTGATTCTCTCTCACTTGGTTGTGATTCTGTACCATTAGGATGAGATTCTCTGTCATTCGGATGAGATTCTCTGCCTGTCTGACCTATTTCTTCGCCAGCCAGATTCTCCTCCAGTCGGATGTTATTCTGTCATTTGGATGCGATTCTATGCAAGCTAGATGGGATTCTGTCATTTGGATGCGATTCTATACAAGCTAGATGGGATTCTGTCATTTGGATGCGATTCTATGCAAGCTAGATGGGATTCTGTCATTTGGATGCGATTCTATGCAAGCTAGATGGGATTCTGTCATTTGGATGCGATTCTATGCAAGCTAGATGGGATTCTGTCATTTGGATGCGATTCTATACAAGCTAGATGGGATTCTGTCATTTGGATGCGATTCTATGCAAGCTAGATGGGATTCTGTCATTTGGATGCGATTCTATGCAAGCTAGATGGGATTCTCCATCTGCCGGGCTATGATTCTACATCATTCAAATGTGATTCTCCCACTGCTGGAATGTGATTATCCACCATTCTGATGTGATTCTTCCCCATTCGGATGTGGTTCTCTGCCATTCTGGTTTGAGAAGCTACCATGTAGTTTTCCGTCGCACGGGCGTGACTCTGCTTTATGTATGCCAACCTCCGCCATTCTGGAGAGATTTCCAGTTTATGGCTGTCCGAAAAGTGTCGCAATGTGATCCTCTCCATTTGCATGTGATATCCCGTAGATTTTACGCGGGAACCTCGTGATTACGGAAAGTTGGTTTACGAGTAATCAGATAACACTGGTCGGGGAGATTCGAGCCCTTTCAATTATACTTTAGGACTTGTTCGGACGTGGAATCGATCACGCCCAAATATTCGGCGGAGACTTTTACGATTCTGTTTACAAATACAAGCTTTGGTTGCCATAGAAATGAGTGTGTCCGTGTGTGTGTGTGTGTGTCCGTGTGTGTGAGTGTAAAAGTGTGTGTGTGTGTGTGTGTGAGTGTATAGGTGTTTGTGTAAGTGTATAGGTGTGTGTGTCCGTGTGTGTGAGTGTATAAGTGTGTGTGTGTGTGTGTGAGTGTATAGGTGTTTGTGTGAGTGTATAGGTGTTTGTGTGAGTGTATAGGTGTGTGTGTGAGTGTATAGGTGTGTGTGTGTGAGTGTATAGGTGTGTGTCAGTGTGAGTGTATAGGTGTGTGTGTGTGTGAGTGTATAGGTGTGTGTGAGTCTATAGGTGTGTGTGTGAGTGTATAGGTGTGTGATTGTATAGGTGTGTGTCAGTGTGAGTGTATAGGTGTGTGTGTGAGTGTATAGGTGTGTGTGAGTGTATAGGTGTGTGTCAGTGTGAGTGTATATGTGTGTGTGTTAGTGTATAGGTGTGTGTGTGAGTGTATAGGTGTGTGATTGTATAGGTGTGTGTCAGTGTGAGTGTATAGGTGTGTATGTGAGTGTATAGGTGTGTGTGAGTGCATAGGTGTGTGTGTGTGAGTGTATAGGTGTGTGTGTGAGTGTATAGGTGTGTGTGTGATTGTATAGGTGTGTGTCAGTGTGAGTGTATAGGTGTGTGTGTGTGTGAGTGTATAGGTGTGTGTGAGTGTATAGGTGTGTGCCAGTGTGAGTGTATAGGTGTGTGTGTGAGTGTATAGGTGTGTGATTGTATAGGTGTGTGTCAGTGTGAGTTTATAGGTGTGTGTGAGTGTATAGGTGTGTGCGAGAGTGTATAGGTGTGTGATTGTATAGGTGTGTGTCAGTGTGAGTGTATAGGTGTGTGTGTGAGTGTATAGGTGTGTGTGTGAGTGTATAGGTGTGTGCGTGAGTGTATGAGTGTGTCCTTGTGTGAGTGTATAGGTGTGTGTGTGAGTGTATAGGTGTGTGTGTGAGTGTATAGGTGTGTGAGTGTATGAGTGTGTCCTTGTGTGAGTGTATAGGTGTGTGTGAGTGTATAGGTGTGTGTGTGTGTATAGGTATGTGTGAGTGTTTAGGTGTGTGTGTATAGGTGTGTGTGTGTGAGTGAGTGAATAGGTTTGTGTGAGTGTATAGGTTTGTGTGAGTGTATAGGTGTGTGTGTGTGAGTGTATGAGTGTGTCCTTGTGTGAGTGTATAGGTGTGTGTGTGTGAGTGTATAGGTGTGTGTGAGTGTATATGTGTCTGTGTCTATATGTATGTGTGTGTGTGTGTGTGGGAGTGTATAGGTGTGTGTAGGTGTGTGTGTGTATGAGAGTGTATAGGTGTGTGTGTGTGTGAGTGTGTAGGTGTGTGTGTGTGTGAGTGTATATGTGTGTGTGAGTGTATAGGTGTGTGTGTGTGAGTGTATAGGTGTGTGTCAGTGTGAGTGTATAGGTGTGTGTGTGTGAGTGTTTAGGTGTGTGATTGTATAGGTGTGTGTCAGTGTGAGTGTATAGGTGTGTATGTGAGTGTATAGGTGTGTGTGTGAGTGTATAGGTGTGTGTGTGAGTGTATAGGTGTGTGTCAGTGTGAGTGTATAGGTGTGTGTGTGAGTGTATAGGTGTGTGTGAGTGTATAGGTGTGTGTGTGAGTGTATAGGTGTGTGTCAGTGTGAGTGTATAGGTGTGTGTGTGAGTGTATAGGTGTGTGTCAGTGTGAGTGTATAGGTGTGTGTGTGAGTGTATAGGTGTGTGTGAGTGTATATGTGTGTGTGTATAGGTGTGTGATTGTATAGGTGTGTGTCAGTGTGAGTGTATAGGTGTGTGTCAGTGTGAGTGTATAGGTGTGTGCATGAGTGTATAGGTGTGTGTGAGTGTATATGTGTCTGTGTCTATATGTGTGGGAGTGTATAGGTGTGTGTGTGTGTGAGTGTATAGGTGTGTGTGAGTGTGTAGGTGTGTGTGTGTATGAGAGTGTATAGGTGTGTGTGTGGGAGTGTGTAGGTGTGTGAGTATGTAGGTGTGTGTGTGTATGTGTGAGTGTATAGGTGAGTGTGTGTGTGTGAGTGTGTAGGTGTGTGTGTGTATGAGAGTGTATAGGTGTGTGTGTGTGTGAGTGTGTAGGTGTGCGTATGAGTGTATAGGTATGTGAGCGAATAGGTGTGTGTGTGTGTGTTGGTGTTTGTGTGTGTGAGAGAGAAAGAGAGAGAGGGCGAAAACGACCACACACTGTTTTGTCCTGCACAGTACCAGAATGGATTGGCCGAATATAATCAATGGGTCCTCTCATACACCATTAAGAAAACACGAGGGGGAGTGGGCGAGAATGTTGGGCGGGGGGTGTGCCAGCTGTATCTGTTATGTCAACAACTCCGCTATTACAACGACCCTGTGAGATTCATGCGCTCCGCTTCAATCACCTCCTCCTTGTTTACCTTATCTGTCCTCCTCGTCTCGTCCATGGTCCTCTTCATCATACTCTCCTTATTTGTCTTTCTATCCGTACGTATTCCACTCTTCTCCTTTGTCTACATAGTTCTCCTTTTTACATCCTCCACTTCTTCGTCGTCCTCTACTTCCTCTTTATCCACCTCTCCTCCATCCACCACCTCATCCATCCTCCACCTCTCCTTCATCCTCCACCTCTCCTCCATCCTCCTCCTCTCCTCCATCCTCCACCACTCCTCCATCCTCCACCTCTCCCCCATCCACCACCTCATCCATCCACCACCTCTCCATCCTCCACCTCTCCATCCTCCACCTCTTCATCCTCCACCTCTCCATCCTCCACCTCTCCTCCATCCTCCACCTCTCCTCCATCCACCACCTCATTCATCCACCACCTCTCCATCCACCACCTCATCAATCCACCACCTCATCCATCCACCACCTCATCAATCCACCACCTCATCCATCCACCACCTCTCCAACCTCCACCTCTAATCCATCATCCACCTCTCCTCCATCCTCCACCTCTCCTCCATCCTCTACCTCTCCTCCATCCTCTACCTCTCCTCCACCTCTCGTCCATCCACCTCTCCTCCATCCTCCACCTATCCTCCACCTTTCCTCCATCCTCCACCTCTAATCCATCCTCCACCTCTCCTCCATTCTCCACCTCTCCCCCATCCACCACCTCATCCATCCACCACCTCTCCTCCATCCTCCACCTTTCCTCCATCCTCCACCTCTCCTCCACCTCTCCTCCATCCTCCACCTTTCCTCCATCCTCCACCTCTCCTCCACCTCTCCTCCATCCTCCACCTCTACTCCATCCTCTACCTCTCCTCCACCTCTACTCCATCCTCTACCTCTCCATCCACCTCTCCTCCATCCTCCACCTTTCCTCCATCCTCCACCTCTAATCCATCCTCCACCTCTCCTCCATCCTTTACCTCATCCATCCTCCACCTCTCCTCCACCCACCTCCTCATCCATCCACCACCTCTTCATCCTCCACCTCTCCTACATCCTCCATCTCTCCTCCATCCTCCACCTATCCTCCACCTCTCCTCTATCCACCCCCTCATCCATCCACCACCTCTCCATCCTCCACCACCTTTCCTCCATCCACCACATCATCAATGTACCCGCTCATCCATCCACCACCTCTTCATCCTCCACATCTCCTCCATCCTCCACCTCTCCTCCATCCTCCACTTATCCTCCATCCTCCACCTTTCTCCCATCCTCCACCTCTCCTCCATCCTCCACCTCTCCTCCATCCTCCGCCTCTCATCCATCCTCTACCTCTCCTCCATCATCCACCTCTCCTCCATCCACCACTCCTCCCTCCTCCATCTCTCCTCCATCCACCTCCACTCCTCCATCCTCCACGTCTCCTCCAATTCTCCTCCATCCTACTCCTCTCCTCCATCCTACTCCTCTCCTCCATCATCCACTTCTCGTGTCCTCCATCACCCACTTCTCCTCCATCATCCACCTCTCCTCCATCCATCACCTTTCCATCCTTCACCTCTCCATCCTCCACCTCTCTATCTTCCACCTCTCTATCTTCCTACATCCTCCACCTCTCCATCCTCCACCTCTCCATCCTCCTACATCCTCCACCTCTCCATCCTCCACCTCTCCATCCTCCTACATCCTCCACCTCTCCATCCTCCTACATCCTCCACCTCTCCATCCTCCACCCTCCACCTTCCCATCTCCCACTTCTTCATCCTGCACCTCTCCTCCATCCATTTCAATCATCCAACCTCTAGCATTCATCCTGCGTATCTCCTTGAACCATTCTCCCCTAATCCCCCCATCTCCCTTTCCACCAAATCCCTCTGCGTCCCCAGAACTTGGAATCAACACTTTTATTCTGTTATTTCCCCTTTCACAGTAAGAGACCGCACACATTTCCCCGTCTCCACGCAGTTTTCTCCCATGTCTTTCTTGTGGTTAGGTTGTCCGTGTCTATAAAAGTCAAACCTCAAACCGAGTCAGTTGAATAGTTGAGTCCTGTCAGTGATTGTCGCTGGTTTTTGATCAGAGTCTTGTCGCTGCCCAGCTGTTGGACCTTCCATCACAGCACCACATTGTCAAGTCTCATTCATTCTCCTCTACGTGTGTGCGCGCCTGCGGGAGAGTTGTCAATTAAATCTATGGCTGAGCTCCCCACAACAGTTAAAATGACTACAGAGGTATGGGTACTCATTGTTGTCTGTCTGCTGCTGCTACCACTACTACCACAGTTACCACTACTACCACCATCACTACTACCACCTTCACTACTACCACCTTCACTACAACTACCACCTTCACTACTACCACCTTCACCACTACCACCTTCACTACTACCACCTTCACTACCACCACCTTCACTACTACCACCTTCACTACAACTACCACCTTCACTACAACTACCACCTTCACTACAACTACCACCTTCACTACCACCACCTTCACTACTACCACCTTCACTACTACCACCTTCACTACAACTACCACCTTCACTACAACTACCACCTTCACTACAACTACCACCTTCACTACAACTACCACCTTCACTACCACCACCTTCACTACTACCACCTTCACTACTACCACCTTCACTACTACCACCTTCACTACTACCACATTCACTACAACTACCACCTTCACTACAACTACCACCTTCACTACTACCACCTTCACTACTACCACCTTCACTTCAACTACCACCTTCACTACTACCACCTTCACTACAACTACCACCTTCACTACTACCACCTTCACTACAACTACCACCTTCACTACTACCACCTTCACTACTACCACCTTCACTAAAACTACCACCTTCACTACAACTACCACCATCACTACTACTACCACCTCCATTACTACTACCATCTTCACTATTACTATTACGACAACTATTACTGCCGCTGCTACTACTACTATTACTACTACTACTACTACTACTACTACTATTACTACTACTACTACTATTACTACTACTGCTACAACTATTACTACTAGTACTATCGGTGCTGCTAGTGCTACAGCTGCTGCTACTACTAATACTACTGCAACTGCAACTACTGTTACTACTACTACTACCGCTGTTATTGTTACTACTACCACAACAGCCACTACTACTCCGGCTGATGCTGTTACAACTACTACTACTTTCGCTACTACTACTACTGCTGCTGCTGCTACCGCTGTTAGTACTACTACTACTTCCGCTGCTGCTAATACTACTGCTTCTGCCACTACCACTACGGCTGGTGCTACTACTATTACTGTTACTACTACTACTGCTCCTGCTGCTGCTAATACTACTACTGCTACTACTACTACTACAATTAATGTTACCACTACGAGTACCACTACTTTACTATTAAAATTACTACTGCTGTTACTTCTAATACCATTACTTCTGCTCCTTCTGTTACTACTACTACCGCCGCTACTAATATTACTCCTACTGCTACAATTAGTACTTCTAGTACCGCTATTGTTGTTGTTATTCCTCTCTTTAGTAACCTTTTCCGACATGTTTGTTAGGTTACAGTCTATCTACTCTTTATCCATATTAAGGTGTCACTCGGCCGGTTACAGTCTCCGTACTCTTCATCCATACTAAGGCTTCACTCGGCTGGTTACAGTCTCCCTACTCTACATACCCAGACATCACTCGGCTGCTTACAGTCTCTCTACTCAGACATCACTCGGCTGGTTACAGTCTCCCTGCTCTACATACTCAGACATCACTCGGCTGGTTACAATCTCCCTACTCTACATACTCAGACATCACTCGGCTGGTTACAGTCTCTCTACTCAGGCATCACTTGGCGGGTTACAGTCTCTCTACCCTTCATCCCTACTCAGGCATCACTCAGCTGGTTACAGTCTCCCTACCCGTCATCTCCACCCAGACATCACTCGGCTGGTTACAGTCTCCCTACCAGACATCACTCGGCTGGTTACAGTCTCCCTACTCGTCATCCCCACCCATACATCACTCAGCTGGTTACAGTCTCCCTACCCGTCATCTCCACCCAGACATCACTCGGCTGGTTACAGTCTCCCTACCAGACATCACTTGGCTGGTTACAGTCTCCCTACCCGTCATCCCCAGACATCACTGGGCTGGTTACAGTCTCATTACCCGTCATCCCCAGACATCACTGGGCTGGTTACAGTCTCCCTACACGTCATCCTCAGACATCACTGGGCTGGTTACAGTCTCCCTACACGTCATCCCCAGACATCACTCGGCTGGTTACAGTCTCCCTACACGTCATCCCCAGACATCACTGGGCTGGCTACAGTCTCATTACACGTCATCCCCAGACATCATTGGGCTGGTTACAGTCTCCCTACCCGTCATCCACAGACATCACTGGGCTGGTTACAGTCTTCCTACCCGTCATCCCCAGTCATCACTGGGCTGGTTACAGTCTCCCTACACGTCATCCCCAGACATCACTGGGCTTGTTACAGTCTCCCTACACGTCATCCCCAGACATCACTGGACTGGTTACAGTCTCCATACACGTCATCCCCAGACATCACTGGGCTGGCTACAGTCTCATTACACGTCATCCCCAGACATCATTGGGCTGGTTACAGTCTCCCTACACGTCATCTCCAGACATCACTGGGCTGGTTACAGTCTCCCTACACGTCATCTCCAGACATCACTGGGCTGGTTACAGTCTCCCTACACGTCATCCCCAGACATCTCTGGGCTGGTTACAGTCTCCCTACACGTCATCCCCAGACATCACTGGACTGGTTACAGTCTCCCTACACGTCATCCCCAGACATCACTGGGCTGGCTACAGTCTCATTACACGTCATCCCCAGACATCATTGGGCTGGTTACAGTCTCCCTACACGTCATCCCCAGACATCTCTGGGCTGGTTACAGTCTCCCTACACGTCATCCCCAGACATCTCTGGGCTGGTTACAGTCTCCCTACACGTCATCCCCATACATCTCTGGGCTGGTTACAGTCTCCCTACACGTCATCCCCAGACATCTCTGGGCTGGTTACAGTCTCCCTACACGTCATCCCAAGACATCACTGGGCCTGTTGACACAACCAGTGCATTGAACGATAGTGCCATATTGCGCGGGACGGAAGTGTGTAACCACGTCCTCCCCGCTGCGCGTACACATTTAATCACTTGCCATATTGTGTACCGAATATGACAAATCATTACTGTACTAGAACATTACATGTACACCTCCACAGACACGTGTGCATAGAGGAACTTCCAGCACTGCAACATACAAGGGATCAAACTGTTATACACCATCGTAACTAACACCCGATGATTGAGGAGTCGTTCCCCTCCAAGTGAAGCATACAACCACAACCACAACTGTATGCGAGCATGTGCATTGACTATTTCAGTAGCAATGCTTTTACATCATGAGTTTCCTAGTCCTAATCACAACCCTCTTTAGTCTTTTTGTTTTGCGACTTGATATAAAGGTTACAGTGGTACTTTTCTAAACTAACTTGCTACGACACGGGTAATGTCAGACATGTGTGGAGCAGATGGGTGTTCCACGGCTTGACACATGCACCAGAATCAACACTCCGTGTTCAACACACTCCAAGACCAACTCCATCCCTGACCAACTCCCTCCCTGACCAACTCCCTCCCTGACCAACACACTCCATGACCAACTCCCTCCATGACCAACTCCCTCCCTGACCAACACACTCCATGACCAACTCCCTCCCTGACCAACTCCCTCCCTGACCAATACACTCCATGACCAACTCCCTCCCTGACCAACTCCCTCCCTGACCAACACACTCCATGACCAACTCCCTCCCTGACCAATACACTCCATGACCAACTCCCTCCCTGACCAACTCCCTCCCTGACCAACACACTCCCTGACCAACTCCCTCCCTGACCAACTCCCTCCCTGACCAACTCCCTCCCTTACCAACTCCCTCCCTTACCAGCATCCTCGCTGACCAGCACCCATCCTGACCAGCATCCTCCCTGACCAGCACCCTCCACGACCAACACCCTCCCCGACCAACTCCCTCCATGACAGTACCTTCCCTGACCAACTCCCTCCCTGACCAACACCCTCACTGACCAACTTCCTCCCTGACCAGCACCCTCCCTGACCAGCACCCTTCCTGACCAGCACCCTCCTTGACCAGCACCCTCCCTGACCAGCTCCCTCCCTGACCAGAACCCTACGTACAGATATATATACTGCACTAACTGAGAATTCTTACACCGAAAGACAGAACAGTCAACCCTAAGATGGGTTTTTGTACAGACTGTTTATTGCAGATACCAATTTGATGTTATCAATGGTGACATACCTCCTAGAGGTGATGCTGACAAGTGTCCTGTAGCAAGACCTCACACATTGCCAGCCAGTTAACCAACAGGCAAATAACAGGCCCTATTCTTCTGAGTAGGATAACTGTTAGCCTGTGGACGTCTAGAGGCTGGGCACCCTAGAGCTGCACCTTCCCCAGGATTATCCTCCTGAAGGTCACCACCAACACACTTCCTGCAAATCATCATCATCATCATATAGCATGTCCTTGGCAGAACGTCGGTCTCATCACTGCCATTCAATAGGAGCCTCGATCAGCAGTCAGTCCACTCGCCTGCTCCATGTTCATGTAGGAACCTCGATCAGCAGTCAGTCCACTCGCCTGCTCCATGTTCATGTAGGAACCTCGATCAGCAGTCAGTCCACTCGCCTGCTCCATGTTCATGTAGGAACCTCGATCAGCAGTCAGTCCACTCGCCTGCTCCATGTTCATGTAGGAACTTCGATCAGCAGTCAGTCCACTCGCCTGCTCCATGTACATTTAGGAACCTCGATCAGCAGTCAGTCCACTCGCCTGCTCCATGTACATTTAGGAACCTCGATCACTCGCCTGCTCCATGTACATTTAGGAACCTCGATCACTCGCCTGCTCCATGTACATTTAGGAACCTCGATCACTCGCCTGCTCCATGTTCATGTAGGGTGTTCTTGCTGTCTTGTGTCCATCTACGTCTTGACGGTCTCTGTCTAGTCTTTTAGAAACACTGCTCCTAAAACTGCTTTTCCCAGTCCGCCTGATGTGACCGAAAAACCTCAGTTTGCGAAACAGCATGGTTTATAGACCACTTCTCTTCATTCAGATCTTGCAGGATGGCTTTATTTTGTATTTTTTTTTTACATAGGGTATTTTGAGGATTCTTCAGTAGCATTTCGTCTCAAAAGCCCCGATCCTCTTTCTTAATATCTGTGTGATGGTCCATGTCTAGCATATGTGCATTGCCGCCAGGAATACGCATGTTCTGAGGATCTTCAATTTTAATTCTTTGTTAGTATTGTGCCACACATTTTGCGTACTATTCAGTTTCTGCGTCACAATGGACAATCATCTCCTTATTTCCCTTGCACAGTCCCCATCATTTGTTATCAAAGAGCCCCAAGGTATTCAAGGTAATCCACTTGTTCAATGTCTTCACTCCCAATAGCTAGTGACCTTGGCTTGGGGTCTGGTTGCACCAATGGGCATTATTTTAAAAAAATGATATTCAAGAAAAGGTTCTGATCTTCACTGAGCTTCTTTTATGACATAAGCAGTTGTGCCAGGCCCTCGACGCTGTTTGAGAGCGTTCTGGAATCACTTTAGTTGTGCCAGGCCCTCGACGCTGTTTGAGAGCGTTCTGGAATCACTTTAGTTGTGCCAGGCCCTCGACGCTGTTTGAGAGCGTTCTGGAATCACTTTAGTTGTGCCAGGCCATCGACGCTGTTTGAGAGCGTTCTGGAATCACTTTAGTTGTGCCAGGCCCTCGACGCTGTTTGAGAGGGTTCTGGAATCACTTTTCCTCCATTTGCTGGAATATCTTTTCCTCCATTTGCTGGAATCACTTTTCCTCCATTTGCTGGAATATCTTTTCCTCCATTTGCTGGAATATCTTTTCCTCCATTTGCTGGAATCACTTTTCCTCCATTTGCTGGAATATCTTTTCCTCCATTTGCTGGAATATCTTTTCCTCCATTTGCTGGAATATCTTTTCCTCCATTTGCTGGAATATCTTTTCCTCTAATTGAGAATGGGTCGAAATTCACATAGTTTTCTTCTGTTTTTTTCCCCTTTTATTAATTCTAACGGTAGCTTGTAGACCACTGTAAAGTGTTTCTATTAGGTGTAATAGATGTCGCAAAGCTCGTGTCTTTCATTATTTGCCATAGTTGCTAATGTTGATGTAATCTGTGAAGCATATATATAGGCTAGCATTGTATTCTCTGCAATTTTCAAAGATGTTTCTCAAATTGAAGTTGTGATCTCTTGTACCTCTGCCTTGTTTGAATCCTGCCTGCACTTCGTGCATTTCATATTCTATTTTCTTTTCTAGTCTCTTCGTGATGATACATAATTCTATCTTGCTGGCAAGGCTTATCAGGGAAATAGTGTGTTAATAAGTACATAATTTTAGGTACCTTTTCTTTGGCATTAGAATACAGACTGGTCTTTTCCATTCTGCGGGCTATTCTGAGCTGTACCAAATTTTGTTGCACAATACGTGGTATATGTGTATGCATGCGTCTCCTCCTACCTGTATTAGCTCTGCTTGTTATGTCGTCAACTCCTGCCCGTATTAGTTCTGCTGTTGTGTCGTCACCTCCCGCCTGTATTAGTTCTGCTGTTATGTTGTCACCTCCTACCTGTATTAGTTCTGTTATGTCGTCTCCTCCTGTCTGTATTAGTTCTGCTGTTGTGTATTCGTATCCTGAAGTCTTTCCTTTTTCCAGCGCATGGATGCTGCATGTACCTCGTCCAGTGTGGGTTTTGCTCTCTCTTGCTCTTCATCATTGGTTATCAGGTCTTTATTGTGTGTGGTGTTGTCGTACATCTCAATACAGTATTCTTTCCATCTTTCTAGAATATGTTTGTTCTCAGTCATCACATCACATCACTATTTTTGTCATTGATATTTGGAATTTTCCCCTCTGTTTTCTGATTTCTGTGAAATTTTTTCTTTCTTTCCCGAGTTCTTTCATTTTGCTGTTAGTGTTTGTTATGTATTGTTTTTTGTCGTGTCTGAACTTTCTTCTGATTTCTCTAGTCTCTAGGGCAATCTCTGTATTCATCCCTGATGCGGTCTATACATTTTCGTCTTACGTTTCTTCTTTCTTCTATATTCTTACATCAAATAACCAAATAAAATTCACAACGGCAAAGCAGGGAAGACATGGGACGGAATCTTTTAATGGCCGACCAGACCAGGGAAGACACGGGATTGCACCTTCTAATGGCCGACCAAACCAGGGAAGACATGGAACGGAATCTTCTAATGGCCGGTCAGACCAGGGAAGACATGGGACGGAATCTTCTAATGGCAAACCAGACCAGGGAAGACATGGGACTGAATCCTCTAATGGAGGGTCCGACCTTCTAATGGCCGACCAAACCAGGGAAGACATGGAACGGAATCTTCTAATACCGGTCAGACCAGGGAAGACATGGGACGGCATCTTCTATTGGCTGACCAGGCCAGGAAAGACATGGTGCGAAATCTTCTAATGGCCAACCAGATGGATTTCTAGAATGGGATAGCGTTTGACAACGTAGGCCACCACTATCATGAGTTCTCTATTCCAGTGCGAAGAGTCATACATATGTCCTCTATTCAACCATGGAACCATCATAGGAACTTCTAGGCTAGTCATTTCAAGGTAAAGACAGTCCCATAGCAGGCACTGCTTTCAAGGATGAAGTGTTAGAGCCTTCATCTGTACGTTTGTGTTGATGCAGAGTGGACGACATCCTGGAACTCTGTTTAGTCGCGTTGATGCAGAGTTGACGACATCCTGGAACTCTGTTTGGTCGCATTGATGCAGAGTTGACGACATCCTGGAACTCTGTTTGGTCGCGTTGATGCAGAGTTGACGACATCCTGGAACTCTGTTTGGTCGCGTTGATGCAGAGTTGACGACATCCTGGAACTCTGTTTGGTCGCGTTGATGCAGAGTTGACGACATCCTGGAACTCTGTTTGGTCGCGTTGATGCAGAGTGGACGACATCCTGGAACTCTGTTTAGTCGCGTTGATGCAGAGTTGACGACATCCTGGAACTCTGTTTGGTCGCATTGATGCAGAGTTGACGACATCCTGGAACTCTGTTTGGTCGCGTTGATGCAGAGTTGACGACATCCTGGAACTCTGTTTGGTCGCGTTGATGCAGAGTTGACGACATCCTGGAACTCTGTTTGGTCGCGTTGATGCAGAGTTGACGACATCCTGGAACTCTGTTTGGTCGCGTTGATGCAGAGTTGACGACATCCTGGAACTCTGTTTGGTCGCGTTGATGCAGAGTTGACGACATCCTGGAACTCTGTTTGGTCGCGTTGATGCAGAGTTGACGACATCCTGGAACTCTGTTTGGTCGCGTTGATGCAGAGTTGACGACATCCTGGAACTCTGTTTGGTCGCGTTGATGCAGAGTTGACGACATCCTGGAACTCTGTTTGGTCGCGGTCTCTATGGAGATATTTATGGCTCTTTCCTCAATCGCTAGTTCGGTAATTCGGAACTTCTCTGCGTCTGATTTGCGTAGACTCCAAACATCACACCCACACATATACCATTGATGGAATAACCATGTCTTTGAATGTGTGCTCTGGCCTTGACCTCCGTCATCTGCTGGAGTATCGATTTAATGCGATTGAAACAGGGCCATCTTGTTGGTCTCCTGCGTGAGATCTCCTTATCGATGATGTGGTTGCTGTTGATTTCCTGGCCTAGGTAGACAAAATAAGCATTGGCATTCTCCATGGGCTCAATTCTTAATCGTAATTCTCTCCGTAGGGCAGAAAGTATTCTCCCCCGTAGGGCAGAAAGTATTCAGTAGAAATAGTTTTATTCCTCTTGATGTTCCGGCCAACTGCCTTGCCTGCTTCATTCAGCTCATTTAGACTTGTTCGGCGTCTGCAATGATGTGGCTGAAGATTACAATGTCGTCCGCTACACATGGGTGTTGAGACCTCGATCCTGATCGACCTAACAATGTCAAGGGTAGCTGTGAACAGTTTTGTGGAAGTGGTATCTCCTTAGTGTACAGGTTTCAGTTTTGTGGAGGTGGTATCTCCTTGGTGTACATGTTTCAGTTTTGTGGAAGTAGTATCTCCTTGGTGTACAGGTTTCAGTTTTGTGGAAGTAGTATTTCCTTGGTGTACATGTTTCAGTTTTGTGGAAGTAGTATCTCCTTGGTGTACAAGTTTCAGTTTTGTGGAAGTAGTATCTCCTTGGTGTACATGTTTCAGTTTTGTGGAAGTGGTATCTCCTTGGTGTACATGTTTCAGTTTTGTGGAGGTTGTATCTCCTTGGTGTACAGGTTTCAGTTTTGTGGAGGTGGTACCTCCTTGGTGTATAGGTTTCAGTTTTGTGGAGGTGATATCTCCTTGGTGTACAGGTTTCAGTTTTGTGGAGGTGGTATCTCCTTGGTGTACATGTTTCAGTTTTGTGGAGGTAGTATATCCATGGTGTACAGGTTTCAGTTTTGTGGAAGTAGTATCTCCTTGGTGTACAGGTTTCAGTTTTGTGGAAGTGGTATTTCCTTGGTGTACATGTTTCAGTTTTGTGGAGGTGGTATCTCCTTGGTGTACAGGTTTCAGTTTTGTGGAGGTGGTATCTCCTTGGTGTACAGGTTTCAGTTTTGTGGAGGTGGTATCTCCTTGGTGTACATGTTTCAGTTTTGTGGAGGTGGTATCTCCTTGGTGTACAGGTTTCAGTTTTGTGGAGTTGGTATCTCCTTGGTGTACATGTTTCAATTTTGTGGAGGTGGTATCTCCTTGGTGTACATGTTTCAGTTTTGTGGAGGTGGTATCTCCTTGGTGCACAGGTTTCAGTTTTGTGGAGGTGGTATCTCCTTGGTGAACAGGTTTCAGTTTTGTGGAAGTGGTATTTCCTTGGTGTACATGTTTCAGTTTTGTGGAAGTAGTATCTCCTTGGTGTACATGTTTCAGTTTTGTGGAAGTGGTATCTCCTTGGTGTACATGTTTCAGTTTTGTGGAGGTAGTATCTCCTTGGTGTACATGTTTCAGTTTTGTGGAGGTGGTATCTCCTTGGTGTACAGGTTTCAGTTTTGTGGAGGTGGTATCTCCTTTTGTGTACAGGTTTCAGTTTTGTGGAGGTGGTATCTCCTTGGTGTACATGTTTCAATTTTGTGGAGGTGGTATCTCCTTGGTGTACAGGTTTCAGTTTTGTGGAGGTGGTATCTCCTTGGTGTACAGGTTTCAGTTTTGTGGAGGTGGTATCTCCTTGGTGTACATGTTTCAGTTTTGTGGAGGCGGTTATCTCCTTGGTGTACAGGTTTGGAAAGTGGCTTCTGAAAAAGAGCGATAGCAGTTGACCAGCCCTCGTTTATCTACCTTATAAGCTGGGCTTACTTTTCATTGATACCCTGGCTTTTCAAGGCATTTGCCACTGCATTTATTTCCACGCTATCAAAGGCCATTTTCGTAGCCTACAAACAAAATGCGTAGAGGCATATGGAATTTCCGCACTCTCTCATCAACTGGTTGATTGTGTGGAGGTGGTCATTGGTTGAGTAGCCCTTTCTGAATTCTGTACGTTCTCGTGGTTGGGTCTCGTCGAGTTGCCTTTCCCTTTCTAATCTCCCGGTAGAGACTTTTGTGAATAGTTTATAAATGGTTGATAGCAAAAAGATTGGGCGGTAGTTTGCCAGACATTTTTCTATCCCTATTTTTGTGGATCGATTGTCTTGGAGCACTTCTACTGGTCTGACATGTGTCTTGTATGAAGGTAGATGTTGACATGTATGACAACTACAGTATATTAATTTAAATAAATAAATAATAAATATATAAATAATAACTATAAGTATTATTATTTTTCTGTTGTGAAGTCTGCTAATTATGTGTATCCTACACTCTCTGTGGTTCAGGTTGTTCCCAAAGACTACAAGACGATGGCTGCACTTTCAAAAGCCATCTCTAGGAATGTGCTGTTTTCTCACCTGGATGATAACGAGAGAAGGTAAGTGTCATCATGGTTGTCATCAGGTTTCTCATAGCTATCTTCATGTCATCAGGTTTGTTATAGATACCTTCATGTCATCAGGTTTTTCATAGCTATCTTCATTTCATCAGGTTTGTAATAGATACCTTCATGTCATCAGGTTTGTCATAGCTATCTTCATGTCATCAGGTTTGTTATAGCTACCTTCATGTCATCAGGTTTCTCATAGCTATCTTCATTTCATCAGGTTTGTCATAGCTATCTTCATGTCATCAGGTTTGTCATAGCTATCTCCGTGTCATAATGGTTGTCATCATGTTTGTCATAGCTATATTCATATCATCAGGTTTGTTATAGATACCTTCATGTCATCATGTTTGTCATAGCTATCTTCATGTCATCATGGCTGTTATCATGTTTGTCATAGCTATCTTCATGTCATCATGGCTGTCGTCATGTTTGTCATAGCTATCTTCATGTCATCATGTTTGTCATAGATACCTTCATGTCATCATGTTTGTCATAGCTATCTTCATGTCATCATGTTTGTTATAGCTATCTTTATGTCCTCAGGTTTGTTATAAATACCTTCATGCCATCAGGTTTGTTATATATACCTTCATGTCATCATGTTTGTTATATATACCTTCATGTCATCATGTTTGTTATATATACCTTCATGTCATCATGTTTGTCATAGCTATCTTCATGTCATGTTTGTCATGGTTATCTTCATGTTATCATGTTTATGATGGTTACTTTCATGTTTCTTACAGCTTTCATGTAGTTGTCATGTTTATCATGTTTATAATGGGTGTCATTGTGTGTCTCGTGATTGTCACCATGTTTATCATAGGTGTCACGTTTATATTCATGTTTGCTGTGGTTGCTATGTTTTTCATCATGTTTCTCATGACTGCCACCATGTCTATTGTGGTTGTCTTCATGGTTGTTACCATATTTATCATAGTTGTCATTATATTTATCATAGCTGTCATCATGTTTATCTTGGCTGTCATCATGTTTATCATGGTGGTCATGATGTTTATCATGGCTGTCATCATGTTTGTTACTGTGTTTATCATGGCGGTCATCATGTTTGTCATGTTTGTTACTGTGTTTATCATGGTGGTCATCATGTTTGTTACTGTGTTTATCATGGTGGTCATCATGTTTATCAAGGTGGTTATCATGTTTGTTACTGTGTTTATCATGTTGGTCATCATGTTTGTTACTGTGTTTATCATGGTGGTCAGCATGTTTATCATGGTGGTCAGCATGTTTATCATGGTGGTCATCATGTTTATCATGTTTGTTACTCTGTTTATCATGGTGGTCACCATGTTTATCATGGTGGTGATCAAGTTTGTTACTGTGTTTATCATGGTGGTCATCATGTTTGTTACTGTGTTTATCATGGTGGTCATCATGTTTGTTACTGTGTTTATCATGGTGGTCATCATGTTTATCATGGTGGTCAGCATGTTTATCATGGTGATCAGCATGTTTATCATGGTGTTCATCATGTTTATCATGGTGGTCATCATGTTTATCATGATGTTTGTAACTGTGTTTATCATGGTTGACATCTTGTTTGCCATCATTTTTGTCATAGTGTTTGTCGTGTTTATCATCATTATTAGAAACAGGGTTATGATTGATGTTGTCATCATAGTTGCCGCTGTTCTCATCACAATGATCATCATTGTTGTCAAAATTAGGCTATCACTGTTAACATTATTGTCATAATGGCTGTTAAAAAAAGTAACCCGTAGCATTACTGCTGTAGGGCTGTGAGGTGTTAACGATCTCACATTTCAAAGGCTTGGCTATATGAGGGCAGTAGCCATCTCCTCTCCATCACTGCTTTTACTTCCCGAACTGAAACGTACCTGGTAGTCGTTGCCTCAAGTGGGGAATGAACCCAGGACCACTCAGATGCGAAGCCAGCTCGCTAACCACTGCGCTAAGGGGCTCCTTAATTGCTGTCGTCATCATCTTAACTTTACTTAGCTTAACTTCCTTATACTGGCTTAGAACACTACAGAGTTTATACAACCAGTTTTTTTCTACTCTACTTGATCTGAAAATAAATATGTGCATCCAATCTATTCTTGAATGCATTAACTGTCCTTGCCTCCATTATTTCTGGTGGCAATGCATTCATAGCATTAACCGCTCTCAGGCTAATAATAATAAAAAGAAATATTAATCACTTCCTCACACTTATGTTTAATATTTCTTTTTATAATACCTAACGTGGCATTTACCTATTTCACTGCTACCTGAACTTTCTCACTCACCTAACCTGAATGATCTAATATAATCCCTAGGTCCCTTTTCTTTTCTATCTTTCTAATATTATTCTCTTCCACCCTGTAGTTATATTCCATATTGGATCTACCCATGTGGATGACATATATCTATGTTAAACTTCATCTGCTAGCTCGCAGAACATTCTCACATTTTATTTAAATCCGACCTGAATATATCCACTTCTACTTTAGATGAGGGGATGATGAGGCTAATGTCTGATCAGGCTAAACACAATGATCAGAAAATGTTAGCCAGGGTCAGGAGAAATATACTGGCCAAGACGCTCACCTGATCTCCTCGTAGGTCGTCCTGGAAATGGGCTGTTGTCGAGGACAACAGTTTGGCTAACAAGGCGAGGTTCAATGTGATCCCCATAGTAGTGAGCGAGACACAGATGAAGCCAAGCATAGCAAAACTGCCTGGAGGACCCTGGTCCACCTTCGTCAGCACGCTTGGGACGTGAGGAAAGCTACTGCAACCCGCCACTTAACGTCCTTTTCAGGACGCACATAGGAGTAACGTACTCATTGTGGTCATTCGCAAACAACTTTAGATGAGACACTAGTGCATAGTTCTGTGTCATCCAGCTGTGGAATCTTGAAGTAGTCTTCTTATGTATAGACTGTGCCAAAGTACTGGTTGAGTAGATTAGTAGCATCCCTATTCTCACATTATTTTTCCTGTGCTTTCTTTGAGAGGGCTTACTTTCTCTTTCATTCTGTTTGTTTCTACCATAAGAAAAGAAGCTCTTGCTATCAGTCTTGATCTTCTGGCTTGGCTTCGTTCATTCTCAATCTCCTGCTATCAAACCCTGAAAGGGCTTAAGTAGCAGAATGTAGTACAAAGAACGGAATGCGTTGTGTCGTAGTTTACAGCTTGACTGCGATATTTGCACCTTTTCGGTCCAACACATCCGACTTCAGGAAGCTAACCGGGTTAGCATTCCCTCTTCGATCCCTTCTCCTTAGCCAGTCTGCCCTGCTGCAGCCTGTTATCCAGGATCACCGCGTGGAGGTGTAGAAGGGTCTTGGCAGCTCTGGTTCGCTGGCCCTGATGCTAGCAGTCAGCTATGGGTCGCTGACCACTGCAGCTCATGCGCTGCTCAGCATCTTGATCTTTTGAACAAGTTTTATTTTCAAAGTCCATTTTTGCTGCTCTATTCACTTTATGAGCTATGTTTTGTTTGTCTAAATATTTAAAATATGTTTCTTTTGATTTTCCTGCCGTTAAATATTTTTTCCATTATTTATTTTCAGCTCTTCTACATTTAACTGCATATCTAGTTATCCATTTTTTTTGTTTGGAGTTTACCTTCCAACATGGAACAAATTCCTTTTGGGGAATCTCTAGAATTGTTTTAAAACTCTCCCATTCTTCTTCAACATTTTTCCTGAAGTATCTTTAAAGGTTATGTGGCTTGGTGCTTCTTTCATTTGCTTAACATCTGTCTTAGACTAGTCACATGTACTTATGTTTTCTTTCCTTCCTTGCTATAATCTCCCTAACAATGATCTGATGGTCACTTTAGCCAAACAGGTCTCCAACCTTTACATTTTCAATCATATTTTCCTCTGTAGTAAATACTCGAGTGTGTATTTGCTTCTGATAGTTTCTTCCACATGTTGAAAACAGTTGTTAGTTATGCACTTAACAAACAGTTGAAACTCGACAAATGCTCCTGTCATTTACAATTTTATTTCCGGTAAAATTTAAATCCCTCATTATTAATGATTTACATGCACTTTCCTTTTCTTTAGTGCTAAATGGTTACAATCATTTCTATCATCATAGTTGTTGTCATCATGGTGGTCACCATGTTTGTCATTGCTGTCGTCATCATAGTTATTGTCATTGTTGTCATCATCATAGTTATCATTGTTGTTGTCATCATTGTTGTTGTCATTGTTGTTGTCATTGTTGTTGTCATTGTTGTTGTCATTGTTGTTGTCATTGTTGTTGACATTGTTGTTGTTGTCATTGTTGTTGTTGTCATTGTTGTTGTCATTGTTGTTGTCATTGTTGTTGACATTGTTGTTGTTGTCATTGTTGTTGTTGTCATTGTTGTTGACATTGTTGTTGTTGTCATTGTTGTTGTTGTCATTGTTGTTGTTGTTGTCATTGTTGTTGTTGTCATTGTTGTCATCATCATAGTTATTGTTGTTGTCATCATTGTTGTTGTTGTCATTGTTGTTGTTGTCATTGTTGTTGTTGTCATTGTTGTCATTGTTGTTGTTGTTGTTGTTGTCATTGTTGTTGTTGTCATTGTTGTCATTGTTGTTGTTGTCATTGTTGTTGTTGTCATCAAAGTTGTCATAGTTGACGTCATGTTTATCATAATAGTTGTCATGTTTATCATAATTGTTGACGTCACGTTTATCATAATAGTTGACGTCACGTTTATCATAATAGTTGACGTCATGTTTATCATAATTGTTGACGTAATGTTTATCATAATAGTTGACTTCATGTTTATCATAATAGTTGACGTCATGTTTATCATAATTGTTGACGTAATGTTTATCATAATTGTTGACGTCATGTTTATCATAATAGTTGACGTCATGTTTATCATAATAGTTGACGTCATGTTTATCATAATTGTTGACGTCATGTTTATCATAATAGTTGACGTCATGTTTATCATAATTGTTGACGTCGTGTTTATCATAATTTTGTTAACATCATGGCTGGCATGATGGTTGACATGGTGGTTGTTATCAGTGTCTGTGTTCCAGCTCGGCTTAGGTTTGTAGAATTATCTGGAAAGACATTTGTTGTGGTTACAATCTAATTTGGTATGAACTCGACCTTGACTCCAAACACGATAGGATTGAGGGGACGGGCTGGATGGGGTAATTATGGAAGTCATTAACACAGTTCTGAATCTGAAACAAGCATGTTCACATGTGTGTGTGTTTGTGGTGGTGAGGGGGAAGAGAGACTGATAATTTGAGAGGAGCTGGGGGTGGTGGGCAACTTGGGATGGGTTGAAGGGTGGGGAAGAGTGCAGTGGTGATATAGGGGAGGGCTGCAGGAATGGGTAGAACCTTTCATAGATCAAGTGCTAAAAGTGCTGTTTCTTGAAGACCGTACAGTTCAACTGACAGGCAGAAAACCTGCACTCATCTGCTTGTTCCTGATTAGTGTTCCATTTTCTATTACAGTGATATTTTTGACGCCATGTTTCCAGTTCATCGCCATGCAGGGGAGGTCATCATTCAGCAAGGTTTGTCAACAACCTGTTTCCTCTCACTGTTACTAGGCTTCTAGTTAGATCTTAAGACAAGACACCTTACATTTACAGCGAGGATATTAGTGTGGTGAAGTGGTCAGATGGCATCTAGATTCATTCATGGGCAGTCGTGGGTTTGAGTCTATACTTAGGACATGTTGTTTTTGTCCAAACATAAACACAATCATTAGTATATACACCAAGGGAGAGAAGATATGAACATTAGCAGTAGACCAGACTCAATTAACTAACCCATAAGAAACCAACAAACTACGTTACTTTGCCTGAGAACTGGTCTCTACAGACTACTAGAACATCTATACCGGCTAAAGATCTCACACACAGATGAATGCCCACGAGGAACAGGGGGCTAGAATCCTGAACACATTCTACAAGAATGCCAACTTTACAGGGAAATGAGATGCCAGACCTGTCTAGGGGGTGCGTAGCTGAGACATAAGCTTTGGGGCAGCCGCTCCGACCTGATGAAGACTACAGACTTCTGTAGTTTATTTATGTCATCGTTACATATTGGCTGTGACATTTCGCTAAATTAACTGCGACCTGTTGTTCCCGTCGCCCACCTGTTCATCCAGATTTTCGGGGATTATTCTTTAAAATATGTTTTACTGTGTGGTTACTGCAGGGTCTATCAATTCTTGTTTTGAGGCTCCTGTTTTTGCCAATCTGTCGGCCATCTCGTTCCCTAGCAGCCCACTGTGTCCAGGGATGCATTGCAAGCTGACATTTATCCCGTGGGCAGTGATGATGTTGTTGATCGCCCTTCCCACCAAGAATATCCTTGTACGGGGTGGTGTTCTTCAGCGCTTCTAGAACCCACTTAGAGTCACTAAAAATCACAAAGTCCATGAATCACAAAACTCGTATATGGAACCATTCGGGTATTGTATTAGGTAGATTTGAATGCTGATCCATCCGTATTGACCAGGACTGCTAAATTTGGGTAGCTAGAGACTGTCTCCAGGGCACATGTCTTCAGGATAGTAGGTGTAGTCTCCTTCGTGGCTATGTTTTCTGTCAGGTGTTTTTTTATGACTGTGTAAACCTAAAAAGGAGATCATCCGTTCGGTGTCCACGCTTGAACCGTGCCTGGTTTCTATCAAAGAGGGTTTTTGCTTTCCAGCCACTAATATAGTCAGTTGTTTACCATTCTTTAAACCACTTTACCTAAACATGAGGTGAGCGACACAGGTCTATAGCTTCCAGGTGTTCCTCGTTGTTTCCCTTTCTTCAGTATGGGTTTGATAGTTGCTGATAACCATATTGATGGCAACTGTTGATAAACCTTAAAAGTACCTTTTTCGCCGTTGGTCTAATTTACTTATCATCTCATTTTTAACTTAATCTGGAGCGGGGACGGCGTGGGCTAGTGGTTAAGTGACACGGCACACAATCCGAAGGTGCTGGTTTCGATTCCTATCAGAGCACTGGTCATTACCCCGGGTAAGCAAACCCTTAGAAAATGCAGGAGGAAGCAGATCCTTACATAAAATGCATGCTGAAGTTGGATACACTGGACTGACAGGCACAAAATAAAAACCACAGTGCAACATACATTGCCTTGGGGAATAGAGAAATAAGGCGAACGCCCCCAAAAAAAAATTTTTTTTATCTGGTCCTGGTGCTTTATTTTTTGCCAGTTGCCTCATCATCATGCTCAGTTCTTGTGAAGTGAAGTGATCTTTAAAGGCAACTATATTGGTGGAGTCCATGTTAAAGGATCTAGCAGTTTTCTTGGTTGTGTTTTATTTACTCTATATCTTAAAATTTGTTGAAGATCTCAGATTTCTTGATGCTTAATAATATTTCGTCCCCAGTTTACCTGGCCAGGGGTGCTGGGTTTGACTTTCTCTTGTTCGCTTCAAGGTTGCTCAGCAATCTCTACGCCTTGTTCCCTTCTCTTTTTAGATCCAACTTGCTACAATGTTTTCTCCAAGTCTCCCGATTGCTTTGTTTAGTGATACCTTACTTTTGCTGTCCATCTATTGTACTTTGTTTTATTTTGGGTATTTTGAATTTTTCTACTTTCTTCCTGGCATCTCTTCTCTATTTGACGGCTGCATCCAGGTCTGGGTTTCAGTACGGTTTATATTTGCTGTACGTTCCCTTTGGGATGTATTCCATTGCAGCGGTTGATATGGTGGCACATAAATGTTTGAAAGTTGTATTGGTGTCGTCATTCTTACATATTGGCTGAACCCAGCATCAGTTTCCTGGCCATATCGGCCCCAGTTACCCTTTCTCAAATTCCATGATGGTTTTCTCCGAACCATCCTATCCCTCTGCAGTGTTTCAATAATTGTTAAAATGGGACGATGATCACTTCCAACATCATCCAAGACTTTAGTGGTAGTGTTATCTACCAAGTCAGCTGATACAAGTGTCAGATTGAGCTGTCTGGTCTGTGCAAAATAGTTGGTGGGGTTTTGAGACTCTGGAGTAGTGTAAGATTGGTACATCTAAAACATTGAAGTGTTTAATTAGACATTGTCCAGACACACACATTGTCCAGTCAGTCACACACATTGTCCAGTCAGTCACACATTGTTTAACTTAACTTAACGTCTTTATACTGGTTTAGAAGACCCTGCAGAGTCTGTATACAACCAGTTACATTTACATCACCTTGCTCTAAAATCTATGCGCATCCAGTTTATTCTTAAACGCATTAACTGTCCCTGCCTCCACCACCTCCCCTGGCAATGCATTCCAAGCAGACACCACTCTCTGACTAAAAAAATATTTCCTAATATCTAACCTGGACCTCTCTTTAATCAGCTTGTAGCTATGCCCACGTGTTATTGTAGATGGCTGTATTTTAAAAAACTTGTTATAGTCTAATTTATCGATTCCTCTGATCATCTTATAAACCTGTATTAAGTCACCACGAATTCTTCTCTCTTCGAGACACTGTAGGCCTGTTTTTCTGAGTCGTTCCTCATAACTGTAATTCTGGAATCCAACTATCATCTTTGTCGCTCTTTTTTGTATTCTTTCTAGCATGTTTATGTCCCCTCTATGATAAGGACTCCACACCTGTACACAGTACTCCAATCTAGGTCTAACTAAAGCTTTATACAGTTTGACGATCACTTCCTTTGCTCCTATGTTTAATATTTCTTTTTATCATACCTAACATTGCATTTGCCTTTTTCACTGCTTATTTATGCCCACCCTCTGCCTTCTTCCTGTTAACCAATTTTCAATCCATTTGGCAACTTCGCCACCTATTCCATGTGATTTTAACTTTCGAAATAATCTTTGATGAGGTACTCTATCAAAGGCCTTTGCAAAGTCTAGATAAATAACATCCACTGGCTCCCCTTTATCTATGATTTTAGTAACCTTCTCCATGAATTCTAATAGATTTGTTAAGCATGATCTCTCTCTAGTAAACCCATGCTGACTATTTCTAATTAGATTAAATTTTTCTAAATGCATTACAATGTTTTCTTTGATTATTGACTCTAACAATTTACAGACTATGCTCGTTAAACTCACCGGTCTATAATTTGCCGGTTCTGATTTTTTGCCTTTTTTGAATAAGGGGATCACTCCTGCATCTTTCCAATCCCGTGGAACAATCCCTTTTGTAAGTGATTGAGAACATAATATAGCCAATGGTTTTGCTAGTTGGTTTCTAATTTCATACAGCAATTTTGGGTGAATACCATCTTGACCTGGACATTTATTCACTTTCAACCCCTCCAATTTTTAAAAAACCATTTCCTCTGTAATACAGATTGATCTTAATCCCGCTGTATCCATGTCTCTTTGAAAAATATCTATAGGCTCTGGGATCTCGGAGCAGTCCTCCTTTGTGAAGACTGTGCCAAAGTACTGATTAAGCAGATTAGCAGCCTCCCTATTCTCACTTATTATTTTCCCTGTACTGTCTATGAGAGGGCCTACTTTGTCTTTCGTTCTTTGTTTATTTCTAACATAAGAAAAGAAGCTTTTACTGTCAGTCTTGATCCTCTGAGCAAGTTTTTTTTCAAAGTCTATTTTTGCTGTTTTATTCGCTTTCTGAGATATGTTCTGCTTGTCCAAATATTTTACATATGTTTCTTTTGATTTACCTGCCTCTATATATTTTTGCCATGCTTTATTTTTTGCTCTTCTACATTTCACTACAAATCTAGTTATCCACTTTTTACGCTTGGGGTTTACCTCCCTACATGGAACACATTCCTCTTTTAGCGTTTCTAGAACTGTTTTAAAACTTTCCCACTCCTGTTCAACATCTGTTCCTACGACAATATCTTTTCAGATTATGTGGTTCGCTGCCTCTTTCATCCTCTTAACATCTGTCTTAGAGTAGTCGTATGTTCGCGTGTTTATGTTTACTTCTTTCCCTGCAATAAGATCCCAACGGATGATTTGATGGTCACTTGAGCCAAACAGTTCCCCAACGGTTTAGTCACCACACACATTGTCCAGTCAGTCACACACATTACCCAGTCACACTCATTGCCCAGTCACACACATTGTCCAGTCACACACATTGTCCAGTCAGTCACACATTGTCCAGTCACACACATTGTCCAGTCAGTCACACATTGTTTAGTCACCACACACATTGTCCAGTCAGTCACACACATTGTCCAGATTGCCCAGTCACACACATTGTCCAGTCACACACATTGCCCAGTCACATGTGCCCCTCGTCTCGTGTCTCGTGTTATTGATCATCTATCAATCACTCATCCTCAGGGGACGAGGGCGACAATTTCTATGTCATCGACCAAGGCGAAGTTGATGTGAGTATATTCTACGTTCCTCCCATGTATAATATTGTCAGATAACTAGCATAGATCATTGGACAGATAATCCCCAGTCCCATGACACGTATCTTCTCAGACAATTTCGTTTGAGCTTCAACATATCAGAGGTCATAATCATGAGTGTCTTGGAGGGAGGCTCTGTGTGGGAGAGATACAAGAAGTAGCCCATTTTGAGGGCTCTGTGTGGGAGAGAGATGAGAAGTAGACACTTTGAGGGCTCTGTGTGGGAGAGAGATGAGAAGTAATCCACTTGGAGGGCTCTGTGTGGGAGAGAGATGAGAAGTAGCACCTTGAGGGCTCTGTGTGGGAGAGAGATGAGAAGTAGAACACTTTGAGGGCTCTGTGTGGGAGAGAGATGAGAAGTAGCACTTTGAGGGCTCTTTGTGGGAGAGAGATGAGAAGTAGCACTTTGAGGGCTCTGTGTGGGAGAGAGATGAGAAGTAGAACACTTTGAGGGCTCTGTGTGGGAGAGAGATGAGAAGTAATCCACTTGGAGGGCTCTGTGTGGGAGAGAGATGAGAAGTAGCACCTTGAGGGCTCTTTGTGGGAGAGAGATGAGAAGTAGCACTTTGAGGGCTCTTTGTGGGAGAGAGACAAAAACCCACTTGGAGGGCTCTGTGTGGGAGAGAGACAAAAACCCACTTGGAGGGCTCTGTGTGGGAGAGAGATGAGAAGTAGCACTTTGAGGGCTCTTTGTGGGAGAGAGACAAAAACCCACTTGGAGGGCTCTGTGTGGGAGAGAGACAAAAACCCACTTGGAGGGCTCTGTGTGGGAGAAAGACAAAAAATAACCCACTGCCACATTTGGAGTATGTTTGTAAGAGGTGGTCTACCCCCTATAAAGTATGTTCAGTCTCTGTATGAAAGAAGAGAAGAGTGTGTGTGTTGTAGGGTGTGTGTAACTGAGTAGTCTAAACCCTTCAAGGCCAGATGAGGCTAAAGAAGATTGTTCTAGAGGCTAGCAACATCACTATGTAAAGCCATTGTTATGAAACCGCCACTACAAATACGTGGATATGTGGGATCAACTGTAGTGGTGGCCACACGATTTATTTGAAGCAAAACATGTTTCAATCAATCATCCACTATGGTTGGAGGATGGTTGTCATAACGAGCAGGACATTGCACCATTGATTTCATCACAACAAAAAATGTCTATAGAATAGGAAGAAATAGAAAACATCACAATTTTCCAATATGGAAATGGACATGGCAATGCAGAAGTTAAATAAAATGAGAAACATATGGCAGAATACGATCAAAACAAGACAAACATTTGTGAAGTCTTACATCTTCCCTGTGGGAGCATAGGGATGAAAAACATGGACAAACACTGAAGAAGGAAATCAAATCTTTTGAGCAAAATGCTGCAAAATAGTTCTCAAAATACCACTGACAGCATAAAAGAAAAACACAGACGTCAAGGAATCTGGCCACATCAGATGTCAAGGAATCTGGCCACATCAAACAATCTAGGAATCTGGCCACATCAAACGTCTAGGAATCTGGCCACATCAAACGTCTAGGAATCTGGCCACATCAAATGCCAGGATAGTCTGGACAAAATATATATATATACTGGAAGGTATGGTACATGGGCAACGGGACATAGACATACAATGGAGGAGGACATACAGCGTCAATGATGTTCTGAAGATGACAGAGGCAGGAGAACTGGCTAAAGGGATGAGTCTCACAGCTCGGCTGTGATAAGAGCATCTTTCTACAAAGGACATGCTACATGATGAAATAATGGTTATTTATGTTAGGATCCATCGAACTTCATGTTTATAAATTCCTGTCCTAAGCTTGTGTGAAAACTAGTGTCTCTCACCAATCATCACACAGGTCTACGTCAACAGTGTCCACGTGACGAGCATCGGAGAAGGAGGCAGCTTCGGCGAGCTGGCCCTCATCTATGGCACTCCAAGGGCGGCTACAGTCAAGGTCAGTTATCTCTCATATCTCATCGGATCTCATCTGCCCACTTATGTCGTTAGACAATGTCAGTAACTGCAATCATCTTTCATGTGCCACCTGTGGCTGCTCGTTGTTTTCAATCCATGCCTTTTTAGTATGTCTTTAATTCCATCAATCCACCATTGTCTTTGTCTTCTAGCTTTGAAGTTCTATTATTGGGTGTAATAGGCTTGAGCAGCCAGAAGACATTCTTGTCATATGTTGCTGGTTAGTCTTTTGTCTTCAGTCTATTGCTGTTTCTATTATAAAGGTCAGTGTTTATTGTCTTCAGTCTATTGCCGTTTCTATTATAAAGGTCAGTGTTTATCGTCTTCAGTCTATTGCCGTTTCTATTATAAAGATCAGTGTGTCTATTGTCTTCAGTCTATTGCCATTTCTATTATAAAGATCAGTGTTTAGTCTATTGTCTTCAGTCTATTGCCGTTTCTATTCGATGTCTGTTCTGAACATGTGAGTAATACCGGTGTAGCTCACGAGTCTCGTGACAAAGTAAGTTCAATTCAGTTTATTGACATGCTTCAGTCGACCCAGCTGTAAATGGGTACATGCTTGCTATTGGTGAAAGAAGGGAAGCTAGGAAGGTCACTAATCACCCCATCTCATATACAACAGATGTCTTAACACTTCATCCCTGACAGCATTTTCTGTGTGTGTGAGTACTGGAGAGCCAAGCGTAGAACAACAGTAACCTTCCTAGCTTGTAAGTATGGCTGTTCATGGAACTGCCAACCTCATATTGTCAAACACATTACTGTAGAAAGCACACAAGGTGATTTCACACACTGCCATATGAAGGCGGGGGGGGGGGGGGGGGGGGGGGGGCTTTGTTATCAGCACAATGGTTTGAAGTAAGATACCAATCTCTTTCAGGATCAGTGTACATCTTTCTTCTGTAATCTCTGTAACAGACTCTCTATAGTCTCTGTAACAGACTCTCTATAGTCTCTGTAACAGGCTTTCTATAGTCTCTGTAACAGGCTTTCTATAATCTCTGTAACAGGCTTTCTATAATCTCTGTAACAGACTTTCTAAAATCTCTGTAACAGGCTTTCTATAGTCTCTGTAACAGGCTTTCTATAATCTCTGTAACAGGCTTTCTATAATCTCTGTAACAGACTTTCTAAAATCTCTGTAACACACTTTCTATAATCTCTGTAACAGGCTTTCTATAATCTCTGTAACACACTTTCTATAATCTCTGTAACAGGCTTTCTATAATCTCTGTAACAGACTTTCTAAAATCTCTGTAACACACTTTCTATAATCTCTGTAACAGGCTTTCTATAATCTCTGTAACACACTTTCTATAATCTCTGTAACAGGCTTTCTATAATCTCTGTAACAGACTTTCTATAATCTCTGTAACACACTTTCTATAATCTCTGTAACAGGCTTTCTATAATCTCTGTAACAGACTTTCTCAAAACTCTCTAACAGGCTTTCTATAATCTCTGTAACAGGCAATTCATGACACAATGATTACAAATAACTCATATTTAAATGACAACAATAGAAAAAGAATGACTGTTGGAGGGAACTGACAGATGTGACTGTTGGAAGGAAGTGACGGATGTGACTGTTGGAAGGAAGTGACGGATGTGACTGTTGGAAGGAAGTGACGGATGTGACTGTTGGAAGGAAGTGACAGATGTGACTGTTGGAAGGAACTGACGGATGTGACTGTTGGAAGGAAGTGACGGATGTGACTGTTGGAAGGAACTGACGGATGTGACTGTTGGAAGGAAGTGACGGATGTGACTGTTGGAAGGAAGTGACGGATGTGACTGTTGGAAGGAAGTGACGGATGTGACTGTTGGAAGGAAGTGACGGATGTGACTGTTGGAAGGAAGTGACGGATGTGACTGTTGGAAGGAAGTGACGGATGTGACTGTTGGAAGGAACTGACGGATGTGATTATTGGAAGGAACTGACGGATGTGACTGTTGGAAGGAACTGACGGATGTGACTGTTGGAAGGAAGTGACGGATGTGACTGTTGGAAGGAACTGACGGATGTGACTGTTGGAAGGAAGTGACGGATGTGACTGTTGGAAGGAGCTGACGGATGTGACTGTTGGAAGGAACTGACGGATGTGACTGTTGGAAGGAAGTGACGGATGTGACTGTTGGAAGGAACTGACGGATGTTAGTGGAAAGGTTCAGGAGGAGTAAACCCTGTCGTCGGATACGATAGATTCAAGAAAGCAGCTGATTGCATGATGGGTGCCTATTTGTGGAATTCACAGGCCAAGAGAACTAGAGGGAGACAAAAACACGCGGATAATGAGCTCAAGGTAATACATGAAAAAGATCAGGAAACCGTGGGGAGAGTTGAGATGTCTGGGTATCAGGACTGGAATGCATGTCGTGTCTATGTTGAAGACACATGCTCCGCAGGCAGCTGAATGGTCTTGATTGATTGTCTTGAAATACAAGCTGGTTTGGGCCGATGCGTGCTAGATGTCGCTAACGTGTCAGCTTGGAGATCAGTTCTACATGTTTGTTCACTACATGCCCGCCCTGGAGAGTCCATGGCGTCTTCTATTCTTGCTCCATCGTCCTGTGACAACTTCCAGTTCGCTGCTTCATTTGTCACTTTGATAATTCAGCACTTTCACAAAACTCTCTGGTTTAATTGTCTCGAACAGTCCCACAGGCACGCTGGCTATTGATTCATTATTTGGAATAAGCTAAACCTTTTAACAGGCGCTGTCTTTTAGCGGGGAAAGCAACTAGAGATGACGTCTGACCTTTCATTTTGTAATTACACACCACCCAGACTCGGGGTCAAAGTTGGCACAAAACAACATTTTACACTGGCACTTTCCGAATCAGGTAACGAACTCGTGTGTGTGGGGGGGGGGGGGGGGGGGGGGGGAGATTGTTTTATGTAAGTAAGCACGACCAGGATTGTCCACAACAACCGCAAGGACGAGTATATCTCAAAGCACTTGATCAACATTTACATTAAACAACAGAATGGAAAGCAAAACATAAATGGGAAATGGAACATGGATCACACAACTGACACTTTGCTCCTGGGAACTCCTAATCTGTGCTCAGTCCCTGCTGAAAGTGTTAGAGCACCAACTCCGTATCTCACGAGGGCCTCCTGCAGATACAAGTAGAACATACTAGAACATTCACTGATCAGCTTAGCCATAGAACAACCGCACCACATACATTGATAGTACCTTGTACAGCGTCAGTTTGCTGACTCTCAATGTAACCTTGTACAGCGTCAGTTCGCTGACTCTCAATGTAAACTTGTACAGCGTCAGTTTGCTGACTCTCAATGTAACCTTGTACAGCGTCAGTTTGCTGACTCTCAATGTAACCTTGTACAGCGTCAGTTTGCTGACTCTCAATGTAACCTTGTACAGCGTCAGTTTGCTGACTCTCAATGTAACCTTTTACAGCAACTGACTACTTGACTCCAATTCGCTCCAGATGAAGCACAGCTTCGGTCCCTCCGCTCTCACCATAAAGGGATGAATACACTCCTGCACATGTACTTTCAGTAGCAAGAAATCGTCATGAAGATACTGCTAGCCACATACACACCTCACGCTGGTGGTTCTGTCATGCTGATGGTTGCTGTAATTCTTATGGTTCTGTTACGCTAGTTGTGGTGATGTGACTGGGGCGGTGGTGCTGTTGTTGTCCTGGTGGTGCTATCGGAGATTGGGCTGACACGGTGGTGGTGCTGTCGGTGGTGGTGGTGTCATTCTGGTTGTGTTGTCATGGTGGTGGTGTCACGCTGGTGGTACTTTATCTGTGGTGGTGTCACGCTGGTGGTGCTTTCTTGGTAGTGGTGGTGTCACGCTGGTGGTGCTTTCTCCGTTGTAGTGCTTTCTCGGTGGTGGTGCTGTCACGGTGTTAGTGGTGCTATCACAGTGGTGGTGGTGGTGCTGTCACGGTGGTGGTGGTGCTTTCTCGGCGGTGGTGTTGTCACGCTGGTGGTGCTGTCACGGTGGTGGCCGCTTTGTCACGGTAGTGATGGTTCTGTCACGGTGGTGATGCTGTCTCTCTGGTGGTGCTATCACGTGTGAGAGAATTTAGAAAGAGAAACAGAAGCCCGACACGGACACATGAACCTGTTATGTAGCCTGTTATGTAGCCTGTTATGTAGCCTAGATGTCTCACGCCCTGCCTTACCCAGCTATATAAATCACCTGTTGGAGCTAGGAAAGGTCAGACAGCGAGAGCAGAACCAATCACCCGATTTCTAAAGTTCGGATACCTCGTACAAAAACATTATATAACACTTCATTACCAACGGCGGTAAATGCTGAAGGGCTACTTTGACCTTATCGAGTCTGTGCAGACACATTCGATCAGTGGCTAATCCCTTCCTCGCGCTGTGCTCGTGATTGACTCAGCTGGTGAGCTGTTATATCAGGCAGTGGATCGAGATGAAGCTGTCCCTGGCCCCAGCTAATGTCATTATATAAGAAAAGGAGATTTCTCTTTTCATTCCATACACCCCCCCCCCCCCCCCCCCCCCCCCAACCAAATTGGATTGCCAGCCATATAGACCTGCTCTAACTTCTGTCATTTGCCACATCATTTTTTTGGTAACCATTGTTCGTGGTAGACTGGTGGCGTCCAGCGACGGGGGACCGCCAGCTTATTGTTCCTTGTGCAGTCTTGCTTACAAAACATATTTTGAGGTTTGGTGGGTTTCAATGCTTGTGTTGCGAACCAAAACTTACGTCAGAGTTGGCTCAGCCACATTAACTTTGACCCATTCTCACGCTCACCACCGCGTTACGGCAGTCAGACAGAGTCCGTTACGGCAGTCAGACAGAGTCCGTTACGGCAGTCAGACAGAGTCCGTTACGGCAGTCAGACAGAGTCCGTTACGGCAGTCAGAGTCCGTTACGGTGGTCAGACAAAGTCAAAGATGGTGATCGACACTGTGATCCCCAAAGTAATGAACTCAGCTGAGAGGCCTGCTACCAAAGAAACATCGCTGAGTGTTACAGACTCGGGGCGAGTAGACTTGAACAATGGCAGCAACAATTGTATTGACTTGTTGTGTTTGATTGGTCGTGTTTGACTTGTTGTGTTTGACTTGTTGTGTTTGATTGGTCGTGTTTGACTTGTTGTGTTTGATTGGTCGTGTTTGACTTGTTGTGTTTGATTTGTTGTGTTTGATTGGTCGTGTTTGACTTGTTGTGTTTGACTTGTTGTGTTTGATTGGTCGTGTTTGACTTGTTGTGTTTGATTGGTCGTGTTTGACTTGTTGTGTTTGACTTGTTGTGTTTGATTGGTCGTGTTTGACTTGTTGTGTTTGATTGGTCGTGTTTGACTTGTTGTGTTTGATTTGTTGTGTTTGATTGGTCGTGTTTGACTTGTTGTGTTTGACTTGTTGTGTTTGATTGGTCGTGTTTGACTTGTTGTGTTTGATTGGTCGTGTTTGACTTGTTGTGTTTGACTTGTTGTGTTTGATTGGTCGTGTTTGACTTGTTGTGTTTGATTGGTCGTGTTTGACTTGTTGTGTTTGATTTGTTGTGTTTGATTGGTCGTGTTTGACTTGTTGTGTTTGACTTGTTGTGTTTGATTGGTCGTGTTTGACTTGTTGTGTTTGACTTGTTGTGTTTGATTGGTCGTGTTTGACTTGTTGTGTTTGACTTGTTGTGTTTGACTTGTTGTGTTTGACTTGTTGTGTTTGACTTGCTGTATTTGACTTGTTGTGTTTGATTTGTTGTGTTTGATTGGTCTGGTTTATTTTATATTTTATTTTTTTGCGTTCGCCTTATTTCTCTAATCCCCGAGGCGGTGTGCGTTGCACTGTGGTTTTTATTTTGCGCCTGTCGTCCCAGTGCATCCGACTTCAGCATGCATTTTATGTAAGGATCTCCTTCCTCCTGAATTTTCTAAGGGTTTGCTTCCCCAAGGTAACGGCCGGTGCTGAGATGGGGATCGAACCCAGCACCTTCGAGTTGTGAGACGTGCCACTTAACCACTAGGCCACGCCGTCCCCTGATTGGTTGTGTTTGACTTGTTGTGTTTGATTGGTCGTGTTTGACTTGTGTGTTTGATTGGTCGTGTTTGTTGTCGTGTCTGACTTGTTGTGTTTGATTGGTCGTGTTTGACTTGTCGTGTTTGACTTGTTGTGTTTGATTGGTCGTGTTTGACTTGTGTGTTTGATTGGTCGTGTTTGACTTGTCGTGTTTGACTTGTTGTGTTTGATTGGTCGTGTTTGACTTGTGTGTTTGATTGGTCGTGTTTGACTTGTCGTGTCTGACTTGTTGTGTTTGATTGGTCGTGTTTGACTTGTTGTGTTTGACTTGTCGTGTATGACTTGTTGTGTTTGATTGGTCGTGGTTGACTTGTGTTTGATTGGTCGTATTGGACTTGTGTTTCACTTGTTGTGTTTGACTGATTGTGTTTGACTTGTGTTTGATTGGTTGTGTTTGACTTGTGTTTCTTCTTCTTCTTTGTACGCTGTCAGACGTCAACTTGTATTTGTTTGAAGAAAGCAGCTGTCATCCTGAGGCTGTCGACACTGCCATAGAGCTTGTCTAGTGTTGCCACTGGTGATGGCCACATGTGCTTTCTCTGGTCCTCGTATGTCGGGCAGTTTTGCAGCAGATGTTCAGCTGTCATTTTCCCTGTACCACAGTTGCATTCGTCAGTGCTACCTATCTTCAGTTTATTGAATAGGTGGTACCTCAGTCTGCTGTGGCCTGTGCGGAGTCTGAAGACCACGACCTGCTCTCTTCTGTTCAACTGGTAATATGCATCAGTTTTTGTGTAGCCAATATGTTCTGTTTCCCATTTGGCCATGTATCTGGCCCTAATAAACCTTTTGAACTCTTCGTAGGTCACACTAGAATCTGGTTGTGGTAGTCTTGCACCTTCTTTTGCCAGTCTGTCTGCCTCCTCGTTGCCTTGTATGTTACAGTGGGATGGAACCCACTGTACCACTACTCTTTTTGGTGGTACTGCTCTTAAATCATTAAGTTCAGTATTTTTCTGGCTTTTTAGTGCTGTAACTACGGCCAGGGCATCTGTAAACATGACTATCTGACTTTCATTGCATTCTCCTGTCAGCATTGTTTTTACTGCAGCCTTCAGTGCCTCTGCCTCCGCTCTGAAATTGCTTGAGAATTTTCCAGTTGCCACTGACAGTGTTATTTTTCTACCATTTGTTAGGCTCAGGAATAACCCTTCCTCTCCGTTCTGTGTTGTGTTTGTTACAGAACCGTCGATGTATGCATGGGTCCAGTCCATGCTTCGGTAGTTTTTCGTTATGTACCTCAGGGTTATGTCTTTTCTTTCTTTTTCAGTCTGGCTGTTCTTGTTTCCAATACCTGGTATATTTTCTACCACGTCCGGAATGATATGCTGCTTCCATGTGGTACAGTAGGGATGGGCTTTGGTATTGTTACGGTGTTCATAGGGTCTTTGCTCATCTTTGCTTTGGCTATTTCTGCAAAGTTTCTCCGCTTTAGTTTCCCATTTCCAAATATATTTAGTCTCTGATGCATTGGATAATCTGTCAGTCTTCTGAGTTTCTCTGCTTGCTGCTGGGCTCTGCAGTCGCTTCTGTCGGTCATGGATTGCAGATTTGAAATCTTTTCAAGTTCTACAATTGGTGTTGACTTCATGCCTCCTGTTATAACTCTCATGGCTTTGTTTTGAAGTTTGCTAATTTTATCAAAGTTCGCCTTTGCTGCTGTTGTCTATTCCGTAATGCCATACTCGAGAACTGGTCTCACTCTTCCAGTGTACAGTTTCTTTAGTATACTTTCGTCTGCTCCCCAGTTTGTGCCAGCAAGTTTCCTCATGATTGCCATTCTTTGTCTGGCTCTCATTCGGTATCTCTCGATCTGACTTTTCCATGTCATGTGCCGATCAAATGTGACTCGCAAGTAGTTTAGGTTGTCGTTTGGCCGCAGATATTTGCCGTTAACACTTATTTTGGCGTTCTGGGGTTTGTTTGAAAGGGAGAATATCGTACATGTTCTTTTTTCATCATTTATTTTGACCAGCCATGAGTTCGCCCACTTCTCCAACGATGTTAGGGTCTGCTGCATCGATTGTTTGCTACGGTGAGATTTTTTTCGGAGGTCCACATAGCCAGATCGTCTGCAAACATGGAGCTGTGGACTCTTCTTGGTATATTCTCCATGATGTTATTTATATACACCAGGAAAAGTGTGGGTAACAGTACTCCCACTTGGGGTACTCCCTGCTCCAGTGTCACCTTTTTGCTCATCTGCCCTTGTACTTGGACTCTGGCTGTTCTGTTTTCGAGGTAGTGGCTGATCCCATCTGTACATTTTCCCACAAACTTCACTTCTTCGTAGCTTGACTTTAAGTCCCTCTGTCCACACCTTGTCAAATGTCTTCTCTAAATCCACCCAAACCGCTACTATATGCTTTTTCTTCTGGTAAGCATCCACTATTTCCTGTGCAATGAGAGTGATCTGGTCCTCAGTGGATCTGTGCTGTCTTAAACCTGCTTGCTGTGGAATTAGTATGTGTTTTGCTTCCAGGTGCCACATCACTGCATCAGTCTGGTGTTAATCATACTCTCCTTCAGTTTTCCACTTGTTGTGTTTGACTTGTTGTGTTTGACTTGTGCTTGATTGGTTGTGTTTGATTGGTCGTGTTTGACTTGTTGTGTTTTATTGGTCGTGTTTAGCTTGTTGTGTTTGACTAGTTGTGTTTGACTTGCTGTGTTTGATTGGTTGAGTAGCCTAATGTGACACCAGACCTGGCCATCCCATAAAGCGGCGAACGGTCGCCGGTCACAGATCCCAGTTGAAATCAATGGCCTCAGTAATGAGGACTCCCCCACTGTCCGCCAGATCTCACGAGAACACCCTCACCCCCATTGACACTGTCTGCCAGATCTCACGAGGACACCCCCACCCCCATTGACACTGTCTGCCAGATCTCACGAGGACACCCCCACCCCCATTGACACTGTCTGCCAGATCTCACGAGGACACCCCCACCCCCATTGACACTGTCTGCCAGATCTCACGAGGACACCCCCACCCCCATTGACACTGTCTGCCAGATCTCACGAGGACACCCCCACCCCCATTGACACTGTCTGCCAGATCTCACGAGGACACCCCCACCCCCATTGACACTGTCTGCCAGATCTCACGAGATATTCGTTCGGAAATCATCCTTAGAAACGCCTCCCTTCTAATCTCAATTATAACCGAGGTATTTATGTAGTTTATAAATGTGGCATTTGGGCCAAAACAAGGCGTTTTACATATTTACCATGTGATATGTACGTTTCCTAGACATTTACGTATACATTTTACATGAATAGTTTACAAACATATCTTACATAAACCTATACATTAAACATTATTATTACGGAAGGCTTCACTTTGACATTTTCTCTTAACAAACAGTGTATTCTTCAGCCTTCATCTCTCTCTCTCCCCTCCCAACCCTTACCCCCTGATGTACAGACGAGATTGAATGACATTGTTCTGGGACACCAGTGGAACTGTCGACCCCCAGCATACGCTTGTCACTGTCTTCCTGCCTTTCGTGTTTTTATTTCCTTCTCGACAAGCGCTTTCAGCATTCGATGAGAGCTGAAGTCGTATCCAGTATGTGGATCCCAGGATAACTCAGTCCATTTGGAAGTGGATTTCTAACATAAGAGGCGGGGTGCCATAGTCCGTCTCTTAATTCATAAACACGGTCCGAAGCTCTCCCAAACCTCACTTCAGATCCACATAAAAGTCCGAATCTCTCCCAAACCTCACTTCAGATCCACATAAACAAGGTCCGAAGCTCTCCCAAACCTCTCTTCAGATCCACATAAAAGTCCGAATCTCTCCCAAACCTCACTTCAGATCCACATAAACAAGGTCCGAAGCTCTCCCAAACCTCACTTCAGATCCACATAAAAGTCCGAATCTCTCCCAAACCTCACTTCAGATCCACATAAACACGGTTCGAAGCTCTCCCAAACCTCACTTCAGATCCACATAAACACGGTCCGAAGCTCTCCCAAACCTCACTTCAGATCCACATAAAAGTCCGAATCTCTCCCAAACCTCACTTCAGATCCACATAAAAGTCCGAATCTCTCCCAAACCTCACTTCAGATCCACATAAAAGTCCGAATTTCTCCCAAACTGTATGAGATATCAAAATGAATATTCACATGTACCCTTAGAATACAAATGACGTTAGGTAAATATCTTTTCTTTAAAAAATTTGATGTATTTAAAAAAAATGTATTCATTATGCGAAATTAAAAACAATCTCAGGGAATTGGGCATACTTTTAACATGTTTAACATGTTCAAAATGAGTTTGAGGTGTACATTTATAACAATGCAGAAAGTTACCGTTTTACTATACACGTTTTTTCACAGGGATTCTAAGATGGGTCATTTATATTTCGATATTCATGACCTAGAGAAACGAACGCAGTTGGCGCTTGGTCTCGATAGATCATCCTTTTACTGTTGAATTGGACAGGGCTTGGGCACTCATATCATACAAAGTAGGAAAAGGAAATTTGACGATTTCGACAGAGATGTCCTAAAACGGTAGATTTCGGATATGTTGATGAAAAATCAACTTGTTACTCTACGGAAAAATCAACTTGTTACGGAAACTAAAACTAACATTGCAATTCGGCTGCAGTATTGAAATTTCCAAAAGTAGTCTTAGGAAAATTGCAAGAGTAGTCTTAGGAAAATTGCAAGAGAGCCGCCGGCTTTACATTTATGAAAACTTCAGGCAGCAAAAATATTATATGTGAAAAGCCACATTTGATTGCTGCCCGAAGCAAATACCTGAGACAGATAGGTGAATAGCATAAGCAAAGCTAGGATATTGTATACTTGGATGAATCCTGGGTCAATGCTCACCACACCTATGGTCAAGAATGGCAATCGTTGACGGTGAACAGGCAAGAAACATTTCAAGCAGCAAAGGTCAGCACATTATACTAACGTATGCTGGAAGCAGCGAAAACTGACTTGTCCATGACGCTGAACTTATTTTCCAATAAAATAAGGACCGATGATAGAGACTACAACACTGAAATAAATGGACAAATGTTTAGGCACTGGATGATGAATGGTCTGCTTCCAATTCTGGATAGAGCGTCATGTCTAGTAATGGATAATGCATCCTATTACAATGCAGTACCAGAGGAAGACAACTACCAACTGCATCAAATAGAAAAACTGAAATTAGAAATTGGCCAGAAAAGAAAAAAGTTAATTTGGACAACACGTATTTGAAGCCAGAGTTGTTGTAGCTTGTGAGGAAGACAAATAAGACAGGTGTATCAAATTGACAAAATCATCGAAGAGTACGGTTACACTTTTCTACGACTACCTGCATCTAAACTCTATAGAGCTTGTGTTGGCTTAAGTCAAAGGACAAGTTGCCGAACAGAACATTTAAAATGTGTGATGTTGGAGTGCTGACACGGGAGTACCTTTCAAAAATAGACATTCAGATCTCAAACAAGTGTGTTGAACATGTGCTCCTGGAAGACGTACAGTACTGGCAACGAGATGGATTACAGCCAGTAACAATTATCAACCTCTTTGAATCGAGATATTTGGATGATTAATATAATCTTTTGTAGACATACTGATTAGCAGACTTGGATGAATTAGCGTTTGTTTATCAAAACAATTATGTGCACATACAATGGCAACAAATACATTTAAATATTCAAATACGTTACACAACATAAAATTAGCTACGCAGTTGATACAACCTTGGGAGTCTAAGGGTGACCGAAGGGCTGTACTAACTGTTGCAAATTGGTGCCATTCTTACGATTGTACATAAAGGGCAACACAAACAATCAATTGATCTATCAAGACGTTAAGGATATAGCCTATGGACATAATACGACGAGAAATTAAGCTGTGTACTGTAAAATCTTAAATTTAATGCCATATCTTTGGAATGGTCTGAAAAGATCAAAGGAATTCGCCGATGTGCACAATTCTTAACACCTAAGGACTAAATAATAGCAATGTTTTAGCGTCATGTAACGAAGCTGCATACGAAAAATCATTTGTACATGACATGCAGTTTTGTAGAAAATTCCTTCGGATCTTGTTCATGAATGAAAGACGGACTATAATAGCGCAAGAACAAGTCCTTTTGAACTTCTTTGCCGTGATTCACGCAATAAATCAAATATCCTCCATTATGTATTGACCAGATTCAAATCCTATCCCTCATCTCTCCTCCCCCCCCCACCCCCATATGTATATCATCATCATCATGTGTCATGCCCTTTGCAGAACGTCACTCTTCTGACAGCCGATCTGTGAAACTCGATTTCTTGTCTGTTCTCCCGTCTCTGCCACTGTCAACCTCAGAGCCTCTGTAATATCCCTTGTCTGTTCTCCCGTCTCTGCCACTGTCAACCTCAGAGCCTCTGTAATATCCCTTGTCCATCTTCTTCTTGGTCTGCCTGTGTCTCTTTTCACCAGATACTATACCCTCTAGTATCGTTCTTTCTAAGCCATTGGGACGCTTAATGTAGCCAAACATGTGTGCTAATGTCCTACAGGTAATGTTCTTTATTAGTCAGTTGTGTTCTATTTACATCTCCTGAAGGATTTCTGCGTTTTTCTCTTTCACTATCCATGGTATTTTCAGCACGCCACACCACCTCCCCCCCCCCCTCCCCTTTCACTATCCATGGTATTTTCAGCACGCCACACCACCTTCCCCCCCTCCCCTTTCACTATCCATGGTATTTTCAGCACGCCACACCACCTCCCCCCCCCCCCCCCTCTCCCCTTTCACTATCCATGGTATTTTCTTGTGTAATTAGATCACGTCACTTATAGTCGGATCACGTACTCAGTCGATCTGTGTATTCATATATAATCGGTTCACAAAGTGTCATACACATATGGCATACATTCAGACCTCGTCCTTAGGCGATCTTTACATTCCCATACAATCAGATCATGTACAATCGGGCGATCAGTGCAATCACAAATACTTAGATCAATTCACGTATTTACACGAATCTGTACATTCATTTGTAATTAGATCACGCATCGTTCACTAGGTGTACTGCACGTGCTATACACACTCAGGTCGCTTACTGTTCACAGAGTGTAAAACATAAACACCTATAGAGCGACTGGCCAAAACTCGAGGTGTATGCTGGTCCAGTCACACTGGAAACTCACTTTCACTCTGACTACCGACAGCCTATCAGCCACTCTCCTAGCCAGTCTCCTTGAGTTCACCTTTGTAGAGTATTTTATAGTCTCAACCAACAACATGGCTGTCCATGTCTGTTGGTTGTCTGAGTTAGCCATCACTCTAATTTGGAACTACCCCCAACTAATTGTTATTGGATGACTATTACCGAATCTCTGCCAATCTAAATGTAAATTTATCACAGAAAAATATCTTAGGAGAGTATACCCACCAGAAACATGGACACACGTATATATAGATGGCTCATCTAACAAAGCCACACCCAGTGGAGGGGTCTATTACAGACTAAGGAATTGAGAAGAAAAAACTCGAGTATTAACAACGGGAACATATTCCAATAATTTCCGTGCAAAAGCAGAGGCACTGAAAGCCGCAGCTGAGCTTGTAATCCAAGATAAAGATATCCACCAAGACAACATAGTATTCCTGACTGATGCCGCGTCAGTATTAGCAGCGCTAAAACAACACGAAGATGAAGATCTCGAGCAATGTGTGTTCTCCCTGACACAGCTCTCGGCAGAACACCCAAGGTTGGTCATACAGTGGATCCAATCCCACTGCAATATTGAATGCAATGAAGCTGCAGACAAACTAGCAAAGAGTGGATGAGCATCCCAACAAACAGACCTGAGTATCACATATAATGAGGCCAAGACCATAATTAAAGCCAACTTCGGGGTAAAATGGGCTGATCAACACCCCGACTTCCGAAAAGAAGACAGCTTCTATAACTTAACTAGAGAAGAGCAAGTCATCATCTTCAGACTGAGAACTGGGCATAACAGACTCAATGGCCATCTTTACAACAAAATGAGGATTGGGACAGTTGACAGGTGCCCATGTGGGGAGCATATCATGGCCGTGGAACACATCCTGCAAAGCTGCACGCTCACGCAGGAAAAGAGAGAGCAATTCTGGCCTCGTGAGAAACATATGAGACAAAAGCTGTATGGAGACGAAACAGCCTTACAAACAACTGTGTCCTTTGTAAGAGAAACCGGAACCTTGATCTGAGCATGAACGAAGAAGAAGAAGAAATCTAAATGTAGCCATATCTGACTGCACAAACACCCCCCCCCTCCCCCACCCTTCAAACTACATTATTTAGAGACGCCAGAGTGGTCAGCTCCTCCCCCTTCATCCTGTAATAGACACATTCTTCCAAATATCCCCTCGTTTGTGAGTGGTAGTGTTTGTTTGTGAGATGTATGTCCCAGTGGTGGCGTTTCTGAGATGTATGTCCCAGTGGTGGTGTTTATTTCTGAGATGTATGTCCCAGTGGTGGTGTTTGTTTCTGAGATGTATGTCCCAGTGGTGGCGTTTCTGAGATGTATGTCCCAGTGGTGGCGTTTCTGAGATGTATGTCCCAGTGGTGGTGTTTGTTTCTGAGATGTATGTCCCAGTGGTATAGTTTCTGAGATGTATGTCCCAGTGGTGGTGTTTGTTTCTGAGATGTATGTCCCAGTGGTGGCATTTCTGAGGTGTATGTCCCAGCGGTGGTGTTTGTTTCTGAGATGTATGTCCCAGTGGTAGTGTTTGTTTCTGAGATGTATGTCCCAGTGGTAGTGTCTGTTTCTGAGATGTATGTCCCTATGGTAGTGTTTGTATTTGAGATGTGTGTCCCAGTGGTGGTGTTTCTGAGATGTATGTCCCAGTGGTGGTGTTTCTGAGATGTATGTCCCAGTGGTAGTGTTTCTGAGATGTATGTCCCAGTGGTGGTGTTTCTGAGATGCATGTCCCAGTGGTAGTGTTTGTTTCTGAGATGTATGTCCCAGTGGTGGTGTTTTTGAGATGTATGTCCCAGTGGTAGTGTTTGTTTCTGAGATGTATGTTCCAGTGGTGGTGTTTGTTTCTGAGATGTATGTCCCAGTGGTGGTGTTTGTTTCTGAGATGTATGTCCCAGTGGTAGTGTTTGTTTCTGAGATGTATGTCCCAGTGGTGGTGTTTGTTTATGAGATGTATATCCCAGTGGTGGCGTTTCTGAGATGTATGTCCCAGTGGTGGTGTTTGTTTCTGAGATGTATGTCCCAGTGGTGGTGTTTGTTTATGAGATGTATATCCCAGTGGTGGCGTTTCTGAGATGTATGTCCCAGTGGTGGTGTTTGTTTCTGAGATGTATGTCCCAGTGGTGGCGTTTCTGAGATGTATGTCCCAGTGGTGGCGTTTCTGTGATGTATGTTCCAGTGGTGGTATTTGTTTCTGAGATGTATGTCCCAGTGGTGGCGTTTCTGAGATGTATGTCCCAGTGGTGGTGTTTGTTTCTGAGATGTATGTCCCAGTGGTGGTGTTTGTTTCTGAGATGTATGTCCCACTGGTGGCGTTTGTTTCTGAGATGTATGTCCCAGTGGTGGCGTTTCTGAGATGTATGTCCCAGTGGTGGTGTTTGTTTCTGAGATGTATGTCCCAGTGGTGGATGTTCTGAGATGTATGTCCCAGTGGTGGCGTTTCTGAGATGTATGTCCCAGTGGTGGTGTTTGTTTCTGAGATGTATGTCCCAGTGGTATAGTTTCTGAGATGTATGTCCCAGTGGTGGTGTTTGTTTCTGAGATGTATGTCCCAGTGGTGGCGTTTATGAGGTGTATGTCCCAGCGGTGGTGTTTGTTTCTGAGATGTATGTCCCAGTGGTAGTGTTTGTTTCTGAGATGTATGTCCCAGTGGTAGTGTCTGTTTCTGAGATGTATGTCCCTATGGTAGTGTTTGTTTTTGAGATGTGTGTCCCAGTGGTGGTGTTTCTGAGATGTATGTCCCAGTGGTGGTGTTTCTGAGATGTATGTCCCAGTGGTAGTGTTTCTGAGATGTATGTCCCAGTGGTGGTGTTTCTGAGATGCATGTCCCAGTGGTAGTGTTTGTTTCTGAGATGTATGTCCCAGTGGTGGTGTTTTTGAGATGTATGTCCCAGTGGTAGTGTTTGTTTCTGAGATGTATGTTCCAGTGGTGGTGTTTGTTTCTGAGATGTATGTCCCAGTGGTGGTGTTTGTTTCTGAGATGTATGTCCCAGTGGTAGTGTTTGTTTCTGAGATGTATGTCCCAGTGGTGGTGTTTGTTTATGAGATGTATATCCCAGTGGTGGCGTTTCTGAGATGTATGTCCCAGTGGTGGTGTTTGTTTCTGAGATGTATGTCCCAGTGGTGGCGTTTCTGAGATGTATGTCCCAGTGGTGGCGTTTCTGTGATGTATGTTCCAGTGGTGGTGTTTGTTTCTGAGATGTATGTCCCAGTGGTGGCGTTTCTGAGATGTATGTCCCAGTGGTGGCGTTTCTGAGATGTATGTCCCAGTGGTGGTGTTTGTTTCGGAGATGTATGTCCCAGTGGTATAGTTTCTGAGATGTATGTCCCAGTGGTGGTGTTTGTTTCTGAGATGTATGTCCCAGTGGTGGCGTTTCAGAGGTGTATGTCCCAGCGGTGGTGTTTGTTTCTGAGATGTATGTCCCAGTGGTAGTGTTTGTTTCTGAGATGTATGTCCCAGTGGTAGTGTCTGTTTCTGAGATGTATGTCCCTATGGTAGTGTTTGTTTTTGAGATGTGTGTCCCAGTGGTGGTGTTTCTGAGATGTATGTCCCAGTGGTGGTGTTTCTGAGATGTTGTCCCAGTGGTAGTGTTTCTGAGATGTATGTCCCAGTGGTGGTGTTTCTGAGATGCATGTCCCAGTGGTAGTGTTTGTTTCTGAGATGTATGTCCCAGTGGTGGTGTTTTTGAGATGTATGTCCCAGTGGTAGTGTTTGTTTCTGAGATGTATGTTCCAGTGGTGGTGTTTGTTTCTGAGATGTATGTCCCAGTGGTGGTGTTTGTTTCTGAGACGTATGTCCCAGTGGTAGTGTTTGTTTCTGAGATGTATGTCCCAGTGGTGGTGTTTGTTTATGAGATGTATATCCCAGTGGTGGCGTTTCTGAGATGTATGTCCCAGTGGTGGTGTTTGTTTCTGAGATGTATGTCCCAGTGGTGGCGTTTCTGAGATGTATGTCCCAGTGGTGGCGTTTCTGTGATGTATGTTCCAGTGGTGGTGTTTGTTTCTGAGATGTATGTTCCAGTGGTGGCGTTTCTGAGATGTATGTCCCAGTGGTGGTGTTTGTTTCTGAGATGTATGTCCCAGTGATGGTGTTTGTTTCTGAGATGTATGTCCCAGTGGTGGCGTTTCTGAGGTGTATGTCCCAGTGGTGGTGTTTGTTTCTGAGATGTATGTCCCAGTGGTGGTGTTTGTTTCTGAGATGTATGTCCCAGTGGTAGTGTTTGTTTCTGAGATATATGTCCCAGTGGTGGCATTTCTGAGATGTATGTCCCAGTGGTGGTGTTTGTTTCTGAGATGTATGTCCCAGTGGTGGTGTTTGTTTCTGAGATGTATGTCATAGTGGTTGTGTTTGTTTCTGAGATGTATGTCCCAGTGGTGGTGTTTGTTTCTGAGATGTATGTCCCAGTGGTAGGGTTTCTGAGATGCATGTCCCAGTGGTAGTGTTTCTGAGATGTATGTCCCAGTGGTAGTGTTTGTTTCTGAGATGTATGTCCCAATGGTGGTGTTTGTTTCTGAGATGTATGTCCTAGTAGTGGTGTTTCTGAGATGTATGTCCCAGTGGTGGTGTTTGTTTCTTAGATGTATGTACCAGTGGTGGTATTTGTTTGTGAGATGTATATCCCATTGGTGGTGTTTGTTTCTGAGATGTATGTCCCAGTGGTGGTGTTTGTTTCTGAGATGTATGTCCCAGTGGTAGTGTTTCTGAGATGTACCTCCCAGTTGGGGTGTTTGTTTGTGAGGTGTATGTCCCAGTGGTGGTTTTTCTGAGGTGTATGTCCCAGTGGTGGTGTTTCTGAGATGTATGTCCCAGTTGTGGTGTTTCTGAGATGCATGTCTCAGTGGTGATGTTTGTTTCGGAGATGTGTGTCCCAGTGGTATAGTTTCTGAGATGTATGTCCCAGTGGTAGTGTTTCTGAGATGTATGTCCCAGTGGTGGTGTTTGTTTCTGCGATGTATGTCCCAGTGGTGGTTTTTCTGAGATGTATGTCCCAGTGGTGGTTTTTCTGAGATGTGTGTCCCAGTGGTGTTTGTTTCTGAGATCTATGTCCCAATGGTGGTGTTTGTTTGTGAGATGTATGTCCCAGTGGTGGTGTTTGTTTGTGAGATGTATATCCCAGTGGTGGTGTTTGTTTGTGAGATGTATATCCCAGTGGTGGTGTTTGTTTGTGAGATGTATGTCCCAGTGGTGGTGTTTGTTTTTGATATGTATGTCCCAGTGGTGGTGTTTGTTTCTAAGATGTATGTCTCAGTGGTAGTGTTTGTTTCTGAGATGTATGTCCCAGTGGTAGTAGTGTTTGTTTCTGAGATGTATGTCCCAGTTGTAGTATTTCTGAGATGTATGTCCCAATGGTGGTGTTTGTTTCTGAGATGTATGTCCTAGTAGTGGTGTTTCTGAGATGTATGTCCCAGTGGTGGTGTTTGTTTGTGAGATGTATATCCCATTGGTGGTGTTTGTTTGTGAGATGTATGTCCCAGTGGTGGTGTTTGTTTTTGATATGTATGTCCCATTGTTTATGTTTGTTTCTGAGATGTATGTCCCAGTGGTGGTGTTTGTTTCTGAGATGTATGTCCCAGTGGTAGTGTTTCTGAGATGTATGTCCCAGTGGTGGTGTTTGTTTCTGCGATGTATGTCCCAGTGGTGGTTTTTCTGAGATGTATGTCCCAGTGGTGGTTTTTCTGAGATGTATGTCCCAGTGGTGGTGTTTGTTTCTGAGATCTATGTCCCAATGGTGGTGTTTGTTTGTGAGATGTATGTCCCAGTGGTGGTGTTTGTTTGTGAGATGTATATCCCAGTGGTGGTGTTTGTTTGTGAGATGTATATCCCAGTGGTGGTGTTTGGTTGTGAGATGTATGTCCCAGTTGTAGTGTTTCTGAGATGTATGTCCCAGTGGTAGTGTTTGTTTCTGAGATGTATGTCCCAGTGGTGGTGTTTGTTTCTGAGATGTATGTCCCAGTGGTGGTGTTTGCTTATGAGATGTATATCCCAGTGGTGGCGTTTCTGAGATGTATGTCCCAGTGGTGGTGTTTGTTTCTGAGATGTATGTCCCAGTGGTGGCGTTTCTGAGATGTATGTCCCAGTGGTGGCGTTTCTGTGATGTATGTTCCAGTGGTGGTGTTTGTTTCTGAGATGTATGTCCCAGTGGTGGCGTTTCTGAGATGTATGTCCCAGTGGTGGCGTTTCTGAGATGTATGTCCCAGTGGTGGTGTTTGTTTCGGAGATGTATGTCCCAGTGGTATAGTTTCTGAGATGTATGTCCCAGTGGTGGTGTTTGTTTCTGAGATGTATGTCCCAGTGGTGGCGTTTCAGAGGTGTATGTCCCAGCGGTGGTGTTTGTTTCTGAGATGTATGTCCCAGTGGTAGTGTTTGTTTCTGAGATGTATGTCCCAGTGGTAGTGTCTGTTTCTGAGATGTATGTCCCTATGGTAGTGTTTGTTTTTGAGATGTGTGTCCCAGTGGTGGTGTTTCTGAGATGTATGTCCCAGTGGTGGTGTTTCTGAGATGTTGTCCCAGTGGTAGTGTTTCTGAGATGTATGTCCCAGTGGTGGTGTTTCTGAGATGCATGTCCCAGTGGTAGTGTTTGTTTCTGAGATGTATGTCCCAGTGGTGGTGTTTTTGAGATGTATGTCCCAGTGGTAGTGTTTGTTTCTGAGATGTATGTTCCAGTGGTGGTGTTTGTTTCTGAGATGTATGTCCCAGTGGTGGTGTTTGTTTCTGAGACGTATGTCCCAGTGGTAGTGTTTGTTTCTGAGATGTATGTCCCAGTGGTGGTGTTTGTTTATGAGATGTATATCCCAGTGGTGGCGTTTCTTAGATGTATGTCCCAGTGGTGGTGTTTGTTTCTGAGATGTATGTCCCAGTGGTGGCGTTTCTGAGATGTATGTCCCAGTGGTGGCGTTTCTGTGATGTATGTTCCAGTGGTGGTGTTTGTTTCTGAGATGTATGTCCCAGTGGTGGCGTTTCTGAGATGTATGTCCCAGTGGTGGTGTTTGTTTCTGAGATGTATGTCCCAGTGATGGTGTTTGTTTCTGAGATGTATGTCCCAGTGGTGGCGTTTCTGAGGTGTATGTCCCAGTGGTGGTGTTTGTTTCTGAGATGTATGTCCCAGTGGTGGTGTTTGTTTCTGAGATGTATGTCCCAGTGGTAGTGTTTGTTTCTGAGATATATGTCCCAGTGGTGGCATTTCTGAGATGTATGTCCCAGTGGTGGTGTTTGTTTCTGAGATGTATGTCCCAGTGGTGGTGTTTGTTTCTGAGATGTATGTCATAGTGGTTGTGTTTGTTTCTGAGATGTATGTCCCAGTGGTGGTGTTTGTTTCTGAGATGTATGTCCCAGTGGTAGGGTTTCTGAGATGCATGTCCCAGTGGTAGTGTTTCTGAGATGTATGTCCCAGTGGTAGTGTTTGTTTCTGAGATGTATGTCCCAATGGTGGTGTTTGTTTCTGAGATGTATGTCCTAGTAGTGGTGTTTCTGAGATGTATGTCCCAGTGGTGGTGTTTGTTTCTTAGATGTATGTACCAGTGGTGGTGTTTGTTTGTGAGATGTATATCCCATTGGTGGTGTTTGTTTCTGAGATGTATGTCCCAGTGGTGGTGTTTGTTTCTGAGATGTATGTCCCAGTGGTAGTGTTTCTGAGATGTACCTCCCAGTAGGGGTGTTTGTTTGTGAGGTGTATGTCCCAGTGGTGGTTTTTCTGAGGTGTATGTCCCAGTGGTGGTGTTTCTGAGATGTATGTCCCAGTTGTGGTGTTTCTGAGATGCATGTCTCAGTGGTGATGTTTGTTTCGGAGATGTGTGTCCCAGTGGTATAGTTTCTGAGATGTATGTCCCAGTGGTAGTGTTTCTGAGATGTATGTCCCAGTGGTGGTGTTTGTTTCTGCGATGTATGTCCCAGTGGTGGTTTTTCTGAGATGTATGTCCCAGTGGTGGTTTTTCTGAGATGTGTGTCCCAGTGGTGGTGTTTGTTTCTGAGATCTATGTCCCAATGGTGGTGTTTGTTTGTGAGATGTATGTCCCAGTGGTGGTGTTTGTTTGTGAGATGTATATCCCAGTGGTGGTGTTTGTTTGTGAGATGTATATCCCAGTGGTGGTGTTTGTTTGTGAGATGTATGTCCCAGTGGTGGTGTTTGTTTTTCATATGTATGTCCCAGTGGTGGTGTTTGTTTCTAAGATGTATGTCTCAGTGGTAGTGTTTGTTTCTGAGATGTATGTCCCAGTGGTAGTAGTGTTTGTTTTTGAGATGTATGTCCCAGTTGTAGTATTTCTGAGATGTATGTCCCAATGGTGGTGTTTGTTTCTGAGATGTATGTCCTAGTAGTGGTGTTTCTGAGATGTATGTCCCAGTGGTGGTGTTTGTTTGTGAGATGTATATCCCATTGGTGGTGTTTGTTTGTGAGATGTATGTCCCAGTGGTGGTGTTTGTTTTTGATATGTATGTCCCATTGTTTATGTTTGTTTCTGAGATGTATGTCCCAGTGGTGGTGTTTGTTTCTGAGATGTATGTCCCAGTGGTAGTGTTTCTGAGATGTATGTCCCAGTGGTGGTGTTTGTTTCTGCGATGTATGTCCCAGTGGTGGTTTTTCTGAGATGTATGTCCCAGTGGTGGTTTTTCTGAGATGTATGTCCCAGTGGTGGTGTTTGTTTCTGAGATCTATGTCCCAATGGTGGTGTTTGTTTGTGAGATGTATGTCCCAGTGGTGGTGTTTGTTTGTGAGATGTATATCCCAGTGGTGGTGTTTGTTTGTGAGATGTATATCCCAGTGGTGGTGTTTGTTTGTGAGATGTATGTCCCAGTTGTAGTGTTTCTGAGATGTATGTCCCAGTGGTAGTGTTTGTTTCTGAGATGTATGTCCCAGTGGTGGTGTTTGTTTCTGAGATGTATGTCCCAGTGGTAGTGTTTCTGAGATTTATGTCCCAGTGGTAGTGTTTCTGAAATGTATGTTCCAGTGGTGTTTGTTTCTGAGATGTATGTCCCAGTGATGGTGTCTCTGAGATGCATGTGTATTGCTGTAATTCAATTAAAAATGTGTACATAAAACATCGAACAATCACCGAGACCATGCCGTGGGAAGACAGTCCAAAAGTAGCTTCTAAATAAGCGTTATAAATAAGCATAGCAATGGGTGCATTGATTGTCGTCCATCTGTCTTCTGTTATCAGACTCTTACGTCTGGTGGGCATTCATCAGCTTGAGTCTGAAAATGGCTGTCATTAGCCAGCACACCTGCAACCACGTCAGCCTCGCCATTATGTGCGCAAGTTTTTGAGCTGAGCAGCCAGGCGTCTATAAACTTATTCTAAACAGATTTGCAAAGCTTTTTGAATGAGTGTCTGTGTGCGCTAAATGGGAAAATAAGTAAAGAAACATGTTATTGATTGTATGTTCTGTGGGGTCAAGTTGAGCATGTCGTGAGGAGCCCTTGTCACAGAGACAGGTCATTATTTGACACCTGAAATAAATGGATTGACTTGGCTTGGCTTCGTTCATTCTCAATCTCCCACTACAAAACACTGAAAGGGCTTAAGTAGCAGAATTTAGTCCAGAGAACGGAAAGCGTTGTGTCGTAGTTTACAGCTTGGCTGCGATATTTGCACCTTTCGGTCCAAAACATCCGACTTCAGCAAGCATTTTTTGAGTACCGGGTTAGCATTCCCTCTTCGATCCCTTCTCCTTAGCCAGTCTGCCCTGCTGCAGCCTGTTATCCAGGATCAGCGCGTGGAGGTGTAGAAGGGCCTTGGCAGCTTTGTTTCGCTGGCCCTGACACTGGCAGTCAGCTATGAGTCGCTGACCACCGCAGCTCATGCGCTGCTCAGCATCTTGATCCCAAATAAATGGATTGATTTGAAGACGTCGTGATTGTTTGTCAGACACAGGATATGTGTAACACATAGATTTGTTAAGCAGTTCATAGCCTGTCAGACAGACGGGGATGTGTGTGTCCAGACTGTGATGGAATATGTGTACAGACGGGGATGGAGTATGTGTACAGACTGTGATGGAGTATGTGTACAGACGGGGATGTGTGTGTACAGACTGTGATGGAATATGTGTACAGACTGTGATGGAGTATGTGTACAGACGGGGATGGAGTATGTGTACAGACGGGGATGGAATATGTGTACAGACGGGGATGTGTGTGTACAGACTGTGATGGAATATGTGTACAGACTGTGATGGAGTATGTGTACAGACGGGGATGTGTGTGTACAGACTGGGGATGTGTGTGTACAGACTGGGGATGTGTGTGTACAGACGGGGATGTGTGTAAAACATGCCCAGTACCAGCCAGACAGACACGGAAGGGAGGACAGGACAAGATGATAACTGGAATTTGTAAATTGATGAATGGGTAAGTCATATAGACCAAACATTAGATCATCGCCACAATCCTCAACAGCACCACACTTCATTACTCTTTAAGTAGACTACAGCGAAGAGACGGGCACACAAATACACACCAGCTATACATGCATACGAGGGCAGTTCATAAAGGAACCGAACTCTATTAACAAAAAGCAAATTTAGTTTTTTTTACAATTGTTTCAAACATGTCTCCTTGGAAATAGTTGCCTCCATTGTTGACACGTCATCCCCAACGTATTTTACAACATTTGAATACGTCACGGGGCTAGTTTCCTGTGTTAGCATGTACGTCGTGTAGCCAATTCTATTTGATCTCTTCTGTGGTCTGAAATTGACGATCTTTAAGGGTGAATTTCAACTGTAGTAGTCTGAGCGCGTGGACTGAACTCATGATGAACGGTGTACCTGGTTGTCTGAGCGCGTGGACTGAACTCATGATGAACGGTGTACCTCCAATAAAAAAGGCTCAACAGAACCTTCACATTTGAGTGACTGGCGTGCTTGTTTTGGTGGGCCGGCCCAACCCATGGTGATGCCGGCCCTCTTGTTTGTCCATATATCCATAAACCCATCTATCATAACCAGCTATGACATGTTTCAGAAAGTCTCCGTCAGTACGCAGTTAAAGCTTGCCCTCATTTCAAGCAGAACTTCGCGGAAACATGTTGCTGTTCAAGATTCTTTACATCTCAATCTTCACATCTCAATCTTCACATCTCAATCTTCACATCTCAATCTTCACAAACATCGACACGTGCACTAGACGTGTTGTCACTCCACAGGATGTACATGGAAGGCTACCGGTCGTGGCGTGATGCGGCTATTATTACACTGACGGTCAGTGCCACTGGTGCACATACAAGCAGTAACTAGCACACTGCCTCACTTAGTTACTGAAGCGTTTAAAAGTGTAACTAGCACACTGCCTCACTTAGTTACTGAAGCGTTTAAAAGTGTAACTAGCACACTGCCTCACTTAGTTACTGAAGCGTTTAAAAGTGTAACTAGCACACTGCCTCACTTAGTTACTGTAGCGTTTAAAAGTGTAACTAGCACATTGCCTCACTTAGTTACTGTAGCGTTTAAAAGTGTAACTAGCACACTGCCTCACTTAGTTACTATAGCGTTTAAAAGTGTAACTAGCACACTGCCTCACTTAGTTACTATAGCGTTTAAAAGTGTAACTAGCACACTGCCTCACTTAGTTACTGTGGCGTTTAAAAGTCCGATTTCTTTTTGGATTGCCCACGTATATGAGGGTCATCTAACACACAGACTTGTAATCTTGCAGAAATCAGATAGACATGCAGACAAGTATACCAAGCGATACAGGTAGCACGATAAAATTGTGAATAAACAATCCAATGTGCTACATTTGTACATACATTCATATAAATAGATACACACATTCACACCACAACAAACAATCCAATGTGCTACAAACAATCCACTGAATGACTTGCGTATTTACACCGATGTAAATAAGTAAAGACGACACTTTTAAACAATGAACAAACAATACGCTGTCTTTCATTTGCAGGCCAAAACAGACTCCAAACTCTGGGGAATCGACAGGGACAGTTACCGCCGAATTCTAATGGTAAGTCACTTTTGAAAATCCTTTCTAGCCAACGATGCTGTCTTTATGCGCTCTCCCACACCATTGCTGTCCGCCATTTCTGTGTGTAGTCTAGCTCAGCAGTCTCCAACTCAGAATGTGTCAGACCACATGGGTGACACTTCACTTAACAAGCGCCACTTCACTTAACAAACACCACTTCACTTAACAAGCGCCACTTAACTTAAGCGCCACTTAACTTAAGCGCCACTTCACGTATACATTTGTTAGCAAGATGGTCATCATCATGTAGCATATCCTTTATAGAACGTCGCTCCCATCACAGTCTGAAAGAAACTCTTTCCCTTGCCAAAACTCCAGCCACCGCCAGTCATTCCTGGATATCTTGGTGCCATCGTCTTCTTGGTCTACCCCTGTCTCTTTTTGCCTGGCATCATACCATCCATCACTGTTCTCTCAAGACCGTTGTGTCTCTTGATGTGAACAAAAGTATTTGCATTTTCTAGCCAAAATGGAATTGACAAACCAGTTCTCCTCCATGCTCAACTCTTACCGAATGTCTATATTTGTCGTTTTCTCTGTCCAGAGTATTCTGAGAATCTTTCTGTAACATTTTGACTCGGAGCATTCGATTCTTTGACTAGAAGTTTTGGTAGTCTCTTGTTGGTGCCCTGTCATAATTTCTTCAGGCTGTTCAGTCTCTGCATTGCCATAGCTAGTCTTCTTCTGATTTCTTTCGAGCAGTCACCATTTTTGTCAATTCTGGAGCCCAAATATTCATAATGCGTGACCTGATCTATTTCCTCACCACCCACTGTAAATGTATGTTGACATTGTGTTTTGTCGGTGGTCATTATCTTTGTTTTGTTTATAAACATGTTTTGATCTTTACTATGCCAATTTATGGCTGCAATTAACTGCTCTAAGCCTTCTGCACTTGTTGATAGTATCACTGTGTCATCTGCGTATCGTAACTCTGGAATCTCCTACTCGCCAATCGTAAATGGGTCGAAACTTTCAATGTTCTCGTCTTCTCAAACATTTCTCATTATACATTCCGCGTATATGTTGTGAGATATAAGGTGAGAGGATATATCCTTGTCTTAATCCTTTTTGTACTGCAAACCAATCTGATCTTTGCCCAGATACTCGGACAGCGGTTCCTTGATCTTGGTATAATGTTTCAAACGGTAACGTTAATTCTCAGTTCTGTCGCTTTTTTGGGCTCCAAAGAAGTCAAAATAATTCGCCAGAGTTGATAAAGTGATGCATCAGAAATGAAGAATTGCCACATCTTGGTTTAATGGTAGCTCACATTCTGGAAGGGTGAACTGACACGTGACAGAAGGCAATATGTCAGGCAAAAACGGATAGCAGTCTTTCACATAAGGACATACAGCGGTCTCTCATACATAGCCAGTTCTATTCGTGCGGGACAACAGTCTCTCGGAAACGACCAGATAGAGGTCTATTCGTGCTGTTGTTGGTTTTCTTCTTGCTGCTAGGCCTGGGGTGGTACAGCTCTGGTGTGTCCGACAGCCCCCGAGACTTTTCCTTGTTGACATTGGGCCTACCATCAGTGGTGTTGATCTCCGTTAAGTTTTCATTGTGTGAGATCTTGTACCACCACCTCTGAGACGGCTGGGAATATCCTCTGGGTCTTGTCCCCAAGGTAAACAAGATATTTAATTAACTCTTGTTTTCCTCTATATGGACTAGTTTTTAATAGAGGTGGTTTTTGCGTCAACGCTCTAAAGGCTGCTCCACTCTAGCAAGTTTTTGTACTGTGTGAGGGACCGTAACAATTGCCTCAATAGGATGTTTTGTGTATTTGGCAAACTAGCTAGATAGGACATGAGCAGCGTAACTTATTGACTGTGCAGTTTGTGTGAGATATAAATCAATCTCATACAGTATCTAATAGCACATGCATGTATATGTGTACCGGATACGTACATTCATGTGTGCTTGCATGTATATGTGTACCGGATACGTACATTCATGTGTGCTTGCATGTATATGTGTACCGGATACGTACATTCATGTGTGCTTGCATGTACATGTGTACCGGATACGTACATTCATGTGTGCTTGCATGTACATGTGTACCGGATACGTACATTCATGTGTGCTTGCATGTATATGTGTACCGGATACGTACATTCATGTGTGCTTGCATGTATATGTGTACCGGATACGTACATTCATGTGTGCTTGCATGTATATGTGTACCGGATACGTACATTCATGTGTGCTTGCATGTACATGTGTACCGGATACGTACATTCATGTGTGCTTGCATGTACATGTGTACCGGATACGTACATTCATGTGTGCTTGCATGTATATGTGTACCGGATACGTACATTCATGTGTGCTTGCAGGTATATGTGTACCGGATACGTACATTCATGTGTGCTTGCATGTACATGTGTACCGGATACGTACATTCATGTGTGCTTGCATGTACATGTGTACCGGATACGTACATTCATGTGTGCTTGCATGTATATGTGTACCGGATACGTACATTCATGTGTGCTTGCATGTATATGTGTACCGGATACGTACATTCATGTGTGCTTGCATGTACATGTGTACCGGATACGTACATTCATGTGTGCTTGCATGTATATGTGTACCGGATACGTACATTCATGTGTGCTTGCATGTATATTGGCATACACAACCACTCAAAGAAATAGCCCACAAATAGAATAGCCTGTTCAGATGACAGATTGCTATATTCAAATTTACATTTCTCTGTCTGCTTCCAGGGTAGTACGATCCGCAAAAGAAAAATCTACGAGGACTTCCTCAGCAAAGTTTCCATATTAGGTCAGAGTAGCTACTATTCTTAGTTTGCTAATTTTGTCAAATGTAATTTTTAACATTGCTATATTTGAGTTACAATATAATTGTAATTTTTACCATTGCTATATTTGATTTACTATATAATTGTAATTTTTACCATTGCTATATTTGAGTTACAATATAATTGTAATTTTTACCATTGCTATATTTGATTTACTATATAATTGTAATTTTTACCATTGCTATATTTGATTTACTATATAATTGTAATTTTTACCATTGCTATATTTGATTTACTATATAATTGTAATTTTTACCATTGCTATATTTGATTTACTATATAATTGTAATTAAAACCATTACTATACTTGTTATATTTGATTTACAATACATATCAACATTCATACAACAATTTAATGTAAACTTTACTACACTGTTGTTGTAATGTTTATTGAGATAAGATATGTTCAAATCATGATCAGAGAAGGAACTTCTGCTACTGCACACATCAGTGTTTAGAGTCTGTGTTGTGTGTGTTGTATATGTTGTGTGTGTTGTCTGTGTTGTGTATGTGTGTGTGTACAAACCCTAACCCCCAATTATTGAAATGATAAGTCATTTTACTTTGACAGAAAATTTGGACAAGTGGGAACGACTGACTGTTGCTGATGCATTAGAGCCGGTTCAGTTTGAAGACAAAGAGGAGATTGTCAGGCAAGGAGAGCCTGGAGAAGATTTCTTCATTATCCTGGAGGTACGAGAATGATAGACAACAATTAAATAAACTTGCACTATTGTTTCAGTTCTAGTTTTTTTTAACATAAATTATTATAAATATTAGTCAAACAAAAGATGACATCTTTTTGAATAGAAATCCAAATCAGTCAGGATGTGAGACTGCAGATGGTGAATTTCATAAGTTCTTTTGTAATTGATTCCAGGGCACAGCTGCTGTTCTACAGAGGAGATCTGATAACGAAGAGCCTGTAGAAGTTGGAAGGCTGGGACCTTCAGACTACTTTGGTAAATATTGTTAACCCTCCACGTTTCAAATGATTAACCCCACCATTTCAAAGAACAATGATAATTTCCCTAACATTAAGACTGATATGTTGGTCTAGCAGCCCAACAGTTCACCCTGACTGGATTCTCCTTTGGGTATGTTTATCTTGGACACATTCAATTGGTCCTACCCCAAACAGTTCACTTCAACCCTCCTTTGGGTATATTTATCTTGGACACATTCAATTGGTCCTACCCCAAACAGTTCACTTCAACCCTCCTTTGGGTATGTTTATCTTGGACAGATTCAGTTCACTTCTTCAATAGACATCATATAGTCTATGCCAAAGTGGTTTCTCTACTGCTAGTTTTCTCCTGTTTGCTCCAAACCAAAGAAGGGGCACTGTAGCTGGTCCTGTTATAGAAATCATACATAACACAGACCTGTCTGAAGCAATATGTTTGACATGATCAAGTTGACAGGCCTATGCACAACCGTCATTAGTTACCATTTATGACATACTTCGATGGTTACAGTTGTGCTGTTCCTTCCAGCCCATTCACCACTCGGGTGTGCTCCCTCTAGTAAACTTGTGCTGACTATTTCTGATTAGATTAAATTTGTCTAAATGCCTGACAATGTTTTCTTTGTGGAAAAAAAAAGTGTTCCTTATGTATTAAAGACCTTTACCCACAAGGGGTAATTAAGGCTAGTCGATTAATCCTCTCCAAAAATATGAATGTCTACATTTTATAACATAACATGTCGTGAATATAGTAGACAATGTTACCATGACTAACATTTGCAACAGTAGACAGCCTTCAGTTACAGCATTTCTCTGATGTCCAGATTTGAATGTTCTGCCAGTGGTTGTCTCATCTCACAATGTTTGTCTAAATCATTTACTGGTTATAGCTAGGAACCAGCAGACAGAAATAAGAAACAGCTACAGTTTGACTATTGTCACTCAAGACTTGACTTCTCGTCGTGCTGTGGCTATTGTCACTCAAGACTTGACTTGTCCTGCTGTGGCTATTGTCACTCAAGACTTGACTTGTCATGCTGTGGCTATTGTCACTCAAGACTTGACTTCTCGTCACACTGTGACCAGCATGAACTATCATTCACTTCTACTCGGAAGCACATCTGAATCATTTCAAGGGGTGGACCAGGAACTCTCTGTATAAGTTTCACTCCTTCCCTAATCTCCATTGCATTATTATGAAGCATATGGCTACCACTACAAGAGCGCTTTTGTAGTCTTGGTTTCTGTAACAATATGTGTTACTTAGGGAGGCTGCTAACCACATGCAAAACCCTCATTAATAATGTTACTGTGATGTATTGTGGTGCAGTTATCCTATTCTGCCCTTGCCACCAAAGGACTCACATGAAGAAAGTCTCAACCTGGTTCATCTCAATTCATTCCTCAGCCAGAAAAGCCATTATGACATTTTTTGTTGAATGTTAAATTTCCATTCTGAAAACTACTGCCAAATATAGAAACTGAAAATAAATTTTGAAAAGACAGTGTATACCATCTTCACCAAGAGCCACAAAGTTGGCAAAAAGAATATAATTTTGAGATTAGAAGAACACCAACTGATAAGAGAGGAACATCCTGCATATCTTGGAGTCACACTTGATCGAGAACTCAGTCTCAAACATCACATTCAGAGACATGTGTAGCTCAGTCTCAAACATCACATTCAGAGACATGTGTAGCTATTGAAGAGGCTTACTGGGCATCAGACAAAGGTACTATGAGATGCTTGTACATTGATCATGTCAGTTCAGCAATGGATTGAAATAGTTCGCTCCTAGTATCGTGTTCAAAATTGAACTTCGAATCTCTGAGCAGGGCGTAGAATGGTGCTCTACGCTTTGTTAGTGGAGCAATGAGATCAACACCAATGCATAATCCACACAAATGTGAAACCCCTTGAAATGTGGAGTGATAAAGCTGTTATGGAAGCTTATAAGCGAAATATAAAAATGAAACGGGATGATCCTAGACGGTCTGTACTCCACCATGTTAGCCAAATCAAAGATAGATAGCACCTCCCAGAAAGACAAGAGTTACAGAGAGTAGTACAAGGTGAACCATCACAAGCATTCCTTAAAACATCAGAAATATTGACAGGATTAATAGATGATACAACCCAACATAAACATATGGCCACCATCAAAGCAAGTTATGCCGTCTATATGCAATACCCATACAGATCCTCTGATGAGCTGCCTGACATTTGCATGGAAGCCTACTCCAACTATGAAAATAACTTAAAGCTACTTCCTCCCAGCTGAAGATGGTATAAGATGCATTTGTGTCAAAGGCTCTAAACATTATTTTTACATACTCAGTATCCATCCTTGAACCTTTAGAAGATTATGGACATTGTAGACCTGCCTTATCGTTTCCAAATAGCTCTCGACGCTGACCACATTATCACCTTCCATGTCAGCAAAATAGTTCTGCAGTGGATCCCTGAACTCTCAAACACACCTGGCAATGACACAGCAGACAGTCTAGCAAAGAAGGGATCAAGACAAGAATTGGCACACACAGCAACAACTTTACAAACAGATCATAAGAACATCAAACAAGGAGGCTTGGCTGAACAGATGGGCCGTGGGAAACGGAAGGTATACAGACATTGCAAGCTCCAATCCAAATGACAGTATCAATCAACTCACATGGCTGATCAGAGTACCATTTTCTGACTAAGAACCCAACACATTCCACTTAACAAATCTCAACAGAATCCAACCACAACACATTCCACTTAACAAATCTGAACAGAATCCAACCACAACATACTCCAGAGTACCGTACCAGTTGTATATCAATTTGAGAACAAGGTGCTAAATGATGTTAGGAAAATGCTTTTTTCTCCGAAGTCAGATAAAGATTTTGTTTGGCACTAACCAACTAACAAACGTGCAGATACCATTACATGACATTTGACTGAAGGGCGAGAGCTCCAATGCTGCTGGATCTGTGATTTCTGTCTGTGTACACAGTGTATTTATTTGTGTGACATTTATCTTTCATCAGGTGAGATAGCACTGCTGCTGGACCGACCACGGGCTGCCACGGTGGTGGCTAGGGGTCCTCTCAAGTGTGTCAAGCTAGACCGGGCACGCTTTGAACGTGTGTTAGGACCATGCTCTGACATCCTCAAGCGCAATATTTCTCAGTACAACAGCTTTGTATCTCTCTCTGTCTAGGGATCCAAACTACAGCCACCATACATTTCAACAACAGCTTCAAACTTCAAAAGATTCTATTGTTAGTATTTAACAGAGAAATGTAGACAGTAGTACACAATCACCATCAAAGTGATCAGCAAAGTCAAGTGTTTATTTTTGTTCAACATATTTTGAAAATAACTCAAATCTCTCTTAAAAAAAAAGGAACATTTGTGTTTCAAATAAGATTCTTTTTTTTTTTTCTGTGAGAAATGACACTAGTATTATCTGATGTTCCACTATCAGACATATCCATGACGCTAGATCATATGTCATCTCTTAATTGTTCATTTATACCATGTGATTCAATTAAGAGAACGCTAATTTCTCTTAGAACTGTAAAACTAGAAAATATGTATATTACAAAAACTCAGCAATATGTCAGCTGAAGTTCTACATTCAAGAATGACTTTGTTTTCAGTCAGACTAGTATGACTGCATGTTTATATAATGTATACATGTTTCAATCATGCCTTGAGAGAATTTCTCAATTGTTTATTTATACCAAAGTCACTATTTGTGTTGGTGAGTCAGTTAGCCATTCTCAGCTGAATGAACCACTCATACTCAGCCATTCTCAGCTGAATGAACCACTCATACTCAGTTGTAGTGTTATTGCCAAAGTGTGAATGAATGATAATTGTATTCTGGATTTTTGCATACAGAGGACAATACTAAAGAAGCAAAACTTATTCTACTAGCTATGTCTGTCTCCATGAGCGTTATTGGCGATCATGTCAGTCAGTGTGGCTAGATTTAGTCCATATCCTGATACTGATTGTTTCTAAAACTGTATTACCACAGGTGAAGGAATAACTGACATAGATAAGACATACCTAGACAATAAGATCTTACATCTCAACATATTTTATCTGGCATTTTCCGCATTTTTAATATCCCAGATCCGTATTCGTGGAGAAGTATTTAGTCAAGTGGATAGAAGATTCAATGTAATGTACATAATATGTAATAGCACAGTACACTAATCGTTTCTTTGTATTTTGTTACAGTTGTTGTACAATTTATGTACATCAGATATGCTCGTTCCATGAGTCTAAAATATGCTAACATTTCAACCAGCATTTTGGTCACTTGTGAGGAAGAATGGTGTGTGTGTGTGTGCTGTTGTGGTGCAAGTGCTCTTGTGGTATGTGCTCATGCAGCCGTGCTGTTGTGGTGTTTGTGTGCTGTTGCTGTGCGTGTGTTGTCTTTTTCGTTAGATGCCAGTACATTGATGATGCTACTGTTAATGTTATAAGCAATGTCCAGGTGGGAATTCTCTGGTCTGTGATTTGAAAGTACTTGCAGCTGTCTCTGTGATGGCATTTGATCTTGACATGCTATTTAATACATTGTACATATAGACAGACTCACTAGACTGGGCCACTAGACTGACGCACTAGACAGGCACACTAGATAGATCAACTAGACTATCTCACTAGACTGGCCCACTAGACATACCCACTAGACAGACTTACTAGACAGGCCCCCTAGACGGACTCACTAGACTGGCTTGCTGGACTGTCCCACTGGACAGACGCACTTGACTGACACACTAGACAGATGTACTAGACAGACTCACTAAACTGGCTCACTGGACTGTCCCATTGGACAGATACACTAGACTGGCACACTAGACATGCACTGGACAGCTGCACTAGACTGGCACACTAGACTTGCTCACTAGACTGTCCCACTAGACTGTCCCACTAGACAGACTCACTAGACTGTCCCACTAGATTGCCGTACTAGACAGAATATCCCAGCAATTGGGTCCTAAAGGTCCATGCAAAAACACAAAAATTGTAAAGTGAAATGAAGCCAACAACATGGCTGCTATAAGGAACACCAATGGATGAGGTGGAGATCTCACTACGAGGAACACCAATGGATGAGGTGGAGATCTCACTACGAGGAACACCAATGGATGAGGTGGAGATCTCACTACGAGGAACACCAATGGATGAGGTAGAGAGCTCACACACCTAGAACTCACCACTATGGGAAATCAGGATGCAAGAAGAGCCACTGTAACTCTCTACAAAAGAAACATCAACAGTGAACTCAGCATGTGTAACTTTGAACAAAAACAACATAACTAGGGAGCATGACAATCAAGACATGTGATGCACATGAGGATGTAAAAGCCAGCATACAAAATGCAAGAGTAATCTCTGTCATGTTGCAAACTAGGTAGAACTTTAAAATGATCAAAATGCATTCCAAACTTCAGATTTCCAACTTCAAAGTGAAGGTGGTCCCTTTCTAGGGAGTGGAAACATGGCAGATTATCAAACTCAATATTTACCCTTTACAGTTCAATCTAATTTACAAGGTGTAAATCCTAAGATCCAAGACAAGAACAGTCATTTGATGTTTCATGGTTAAGAAAATAAAAAAGGAATTAAAAGTTACATTATTATTTGTAAATTTAAAGATACCGTTGTTTATCAAATGAAATTTAGTTAAATAACAAGACATGGTTGATATGTGATAAGTGGTGCTACTCTAGCTGACTGCAATGAACAATTTGGACTGTAAAGGGTTAAGAGACTATAGGGCTCTATCAAGTCCCAGAAAAAGATTTTGGGCTTGTAGTGGTTTGACAATGTTACAAATGGGAGAGAACAGGTGGAACATACATTTCTAGGAAGAAGATGGTATTATATTGTTCACTCGTTGGAAAAGCCTCAAGCCAGTAAGGATCACAAGACAAACTCTGGAATCGCCAGGGAAGAAGTGCCAACGTGAAGATGAATATGTGATCCAGAGATCAATACAAGAAATATTGGAATAACTTGACAAAAATATAACAGGACAGGTCTGCTTGGAAAGGGTTTATTGATGGACTATAACAGGACGTTTCTTGGAGAGGGTTTATTGATGGACTATAACAGGACATTTCTTGGAGAGGGCTTATTGATGGACTATAACAGGACATTTCTTGGAGAGGGTTTATTGATGGACTATTACAGGATGTTTCTTGGAGAGGGTTTATTGATGGACTATACACCCCTAGATTATAAGGGTAAGAAAGAACAGGAAATATAGATTGTTTAGATGTCAGTTTTCCCTTTGGTTACGAAATGCACTTGAAATCTGCTAATAATTCTAAGAGAAGATAATGCAGTGGATGCTACCTGCAGTAGTGCATCCTAAAGGTTGTGTTCCGAGTCTATTGCTTCCATGTGAGCAGTAGACTGTACTAAGACAGATCAAGCATAACAAGCCATAGTCAGGAATCACAAGTCTTCTTGTTGAAGAGGCCACTTCTCTATATAGTAGCTCTGATGACATTAAATGAACATCTTGCTTTAATTAGGTCAACCATACATGGCTAGCATGTCCTCAAAAGGGTATGTGGACATGTTTGTCTCTACTAACATGCTGTATGTGACATCAGATTATAGGAAATACTGCAGTCATGTCAAGTTAGCTGGTCTTATCCTCAAATCTGTCATTTCTTCCTTCTATGGTTTTATGTTGTTGGTTAATGCTGCTGTAAGAATATGATTTAACTATTAATATCACATGATTTTCTATGAGAAGAACATGTGCGAGTGGAAATCATTAAGTAGGTCACAAACATGATATTGACGTACCTGAATAGTTTCAGTGGTAGCTCCTAAAGGTGCCATAAGGTGGCAGCAGCATCCAGGTCTGTGATTACTGAGGTAGCAGATGCACAGCTAAATACAAAATGACTTTGTGCTCACTGAGCATGCAATAAAACAAACAGTATGCTGTTGTGCATTTTATTTTGGACTTCGTGCAAAAGGTATTGATAAGGAAATGCTTCCCGCTTACAACGTGTTTGTCGCATAATGCTGTGCATTTCTTGGTCAAGAAAGTTTCTTTCAAGGACACTAAAAAATGGCTAATGAAGCCCAACTGGCTGTTGATTGCAACAATCTGTGTGGTTATGATTGAAGCTGACAATCTAATAATGATGGTCAGTGTAGCAACAGCAATAGGGTGTTTGCATGGTCTAGCCTACAGCATAATCCATTGAATTTCTGGAAATTATGCTCACAGTGGGTACCCAGACAACTGACTGACGGACACAACCATGAACCAAATGGGCCTGTAATTGCATTGGTAAAGTGATGGAATAGGATCAGTGTTGGAGGGAATTATGTGGAGAAATAAGGGACATTGTAAGTGCAATAATAAATGATTTTGATGTTTGTATCTTAAATTGGTTTTGTTTTAGAAATGGTCATTTGTGACCTATTTACGTACTTGTCCTTGTATGTATTAGGGACAGCAGCCAGGGTTTTGCTGTGTGGGAAAGGCCACAAATACCTTTTATAGCAAAGCACTTTCTAGTGTGAACACATGAAACAGAACAGTTCCTGATATCTCTCTCTCTCTCTCTATTGTTGGCTGGGTAGGTGGCATGGTTTGGGTGGGTGGATGAAGAGAGAAAATGGGTGCGTCTGTGCAGTTTTCATGCATGCTCTTTTTGGTCATCAGTTGAACTGCTTAGACATTCCTTAGAGCAAGTAGTGGCCGAGGTTAGGTCAGAGTTGTGATTCTTGTCCAATTTAACCTGTAATGTTGTCACAAACTCTGGATGTTTTTAGAAACCAATAACCAGATATGTTGCCTGTGATCCAATATATATTTTATCATGGTTATGTTATGTGGACATATTTATGTGGGTGTATTCATTTTGTAGTTGTAGATGATTAGCCACAAGTTGATAAGGTGCTGACAAACTCATCCATCTAAATTGTTTCAATAAACAAGTGATAAGTCTTTTTCTATATAAGTGATTTATTGTAGACATTATAAATATATATTTTCTGTACAATCAACTAACCAAATAGAATTTACTTTTGTCATTCATACTTTCCTCTCCTTCCAACTGAACTTGTGCTGGAGAGACCAGTTCTCCAAACTGAACTTGTGCTAGAGAGACCAGTTCTCCAAACTGAACTTGTGCTGGAGAGACCAGTTCTCCAAACTGAACTTGTGCTGGAGAGACCAGTTCTCCAAACTGAACTTGGGCTGAAGAAACAAAAGTCTTCATACACAAAAACAAACTGGCTGTTGATTTTTTCCCTAATCTACTACTGTCGTAGGACTTAATTCCCATTGCTTGGGTTGTCAGGGTTTTAGGCTGAGGACAACATGCCGTTTTGCCACTTCTGTCGCCACGTTATGTGCTGGCTTTGTTTATTTATTTCACCTCCAACAGAAAAACAACATATACCTTACTCAGGTATTCGATCCAGTACCCTTAGTGTCACCAGGAAGGCATCAAAACCATTGGGCCACACATTTCTCTAATCAAAATCATATCACTCCATTTGTTGAAGCATAGGTCCATCCATCGTTGTATTTGGCTTATTATAACCAGCGTTTAGGAAAGTCAATATCCGGTCTTGCACAGTGTGAGGTTTAATAGCAATGCTTTGACATCAGGTTTCAATCCTACATACAACTTTCTATAGTTGACTCTTATGACATGCAAGGAAGGAAGCCGTGGCCCTATTATCTTTGCCTTGGGAACCTTTCTGGTAGTTTCCCCCCTTTATGCTTACTGTATTACTAATCCAACCCTGGTTACCATAGAATATCCAATAATTGTTCTTCTTCTCCCTCCCTCCTCATAAAACAATGGTTCACAAAGAGCACATGGACACTGGTGAACCAAACAGAGAACCATCATGTATGTGATTGTGAAGAACTCCAAGATTCTGAGTTCGTCAAGAAATGATTTTTTTTCTGTCACGTTAAGAGAAACCACATTGTTAGAATGGCTGACGAGACTCAATGGGCTATGTACATGGTTGAGGAGAAGACCCAGTGGGCTATGTACATGGTTGAGGAGAAGACCCAGTGGGCTATGTACATGGTTGATGAGAAGACCCAGTGGGCTATGTACATGGTTGAGGAGAAGACCCAGTGGGCTATGTACATGGTTGAGGAGAAGACCCAGTGGGCTATGTACATGGTTGAGGAGAAGACCCAGTGGGCTATGTAAATGGTTGAGCCGGCTCAGTGGGCTATGTACATGGTTGAGGAGGAGACCCAGTGGGCTATGTACATGCAGAAAGACCAGTACACCACAGAGTACCAAGAAGAGCTATAGTGAGCTCCAGAGGTTCCGAGGGACATATTAATGTAGCTATAGACACTGGTGGTTGGGAGGGACATATTAATGTAGCTACAGAGAGACTGGTGATTAAGAGGAACATATTAATGTAGCTATAAACCAGATATCAAAACACAATTTAAAACAACATACATCCAAGCTCTAATGCAAAGCCCTCCTCATTGAACAATTCAACAACAGTTTATTCAAGTTAACATTTGACCCCAGCCTTCTTGGTTACTTTAAAGTAGGTCTTCTTACAGTCTATTCTCAACCAACAAACAAAACTAGAATAATATTTCTTTAGTGTGGGATCAAAGACATATCTAAACATAAACTACTAACATACGCATTTAATGGGAGATCAATATGAAAATGTACCCTAATACATGTCATTAAATTAAGTTATTGCCATGTCAATCATTTTTCTTGTATATATTGATGTGGTGTGTGCACAATGTGGGATACAAGATGCATGAGATATCTGTACAGTGAAAAATAAAACTATATGCACGTATATTTCTATAATGGCGGGCCAGCCCGTACAGGATATGAAGTTAGACCACATTGTATGTTTCAATGTCTTCTTCTGAGTAGATGTTTAGACGGTCTAGTGCGTTTCGCGTCCAGCAAATGCTACTGGTGGTTCCCTATCTTCGTGCCGTGGGGCCAGGGAGAATACTACTGACCAAACCACAAACAAAAGGACTCTAAATGTACTCCAATGGAATGCTGTGGGCGTGCTAAACATGAAGCTATCGCTGGTTCACAAGTTATCTGAGAGACATATTTTGCATCCAAGAGACCCACCTTAGCCCAAATCATAGGTTCCTGATAGGAGGATAAAATTCTTTCGGCTTGATAGAGAGGGTCACAAAGATGGAGCAAAATATGTTAATTAGAAACTCTAGGCCCTGCTAAAGTTCTAAACCCCACAAACAGCCAAGCTGAAATCATCTGTGCTAATGTCACCACTATAGCCAGCACACGAATGCAAGGCTCTGCGGTAGCTCTTGAAAGATTGTACAAATAAATGAACAAAAAACGACACATATGTGATAAAGTAGGCTTTACTTAACACTTACACCAAGTCACAGTATTAACAATGTACATGTGATAGAGCAGACTTTACTTAACACTTACACCAAGTCACGGTATTAACAATGTACATGTTATAGAGCAGACTTTACTTACACCAAGTCACGGTATCAACAATGTACATGTGATAGAGCAGACTTTACTTACACCAAGTCACGGTATTAACAATGTACATGTGATAGAGTAGACTTTACTTAACACTTACACCAAGTCACGGTATCAACAATGTACATGTGATAGAGTAGACTTTACTTAACACTTACACCAAGTCACGGTATCAACAATGTACATGTGATAGAGCAGACTTTACTTACACCAAGTCACGGTATCAACAATGTACATGTGAAAGAGTAGACTTTACTTAACACTTACACCAAGTCACGGTATCAACAATGTACATGTGATAGAGCAGACTTTACTTAACACTTACACCAAGTCACGGTATTAACAATGTACATGTGATAGAGCAGACTTTACTTAACACTTACACCAAGTCACGGTATCAACAATGTACATGTGATAGAGTAGACTTTACTTACACCAAGTCACGGTATCAACAATGTACATGTGATAGAGTAGACTTTACTTACACCAAGTCACGGTATCAACAATGTACATGTGATAGAGTAGACTTTACTTACACCAAGTCACGGTATCAACAATGTACATGTGATAGAGTAGACTTTACTTACACCAAGTCACGGTATCAACAATGTACATGTGATAGAGCAGACTTTACTGACTGACAACATAGACTAAATGACGTAACACAAAAAAACACTAAAACTATCGTTAACCATTAAGACAAAATAATATCATTTATTGCATGAATAACTTTTATATAATATCAACATCAGGAAAAGACTAAACTAGACCATCATCATCAGTCCCGTAACCTAGAAGGTCTTTGAGGCACCGTTATTGCAGTTTGTCGAACCAGTTCACGCCATACGTCTCGATGTCTCGCCAGGGTATTAGTTTCAACATTAGACCTTCCGTTCCACTCTTTTATATTGTCCTCCCATCTCTTTTTTTTTTGGGTCTTCCTCTCCCACGCTTCACAGGTACAGTGTCTTGGTCAGCCCATCGTGATATATGTCCATACCATGTCAATTTTCCTGTTTTTATTATAGGCAGTAGGTTGTTATATTGACCTAACTCGTTCCTAACAATCTCAAGAACACTCGTTTGTAACGCCGTCCAGAATTCTTCGCAAGCATCGCGTTTCCATTGCGTAAATTGTACGTTCTAGGGCATCCGTCAGAGTCCGTCTCACACGCCTAGAGGTATACGGATGTGACCATTGTATACATTAAAGTCAGCTTCGATTTAAGGCTAATGTTCTTGTCTTTCCAGATTATTCGCAGTCTGGTTAGGACGACCATGGCCATCGCTGTTCTTGACGGAATCTCCGCTCTAGACCCCTCCGCATTCATTTCTTCTCCCAGATATTTGAACCGCGTAACACTTTCCAGAGATTCACATCTGACCATAATCGGGGTTTAAATACCCTCTAGTGGCGTTGAGCAAGATCTTACTCTTCTCTGCACTGATTTCCATCTCAAATTTCTGGGCAGTATTGTCCAGGTTTGCGACTAGCCTTGGAAGTTCAAGCTCTGTTCCAGCCAGACCGGTACTGTCGTCGGCAAACCGAAGGTTAGTGAGTATGGGTCCACCTATACTGACCGTCACTACGTGTTCATCCAATGCTTCTTCATAATGCGTTCTAGAAAAACATTGAAAAGTGTCGGAGAGAGGAGACACCCATGACGCACGCCGACTGGTGTGCGGAACCATTCACCTGTGGTCTCTTTGAGGTAAACTGTACTGCTGGCATCAGAGTATAGTTTCACAATGACGCGAGTGAGCTGCCATCCTATTTTGTACTTGCTCAAGAGTTGTCTATAGTTTTTCATGTCCCGCCCTATCAAAAGTCTTTTAAAAGTCAATGAAGACCTGGTACAATTTCTGTTTGTGATGAGTGTATTTTTCACTGTTGAAACGCAGGTTAAAAATGTGTTTTATTGTGCTTCGACCAGCTCTGAATCCCGCTTGTTCTTCCGCAGCCATTTCATCTGCTCCTGGCTGCAGTCTGTTAAAGACAACCATGAGCATAACTTTATTGGCGTGTCTTATCAGACGGATGGTTCTGACACTGTTAATATCCTCTTTTGGTATCACTATGATCTATGATTTTGTCCAGCTTGTGGGCCATTTTCACGTCTGTTACAGATTTTTGTTACAAAATCTATCACCGCTGTCCCTCCAAGAATTAATAGTTCGCCTGTTATGTTATCCACTCCGGCCGCTTTACCCCTTTTAAGAGATCTAACCGCCACCTAAACTTCTTCACGCGTGATGCTAAAGTTATCTTTCTCTTCTTGTTTGTCTGCTGTGGTTACATCTCTAGGATCCCTATGGGACTTCATATTGTACAGCTGGGAGCAACATTCTGTCCATCATTGCATGACATCCTTTTCCGCAGTCATGGTATTCCCTGCCTCATCTTAAATTGTTCTTATTGTGGGCGTGAACTTCTTTGTCAGGTTTCTAACTAGTTGGTAAGCTTGTTCTTGACAATGCAGTCTTGGATTTGTGTCCACTGATCCACTCCTCCTTTGCTCTTGCCATGTCCTTTCTTATAGTCTTGTTTACAGCTCTGTATTTCTCCGCTCCGTCTGTTGTGATTTTCTCATTTTTGAGAGCTCTCCTAGTGTCACATAGTAGTGATATATGTTCTGAGGCCCAGCAGTTAGGCTTCCGTTTGTACCTCCCAAGTATTTTCTCGGCCATATCCTTGAGTAAAGTGTTGAAGGCTTCTAACACAGACTGTGCATCCTGGCTTTCTGTATCTGAGTTAGTGCTTGCTGCTAGGTTAAGATTGTTCCTTAGGCAAGATTGTTCCACGGTTAGTGGATCTTTCAGTCTACTAAGATCATATCTAATCCTTGGTTTTTGTGGTCTGGCTATGTTCTTTAGGCTGAGACGAAATGTAAGCATTAGCAGATCGTGTTCGCTGCCGATGTCTGCCCCTGGATAACTTCTTGTTTGGGCCTTATTGGTGCTGGATATATGGAGTAAGACAACGACAAAGATAATTCAACACTCAAGGAAGTATCTTCTGTCACTACAATCTAAGTCGCCATTTAACCCATATAAATACAGTGACATGTGTCGGTCAACACACAGCGTTGGTGAACAGGCGGTTGGTACACATACCAGGCTGAGCACACAGAAACGATCAAGAGGGAAACGGGGAGGTCGAAGGAGTAAACGCGGCAGCCAGGGTGAATCGCGCACGCTGAAAACCTGCAGACGGGGAGAACATGGAGGAATGTAAAATGTTGAAGGCTGTATACAGGGTCAAGCTCCCTACCAGGCCACCTGGAGAGAAATGGGCTCCGTCAGGTGTGTAACGGCCCAAGACACACCATTATTGCAGAAAACGGTTAGGGAAAACAACAATAATGCCAGGATGACACAAGCACGACCAACCTGTCCAAACAGAAACTCAGAACACGTGACGTCATTATTGCCACGTGGAATGTGAGAACATTAAGACAGGTGGGCAAACTGAACGAACTCTCACATGAAATGCATAGGTATAGATGGGACGTACTAATTGTTTGCAAGACAAGATGGACTGGTTTTGGAGAGTCGAGCACTGAGGAAGGTCATATATGCTACTATAGTGGGGAGTTCCTGGTCCATAAAAAAAACAAAAACGAAGTGCTAGACTATCACCCCATATCCAGTAGACTAATAACTATACGATTAAAGCATTACCCTTTAACATAAGGATGATACAGGCATACGCCCCTACAACAAACTACGAGGTTGAGTGTTTTATGACCAGTTACAGAAGTGCATCAACAATACACATAGTGCAGGGTGACTGGAACGCGAAAGTTAGCTCTGGCGCGTCAGAAGCTTGGCCGGACACACGCAGACCCTTTTATAACAGAGTTTCAAACTTGAGAGGGCATAGGTTACTGGAGTTTGCCGAATACAATCATTTTGTGTTTGCAAATACGAAGGGGACCCATAAAATGTCTCCACATGGTACTCACTCAGTGGGAAACACAATACCCATATATATTACATAATGGTACAAACCAGAATTAAACTAAATAGTAATATATTAATCCAACACAGAGGAGGTTCAAGCAATTAGCTGTTGATGTTGCCTCCATTGGTAAAGTACCCAGATTCTAAGTTTATATCTGCAATAACACAATTCATAAACTATAATACTACCTACTTACAACTTAGTATGTTCTAGCTAACTCGGTGTCCTCTGCTGTACACTCCCATGTGATCAGATCTCTACTCAGACGATCGGCACACTCCCATGTCATCGGATCTCGTGCTGTTCACAAGGTGTCCATCATGCACACCTATTGAGCGTGAATCGTAAGGTCCGAGGTGTATGATGGGAAAATCACCCCGTAAATTCTCTCTCCTGGAATTTTCTGTGTGCATAGTCTTTTATAGCTTATTTACTTAGCTCTAGAAACAAACATGGCTGAATAGTGGTCCTCTCCAGTTGGCTGGTTAGCCATCACTCTAATTTGGTCCAATCCAATCTAGAATACCATTGGTTGCACGATCCATAGGTCATTGTCACTTTAATGTTGTGTGCGTTCCTATCTTCACTCAAAACCCCTGCACCTTAGGTCTGATACCGGAATTGGTAAACCTGATACCCACCCCCAAAACTAGCCAAGTTTTCCACTTGCATCGTGAATATTTAATTCTCGCTTCGGGCTGCGCGAAAGCTTGGTGTTGTCACCGGAGTTTGATCCCTGCTAGTCAAACAAGATTCCAGCAATTTTTTTATTTTTAGCGAACACAGTCGCCAGACCAATCTCCCTGCCCTAAACGCCCATGCTCCATCTGGAACTGTCACACATACGCCAGCATGTAAATCTCTAACTAAATGGAACGGAGATACGGCGGGATGATGGTCGGGCGTATTTCGGAGTTTCCTTAGACCGACGTCTGACCTAGCAAACGCAAATTTAAAACACCCAGCTAAGGGCAAGGATACGTTAGTCCAGCGTGAAGAATCTAGCTGGTGCCACATGGGCGCTGACAGAAACACGCTCAAGAATCTAGCTGGTGCCACATGGGTGCTGACAGAAACACGTTCAAGAATCTAGCTGGTGCCACATGGGTGCTGACAGAAACACGTTCAAGAATCTAGCTGGTGCCACATGAGTGCTGACAGAAACACGGCCAAGAATCTAGCTGGTGCCACACGGGTGCTGACAGAAACACGCTCAAGAATCTAGCTGGTGCAACGTGGGTGCTTACAGAAACACGGTCAAGAATCTAGCTGGTGCCACATGAGTGCTGACAGAAACACGGTCAAGAATATAGCTGGTGCCACGTGGGTGCTGACAGAAACACGGTCAAGAAATGATATACAGGCAGAGCGAGACCAGTTTTGGAATATGGCATTGAAGCTTGGTCCTCGGCAGCCAAATTAAAATTCGACAAAATAGGCCGCACCCAGAACCAAGCAGCCGCATCATAAACAGGAACCCTAAAGTCCACTCAAATAAAAGATCTGGAAACATGACTGGACTACAGCAAATGGAAGACAGACGAGACAGTAACATTCTACAGCAAATGGAAGACAGACGAGACAGTAACATTCTACAGCAAATGGAAGACAGACGAGACAGTACCATTCTACAGCAAATGGAAGACAGACGAGACAGTACCATTCTACAGCAAATGGAAGACAGACGAGACAGTAACATTCTACAGCAAATGGAAGACAACGAGACAGTAACATTCTACAGCAAATGGAAGACAGACGAGACAGTAACATTCTACAGCAAATGGAAGACAGACGAGACAGTACCATTCTACAGCAAATGGAAGACAGACGAGACAGTACAATTATACAGCAAATGGAAGACAGACGAGACAGTACAATTCTACAGCAAATGGAAGACAGACGAGACAGTAACATTCTACAGCAAATGGAAGACAGACGAGACAGTACCATTCTACAGCAAATGGAAGACAGACGAGACAGTACAATTCTACAGCAAATGGAAGACAGACGAAGAGCCGGTGCCAAAGCCACGAGACAAGCAGCTGAAAACCTTACAGATCACAAGAAATAGGAGGACAAGCAAGTGGTCATTCTCACAGATACCCACTCAGTTTTAACGGCTCAAGAACCAGCACACAAAAATGAACTTGGCGCTCTGGCAGACTCACTCGAACGCATGTCCCAGTTCTTCATAGAAAAGCATAGTCCAGTGTATACAACATTCCAGGCAATGGGGTAGACAGACTGACCAGAGAGGGAGAAACACACTGCAGCAGAGTTATACAGCAGCCATCAGGACCACCTTCAGAGTAAATAGACTACCCTGACCACGTGTAAAACGATGCCTACCACCAAACTGTCCAGGCAACCATTATTCGGCTACCACAAGACGCAGCAGACTGAGATATCATTTATACAAGTTCAAGATTGGCACTACAGACCTTTGCGCCTGCGGTACAGCCCCCATGGCGGCAGAACACATTTTGCAGTCCTGCCCATCGTATACCGACAATAGCAATATAGCATCTGGCAACAGCCAGTGTTCTTCCAGGAGAAGCTATACCAAAGTGTACGGAGTCGACTGCTGCCTTTGTTAGAATCATTGAAGTCGAGGTCTGAAGACTAGTACACGAGTCTTTTCTGTGTGATGGATGAACCGTCTAGTGCGTCAGTCTTCTTCTGTATGGATCGTTTTGTGTGAGAGTCTTCTTCTGTATGGATTGTCTTGTGCGTCAGTCTTCTTCTGTATGGATCGTCTTGTGCGTCAGTCTTCTTCTGTATGGATCGTCTTGTGCGTCAGTCTTCTTCTGTATGGATGTTTATATTGTCTAGTGCGTCAGTCTTCTTCTGTATGGATCGTCTTGTGCTTCAGTCTTCTTCTGTATGGATGTTTATACCGTCTAGTGCGTCAGTATTCTTCTGTATTGATCGTCTTGTGCGTCAGTCTTCTTCTGTATGGATGTTTATACCGTCTAGTGCGCCAGTCTTCTTCTGTATGGATGTTTATACCGTCTAGTGCGTCAGTCTTCTTCTGTATGGATGTTTATACCGTCTAGTGCGTCAGTCTTCTCCTGTATGGATGTTTATATCGTCTAGTGCGTCAGTCTTCTTCTGTATGGATGTTTATATCGTCTTGTGCGTCAGTCTTCTTCTGTATGGATGTTTATATCGTCTAGTGCGTCAGTCTTCTTCTGTATGGATGTTTATATCGTCTAGTGCGTCAGTCTTCTTCTGTATGGATGTTTATATCGTCTAGTGCGTCAGTCATCTTATGTATGGATGTTTATACCGTCTAGTGCGTCAGTCTTCTTCTGTATGGATGTTTATACCGTCTAGTTCGTCAGTCTTCTTCTGTATCGATCGTCTAGTGCGTCAGTCTTCTTCTGTATGGATCGTCTAGTGCGTCAGTCTTCTTCTGTATGGATGTTTATACCGTCTTGTGCGTCAGTCTTCTTCTGTATGGATCGTCTTGTGCGTCAGTCTTCTTCTGTATGGATGTTTATATTGTCTAGTGCGTCAGTCTTCTTCTGTATGGATCGTCTTGTGCGTCAGTCTTCTTCTGTATGGATGTTTATATTGTCTAGTGCGTCAGTCTTCTTCTGTATGGATGTTTATATTGTCTAGTGCGTCAGTCTTCTTCTGTATGTATCGTCTTGTGCGTCAGTCTTCTTCTGTATGGATGTTTATATTGTCTAGTGCGTCAGTCTTCTTCTGTATGGATCGTCTTGTGCTTCAGTCTTCTTCTGTATGGATGTTTATACCGTCTAGTGCGTCAGTCTTCTTCTGTATGGATGTTTATACCGTCTAGTGCGTCAGTCTTCTTCTGTATGGATGTTTATATCGTCTAGTGCGTCAGTCTTCTTCTGTATGGATCGTCTTGTGCGTCAGTCTTCTTCTGTATGGATGTTTATACCAGCTAGTGCGTCAGTCTTCTTCTGTATGGATGTTTATACCGTCTAGTGCGTCAGTCTTCTTCTGTATGGATGTTTATATCGTCTAGTGCGTCAGTCTTCTTCTGTATGGATGTTTATATCGTCTAGTGCGTCAGTCATCTTATGTATGGATGTTTATACCATCCAGTGCGTCAGTCTTCTTCTGTATGGATGTTTATACCGTCTAGTTCGTCAGTCTTCTTCTGTATGGATCGTCTAGTGCGTCAGTCTTCTTCTGTATGGATGTTTATACTGTCTAGTGCGTCAGTCTTCTTCTGTATGGATCATCTAGTGCGTCAGTCTTCTTCTGAATGGATGTTTATACCGTCTAGTGCGTCAGTCTTCTTCTGTATGGATCGTCTAGTGCGTCAGTCTTCTTCTGTATGGATGTTTATATCGTCTAGTGTGTCAGTCTTCTTCTGTATGGATCGTATTGTGCGTCAGTCTTCTTATGCATTTGGCCTATGTCGTCTTTTATCTGTTTAAACATTCCTGACAACCCCTAGAAATGTAGCTGTAGTCGTTTCTCGTGCTCAACTTTTCACTGTATGTCCTCATACGTCTGCACTATTATGCTAGTGAGCTTCTGTGGGATCATGTAGTAACTTAAATAGTTTCTAGAGTGTGTCCCTGTGGGATCATGTAGTAACTTAAATAGTTTCTAGAGTGTGTCCCTGTGGGATCATGAAGTAACTTAAATAGTTTCTAGAGTGTGTCCCTGTCCAATCTGTCAAAGGCTTTTTTTTCATAATCAACAAAGTAGATGTACAGACGTAAATTCCATTATAATTGTTGTTCTAGAATTATGCACAGTGTGGCTATCTGGTCTGTACGTGATCTACTTTGTCTGACACCTGCCTGTCCGTCTCTTAACTTGTTACCTACAGCTTTTATTAGTCTTTCAATTATAACTCTATTTAACACATTACCAGGCACTCATAAGAGACTTATTCCTCTGTAATTGTTACATTCTTGTAGATAGTCTTTCTTTGGTGCCTTCTCCCAACTCTTTTGGAATATTTTCTGTATACCATTTATTTTTTAAAAAAACTGTAAAATCATATTGTTAGATATTCGTAATTAGGTGGAGAGATATATAGTACTGACCACCACCTACAGATGAAGACTATCACTGACCCCCAGACAACTACGCTACGCAACATATCAACAAAGAAAATGTACCAGATAACATCACTATATAGACAATTGAGCTGTAGCCACTGGAGATTTGGGAGTGATCATAAAATTACTAAATGATATATAGATAAGTGTGGATACATTCTGACCGACATGATAAAGTTAATATTCGTAGCAAAGAAACCATGACGAAGATTATTCTAGGAATCATCGTAAGAAATAGAATAAAACCATAAATCGGCGATGAGCAATGCTGGTTTATAGAATAAAACCATAAATCGGCGATGAGCAATGCTGGTTTATAGAATAAAACCATAAATCGGCGATGATCGATGAGGGTTTATAGAATAAAACCATAAATCGGCGATGATCGATGCGGGTTTAAAGAATACCACCGTAAATCGGCGATGATCGATGCGGGTTTATAGATTAAAACCGTAAATCGGCGATGATCGATGCGGGTTTATAGATTAAAACCGTAAATCGGCGATGATCGATGCGGGTTTATAGATTAAAACCGTAAATCGGCGATGATCGATGCGGGTTTACAGAAGGCAAGGGCATAAACAACGTCATATATAAATATATGAGAAAAACAACATGACAGAAACTAGTAAAAGTTGATTAAGGTTGAGCTTAATCAAAATTTAAAAATGGGTATGGTCAGATACCGCACCGAGACGAGAACACAAACAAAACCTACGTTACGACCAATAGGCATTCATCAGGGACAACAACACTGAATTAACAAATCAACATATAAGAAAAAATGGTAGAGGAAGGCATGGCGATGATATAGTGAATATGGAAGGTAAGATGACTCGTCTCAGTGCGGTATCTGACCATACCCATTTAAAAATTTTGATTAAGCTCAACCTTTATCAACTTTTACTAGTTTCTTTCATGTTTTTTTTCTCATTATACACATCCACAGAACCGCCACAGCCTCGCCTTATTTTAAAATTATATTAATATATATAATCTTGACGATCAGAACAAAAATAGAAGAATGTAGGAGGTTCTACACTGACCTCTTCGCATAAAAGGCGGTAATCCATGAACGGCCGCTTACTTCAGGTTTTACGTTAGCACTGGAGACCCTAACATCAGAGACATTACGTGCAATCAAGCATACAAAAACAGGAAAATCCCCAGGACTGGATGGACTCATTCTTGTAGATGTTATTCGAGCGGGAGGGATAAGGCTGGTAAGCGAGCTGACGAAACTGTTTAATAACTGTCTAAATGAAGGTATAATCCCTAACCAATGGAAAACTTCCAAAACAAAACTAATTCATAAAAAAGGGGACACAAAAGACCTTGTGAACGACCGTACGATATGTTTGCTATCATCCCTGTACTAGCTTTTCACGAGAGTAATTATCAACGGACTAGAAGAGCAACCATGAGAATCAGCCACAAGAGCAGGCGGGATTCATGAAGGGCGAATCCACAATTGATCACCTCCACACTCTCTACTAGCTAATGAAGAGGGAAAAGGCCTAGTGTTCATAGACTTTGGAAAAGACACTCTACTAGCTAATGAAGAGGGCAAAGGCCTAGTGTTCATAGACTATGGAAAAGCCTTCGATAGCATTGAAGTGACTGCATCACAAATGCCCTACGAAATCAAGGAATTGATGAGCAATGTGCGCGACATAGCAGATGTAAGCGAGGGCAAAATATCACTTTCTTTTTACGGGCCAATTAACATACAAATTCAACGTGGCGTACGACAGGGTGATACAGTCTCTCCCAAACGTTTCACAACAGCCCTTAAGGAAGTCTTCCGCACACTCAATTGAGATGACAGGGGTATTAATATAGACGGAGAAATGCTCAACCACCCCCGGTTTGTGGATGACATAGTCATCATCAGCCACAGCATCAAAGAAGCTGAGCAATGCCTAAATGAGCTCAACATCGCAATCGAGGCAGTTGGTCTAAACATAAAATAGACTAAATATACAATGCATGCTGGGCTGAACAGTTGCGAAGAAATGCGGCTTGGAACTGATTCCATCAAAAACGTGAATTTGTACATCTACTTGGGCCAAGAAACGACGAACTCCCACGACATGCATAAAGCGATCTCACGAAGGTTAGCTGCGGGTGGTTCAGCTTCAACCAAACCAAGACAGTACTTCAACAGGTGAAAAACAACACGGCTAGAGCTCACATCTTCAACATGCTGGTCATTCCAGCCATGGTGTATGTGAGGTGTGGAACCTACGAAAAAAAAACCACGCGTTTATATATATATGTATACATATATATATGTGTGTGTATATATGTATTTATATGTGTATATGTATGTGTATGTGTATGTATATATATATATATATATATATATATATATATATATATACACACACACATACGAGGCGTGTTCAAATGAAACCGGACCAAACTGCAACAAGCAAACATATGTACGATGCACATGATGACGTCACTTCTGATGTAGACAGCACATACCAACCGTCAAGTTTGCAAAATTTAATTATCATCCGACTCATAGTTTCCTCAGTAGACCACTGAAAACATGGCAGATGTGATACGGAATCCATCCAGAGTTGATCAGCGAGCGGTGATTCGGTTTCTAACAGCTGAAGGATGTCGACCAGTTGACATTTATCGCAGAATGCAGACAGTGCATTGTGACAAAAGTGTGTCAAAGACCACAGTGAAGAACTAGACAACGATGTTTAGAAAGGGACGCGAGTTAACGAAAGATCTTCCGAGACCAGGTCAGGCTATTATTTTTGCGGTAACTCACGTCCTTCTTTAAACATCGTTGATAAATTCGTGTTTTATATTTTATATATATATATAACGCATGCATCAGATAGGAATGAACATGACCATGGACGATATCATCACTGAAGATGAAGTAGACAAGGCCATCAAATCTCTTTTTTCTGGAAAAGCCCGCAATATCAGTAGAGGTGTATATGTCTGCGAGAACATGCCTCATCAGGAGGCTCACTTAACTTTTATGCTCCATGTGGACTGAAGAAGTGGTCCCACAAGAAATGAATGATACGTCAATAGTACATGTCTACAAGAGAAAAGGTAGTTGTCAGGAGTGTGACAATCACCGCACAATTTCATTGCTATCTATTGCCGGAAATATCCTTGCGTGAGTTCTGCTCAACCGCCTGAACAAACATCTTCAGCTAGACCATCACCTCCCGGAAAGTCAGTGTGGATTTAGAGTTGGGCGAGGAACTGTGGCCATGATTTTTGCAGCTCGTCAGGTGCAGGAGAAATGTAGAGAACAAAAAACGAGGGCATGCGCGCACGTGTACCTGACAACGGCGAGACCTCTCCACCATTCTAGGTCAACAAAGGTGTGAAACGGATGTGGTCTTGCTCCGACACTGTTCAGTATGATGTTTTCAGCCATGATGACGGACACCTTCAGGAATACCAAGTATGGCATACCAATAAAGTACCTCATGGGTGGTGGTCTATTCAATCTCTGCAGACTGAAGGCGAAGACCAAGGTGATGCGGGACACGATATGCGAACTCTTGTTTGCGGATGGCTGTGCTCTAGGCAATACCTCAGAACGGAATATGCAGGAGCATATGGGCCGGTTCTTTGCTGCTAGTAACAACTTTGGCTTGACAATTAGCACAAAGAAAACCTAGGTCACATATCAACCGGCATCTGGCACATCGTATAAACAGCCAATAGTTACAGTGAGGGGACAGAAATTACAAGCAGTTGAAAAAAATTGTTTACTCCGGAAGCACACTCACAATATCAGTGACTGTTGCTGATGAGCTAGCTAATAGAATAGCAAAGGCCAGCACAGCTTTTGGCAGAATGTGCTCAACAGTGTGGGAACGTCCAGGATTCAGCATAATGACTAAGCTAAACCCTGCTTGCTCCTCATGAATGATGTTCTCTGCTTGGGGTTTCAATCGGTCAAGGATTAATCTAAGCATGACCTTGCTAGGGTGGCTGATGAGGCTTATTGTTCTATCATTTTGGCACAGCTTTAGGTTTCCAGACTTAGGTAACGATATAACCATTGATTTTGTCCATAAGTCCGGCCAGTTTCCTGTCGCCCATATTTTGTTGCAGTTGTGTGTCAGGCCCTCCACCACTACCTCCCCACCTGCCTGTAAGAGCTCTGCTGGTATTTTATCAACGCCGGCAGACTTCCCTCTTCTCAATGTCTTTACCGCTGCAACTACCTCTTCCTTCGTTATCAGTTGGTTATTACATGCTGTTTAAAACAAAGTGTGGTACTTGTGCGTTAATTCACACACGGATTATAATAGATCAAATTTAGTAGAATGTAGCCGCATGAAGCACCATACTTTTCAAAAAAGTTTGAATATATTAAGGCCAGGTCAATAGCCACAAAAACTCAATATTTACACCCAAATAGAGACAATGAATGATATCTCATAACTTTAATAATAATGCAACAATTTATTATGCAACAAGTAAACAAATAAATATAAATGATAAAACTTGTTGGCAGGCTGCAGCATTACGTGGCAATGAAGTGAGATAGGAAACAGCCTAACGACATTGTGAGCATGTCAAATCATTAACTACACTGACACTTCTTCAATTTTCTGTTTTATGGCTGGAACATCCCCTCATTCAATGAATGAGAAAATATTATTTTTAATTGTTTTTAAAATTTGTATTTTTGTATTTGTCTTATGTCTCTGTTCCTCACGGCATTCTGCGTTGCACTATGTTTGTATTTTTGTATTTGTCTTATGTCTCTGTTCCTCAAGTCAGTCTACGTTGCACTATGTTTTTATTTTGCCCCTGTCGGCCCAATGCATCCGACTTCAGCATGCATTTTATATAAGGGTCTGTTTCCTTCCGCATTATTTTAAGGGTTTGCTTCCCCGGGGTAACGGCCAGTGCAGTGATGGGGAGCGAACCCAGCACCTTCGGCTTGTGAGCCATGTCACTTAACCACTAGCACACGCCTTCCCATGAAAATATTATGTAGATGATTCAGACAAAAATGCACGGAACAGGTGTAGTAACTGGTTGTATACAGACTCTGCAGGGTCTTCTAAACCAGTATAAAGACGTTAAGTTAAGTTAAGGTGTTTTAACTAATCAGCCAAATAGAGGCTTTAACTATTCTGTCAGATATACATGAGAATACTGAGTGGAACGTTGGGCACAACAAATTGTGTTCTACCAACTTTTCCTACAATTATAAAAGAATGATCTCCTATTATTTCTGGCCTGCTTATACTTCACTTAAGAAATAACTATGGATCTACTCCTGCAGAATACAACAAATAATGCATGATCTGACATGTGATCCAACTTATGTTTTATTCCATGACCATATATGGCCATCTGTAAGTACATCTAGATGACTTAAACGGCTGGAAATACCGTTGATAAACATGCATTTGTACTGCCAGACAGAACTGAAGCTGAAAGCTTTTCAAATTGATTGGGTCTAAACTGATCGTCTAGCTCTTTGACCTATTTGTAATCGCTGAATCGTTTCTGGACCTCACTAAGGCATTTGATACCGCACATCGTAATGGTCTGCGGAAAATGATGGCCAAGTTTAGGTGCCCGGCAACATTTGTTGCATTGGTACAACAATATCATGATGGCATGGCTGAGTTATTGATTAGAGAAACTACTCTGGCCCCATTACTGTTACCAACAGTGTGAAGCGGGGATGTGTGCTGTCCCCGGCTCTTTTCAGAATCATGACGCTGAGGAATGCTTACAGCAATTACGATGCTGGAGTTTGGCTTCACTACCGCACTAATGGTGGGCTATTCAATATGAGAACGTTCAAGGCTAAAACCAATATTCACAAGGCAACCATATTTGATTTCCTTTATGTGGATAGATGTGCCTTAAATACAAATATGGAGGTTGACATTCAAGAAGGCATTGATAGGTTCATCACAACTTGTGAAAACTTTGGCAACACAAACTATAACACAAACAGAGGTTCTACATCAACCAGCTCCAGATAAGGACTATTCAGAATCTTCAATCCTGGTACAAGGCCATTGTTTAAAAAATGTTAAGCGATTTACGTACCTTAGCAGCACTCTATCTCAAGTTAATCACATAGATGATGAGGTGAATACAAGAATAGCTAGGGCAATTGCGGCATTTGGTAGACTTCATAGTAAGGTGTGGGATAGGCGAGGGATCAGGACAACTGTTCTACCTACCCTCTTATATGCATGTGAGACCTGGACCATCTCATGTCGGGAAATTAAACCACTTCCATGTGCACCACTGGCTGCGGAGACTATTGAGGATTAGATGGCAGGACATGGTACCAAATATAGATGTGTTAACGCGATCGGGCATGACAAGTATACACACCATGATATGAGCAGCACATCTAAGATAGGCTCGCCATGTAGTAGGCATGTCAGATCAACGTCTACCAAAAGAGCTCATCTATGGTGAACTCCAAAATGGCAAGAGAGCAAGCTGTGGGCAAAGGTAAAGGTACAAGGACACACTTAAGAGATCACTGAACCAGTACAGTATTAGCAATGATAACTGGGAAAGAATCAGCACCAATCGTACAGACATGCAGCACTATAGCTGAGGGTGTTCAGAGATATGACGTATCAAGAATAAATTAGACTATCCAAGGACGATCGCTCCTCCAGTCAGCTCACATCAACCCTTCTTCAACCTCGGTGCAAGGGGGTGTCCTATTTCCCTGTACTAAGTGTAACAGACAATTCAGGGCTTAGATTGGCTTATTTAGTCTTTGAACTCATGCGAACAGTGAATGTTGATAAAGTGGTCCTCATTGATTACGATGGACAAACAAAAATCGCTAAATTGAACACAAATGATTGCATTGACTATTCTGTCTCTCCCTAATAATAACTTTAAATGGTAAAAAGCCTGAGAGTGAGAAAATAAAGGGAACAATTGCAACTACAGAAAAGAAATGATCCAGATGAATAAACTGTCCATACCATGGACAGTTAAGAACCGCTACAACAGAACAAAATGCTAGAAATAACAAAGTGAACACAGGCTAATATCGTGGGAGGGGGGCGCGCGTGCTGGTAGTCTTGTTAGTGGCCAAACCATTTTAGTTGCTGTCTTTTAATGTAGTCCAATACTGGTGCTGTTCCCACTAGTCTCCTGATATCATTTCTGATCATGTCTCTCCTTGTTACGCTCAATATTTTTTGTAGGCATTTCATTTCTGTTGTTACAGTGCAGCGTTTTTCATTTGATGTTAGTGTCCAGTTTTTACATTGATAGCATAGTTTCGGGACAAAAATCATGTTGTATAAAACTCTTTCCGAAGTTATTGTCATGTGCTTGCAATCAAGTATTGGAGTTAATTGTTCAATGATCTGATTTTCCTTATTGCATCTTGGTCGGATTTTTCGTCTACTCATAATGTGCTCCCTAAGTATGTGAAATTTTCACCTGTTTGATTGGCTGTTTTTCAATGGCAATGTTCATGTCTCCGGCTGCTCTAGATATTTTCATGACCGCCGTTTTTTTCTACGTTGATTTTCATGCTGTATTCTTTACATGCTGCATTTAGTTTATCAATTCTTTGCTGCAATTGTAGTTCTGAAGTTGCAAACTGCTTGATCATTAGCGAAAAGGAGTCCATTTAAGAGTTCATCAATGTTGCTACCTTCATTTGGGTTGACTGTTCTACAAATGTGGTCTACATATGTCATGAACAACAAAGGTGATAGTACACATCCTTGTCCTACTCCTGATTTCATAAGAAATTTTGCTGAGAGTCTGATTATTATTTGAATAGAGCACTGGCTATTGGTGTAGAGACTTTTGTACATGTTAATTAGGTGATCAGTTTGCCAATATTTTCCATAGATCATGTCTATCTGCCTTGTCAAAAGTTCTTGATCTACAAATACAACATACAGTTTCTGATCGTATTCAATAGTTTTCTCGCCAAATTGTCTGAGAGTAAAAATCGCATTCGTGCAGACTCTTTTCTTTCTAAATCCCATCTGAGTATCGCTGAGCTGAGATTCGATGATGTAGCGTAACCTTTTTTTCCCAGATTTTACTAGATAGTTTGCCAGTGTGGCTCAGGAGCAATATTCCACTATATTTTGTGCAGTCTCCTTTGCTACCTTTATTTTTCCATATTGGGATTATAATTGCATTTCTCCAATCTTCTGGCATTCCTGTGTGGTCTATACTAGGTTATACAATCTATGTAGCCACAATATCCCACCGCATTGGCTGCTTTAATTAATTCAACAGGAATTTCGTCAGGCCCTGGACATTTGTTGGGTGAAGCAGCTTGTAAAGCAAATCTGATTTCTGAAAGTGTGCTGTTTGGTTCTAACTCCAAGCATTCATTAACGTTGGTATCTTATTTGTCATTGATCCCAGTTGTTGGTAAATTGAGAGGTTCTTTAAAATATTGCTGCCATCTGTTCAGGATTAGTTGAGGGTCATTTATTGTGATTCCATTTTCGTCGTTAATAATGTCTGTTGGATATAACAATCATCTCTTCCTCTCATGCGTGGGAGTGGGTGGAGAATATCGTGAAGGCATAGTGGGCAGAACATGCCATAGCCACAGGAAAAAAGATCTAAATACAGAATAAAGAAGTGTGATCTACAATGAGAGCACCAGTGGCTAGCGGGGAATGCACTCTGTGAACCCCACCTGACCCACATCGACGCAGCTAACCTACAAATGACCAAAGAAGGAAATGGCAAAGCAAAATACATCTATCACCAATGGAGAAAGGCGCATTCAGTGTGCTCTTTGGAAGGCAGAAGTCTGCAGCAAAACACCCAAACAAGAAAGACCGTTTCTACAAGTTTGTTTTGTATTGATTGATTCTTTTCCTAACACACCCTTTCATTTTGGATGCTTTTTGTTTTGAACTTTCATAACCAGCTTTGTAATCAGTATATACACATACATTTAGTATGGCTCTTGAATCTATTACTGCTCTTTTCTTGTTTCTCTTGACCTGAATAAAGTCTACCTGATTTTTACAATGCCATCTGTACCATGTAACTACGTGTGACTGTCTATGTTGAAAAAAGGTGTTGGTTATGAAAAAATCGTTCAGACTACATAATTTATCATGAATTTAAAATGCTGAAATCAAAATTATGTTTGCAGTGATTCATCAAATTGAGCATTTATTATTAGTCATGTTACTGGAAACAATTAAGAAATAAAACAAATGTTATGAAATAATAAAAGTCTGATTAAATGATTTTAAAATTTAGAACAATAAAAATGAAAAAACAACAAAACATTAAAAATTTGAAACACTTAAAGATGCCAAAAAGTGCAGTAAAATGTATATATACTTTTTCAACATGTATAATATTGAAGGAAATGAAATGAAATCTGGATGCTGTTGCACTGCTTTTTAATCTTTCAGTTTTCATGTCACATATTTGATAATTATCATCTATATTCTGGAAAGCTACAGACTAGCTGTCTTAAAAAGTAGGCTGTCAGCTCTATATATATCTATAAAGACATCAACAAATTACTAGGCTGACAAACAGATTAATTTGTTTCATTATTTCTCTAGATGCTTTCAAAATTGATGTTTATATTTATTTTATGTTTAAAATTGTCCTTTCACAGATATAAGTTTTATCAGTACATGATGGGAACAAAGAGTAACCAGGGTCAGGTCAAACTGATCTGGGCACTACCTTCCATTCTCAATTGTGCTGCTGGAAATAGCCTGTCTCACAGCAGTCTGGCCAATGAAGTAGGGATTGATGTTGCAATCCCCATGGTGGTGAGCTTACTGAGAAGTCTTGCGTTATACCATAGCCAGGAAGAACCCGGTTCATTTTCTCAGGTAAGTCTTGAGATGTAAGAAGAGTCAACGTAACCCACTAATAAAGGAATGCTGTCAAGAGTTAACTCAGCTTTAAACAAGAATGAGTACATGATGTGTGACCTTGATCTTGGCATGATGTGTGACCTTGATCTTGGCATGATGTGTGACCTTGATCTTGGCATGATGTGTGATCTTGGCACTGTGGGCAAGATGTGTTAACTAGCATCCATGATCCTTTAGTCCTCATTGACAGGTCATAGTCTGGTGTGGTCCAGTATTTTAATTTAGAACAAATTAATTACATATCAAGTAACTATTGTCTCTCCCAATATAACAGCTACTTAGTCACTCTTTTTCCATGAAATGTAGACATTTGTCAGAAAGACCAATAGACTATTCTAGCTGATGTGGTCCTCTAGGAATGATTTCAGTCTAATCCTTAGTCTTTTATAGACTGTCTTATACTGTCATTCTTGCAGACTTTGAATAATACTGGGGGAGTCTACATCCTTGGCTCTTTGCTAAACATGACTGATGTGGTAGGCAATCTTCCTTCATTCTGCAGACATGGTCAGACCATCAAAGTTAACATTGTTACACTTGAGTATGCAATGGGTGGATTTCAAGATTGTTCCATATGGTCTGGTTGCAAACCATTCCTCTTCTGGTTACTTGGACCACCTTTCACAGTTACCTCATTTCAGAGGCATGGAGCAACAACACATCTACCACTTTATAAAATTCTCTCCATCCTCAAAGTATCACCTGATAAAAACTATCATTACTCCATACACTTCCTCCCCAGTGCTCACATACAGCTGACATGTTCACTGTACATGCTGTTTGACCGTCCAGTCTTGCCCATTGACTTTCTATTGCTATCCCATAAATCTACTTGATGATGACAACTGATTACTCATAAATTCGCACATCCTCTTTCAGATAAGTCATGCGTATAATCCTATATTTACTGTCCATTCAGTGTAAGCAGATTTGAAATAAACCTACAATTTGACCCCACTTAAATGTATGATAAATAACTCCTGTAAAAATGGAACGAAATCCAATTTAAAAAAATTTAATCTGACATCATTATTCTGTGCTGTATCTTTGTCAACCTCTGATGTAAAAATAATGTGATTAGCTGTAAGCACTGCTTAGTTAACTAAAAACAGACACTTTATTCATGCCATCATAATTTATCCTATTTCAGGATGACATAATGTTTTGCCACAAATGCTTTCTAAAAACTAATACTGTATTCTAACAAACTAGAATTTGGTATGTTCAATTCCTATTTCCAAAGTTAATTTTATTCAACTTTCTGTGAGTTTCATTTGTTATGGTAAAGTTTACTAACTATTAATGTGGACTCATTTTATTCTCAGACTTTACAGTGTCAGTAGAAACTTCTGCAAATGATATACAATTTTTCTTTTTTAATGTTCAATGTAAAGATCAATAATGTCATCTAATTGTCAAATGTACGTTAATATACATGTGAACCAACCAGAAACTAGTAACTAACACTTGGTAAAATGAATATGAACAAGTTATAAATACAAAATATGATGATAGCATTTACCAAATAGTACATGACAAATGATGACTGACTACCCTTGACTCGACCCAGCTTTCTGTAGTAGCTTACGACACCTGTCATATCATTCTGAACAGAAGGCTGGTAGTGAAGGTCCTGGGTGGCATTTTTTATGCTGAAGTAGTGAGTGACACCTGTTTTATATACCTGGGAATCAGTGGTAGAAACTTTTAACACTTGCATTGTAAGAAGAAATTATAAAGACTTTCATGACCTGAAGTCCTCAATGATTACTGAAAGCAAGCAAAACTAATGAATGCGTGATAGAAAAACTCAACACATCAGTAGAATACAAACTATAACATTTAGGTAGAACACAAACTGTAACATTTAGGTAAGAACACAAACTTAACTTAACTTAACGTCTTTATACTGGTTTAGAAGACCCTGCAGAGTCTGTATACAACCAGTTACATTTACATCACCTTGCTCTAAAATCTATGCGCATCCAGTTTATTCTTAAACGCATTAACTGTCCCTGCCTCCACCACCTCCCCTGGCAATACATTCCAAGCAGACACCACTCTCTGACTAAAAAAATATTTCCTAATATCTAACCTGGACATCTCTTTAATCAGCTTGTAGCTATGCCCTCGTGTTATTGTAGGTGGCTGTATTTTAAAAAACTTGTTATAGTCTAATTTATCGATTCCTCTGATCATCTTATAAACCTGTATTAAGTCACCACGAATTCTTCTCTCTTCGAGACACTGTAGGCCCGTAACTGTAACATTTAGGTAGAAGACAAACTGTAACATTTAGGTAGAACACAAACTGTAACATTTAGGTAAGAACACAAACTGTAACATTTAGGTAGAAGACAAACTGTAACATTTAGGTAAGAACATAAACTGTAACATAAAAACACAAACACTTCTCAACATATAGATAGATTGAATGCTGGAAATGTTAGAATGTTTTTGGGAAATCCAACGACTGTACATTACAAAATCCAGCAAACTTGTCAGAATAAATGAGAAGAAGAGCTAGAAGCTTACCTCTGTGCGAGTAAGAAGTGGCTGAAAGTTATACACTGGGCTCACGATGATATGAAGCAGCTCTGTCAACCAGGCTAGAAAAACAAATGTTGATATTTATTTGTGTTGAATAGTAAATGTTGAAAAAAAGGTCTTACTGTATTGTGAATGATGTAATAAAATGTCCAAAACAGGTGTCTGTAAGTCAGTAACCCCTTTCAGCCATGACCGAGGATGAGCCACCTTTGTTGTAGTAACTCTCTACTCAGTTTTTGGTTTTCTTTTCCTTGATGACTTTGTCTTTTCACTTTAATGTGCTGTGGGAGCTTCTTTCAACCAGCCTGATGTGGCTCGTAACAGTGCACCTTCACTTGGTTTGATCTACAACTTTGTTTTCCCAGGATGCCAGACTTGTGTCCAATGCCCTCATGTCTCCTTTTTTATATGTCTTTGAACTTCAGCTGTGGTCGGTTGAGTGTTCTTGTGCCATCAGCCCGCTATTCATTGAGAATATCTTTGGAAAATTCACCGTCTTCTGTGAACATGACCAAAACCAGTGAAGTCTTTGCTACATTAGAAAAGTATTCATGTTTGGTACACCGGTGCGAGTATATACTTCTACATTTATTACCCTGTCCCTACATTAAATACTAAAGATGTATCGCAGACGCAGCAGATAAAATATGCCAAGCATAGGAAGCACAAATTTGGCTACCACATAAGAGTCATGGTGACATATGCACTACAAACCATGACCTTAGTCATAGCTGCAAGTATGGGATGTTATCGCAAATACAACAGCAGTTCTTCACAGATATTTTTTCTTCGTTCATTCTCAAACTTCCCCTTCCAAGCCCTGAAAAGGGCTTTGCAAGTTGTGGGATGTAGTCTGGATAATGGAATGTTTTGTGTTGTAGTTTACAGTTTGACTGCGATATTTGCACTATTCAATCAGACTTCATTTTGGGTACCGGGCTAGCTTCCCTCTTTGATTTATTCTCCTTGGCCAGTCTGTTCTGTTGCAGCCTATTATCCAGGATCACTACGTGGAGGTGGAGAATGGTCTTGGCAGCTCTGGGCTGCTGACTCTGACGCTAGCAGTCAGCTTTGAGTCACTAACCGCTACAGATCATGCCCTTCTTGACAACATGAAGACAAAATAGACAGAAGAAAGCATGAACAGTTTAGCTTTATGAAAAACATGATATCTAGACTAGTTCATGCGTCACCATCCGTCTGTTACAGAAGGAGCATGAAGGTCACAGCTGCAGATTGCCTAATTGAAGTGGACCTGTGCTAAAAGGAATCCTAGTGTTCAAACAGGCAGGCTATGTCAGGTAGCTGACACTATCTGTAGTAGGTTACCTTTCACGGCTTACGGCTTTACTAGGTTTGGGAAAAGGAAGGCATTTCATTATCTTTCAAACTTTGTGCACAGACAGCCCGCAACAACCTGGTCTTTTTCATTTTTGAACTGCCAATGGTTCTTTTATGTGCACAGGACCTTAGTTTTTCATCAATCTCTGATATGCCTAGATGGAGGTGTGAGACCAGATGAACTTCCTTGAGACCAGAACATGCTAAAAATTTGTCTAATCCAAAATCCCACCATTTCAGGCTTGTGCTTCTTGAGAGGAAAGCATCTAACTCTCGGCTACAACTACACTCCCCCACCCCCCTCCCAAATAATAATAGTTTAACACAAACTGGTAAATAACTGATTTACAAAAAAATCAAATAAAGCATTAATTATGGTTTATGTTAAATATGAACAGACTTAAAAACTACTAATAAAATATACAATAAAGGACAGTCAGGATTTTGTGGGTAAACAGAATGTAAAAAAGCCTATTACAACCCTATTACCTATATAGGGGATTCAGTTTTTCCTACCAAGCAACCCAGATCAGGTATTACCTGACATAATTATTCAAGAATATAAAGAATAGTCCTAAGAGTAAGTCACCAGGCATGGACTGCATAACAACAGCAACGATTCATGCATCTGGCAATACAGGAGTAGTCTGACAACAGAGACTTTACAAAGTCATGGGAAAGACAGACAACTGCCAGCAAGGTACAATCATGCCAATTTGAAAGAAAAAGGGCCGCAAAAGGAACTGTGACATGTACATTACTTATTCAAACTGGTAAAATGCGTGATCCTAGAGCAGAGAATAAGATCTATTGTTAAACCTCAACTGTTCAAAACTCAATTTGGATTTCACCGGATCACGGTCTGCGCGAGCAACTTATTCACCTTAAGACAATTAAACAAAAGATCAATAGAATATAGCGAAAATGTATACATTGCCTTTATTGATCAAGCAAAAAGCGTTTAATAGGGTAGATCTGCTGAAGACGGATCTGACGGACCGAAAGGTGCAAATATCGCAGTCAAGCTGTCGATCTCCGGACTACATCCTGCTACTACTTGCAAAGCCCTGTTTATGGTTTGGTAGCGGCAGATTGAGAACGAACGCAGAAGAAGAATAGGGTACACAGGATTCAACTTTGGAAAATTATGGAAGATTATAGTGTACAAGGCCAGCTACTTGATGTCAGAGCACTGTATCGTAGAAGTATAAACATCGTCAGAACAACTGATGGTGTCACAGATGTCACTACCGACGTGTGACATGGTTGGGTTCTTTCCCCACTGCTGTTTAACATCTACATGAACAAAAATTGCATAAGAGACCAGTCAAATTGAGACATCTGAAGAAGAGCCGAACTCAATACACGTATTGCTCTTTGCAGATAATCAGTATTTGTCGTGTGATGAAAATAAACTGCAAAATCACATGAACACACTAACAACTACCTGTGCTAAATTCAACATACGTGTTAACGAAAACAAAACAAAAATATGAGGATCACTAGAACACCTTGGCCACTCAACATAACTGTAAATGATATTGAGGATCACTAGAACACCTTGGCCACTCAACATAACTGTAAATGATATTGAGGACCACTAGAACACCTTGGCCACTCAACATAACTGTAAATGATATTGAGGATCACTAGAACACCTTGGCCACTCAACATAACTGTAAATGATATTGAGGACCACTAGAACACCTTGGCCACTCAACATAACTGTAAATGATATTGCTCTTCAATTGGTCGACGACGAGTTCAAGTATTTGGGTTGTTTTTGTTTAGGTAGACTCAACGGGGAAATCGAGACTAGGTGTCAGAAAGCATCTGCGGTGACTTATCAGCTGTCATCACCGCTTAGAAATTCAATCATTAGTTTGGCAACAAAGCAACATCCGATAAAAAAAATATATATGCCGACTCTGTGTCACCAGTGCCAAACATGGCATCTGCCCAAGGCGTGTAAGAGCAGAATTTAGACATTTGAAATTAAGTAGTAATTTAATGTAGATAAATGTACAGTCATCCACATGGGTAGATCCAATATGGAACATAATTACAGAATGGGCGAGAACAATAATAGAAAGATAGAAAAGGAAAAGGACCCAGGGGTTATAACAGATCATAAAGGTAAGGTGAGCAAGTCCAAGTAGCAGTGAAAAAGGCAAATGCAATGTTAGGTATGATGAAAAGAAATTATAGGAGCATGGAAGTGATAGTCAAACTGTATAAAGCATTAGTTAGACCTAGATTGGAGTACTGTGTACAGGTGTGGGGTCTTTATCATAGAGGGGGTATAAACATGCTTGAAAGGATACAAAAAAGAGCGACAAAGCTGATAGTGAGATTACAGAATCAGGAAATACTCAGAAAAACTGGCCTAGTGTCTAGAAAAGAGAAGAAATCGAGGTAACTTAATACAGGTTTATAAGATAATCAAAGGAGCAAATAAATTAGATTATAACAAGTTTTTTAAAATACAGCCACCTACAAGAACAAGAGGGCATAGCTACAAATTAACTAAAGAAAGGTCCAGATTTGATATAAGAAAATATTTTTTTAGTCAGAGAGTGGTGAATGCGATGGAATGCATTACCACAGGAAGTAGTGGAGGCAGGGACAATTAATGCATTTAAGAATAGATTGAATGCTGATAGCTTTTAGAGCAAGGTAATGTAAATGAAACTGATTGTAAAGAGTCTTCTAAACCAGTATAAAGTGTTTGAGAAAGGTCATCGGTATGGTCAACTCTATATCTTGTGCAGAGTACATGTCCGGGCACAAAATACGTTGGTTTGAGATGTCATGAGAATGCATCCCCGTCAACTTCCATTGATGACTTACAACACTGGTAGATATGACTGCAGGGAAAAGAGGCGGCCGCGAGACAGTTGATAGTTGACAGTGTGATTGTGCAGCAACACAGGCTCACATTGACACACGGCACAGGACAGGTGACTTAAACTCTGACTGACGCAACACACACGGCACAGGACAGACGACTTAAACTCCCCAAGTGGAAAGAAAGCTAACTATAGAATGCAAAATATTATAGAAGTCATGAACATATGGGTAGAACGATGCAAGAGGAGTGAAGACATTATAAGGTGTGATAACAAGAATGGGCCATGGCTGGAATGACAAATGTATTCTTTAAGAAAGACAGAAAACAGGAATCAAAATGATGGCGAGTAGATATCCTTATAATGAAGATAAACAATAATGATGACAAAAACAATTCAACAAAATGGATGGAAAAAATTAGGGTATGTGTAGAATCTTACCAAAGTAGAACACTGGAGACAGTGGCAAATTGACTTTTGGGTAGCCATATCCTAGTCCCTCAAACTGAAATAAAGTGAGTAATAAACAGGCATTCAAATGTGAGAGAGAGAGAGACAGAGAGAGAGACAGGCAAGCCACAACACTAACATGATTCTTTTGAAAAATTGTGTGCGAGTGTGAGGGCTTCAAATGAAAACTTTAAATATATTTTTTGGGTAAATTTATGAAAAATTGAAACACAACTGTATCATTGTTCTAGGTAGTCACTATTGCGTTCGATGCAAGTCCCCCAGCGTCTACAAAGTGCAAGGATCTCTGTAAAAAAAATGTATCTTCACTGCGTGTGTAACATGCACCACCTGCTGGACCTCTTTATCGAACCTGAAAGTCTTTCCTCCCAATGCCTCTTTTAGTCGTCCAAAGTCGTGGAAATCACTTGGGACTAGGTCTGTTGAGAATGGCGGAAGCGGGAGATACTGAAAGTAGAGGTCCACGACGGTTGCATAACCTTTCCTGTAGATTGCTGCATACGAAAATTATTCGCTTTTGAAGAGGGAGGATGGTGCCATTCCTTGCTCGCTCTCTTCGCTTTGGCTCATGGTAGTGAACCTAGGTTTCATCTCCAGTAGTAACAATTCTTGATAGGATTTCTGCTTGAAATGGAAGTTATTTATTCAAGGTTTTTTTTATTGCTCCCATCCCTGTGTTACTGTGTATGTGTGTGTTTTGTACACCGATAAAGCTACTCTAAATGGCAAATATGTATCCTAAATATTGTTAAACAATAACTCTTCTTAACGACCGACACGTGTGCATTATGTGTACACTATGACATTTATGGTCACTATGGACAATCAAGGTCTCTCTATTGAACTTACCAGTGGGCGAAAGAACTCGAAATTATTGATCGGCTTGTTGTCATTTATGAAATATGCCTTTCCTGCCTGGAGACAGATGAGAATGTTTAGATGGATGTAAATAGAGAGAAGTGATTAAAGGTTTTAGTCTGATACAACATGGACGTGTCAACATGGATGTGTGGCCTAAGAGAACCATGGCGAGCAACGTATCCCGACTACTAGGTTATCAAGGTCATGGAGCAGACATTCGAATCCATGTGACGGGAGACTACTCCACTCGACTTCTGTTAACACCTTTTTGTGCATGGTCTCCCTTAGGCCATAACTAAAAGTATATTTACGCAGGTGTAACACCCTGAAATCGCACAAAGGACACCGGTCCAAGGTGGAAAAGAGCGAGCTGTCGCCAGCAGAATATTTCTTAATTGTTTCCAGTAATACGACTAATAATAAATGCTCAGTTTCTACCTAAACATGTCTTCTACCATAGACAGGTTACAGCTAATACTTCGGCTTCCCGGAAACCTTTTACACCCCATCCCCTTTTCCATCCTCTTACATTGGACTTGGCTAGTTTCATGCCCAATTAGTCAATTTTTACGACAATGTCGAACAAGCTACAGTATTACTATTCTAAACTCCCCTTTCGGACCCCGATGTCACTCGGGCGATAAGTATAGATACAGCCATATTTTGTGATGATAATTGTGTGACCTGGCTTTCTGTTAGTGACATTTGTCTGGTAGGTGGAAATTGTTGAACGTTTCTGACTGGCGGACTGTCTGCCTTGATTGACTGTCTGCCTTGTGTGACGGACTGTCTGTCTTATGTGACGGACTGTCTGCCTTGTGTGACAGACTGTCAGACTGTCTGCCTTGTTTGACGGACTATCTGCCTTTTGTGATGGACTGATGGACTGTCTGCATTGTGTGACGGAATGTCTGCCTTGAGTGATGGACTGTCTGCCTTGTCTGACGGACTGTCTGACGGACTGTCTGACGGACTGTCTGCCTTGACTGATGGACTGTATCTTGTCTGACGGAATTTCTGCCTTGTCTGATGGACTGTCTGCCTTGTTTGACGGACTATCTGCCTTGTGTAACGGACTGATGAACTGTCTGCCTTGTGTGACGGAATGTCTGCCTCGAATGACGGACTATCTGTCTTGTCTGATGGACTGTCTGCCTTGACTGATGGACTGTCTGCCTTGTGTGACTGACTGACGGACTGTCTGCCTTGTCTAATGGACTGTCTGCCTTGTTTGATGGACTGTCTGCCTTGAGTGACGGAATGTCTGCCTCGAGTGATGGAATGTCTGCCTCGAGTGATGGACTGTCTGACGGACTGTCTGCCTTGTCTGATGGACTGTCTGCCTTGTGTGACGGACTATCTGTCTTGTGTGACGGACTGATGAACTGTCTGCCTTGTGTGACGGAATGTCTGCCTCGAGTGACGGACTGTCTGTCTTGTCTGATGGACTGTCTGCTTGACTGATGGACTGTCTGCTTTGTGTGATGGACTGTCTGTCTTATGTGATGGACTGCTCGCCTTTCGTGACAGACTGTCAGCCCTGTGTGACGGACTGTCTGCCCCGTGTGACGGACTGTCTGCCTTGTGTGATGGACTGTCTGTCTTGTGTTACAGAATGTCTGCCTCGAGGGATGGACTGTCTGCCTTGTCTGACGGACTGTCTGCCTTGTGTGATGGTCTGTCTGTCATGTTGTTATTTGTATGTCTGTCCTGAAGCGATGTGCGCGCGAGACGTGTATGTGGGCGAGAGTATATGTGTGGTATATCTGAAGACTATCTCTTGTATGGTTTGGCTTGTATGTCTATCTAGTCTGGTATGTGGGTGTGATATGTCTGGCTGCCTGCCTGTCTGGTATAGTTTGGTGTGTTTGTCTAATATGTCGTGAGTGTCATCTGCATGATTGCCTGTTGTGCCATCTTTTCTGTCTGTCTATCTGGTGATGGTGGTGGTATGTGTGTGCGAGAGAGAGAGCGAGTGAGAGAGAGAGTAATAGAGAGAGTGAGAGTGTGAGAGAGATATATATCTATTTGACCGACTGTCTGCCTGAGTGTCTTTCTGTTGTGGTATGAATTGGTCCTGACTATCTGTCTGCCTAGTGAGGTCCCTATGATCAACTTGGTGTAGCATATCTGTCTTATCTCCCCGTGGAACATTTACTCACAGCTACAAAGTCCCTGTCTTCTCTGAGGGCAAGCGCAGCCAGTTCGTGGGCCTGGACCAAGTTGTCCACGTGAAGAAAGTCGACTTTCGTGTCCTTGGAGCCGTAGGTGACCTTGACCAAGCCTTGTTCCAAGTACGACTGTTCCAAGAAACATTTAAAATACAGCTTCGATAATAGTTGTGTGATATCATGGTGGTGTATGTGTCTATCTGTCTACCTGTCTGTCTGTCTGCCTGCCTGTCTGTCTACAGCAAATATAATAATATTTGGTCGCACTTAATCATAAGCGACGATTGCACGCCTCACTCTCCTACACTTACATCCAACGGACTCCCCTACACTTACATCCAACTGACTCCCCTACACTTACATCCAACTCTCTCATATACTTACATCCAAACTACTCCCCTACACTTACATCCAACTGACTCCCCTATACTTACATCCAACTGACTCTTCTACACTTACATCCAACTGACTCCCCTACACTGACATCCAACTCTCTCATACACTTACATCCAACTCTCTCATACACTTACATCCAACTGACTCTCATACACTTACATCCAACTCTCTCATACACTTACATCCAACTGACTCCTCTACACTTACATCCAACTCTCTCATACACTTACATCCAACTCTCACACTTACATCAAAATGACTCCCCTACACTTACATCCAACTCTCTCATACACTTACATCCAACTGACTCCCCTACACTTAAATCCAACTGACTCTCCTACCAACTCACCCTCACATATATATATATATAATGTGATTTAATAGCTAAAACACAGCTCGCTTGCCCCCCCCCCCCCCCCCCCCCCCAATCCAACCTTTAAAAGCAATGTAAGAGAACGAGAGATAAAGCTAGCAAGGAAGTCGTCTGACGATGTCAAGGTTAAGCGCCCAAGATCCCAGAAGACAAAGCTCCAGATGACATTATTGTAAAACTCGTGGAATGGATGCGAACCCCCTGGGATTTCTGTTTAACGTAATATTAATAAAATAAATGCTTCGGACAAGTGAGAAAAACTCCCAAGAGACGGAATTCATCTCATTTCTTACGCTGAAAAAATCATTAACTGGGGTGTCGAGCTCGCGCCTCGGTGGGGATCTTCAAATCGGTTTTAAACGAAAAACTCCACAGCAGGGATTCTCAGGCCGTTGTCAGCTAGGCTCAACATGAAACCACATCAGTTGATGGCATTACAAGACAGTCTCTATTCTGGAATTCGCATGGCAAGACAGAGACAAACTAAAAACATAAGTGGAGATACATCCTCGACACAAACATGGCAACAACGGAGTGCTTACGAGAAAATGTGTTTTCTTTGTGTTCATGGCGGCAAACTGGGAAGTTTGAGATACATGGAGATGTTGATGTGAGAGTTGGTACGTGGAGATGTTGATGGGGAGGTGGTACATGGACAAGTTGGTGGGGGAGGTGGTACATGGAGATGTTGATGGGAGAGGTGGTACATGGAGATGTTGATAGGAGAGGTGGTACATGGACACGTTGGTGGGGGAAGTGATACATGGACACGTTGGTGGGGGAGGTGGTACATGGACACGTTGGTGGGGGAGGTGGTACATGGACACGTTGGTGGGGGAGGTGGTACATGAACACGTTAGTGGAGGAGGTGGTACATGGACACGTTGGTGGGGGAGGTGATACATGGACACGTTGGTGGGAGAGGTGATACGTGGACACGTTAGTGGGGGAGGTGGACACGTTAGTGTGGTAGGTGGACACGTTAGTGGGGAAGGTGGACACGTTAGTGGGGGAGGTGGGCACGTTAGTGGTGGAGGTGGACACGTTAGTGGGGGAGGTGATACATGGACACGTTAGTGGGGGAGGTAATACATGGACACGTTAGTGGGGGATGTGATACATGGACACGTTAGTAGGGGAGGTTATACATGGACACGTTAGTCGGGGAGGTGGGCACGTTAGTGGGGGAGGTGGTACATGGACACGTTAGTGGGGGAGGTGATACATGGTCACGTTAGTGGGGAAGGTGGGCACGTTAGTGGGGGGAGGTGATACATGGACACGTTAGTGGGGGAGGTGGGCACGTTTGTAGGGGAGGTGGACACGTTAGTGGGGGAGGTGGACACGTTTGTAGGGGAGGTGGACACGTTAGTGGGGGAGGTGGACACGTTTGTAGGGGAGGTGGGCACGTTAGTGGGGCAGGTGATACATGGACACGTTGGTGGGGGAGGTCATACATGGACACGTTGGTGGGGGAGGTGGGCACGTTAGTGGGGGAGGTGGACACGTTAGTGGGGGAGGTGATACATGGACACATTGGTGGGGGAGGTCATACATGGACACGTTGGTGGGGGAGGTAGGCACGTTAGTTGGGGGAGGTGGGCACATTGGTTGGGGAGGTCATACATGGACACGTTGGTGGGGGAGGTGATACATGGACACGTTGGTGGGGGAGGTCATACATGGACACGTTGGTGGGGGAGGTCATACATGGACACGTTAGTGGGGGAGGTCATACATGGACACGTTAGTGGGGGAGCTGGTACATGGACACGTTAGTGTGGGAGGTGATACATGGACACGTTGGTGGGGGAGTCGGTATTTCCTACATAGAGAAATGGAGTGTACAACCATGGCCGGATATGTAATTTCTGAGATATGCCATTAACAGTGAAATACAATAAGGGATAGGTCAACGCTAAGATGTAGAAATACTATATTAGAATATAAACGAAGGCAATTGGTTCCAGTGGCTGTTAGAACAGAAACACACTGTTTCCTTTCATTATGTAAAAGACTAGAAATTGTTTTGCGTGGGGCTAGCAATATTATCATGTTTGTACAGATGCTATAAAACCGCACTGTAAATTACTTGAATAGACTTTCCTAAAAGCTGCCGAAGATCAGTTAAATGCATAGCTGGATCCATGCGTCAATATATTGGGCGACGAGAACATGATTTAATCAATCACACGCCGGGGTCGCACAGCTAGGGAGACGCACAGCCGGAATTATATGGACGGTCCAAAAGAGAAATCTGGGCGAGCCACAGAAGTAGCCCTGAGCTCCACTGGAGTGATGATGGATGGAAAGAAAGAAGACACCAGATTACATTCCAAATGACAATATATGAAAAAGGGTCGAGCCACAAAACTAAACAGATGTGCAGTAACGGATGCCTCTCTCAGCCGCTATAGCCTTCAATCAATCAATCAAACCACTATCAAGGACAAGATAAATACTATCACTAGGGCGATGATCTCCCCCTGCTGATGCCCGCCTGAGAGATTGACATGTATGATGATTGTACTGGGTATGTGTTTTACCGCGACATCAATTGTCAAAACCTTACCGGGGTTTAAGACCAGTGTCACTTTCGTCAAGCGACATGTATGCTAACTGCTCGATCAGCCACACTTAATAAAGACAGCCACTCACCACAATCCTGGGTATGTGCCTCTGCTCCCCCGGACCGTATACTCCAGCCAGCCGGAGCACGCAGCATCTGAAAGTCTTACCGTTAGAGGTCAGCTGTCCGTTAGAGGCCAGCACCTTCTGCTCGGCGTACATCTTGGTCTTGGAATAATGGTCTGTGAACTGGAAATAGAATGAGTACATTGCCACTTAGCGGACTACCTAGTGGCTGAGATAGAAGGGCTGAGATAGAAGGGTTGAGATAGAAGGGTTGAGATAAAAGGGTTGAGATAGAAGGGCTGAGATAGAAGGGTTGAGATAAAAGGGCTGAAATAGAAGGGCTGAGATAGAAGGGTTGAGATAAAAGGGCTGAAATAGAAGGGCTGAGATAGAAAGGCTGAGATAGAAGGGCTGAGATAGAAGGGTTGAGATAAAAGGGTTGAAATAGAAGGGCTGAGATAGAAGAGCTGAGATAGAAGGGCTGAGATAGAAAGGCTGAGATAGAAGGGCTGAGATAGAAAGGCTGAGATAGAAGGTCTAACACTTAACGAACTATCCTAGGGGCTGAGATAGAAGGGCTGAGATAGAAGGGCTAAGACTTTATAAGCTTTCGTTGAGTCTGAGATAGAAACCTTTACTACGAGTGACAGTCAAAAAGTTACCTTAATATTGCGTATGAACAGAATAAGCTATACCTGGGTTATTGCTCGACACGTCCTCGTGTATAGCTGACACTAAGACCATGCTATCATTGCTATATGTAACCTCAAACCATGGACAACCTTCAATAGGGTGCTTACTGTCATCCCTGGGGTTCACTAGGAGGATGTAGCGGGATGAGCAATAAAGGCCGCTAATTCATGCAGTCCCCACACAGTCTATAGACTATTTATTTATATTTTTCTTCCGATAAATTAAAGGTTAAAGGTAAGGACTCGACGATCGCCTCGGTCTCTCTCAGCAGAAAGGTATCCCCCACCTGCCGAGAGCATCACACAGAGCTCCAACTGCGTAGCTCCAGCGATGAACCCAGGGATCTCAGAAAACATTGACATCATGAACCAAACCGTCGCAGCTCGATTTTAGAACCCCGACCGTCTGAACACGAGACAAACGACTTGACCACAGAGACCCCAATTCCGATAGATTAAAGCAGCATGCCCCGTACGAGGTTTTGAAGGCATGTTACCACAGTCAGAAAACAGACCCAGATCGTTGGACCATCCACTCTTCTATTCTAACTATTGGTGAATGGGTGGACTGTACCGTCAACTCACAGCTGTTGGTGAATGGGTGGATTGTACCGTCAGCTCACAGCTGTTGGTGAATGGGTGGACTGTACCGTCAACTCACAGCTGTTGGTGAATGGGTGGATTGTACCGTCAGCTCACAGCTGTTGGTGAATGGGTGGACTGTACCGTCAGCTCACAGCTATTGGTGAATGGGTGGACTGTACCGTCAGCTCACAGCTGTTGGTGAATGGGTGGACTGTACCGTCAGCTCACAGCTGTTGGTGAATGGGTGCACTGTACCGTCAGCTCACAGCTGTTGGTGAATGGGTGGACTGTACCGTCAGTTCACAGCTGTTGGTGAATGGGTGCACTGTACCGTCAGTTCACAGCTGTTGGTGAATGGGTGCACTGTACCGTCAGCTCACAGCTGTTGGTGAATGAGTGGACTGTACCGTCAGCTCACAGCTATTGGCGAATGGGTGGCATGTACCGTCAGCTCACAGCTGTTGGTGAATGGGTGGATTGTACCGTCAGCTCACAGCTGTTGGTGAATGGGTGCACTGTACCGTCAGCTCACAGCTGTTGGTGAATGGGTGGACTGTACCGTCAGCTCACAGCTATTGGCGAATGGGTGGCATGTACCGTCAGCTCACAGCTGTTGATAAATGGGTGGACTGTACCGTCAGCTCAAAAGCTGTTGCCTACATGCTACTTGTTATCAACAGATAGAATATATTATAACTGTCACTCGTATCAATGCTGGGTTGCGGCTGTGGGTCAAGAAATGTCCGACGCCAACGACCTCTCTATTATTACTAACCAAATAGTGTACAATTGTATACTTATATGGAATTATACGTTTAAGTATGAAATGTTTAATCATCATTGTTTCGCTCCAAGTGAAGCATATGACCACAACAACGGCTGGTCTCTTTACAGGAAGTCTGTATCAGAGAATCTGCGGTGACAATTTTAAAGCAATGGTTTAACCATGATGAGGTTGCTAGGTCTGTGCCCACCTTTCTTTAGTCCCATTTTTTCTAATGTTCCTAAGGTTATAGTGGTCTTCTTAATTTAACCCCAGATATCACTTGGATGTAAGTACGACATAGGTGACTTGTAGGTAGGTAGGATATAAGTTTCTTGTGGGTGAGATATAGCTGACGTAGGTTCGACATAGGTCACTTGTAGGTAGGATATATGTGACGTAGGTAAGGTATAGGTGACTTGTAGGTGACTGGTGGGTGAGATATAGGTGATATAGGTACGACATAGGAGTAGGTGAGATATAGGTGACGTAGATAGGATATATGTGACTTGTAGGTGAGATATAGGTGACTTGCATGTGAGATATAGGTGACGTAGGTGATGTATAGGTGACTTGTAGGTGAGATATAGTTGTCTTGTAGGTGAAATATAGGTGACGTTGGTGAGATATAGGTGACTTGTAGATGTGATATAGGTGACTTGTAGGTGAGATATAGGTGACTTGCATGTGAGATATAGGTGACTTGTAAGTAGGATATAGGTGCCATGTAGGTGAGATGTAGGTGACTTGTAGTTGATAGAGGTAACGTAGTTGATATAGGTGACGTAGGTTAAATATAAGTGAGATATAGGTGACGTTGGTGAGATATAGGTGATATGTAGGTATGATATAGGTGGTGTGTAGGTATGATATATGTGACTTGTAGGTGAGATACAGGTAACTTGTAGGTTAGATCAAGGTGACATATAGGTACGATATATTGCCATGTAGTTACGATATATGTGACCTGTAGGTGTGAAATAGGTGACATGAAGGTGCGATATATGTGACTTGTAGGTATGAAATAGATGACATGAAGGTACGATATATGTGACTTGTAGGTTAGATGACATGAAGGTACTATATATGTGACTTGTAGGTATGAAATAGATGACATGAAGGTACAATATATGTGACTTGTAGGTATGAAATAGGTAACATGAAGGTACAATATATGTGACTTGTAGGTATGAAATAGGTGACATGAAGGTACGATATATGTGACTTGTAGGTATGAAATAGGTGACATGAAGGTACGATATATGTGACTTGTAGGTATGAAATAGGTGACATGAAGGTACAATATATGTGACTTAAAGTTATGAAATAGGTGACATGAAGGTACAATATATGTAACTTGTAGGTATGAAATAGGTGACATGAAGGTACGATATATGTGACGTGTAGGTATGAAATAGGTGACATGAAGGTACAATATATGTGACTTGTAGGTATGAAATAGGTGACATGAAGGTACAATATATGTGACTTGAAGGTATGAAATAGGTGACATGAAGGTACAATATATGTAACTTGTAGGTATGAAATAGGTGACATGAAGGTACGATATATGTGACTTGTAGGTATGAAATAGGTGACATGAAGGTACAATATATGTGACTTGTAGGTATGAAATAGGTGACATGAAGGTACGATATATGTGACTTGTAGGTATGAAATAGGTGACATGAAGGTACGATATATGTGACTTGTAGGTATGAAATAGGTGACATGAAGGTACGATATATGTGACTTGTAGGTATGAAATAGGTGACATGAAGGTACAATATATGTGACTTGAAGTTATGAAATAGGTGACATGAAGGTACAATATATGTAACTTGTAGGTATGAAATAGGTGACATGAAGGTACGATATATGTGACTTGTAGGTATGAAATAGGTGACATGAAGGTACAATATATGTGACTTGTAGGTATGAAATAGGTGACATGAAGGTACAATATATGTGACTTGAAGGTATGAAATAGGTGACATGAAGGTACAATATATGTAACTTGTAGGTATGAAATAGGTGACATGAAGGTACGATATATGTGACTTGTAGGTATGAAATAGGTGACATGAAGGTACAATATATGTGACTTGTAGGTATGAAATAGGTGACATGAAGGTACGATATATGTGACTTGTAGGTATGAAATAGGTGACATGAAGGTACGATATATGTGACTTGTAGGTATGAAATAGGTGACATGAAGGTACGATATATGTGACTTGTAGGCATGAAATAGGTGACATGAAGGTACGATATATGTGACTTGTAGGTATGAAATAGGTGACATGAAGGTACTATTTATGCGAAAATTAATGATTACGTTATTATACTTTTCATTGATAAAATATTTATTCGTCCAGTTTGATATATAAATATATGTATGCTTGTCCAAGATTAAATATGTAGCTATTCATACATGATATTTGTGTTTGACTTCTGAAACCACAGGAATGCCTTACACGAAGTATACTACAATCACGATACACAGGTGGAAGTTAGCAGAGCAAAGAAAGGCACTCCATATATATATTTGAAACACATAACTTCACCAAGTAAGAGAATTCATAAATGTGGGAAGCATGGTCTCAGACGAAACCAGAATAGACAGAAAAATAGACGATGGCAGATCTATTTCTAAAATGCAGTGACAAAGTAGCTTCCACCATTTCGTTTCTTAGATAGTCAAACATTCCAAGGGAGACAACAAGACAAATGATCTAGTTTCTCTCGTGTATCGGTGTCAGATAATTGACCCTGAGCAGGTTACAAAATGTAAAGGTCACATCGTGTCAAATGAGATGATTACGAAGAGTGGACAAGGTCACTTTGATACACCGAAAGAAGTAGAACATGTTGACAGACGGTGGGAACAGTATCAAACATGACGTATATAGAGAGACCGAATAAAGTTTGGTCACATGACAAGAAGGTCTTCATACCTACCCGTCGCCCGAAACTATAACAACAGACAACAGGGCTCTTATGCCAAGAGGAAGACCAAATAAAAACAGATCGATTGACTGTTCAAGAAAGACTACACAGCCATGGACTGAATATGTCAACGACCACCATAGATGGTGCAACAATGAATATCGCTTCTCCCATACGTCGCCAAACTACACGAGAGAACAGATGAGATGAAATTAATCATCCTTTGAACCCACTATTTCAAAAACTTAACCGAGTATTTCTTATTTGTGTTGCTTAAAATACTTCAATTAAAAACAATCAGCATAACTTGGAATGCAATCTCCTTTCTTGTTATTGTATTCTTCTAGTATGATCCTGCATTGATCAATGGTGGGTCTGTGTAGGTCCTTACATTGCTCGTAAAATTCCATTTCTGAGACAGGAGGTATTTGTTGAATCTAACAATAAGCGAGACTTCGAGGCAGAAAGGTGTACACACAAGAATGTTTGTGGCAAGGATTACCAGACAAGTATTGACCTGCACCCAAATAACCATATTCCATAGCCGGCAGTGTTGAAGGATGGAAATCGACAAGATCTGTGACACATTGTTTGTGTGCCTTTCGATGGTCTAGTGCTTCTCATATCCATCATGTAGCACGACGCTTTCGTCATCTTGAGGTCCGGCGTTCGAATATCTGGCTGCCAATTAGTTTAATTTCTTTTCTGTTGTTCGTTATGTATGTTACTCGAGAGCAGACATATTCTTGTATTGTCAACTTCTCATTCACATTACCACAACAACACCAACAAACCCCCATTACCACAACCCCACCAACAAACTCCCATTACCCCAACAACACCAACAAACTCCCCATTATCACAACCCCCACCAACAACACCCATTACCACAACCCCACCAACAAACACCCATTACCACAATCCCATCAACAAATCCACATTACCAGAACCCCAACATCCCAGCCCCAAAATCAGACCCTATCTACACAACCCCGGACCGTTGACGATCTCCCAAAAATCGTAGATTAGATTGGATTCACTTAGCAGAGGTTTACTTCTTCAAAACTAAAAAAAAAAATAGAGCCAAGGACATGAACGACAATCACAAAACAAATGAAAGACTATTTGTCATGAGTTGAGGAGTCAGACTAGTGCTGGTCATGGTCTGAGACCGAGTTCAGTGAAAGACTATTTGTCATGAGTTGAGGTGTCAGACTAGTGCTGGTCATGGTCTGAGACTGAGTTCAGTGAAAGACTATTTGTCATGAGTTGAGGTGTCAGACTAGTGCTGGTCATGGTCTGAGACTGAGTTCAGTGAAAGACTATTTGTCATGAGTTGAGGTGTCAGACTAGTGCTGGTCATGGTCTGAGACCGAGTTCAGTGAAAGACTATTTGTCATGAGTTGAGGTGTCAGACTAGTGCTGGTCATGGTCTGAGACCGAGTTCAGTGAAAGACTATTTGTCATGAGTTGAGGAGTCAGACTAGTGCTGGTCATGGTCTGAGACCGAGTTCAGTGAAAGACTATTTGTCATGAGTTGAGGAGTCAGACTAGTGCTGGTCATGGTCTGAGAACGAGTTCAGTGAAAGACTATTTGTCATGAGTTGAGGAGTCAGACTAGTGCTGGTCATGGTCTGAGACCGAGTTCAGTGAAAGACTATTTGTCATGAGTTGAGGTGTCAGACTAGTGCTGGTCATGGTCTGAGACCGAGTTCAGTGAAAGACTATTTGTCATGAGTTGAGGTGTCAGACTAGTGCTGGTCATGGTCTGAGACCGAGTTCAGTGAAAGACTATTTGTCATGAGTTGAGGTGTCAGACTAGTGCTGGTCATGGTCTGAGAACGAGTTCAGTGAAAGACTATTTATCATGAGTTGAGGTGTCAGACTAGTGCTGGTCATGGTCTGAGAACGAGTTCAGTGAAAGACTATTTGTCATGAGTTGAGGTGTCAGACTAATGCTGGTCTTGGTCTGAGACCGAGTTAAGTGAAAGACTATTTGTCATGAGTTGAGGTGTCAGACTAGTGCTGGTCATGGTCTGAGAACGAGTTCAGTGAAAGACTATTTGTCATGAGTTGAGGTGTCAGACTAATGCTGGTCTTGGTCTGAGACCGAGTTCAGTGAAAGACTATTTGTCATGAGTTGAGGTGTCAGACTAGTGCTGGTCATGGTCTGAGAACGAGTTCAGTGAAAGACTATTTGTCATGAGTTGAGGTGTCAGACTAGTGCTGGTCATGGTCTGAGAACGAGTTCAGTGAAAGACTATTTGTCATGAGTTGAGGTGTCAGACTAGTGCTGGTCATGGTCTGAGAACGAGTTCAGTGAAAGACTATTTGTCACGTATTGTGAATAAGAAAATCGTGTCCTTGATTCGCTACTTATCAAGTTTAGAAATGTGAGGCTACCTTCATTTATTGTTTGTATACTCCTTCATAAAACATGCATATAGTCCATTACTTATTCTTCTTCATCGATCAACTGATGCTGTGCTTCTAGTCCGGTGAGATTCACCATCAACTGATGCTAGGCTTCTATTCCGGTGAGGTTCACGAAGGAGACTGTGAGTTTCAGGTCTTCGCCGGTCCCCACAGTTTTTCGAGCACGGCCGCTTCCTCAGGCCAAACTGCCTCTCTTTGGTCTGTATAGGTAGGGAATTCTTGCATAATTTGTTCTGGTGTTTGCTTGAGTGCTCCACAATCGCACGTGACAGTGGAGGTGGGCCTTGAGTCTACAATGTCCCGTTTTGAGTCTGAAGATCTTTGTCTGCCCATCTCTGCCAAGTTTATCTATGCTGTCATTTTCTGGCTTGTATTCTTTGTGCTGTTCTCTCCATTCTGTCCTCATGGATCGTTTGATGTCTTTGCTTCTTTATATCTCTGTGGATGGGGAATCTGCTTCCCGCCACTTCCGACCTCATCTGCTTTCTCGTTTCCAGGGACCCAATAGTGGGTCGGGATCCATTGTAGGACTAAATCTGTTTTTTGAGACAGCAATCCAATTTTGTATTTTATTTCATGTGAGAGTATATCTTGTTTGTGGCTTGAGATGGCTTGGAGCACACTCCTGGAGTCTGTTAGAATGACCGTTTTCCTTGTAGTTATGTTTTGGCTGATAAGAATCTGAGTTGCTGCATGAACAGCTCTTGCTTCAGTTCTGAAATTGGCACAAGTCTCTCCTGCTGGTATGGAGTAATTTTCTATGTCGCCATTGGAGTGTTTGATGTAGATTCCACTGCCTCCTCTTTTATCGTTCACCGAGGCATTTTCGTCTGTTTACACGTTCGGTTCAGTTCAGTTCATCCCGTAACCCATTAGGTCGTTGGGGCACACATGAAGACACTCCCAAAACCCCACGCCATCCCTCTCTGTCTGTCGCCGGCTGTCGTATCTCACCGGGACGAAGGCCTGACCACTCAGTGATGTTGTCCACCCATCTCTTCCTTGGACGTCCTCGCCCTTTCTATCCCGGTACGGAACCAAAGAGTATCGAGTTGGTAAATCCATTGGACCTCGCGACGTGCCCGCACCAGGCCATCTTTCGTCTTTTGATAGCTGTGAACATATCTTCAAAAGGACCAATAGCGTCTTCAACTCTCTGACGGATTTCTACGTTCGTGACACAATCTTTATATGTAACATTTAGGAGTTTTCTATAGCACCTCAATTACATTGCATGTATCCTGCCCTGGATATCTGCTGTGATGGCCCAGGTCTCGCAGGCATACAGAAATATTGATAGCACCAAAAAGCGCATTAGTCTAACTTTTATGCCGAGGGCGAGCCGCTTGTCTTGCCATGTAGGTTTCAGCCTAGTCAGCACCGATGTTGTTTGTGCTATTCTTGCAATTACCTCTGGCTTCGATCCCTCTTCACTGATCAATGATCCCAGATATTTGAAACGTTTTATCACCTCAAGTTCCTGCCCATTTGCCTCTATTACAGATTTAAACCCTGCTACGTTATTGGTCGTGAGCTTTTTTTTATCTGCATTTATTTCCATTCCAAAACTCAGGGCCGTTCTATCAAATATACCGATCAACTCCTGGAGTTCCCTTTCTGTGCCTGCCAATACATCAATATCATCAGCAAATCGGAAATTTGTGATAAGCCTGTCACCTATTTTAACCGTGCTAACATGTTCTTTTAAGGTCGTCTCCATTATTCTCTCCAAGAATATATTGAAGAGTGTTGGGGAGAGTATATATCTCTGTCTCACACCCACCGTCGTACGGAACCAATCGCCTAGCGTTCCCTCTACTGTGTATACGTGTGTCCAAGAATTGCTATGGTACTGTCTCTTGAGCTCCTGTAGAACGTGGATTTTTTGCTCTGTTGCCGGCTGCTCTCTTTTCTTCGTTAACCATGGAACCTCCAGAATGATTTTGGATCGGTCCTGGCTTCGTGTCCAGAGTTCTGGAATGAGTGTTTCACACGTTTTTGGTTTCACCTTCCAGAATGTTTGCATGTTTTCTATGGATTTTTTGGCCAGATGGTCGGGGCTTTTCCTTAGTAGTCTGCTTTTTTGTTCTTTCTTGGAACTTCTGGTGCTGAGGATGATAAGGTAACCTCTTTAGTTTTTCAAACTGAGTAAGCGATTTATATTTTCTACTTAATTCAAGGGGCTCAATATTTGTTCTTTTCCCCAGCTCTATAATTGGAGTGCTTTTCAATGCCCCGAGGATAATTCTGAGACTCATATTTTCAACTCGGTCTAGTTTTCCTGTGTTTGTTTTGGCCGCTGTTGACCAAGTGCTAGAGGCATATTCCATGATTGGTCTGATTGCACCAGTGTAGACTTGCTTGAGGATTTTTTGTTGTTGGAAGAGCTAACTTTTAATCCATTAGAACATATTGTTGGTAACTCCTGCTCGGAAGATTTTCAGCTTCAAGCCTTCTCTCTAGACAGGTCGAAGGCACGAGAGAGATCAAAGAAGATATCTAACACTTTATTTTTCTCTTGAAAGGCGTTTTCTATGTCCTGTGTTAGATATGTTAATTGGTCCTCTGTGCTGCCTATATCCTGTTTGAGTTGAGGCGAGTAGCAAGTTGATCTCAAGATACCAAGTGAGTCTTTTACATCACACAATACATATTTATTCCATCACACAACACGCATATATTATATCACACAGTACGTATATATTCCATCCTACAATACGTATATAGTCCATCACAAAACATGTATATATTCCATTACACAACACGAATATATTCCATCAGAGAACACGTATATATTCCATCCCACAACATGTATATATTCCATCATACACACATTTTATTGCAGAAAACCGACACATCCCCTTACTAGCCCTTTCACTTTTCATCAAAGACTGGACACACTTTAGTTACTAGTATCATTCGTTCTCACCAATGTCGTCTTCCACTCACTCTAATTAAGACACAGACACACACACACATTGTGTCACTCACCTAATGCGTGCGCGCGCACGCACGCACGCACGCACACACACACACACACACACTTGATATTACACGTCAGTTTTTCACCTTATCCCCCACCCATTTAATGACACACTTCACAATACCTACACAAACTGACACACAACAACATCCCCAATACACGACTCACTCCATGACCCTCACCTTGTCTTCTGCCAGGTATGGCAAGTGCTCGTCGCCATCTTGAATCTCCTGACCACCGAACACCACGTTATAAGTGCTTGTATAGACCATCCTTGTGACGTCCTGCTGGAGGCAAGCTGCCAAGATAAACTATGGATGTTAGTCTGCAGACCTGAACCCACAGTATGCAGACATACCTCGTACTTACCTCGCCATTGATTCCATGCAGTCCTGTAAGTCCAATGCATATTCTACATCTGGCCATTATATGTTGCTGGTTTGGTTCCATGTGTCTTCGAAAAGTTCTGTTGTATACTCTGTCCATCTGTTTATAACACCAGCCTCATCAAACCACATCATACCAATCCTGTCCCTGATGTAACCCAGTCCCATCAAACAACATCATCCCATTCGTGTCCCTGATGTAACCCAGTCCCATCACACAACATCATACCAATCCTGTCCCTGATGTAACCCTGTCCCATCACACAAGATCATACCATTGCTGTCCTTGGTGTAACCTTAAGTCGGGGCCAACAATGAGTTATTTTACACGTTATTATATTCCTGCCTTCATCTCTCTCATATACTGTTCTAGTCCCAGATCTTTGATGACCTCGTAATCCATAACAATGCATTCACCTTTCACCTTTCTGTACATTAATCGTATCTCTTTATGTTTACTGATTCATATATAGGAGTATTTCTTGTCTTATCTCTATTTTACATTTTTGGAAGTATGACCTGTGTCATCCATTCTCGGTTCTTTCACGAGCCCTTTGTAAGGCAGTGATTTATAAACGTCTTTTCCCCTTGTTTTTAGACATTGATTCTATCTTCTGTACTGCTTTCATGATAGCCCTCCATATCGTCTGTACTGAACGTCATATTTGTGTGTGACTGCCACAAGACATTTTCGCCGTACTTATTTTACGTGTCCAAGCACCACGTCATACAACATGCATCCATTATCCAGCGACATGGATTGCCTCGTTATGTGCCTCCACCACGTCATACAACATACATCCAGTATCCAGCGACATGGATTGCCTCGTTATGTGCCTCCACCACGTCATACAACATACATCCAGTATCCAGCGACATGGATTGCCTCGTTATGTGCCTCCACCACGTCATACAACATACATCCAGTATCTAGCGACATGGATTGCCTCGTTATTTGCCTCCAGCACGTCATACAACATGCATTCAGTATTCAGCGACATGGATTGCCTCGTTATGTGCCTCCACCACGTCATACAACATGCATCCAGTATCCAGCGACATGGATTGCCTCGTTATGTGCCTCCAGCATGTCGCACCTATTGCATGTTTCCTGGAGGTTGGGGCAGGTCATCAGGTGGTCCGGGTCCTGTATCGCGCCACAGTCACGTGTGTCTTCATCTGTGTATCCCTGTCATGTGTCTTCATGTGTGTGTCCCCGTCATGTGTCTTCATCTGTGTATCCCTGTCATGTGTCATCATGTGTGTGTCCCCGTCATGTGTCTTCATCTGTGTATCCCTGTCATGTGTCATCATGTGTGTGTCCCCGTCATGTGTCTTCATCTGTGTATCCCTGTCATGTGTCATCATGTAAGTGTCCCCGTCATGTGTCTTCATCTGTGTATCCCTGTCATGTGTCATCATGTGTGTGTCCCCGTCATGTGTCTTCATCTGTGTATACCTGTCATGTGTCATCATGTGTGTGTCCCCGTCATGTGTCTTCTTCTGTGTATCCCTGTCATGTGTCATCATGTGTGTGTCCCCGTCATGTGTCTTCATCTGTGTATCCCTGTCATGTGTCATCATGTGTGTGTCCCCGTCATGTGTCTTCATCTGTGTATCCCCATCGTTTCACACAAGCATTTCTCTTGCACCGCGATACACCAGTTCGTAATCTGCTCAGCGACTTCTATGTTGTGTATGGTAGATGATGTCCGGGGGCAGGTTCATCCCGAAGTTCCATCTCTGTGGCCTGCATCAATTCCTGCCACCTCTCGATACGGCGACTTTCAGGCCGTGTCTGTACGGGCTGTGTTGATTTTATGAAACTATGTCCGGATTTTAGTTTTCTGCTCTGTACCTGATGTCCAAACATTGGTTGCCTTGGGTCATGCTCCTGTTTTTCTCGTTCGATTTCTGCTGCGACGCTTCTTCGAATCTGGGGTGGTGATATGCCAATTATGGGATATCTTTGATGAATGAGGATAGGTTTTAGGCACACTGATACTATCCGACCCGCCTTATTTATTGTTGTTTTAACTAGTTTAGCATGGGCAGTTTTTCCAGACTGGCGCAGCGTATTCAGCTACGGAGAAACACAAGACAAGTGCAGATGTCCGAATGACTGACGGCAGTGCGCCCCCCCCCCCCCCCAACTCCCCATGTTGTGCCTTCAGTTTTCTGATGATATTATTTCTTGTATCTTACGCTGTTTTCTGGCAGTGCGTCATATAAAACAATGTGCGGTCTAGCTTCACACCTAGATAGTTGGAAGCCGTGCAATGGACAAGCGCCCGCCCTTGCCACCTAATCTGAAGTTTTCTTGTTTCTTCTCTGTTTCTGAGATGGTAGGCACATACCTGGGTTTTACTGGGATTTGGTTTGAGGTGGATCTTGTGGTAGGCACATACCTGGGTTTTACTGGGATTTGGTTTGAGGTGATTCTTGTGGTAGGCACATACCTGGGTTTTACTGGGATTTGGTTGAAGGTGATTCTTGTGGTAGTATTATGTAAGGGCATAAAGAGAACTTGACAGTATGTTCCCAACCTACTCAAACCCTCTTCACTGGGCAGCAACTGCTGTGTCGTCAGCATAGATGGATTTCCTTGTGTCTGTGTCCATGCGTTGGTCATTAGAATGTATATTATATAGCATGGGTGCTAGAACACTTCCTTGTGCCTTGTTGGAGCAGTCACACGAATGTTTAGGGAGTCACAAGAATGTTTGGGGAGTCACAAGAATGTTCAAGGAGTCACAAGAATGTTTTGGGAGTCACAAGAATGTTTGGGGAGTCACAAAAATGTTGGGGGAGTCACAACAATGTTTGGGGAGTCACACGAATGTTGGGTGAGTCACAATAATGTTGGGGAGTCATTCGAATGTTTGGGAATCGCAAGAATGTTGGGGGAGTTACAAAAATGTCGTGGAGTCACACGAATGTTTGGGAAGTCATATGAATGTTGGAGGAGTCACTGATATGTTGAGGAGTCACACTAATGTTGTGGAGTCACAAGAATGTTGGAGCAGTCACACAAATGGAAACACAATTTCGTTGATTGAAAGTTTTTTTTCAAAAGCTGAACTATACTAGAGCTAGAAGAATGAGGGCACAGGGCAGGAAGCCAATCTCCCCATCACGACTCAATTTCAGTTATTCTCAAATCAATTTCGTGTCCATGCAGGTTACCCACGCTCACAGCGATTTCTCACTAACGTGGGGGAGGGACGGTGGTGATAGAGAGAGAGAGAGAGAGAGAGAGAGAGAGAGAGAGAGAGAGAATAAAGAAAGATAGACAGATAAACAAAAGGAAGGAGAAGGGAGGCAGAAATGGTGAAAGTCCAGGTCGCAAATTGAATATTGGAATCATGGTAAGAGGTGAGGTTTACATATAGGATGAAATCTCCGAGGTTAGAAACATGGGATCAGTCCAGGTACAACAGACAAAGAAACAGGCTCTATTCACGAGACGGTATTGGGAGAAATCTGTCGAATGTCAGGATATTGTTAATGACTTGATATGGTGCATCTCTTCGTACTGCATTTACAACACTTGACTATCTAGTTAGAGAAGAGTAGAGCATTGACAATTTTGATACATTTACGATTGGCGGGTACGAGAGTTCAGAGTTACGATACGCAGACGATACAGTGATACTCTCAAGAAGTGCAGAAGGGCTAGAGCAGCTAATTTCAGCCGTAAATGGACACAGTAAAGATCAACACCTGTTTATAAACATAAACAAAACAAAAATAATGACCACCAACAAAACACAATGTCTACATAAATATTTACAGTGGGTGGTGAGGAAATAGATAAGGTCATGCATTTTGAATATCTGGGCTCAAAATAAACGAGGAGAAAACCACATGCACAATATTCTCGCTTTCAATAAAACCCCAAAATACCAAATTAAATTTAAATGGCAAATTCCTGCAGCCAAACGTCAACCCAACCTATCTGGGAGTCACATTTGATCGGCGCATGACATGGAAAAGTCAGATCGAGAGAAACCGAATGAGAGCCAGAGAAAGAATGGCAATCATGAGGAAACTTGCTGGCACAAGCTGGGGAGCAGACGAAGGCATACTAAAGAAACTGTACACTGGAAGAGTGAGACAAGTTCTCGAGTATGGCATTGCGGCATGGACAACAGCAGCAAAGGCGAACTTCAATAAAGTTAGCAAACTTCAAAACCAAGCAATGAGAGTTATAACAGGAGGCATGAAGTCAACGCCAATTGTAGAACTTGAAAAGATTACAAAACTGCAATCCATGACCGATAGAAGAGACTGCAGAGCCCAGCTGCAGTCAAAGAAACTCCGAAGACTGACTGACCATCCAATGCACCAGAGACTAAACAATTTGGGAAACTAAAGCGGAGAAACTTTGCAGAAATAGCCAAAGTAAAGATGCACGAAGATCCCATAAACGCACTAACAACACCAAAACCCATCACTACTGTACGAAAACCTACCTTGAGGCAGGATATATTCCCAGAGGTGGTAGAAAATATACCAGGTATTGGAAACAAAAACTGCCAGACTGAAAAAGAAAGGAGAGATACTACCCTAAGCTTTATAACGAAAAGCTACCCAAGCATGGACTGGACCAATGCATACACCGACGGTTCTGTAACAAACACTACACAGAACGGAGGGGCAGGAGTATTCCTGAACCTACCAAATGGCAGACAAATAACACTGTCATTCGCTACTGGTAAGTACACAAGCAATTTCAGAGCGGAGGCAGAGGCACTGAGGGCGGCAGTGGAAGAAATGGTGACACACAAAGAAAATGAAAGCCATATAGTCCTGCTTACAGATGCTCTCGCCGTAGTCACAGCGCTAAAAAGCCAGAAAAACACTGAGCTTAACGACTTAAGAGCAGCACTCTGCAAACTGTGCCAGCAGTCCGCACCAAAAAGGGTAGTGGTACAGTGGGTCCCATCACACTGCAACATCCAAGGCAACGAGGAGGCAGACAGACTGGCAAAAGAAGGTGCAAGACTATTACAAACAGATACTAGTATGACGTACGAAGAGTCAAAACGGCTTATCAAAGCCAGATACATGACCAAATGGGAAACCGAACATACTGGTTACACCAAAAACGATGCCTATTACCAGTTGAACAGAAGAGAGCAGGTCGTGGTCTTCAGACTTCGCACTGGCCACAATAGACTGAGGTACCACCTATTCAACAAATTGAAGATAGGTGGTACCGACGAATGCCCGTGCGGTACCGGTAAAATGACCGCTGAACATCTGCTGCAGAACTGCCCGACATACGAGGATCAGAGAGAGCAGATGTGGTCATCACCAGTGGAACTGCAAGACAAGCTCTATGGCAGCGGCGACAGCCTCAGGATGACCGCCGCTTTTTTCGAAAAAATAATGGTTACTGTCTGACTGCGTACGAAGAAGAAGAAGAAGAAGAAGAATATCTGGGCTCCAGAATTGACAAGAATGGCAACTGTTCTAAATAAATCAGAAGAAGACTAGCCATGAGAATGCAGAGAATGAACAGCCTGAAGAAATTATAGCAGAGCACCAACAAAATGATAAAAGTAAAAGTCTTGAGAGCCTGTGTTTTTCCTGTGGCAGCTTATGGCTGCGAATCATGGACGATTACCAAAACTTCCAGACAAAGAATCGAATCATTCGAGTCAAAATGTTACAGAAAGATCATCAGATTACCCTGGACGGAGAAAAAAACAAATGTAGACATTCGGCAAGAGTTGAGCATAGAGGAGAACTGGTTTATGAATTCCATTTTGGCTAGAAAATGTAAAAACTTTGGTCACATCAAGAGACACAACGGTCTTGAGATAACAGTGATGGAAAGTATGGTGCCTGGCAAAATAAGCAGCGGTAGACTAAGAAGACGATGGTACCAAGATATCCAGGAATGCCTGGGTATGACTGTGGCGGAGGCTGGAGTTTTTGGCAAGGGAAAGAGTTTCTTTCAGACAGTGATGGGAGCGACGTTCTATAAAGGACATGCTACATGGTGATGACTCTCTTGTTCTTGACTGTTCTAGTCTCCTTTAGAACATACGGAGTAAGAGTGGTTTATCTTGACTTGATTCGTTCCGTTTTGTTCCTCTTCGCTGGCGCGGCTGCTTCTATTACCATTCCTATCACTACTGCCACTACTACAACAACTACTACGACTATTACAACTACTACTACTATTATGAGAACTACTACTACTACTATTACAACTGCTACAAAAACCTCCACTACTACTACTACTTTTATTATAATTACTACACCAACTACTACTACTTCTACTAATGCTACTACTATTACTATTACTTCTACTAATGCTACTACTATTACTACTACTACTACTACTACTTCTACTACTACTACTTCTACAATCACTACTACTACTACTTCTACTACTATTACTACTACTATTACTTCTACTAATACTACTATTTCTACTGCCGCTACTACAACTACATCTACTACTATTATTACTACTACTACTATTAGTACAACTACTACTGTCGCAACTAAAATTACTAATACTTCCGTTACTACAACTACTACTGCTGTCCCTACTACAACTACTACTACCACTGCCGCTACTACAATTACTATTACTGCTACCAGTACTACAACAACTATTAGTACTACTACCGCTACTACTACTGCTGCCACTTCTACTACTACTATTATTTCAACTACAAATACAACAGCAAGCAGCTGCAGTTGCTGCTGCTGATAATACTACTATTGTTACTACTGCTGCTACGATATTACTACAACCACTACTACTACTGCTGCTACTACTACAACTTCTATTACTACTGCTGCGGAAGCAGCTGCAACGTCAACTACAACCACTACTACTAGTATTACCACAACCACTAATACAACCACTACTACTAGTATTACTACAACCACTAATACAACCACTACTACTAGTATTACTACAACCACTAATACAACCACCACTACTACTATTACTACAACCACTACTACTACTATTACTACTACAACCACTACTACAACCACTACTACAACCATTACTACAACCACTACTACAACCATTACTACAACCACTACTTAAACCATTACTACTATTAATACAACCACTACTACAACCACTACTACAACCATTACTACAACCACTACTTAAACCACTACTACAACCACTACTACAACCACTACTACAATCACTACTACAACCATTACTACAACCACTACTTAAACCACTACTACAACCACTACTACAACCACTACTACAACCATTACTACAACCACTACTACAACCACTACTTAAACCACTACTACTATTAATACAACCACTACTACAACCATAACTTAAACCACTACTACTATTAATGCAATCACTACTACAACCACTACTTAAACCACTACTACAACCACTACAACAACCACTACTACTATTACTTCAACCACTACTATAACCACTGCTACAATCATTACTACTATTATTACTACAACCACTACTACATCTCCTACTACAACAACTACTACAACCACTACTACATCCCCTACTACAACAACTACTACAACCACTACTACTAACCTTGTCCAGAAGCATATACTGGGCGCATAGATGCCTATAGAACCACCACATTCTACAAAAGCGTCTAGTGTTCTACCCTGTAGTGGTAATACCGCACTGACAGTCGCCATTTACTGTCGGTGTGACATTGGCCGTGTTCTCATCTCTGACACACAAGCCCTACCGTCGGATATATATGTATATCTAAAAGGGGTTTGTTCAATCCTGAAGTGTATGCTACAATTACTTCCCTAACAATAACCCGAACAGAATTCAGTCACAACACACTCCCTAGTACCAGGTGTGTACACACCCATACGAGACTGATGAACAACAGGTGTGTACACACCCATACGAGACTGATGAACACCAGGTGTGTACACACCCATACGAGACTGATGAACACCAGGTGTGTACACACCCATACGAGACTGATGAACACCAGGTGTGTACACACCCATACGAGACTGATGAACACCAGGTGTGTACACACCCATACGAGACTGATGAACACCAGGTGTGTACACACCCATACGAGACTGGTGAACACCAGGTGTGTACACACCCATACGAGACTGGTGATCACCAGGTGTGTACACACCCATACGAGGCTGGTGATCACCAGGTGTGTACACACCCATACGAGACTGGTGAACACCAGGTGTGTACACACCCATACGAGACCGGTAATCACAATCTCTTTGAGTAACCAGTGCTCAACCATGTTAGGAGAATGTTTATTCCTCCGACGCTAGATAAATGGAGCACTTTGTATTGTTCTAAAACAACAACACAAATACGTGCAGATAATATTCAATGGCATTTGGCTCAAGGGCAAGAGCAAGAGTGATGGCTGATCCATAACCACAACTGTATTTTGTCCCGCGTCCCTGTGACGCTAAGTGTACATGAAACTGATCTCCAATTTCTCGGGCCAAACGTGCGCGTGGATTGGTGCAAGCCGTTTTTGTTCTAGAATGTATGTTATGTCATATATACATCTGCCACGTAGTCTTCCACAAAGTCAAATATGTATGCCCTGTGGTAGTTGATCAGGTTGCCGTCTCACGAAATGACCGATCCATCTTAATTTCGATTGTATTCTATAACAAAGTATACTAGACAAATATTGTAGGACAAGATTTATTTGATTTGGTGTTTGATAGTTTGTGAAGTAGGTTGTGAACTGTCTGAAGTCTTGTATTGTAACGAGTGTTTCAAGAGGTCAGCCCAAACTACAGGGAAGGTTCCGGAGACAGACTACAGCAAGATGCAGACCTGGCTGTTTTTGGGTGATGTCAATCAGACGGAGGAACAGTAAATGACCTTACCGGCCTTACAAAATGAACTCTGTCACACATTTATGGTCGATGATGGCAATACTGATAATGCCGACTCCGCACCGTTAGTTGGCTGCAATGTACATCCAACATCATGTTTCTTGCCTTTTTCTTCGAGCAGATCATCAGGTGGTCTGTGTGATGCATTGCTCCACAGCCGCATGTCTCATCATCCATGCCTCCTTATTTCCTAAAGCTCATCATCCAACGTGATACACCAGTTAGGAGACAACTCAGTGACTTCCATGGTGCGTAAGACAAGTGGTGGTATCCAAGCGCCAATTCCTCCCACAGCTCCATCTAGGGACCATGCCTCACTTAATCTATTTTTCAAGGATGCGTTTTCCGATACTAGTCTGTAGTGGGTGTGTTGACTAAGAAACTCTCTCTCTCTCTCTCTCTCACTCATTCTCCTCTTATATGTAACTCACCTTTTTCTCTGTCTCGCTGTCACTCTATAATAACAAGACAATAAGTGAATATAAGAGTGAGAAGGTGAGAATATGAGAAAGCAAAATTGTGAGAATGGGACATAGAACCAGGATAGAAGAAAGAATTTGTAACGTTTGAGTAAGAACTGTTGACCGAGTGAGGGAGGTACAATAGTTGAGAGTCATGCATGCACGTACACACGAGAATAACAAAGTTATAGCAGACGGCTGAACATGGTGTACCTTTCAAGACAGCCTGGGTGCCCCCGATGTTGACCGTTTCAATCAGCTTCTTGTTCAGCTGGAGACGACAAGAAAGTCAGATTCATTAGATAATAATAAATAATAATAATAATAATAATAATAATAAAAACTGTGTCAGAGTCATGGGCCCCTAGGGATAAAACGTAAACCTTTCTCGTCACAGTTTGATAACCTCGCCTAGTAGCTTGATAACCTTGCCTAGTAGCTTGATAACCTTGCCATGTAGCTTGATAACCTCGGCTAGTAGCTTGATAACCTCGCCTAGTAGCTTGATAACCTCGCCTAGTAGCTTGATAACCTCGCCTAGTAGCTTGATAACCTCGCCTAGTAGCTTGATAACCTCGCCATGTAGCTTGATAACCTCGCCTAGTAGCTTGATAACCTCGCCATGTAGCTTGATAACCTCGCCTAGTAGCTTGATAACCTCGCCATGTAGCTTGATAACCTCGCCTAGTAGCTTGATAACCTCGCCATGTAGCTTGATAACCTCGCCTAGTAGCTTGATAACCTCGCCTAGTAGCTTCAGAATATCGAAGTAGGGATTAATTATTTCTTTCCGTACATACGGTCTAATCTAACGATACGACTGCTCAACGGGAACAAATGTGACAGTGGGATTGTTCGGTAGGAAAGTAGTTGGCCAAGAGTAATTCACTTCAAAGTACATGGTGTGGTGGAAAAGAGCCGAGTCATTTCGGAGGCGAGTCGTAAATGATGCAACAGCAAGATCCTTGGTCTAAACAATCGCAGATGTGAATAATTTCGGTACAATGCCAACAGGGTAATATTGAACAAGGTCGCTGGCCTTGAAACCTGGAGGCACGATGGAAGTGGATTTAAAACTCGTTAGGCAAGGTTAGCGGTGAAGCCCAACCAATGTAGGTAATAATGTACAGACAGATGAGAAGAAAAGTTGCGATCACCAGAAGGGCGAAGATTTAAACCAACAAGTGAGTCAATGTTAGGTGCGAGCGAAGCAATGTTGGACGCGTCACTCAAACGGTCAACGCTGAAGTAACCGGGTCAAAGAGTACTCGAAAACTCAGTCCGCTATGTGAGGAGATGAAGGAGAGCTGACCTTGAATAGAAATGAGAGAGCTGAACCCATTAGTTGATCACAGAGAGCTGAGTCCGAGAGCAGATCTGAGAGAGTTGAGTCTGAGAACAGATCTGAGAGAGTTGAGTCTGAGAACAGATCTGAGAGAGCTGCGTCTGAGAACAGATCTGAGAGAGCTGAGCCCATGAGCTGATCTTAGAGAGTTGTCCAAGAACTGAAACAAAAACACCAAACAACTTACAGCGAGAAGATATTGAACGATCCAAGAACACAGCTTAGAGCTCACTATAGAGAGATTGTCATATGTTTGAAACAAAAAGTAGAAGGGATCTTAGTTAGTAGACCAACTGATCCAAGTCAAAGCTAAATGAGTACATGGACCAACTGATCCAAGTCAAAGCTAAATGAGTACATGGACCGACTGATCCAAGTCAAAGCTAAATGAGTACATGGACCAACTGATCCAAGTCAAAGCTAAATGAGTACATGGACCGACTGATCCAAGTCAAAGCTAAATGAGTACATGGACCAACTGATCCAAGTCAAAGCTAAATGAGTACATGGACCAACTGATCCAAGTCAAAGCTAAATGAGTACATGGACCGACTGATCCAAGTCAAAGCTAAATGAGTACATGGACCAACTGATCCAAGTCAAAGCTAAATGAGTACATGGACCAACTGATCCAAGTCAAAGCTAAATGAGTACATGGACCGACTGATCCAAGTCAAAGCTAAATGAGTACATGGACCAACTGATCCAAGTCAAAGCTAAATGAGTACATGGACCGACTGATCCAAGTCAAAGCTAAATGAGTACATGGACCAACTGATCCAAGTCAAAGCTAAATGAGTACATGGACCAACTGATCCAAGTCAAAGCTAAATGAGTACATGAACCAACTGATCCAAGTCAAAGCTAAATGAGTACATGGACCAACTGATCCAAGTCAAAGCTAAATGAGTACATGAACCAACTGATCCAAGTCAAAGCTAAATGAGTACATGGACCAACTGATCCAAGTCAAAGCTAAATGAGTACATGGACCAACTGATCCAAGTCAAAGCTAAATGAGTACATGGACCAACTGATCCAAGTCAAAGCTAAATGAGTACATGAACCAACTGATCCAAGTCAAAGCTAAATGAGTACATGGACCGACTGATCCAAGTCAAAGCTAAATGAGTACATGGACCAACTGATCCAATTCAAAGCTAAATGAGTACATGGACCGACTGATCCAAGTCAAAGCTAAATGAGTACATGGACCAACTGATCCAAGTCAAAGCTAAATGAGTACATGAACCAACTGATCCAAGTCAAAGCTAAATGAGTACATGGACCGACTGATCCAAGTCAAAGCTAAATGAGTACATGAACCAACTGATCCAATTCAAAGCTAAATGAGTACATGAACCAACTGATCCAAGTCAAAGCTAAATGAGTACATGGACCAACTGATCCAAGTCAAAGCTAAATGAGTACATGGACCGACTGATCCAAGTCAAAGCTAAATGAGTACATGGACCAACTGATCCAAGTCAAAGCTAAATGAGTACATGGACCAACTGATCCAAGTCAAAGCTAAATGAGTACATGGACCAACTGATCCAAGTCAAAGCTAAATGAGTACATGGACCAACTGATCCAAGTCAAAGCTAAATGAGTACATGGACCAACTGATCCAAGTCAAAGCTAAATGAGTACATGGACCGACTGATCCAAGTCAAAGCTAAATGAGTACATGGACCAACTGATCCAAGTCAAAGCTAAATGAGTACATGGACCAACTGATCCAAGTCACAGCTAAATGAGTACATGGACCGACTGATCCAAGTCAAAGCTAAATGAGTACATGGACCAACTGATCCAAGTCAAAGCTAAATGAGTACATGGACCAACTGATCCAAGTCAAAGCTAAATGAGTACATGGACCAACTGATCCAAGTCAAAGCTAAATGAGTACATGGACCAACTGATCCAAGTCAAAGCTAAATGAGTACATGGACCGACTGATCCAAGTCAAAGCTAAATGAGTACATGGACCGACTGATCCAAGTCAAAGCTAAATGAGTACATGGACCGACTGATCCAAGACAAAGCTAAATGAGTACATGGACCGACTGATCCAAGTCAAAGCTAAATGAGTACATGAACCAACTGATCCAAGTCTTTGACAGAGTACCTCATCAGAAATTATTTCGAAAGTTAAAATCACATGGAATAGGTGGAGATTTTGTCACATGGATTGAACATTTGTTAACGGGAAGATGGCAAAGAGTGGGCGTAAATAAGGAGTACTCTGAGTGGTGTTAAGTCAAAAGTAGAATGCCACAAGGCTCGGTTTTTGGGACCAATTTTATTCTTGATATATTTAAACGATTTGGACATTGATATGAGATCCATGATTGCAAAATTTGCTGATGACACAAAACTATGCAGTAGTGTCTCATCTAAAGCAGAAGTGGATATATTGAGGTCGGATTTCGATAAAATTCAAGAATGGTCTGTAAGCTGGCAAATGCAATTTAATGCAAATAAATGTACAGTCATCCACATGGGTAAATCCAATATGGAACATAATTACAGAATGGGAGAGAACAATATTAGAAAGATAAACAATGAAAGGGACCTGGGGATTATAATAGATCATACAGGTAAGGTGAGTGAGCAAGTTCGGGTAGCACTGAAAAAGGAAATTTCAATGTTAGTTATGGTAAAAAGAAATATTAAACAAAGGAGCAAGGAAGTGATAGTCAAACTGTATAAAGAATTAGTTAGACCTAGATTGGAGTACTGTGTACAGGTGTGGAGTCCTTATCGTAGAGGGAATATAAACATGCTGGAAAGGATACAAAAAAGAGCGAAAATGCTGATAGTGGGATTTCAGAATTACAGTTATGAGGAAAAACTCAGAAAAATCGGCTTACAGTGTCTAGAAAAGAGAAGAATTCGAAGTGACTTAACAAAGGTTTATAAGATGATCAGAGGAACGGATAAATTAGACTATAACAAGTTTTTTTTCAAAATTCAACCACCTACAAGAACAAGATGGCATAGCTACAAATTAACTAAAGTGATGTCCAGATTAAATATTAGGAAATATGTTTTTAGTCAGAGAGTGGTGAATGCTTGGAATGCATTGCCACAGGAGGTAGTTCAGGCAAGGATAATTAATGCATTTAAGAATAAATGGTATGTTTTAGAGCAAAGTAATGTAAATTAAACTGGTTGAATACAGCTTCTGCTTAGTCTTCTAAACGAGTGTAAAGACGTTAAGTTAAGTTGAGAAGTGGAAAATAAGGGTTATTTACTGGAAGTCTTTTTCGATACATGATTTTCATCAGTTCCAATTCTCTGTATACTGTGATCTTTTGTTTTACACATATAATTAACAAACAAATATACCATTACTTTTCAAATGGGAAGAGGCTCAGTTGCCAGCCTGTTTTATATACGAGGGCGCTCCGAAAGCTATGTCTCCTATTGTATTCCGTGACAACCATAACAAACAGAAAGAGCACAATAACACCAGTTGATAGAGCAATGTCTTTAAGTGAAGCAACAGTGGATTCAGGCTTCCTCTAAGCTGGTTAGGGTCAACCAAATTCAGTGTTGGACCGACCCCTGGACTGACAGGCATCATTATGACCACGAATCACGAATATATTTGTGTCAATACGAGTTTAAGGTCAAGGTCTCTTCGTGGCTCATTATGTTGATGACAACACAGATATGACAGTGACCAAACTTGTGAGGTGAAGACATGTGTACAAGAATGATGTACGCCATCGATACATCTCTTCCTAGCTGTCATTGACAGAGTCATGTCTACAAGAATGATGTGCGTCGTCGAGACATCTCTTCCTAGCTGTCATTGACAGAGTCATGTGTACAAGAATGATGTGCGTCGTCGAGACATCTCTTCCTAGCTGTCATTGACAGAGTCATGTGTACAAGAATGATGTACGTCGTCGAGACATCTCTTCCTAGCTGTCATTGACAGAGTCATGTGTACAAGAATGATGTACCTCACCAAGACATCCCTTCCTGTCATTGACAGAGTCATGTGTACAAGAATGATGTACCTCACCAAAATATCCCTTCCTGTCATTTACAGAGTCATGTGCCAGACAACAGAGACCATCCTTTGAGGAATAACATGGAAATTACTGTATACACGTGAGGGTTGGGAATGTGCAACTTATTTTACAATATTCACACATCACAAAATCACATTCAAGTAAAGATTGTATGTGATTCCTGCTACATGTACGAAATATACGGGCTTGTGTAACATCATTCTATAATAGAGAGAAGATCCAGGTCTGTTTAATATTACTATTTGAGAGAGAGAGAAGATCCAGGTCTGTTTAATATTATTATTTGAGAGAGAGAGAAGATACGGCGCTGTTTAACATTAAAGCCTGGAAGAGAATCAACAAGATGCTTGATAAAAAGAAACTGGGACAGTAATACAATTGTGAATATGAATGATCGTCTACGACAGTGGACAGCTTGCGTGGCGCCTGCGTGGCGCCTGGTGTCAGTTCAATTTCAGCAAATGTACTCGTTGGCCTATTTATGGAAATATGAATTGTTGGCCTCCCGGAGACGAAGAAGAAGATTAACAAAAAGAGAAAGCAAATGGTATCATACTGAAAGTGAAAACAAATGAAAGGAAGACTCACTCTTCTGACGGTAAGGAGTTGGTCACCCTGCACAATTAAGAACTGTGACTAGAAATATGAAAAGACGTCTACCACTTTGCAAGAAATATGATCATCTTTTACAGCTGGATAGACTGGAATGTGTCGAGAGACAAGGTTTAAGCCAACACCTTTACTGTGCTATTGAGAATCTCCTACCATGATCTAAATGACTCGGTACAAGTGACATGAACTACCAACATGACAAGTGACACGAACTACCAACATGACAAGTGACATGAACTACTAACATGACAAGTGACATGATCTACCAACATGACAAGTGACACGAACTACTAACATGACAAGTGACATGAACTACTAACATGACAAGTGACACGAACTACTAACATGACAAGTGACACGAACTACTAACATGACAAGTGACATGAACTACTAACATGACAAGTGACATGAACTACTAACATGACTCAGTACAAGTGACATGAACTATCAACATGACTCAGTACAAGTGACATGAACTATCAACATGACTCAGTACAAGTGACATGAACTACCAACATGACAAGTCACAAGAACTACCAACATGACAAGTCACAAGAACTACCAACATGACTCAGTACAAGCAATACACTCAGGGCTACCAACAGCTCTTGGGCCTAGTGATTCCAGGGACCACCCTGTGTTTGACATCATAAGCGAGGACTAACAGTGAGGTCTAACCCATACAGGGTAGACGACTCTCCAACTAATGAGCTTGGACACTCCGCCATACACATAGGCTAAAAGCCTATTTGTGTGGAGTAGTTTACGTTATTGAAGACACCATTGTAGAAACAATATCACGTGACGTAAGAGTGATCCTAAACAACTCGATTTCCTGGGGATTGGAATCAGTCGAATTACAGCAACAAGGTTCAGCACGTTGGCCTCTTAACTTCTCGGATTTGTTATATTCTGGTCTAACCTTTGCCTAAAAGTCTCCTTAGGCAATGAACTCATAGCCTGATCGTGTTCCCAATTTCGACCACGATCTGACGGCTCACATCCTGGAAGACGATACAACCACTAGCAGGGCACAGGCAGCACAACGACCCGGAGTCAAATCTCAAGTACAATATGACCTAGATGTGTGGTCGTAAACCTGGAGTTCTCAAACAGTCCTTTGTTGGTTCGTGAAGGGTTCTTTGTAAGTTCGTGAATGGTTCTTTGAGGGTTCTTAAACAGTCCATTGGGAGTTCATGAACAGTCCTTTTTGGGTTTCGTGAAGTGTTCGTTGGAGGTTCATGAAGAGTCATTTAGCGGTTCTGAGTGTTTTGGGGGTCCCTGAAACCTTTATGGGTTCATGAAGTCCATTAGGTTGGGGGTTTATGACAAGTTTTGAGGGCGTTACTGGAGAGACCTTTAGGAGTTCGTTAAGAGTCTTTTGTGGGTTAATGGAGTCAAATACGGCTCATCAAGTCTTTTGTGGGTTCATGGAATCAAATACGGCTCATCAAGTCTGTTGTGGGTTCATGGAGTCAAATACGGCTCATCAAATCGTTTGTGGGTTCATGGAGTCAAATACGGCTCATCAAGTCTTTTGTGGGTTCATGGAGTCAAATACGGCTCATCAAGTCTTTTGTGGGTTCATGGAGTCAAATACGGCTCATCAAGAGTTCTTTGAGGGTTCATGAAGTCAAATGTGGCTCATCAAGTCTTTGGTGGGTTCATGAAGTCAAATACGGCTCATCAAGTCTGTTGTGGGTTCATGGAGTCAAATACGGCTCATCAAGATTTCTTTGAGGGTTCATGGAGAGTTCTTTTGGGGTGTAATGAAGAGGTCATTGGAGTTTCATGGAGAGTTCAATTAGGGGAGTGGGGGGAGGGGGGGGGGGGGGTTAGTCGACATGACTCATTAGAGTGTATGTGAAGAGTTCTTTCTAGGTTACCAAAGAATATTTTGGGGATCAGGGAAAAGGCATGTGTAGGTCTCCGAACCCAATATAAATGTATACGTTATTTCTTATTAGTTTACTTAACACGTAATTGTTGTTTAATCGCAATCTGCTTCAGTGTATGTACATTGCTGGTTCCATTGATGGTCACAAAGTCCTTGACACCATTGTTCAGCACTTGTAAATGTCCGATAAATGTTATCAGCTTTAGAACTCATTAAACAGATCTACAACGGTTGAGGTCAGATGAAGACCAACTACTCAAATAATTCTCCGTTGATTCAGATAGTTTAATCCTGACTTTCAAGAAAACATTCGTTCGAATATTACAGGGGCCTGAAAGAGAAGAATGACTAGTAACACTGTAACGTACCAGACATGTCCTTAGCACCGGTTAATGAGTGTTTGACATGGGGCCAGTTTCATCATTATGTAGATACGATACGTCACAAAACGATAAAAACTCGTACATGTCAACGTTTGATGACTTGGTATGTACTTGTTCAAGACCTATGCTCGACAGGGAATTAAACAGGTTTTGATTGATTAATTAATTGATTTATTGATTGATTAAACCATCACATTAGATGGGCGTTGAATTCACTAGTAATATCATTATACAGAAATTTAACAGAAACGCATTTGTATTGTATTGTTTGCGAATCGAAAGCACAATACATCTGTAGACAGCATGGGCGTTTAAATGGGATCCGAACGCAAACACATCTGGGTTGTGGAGCAGCGTCATTGAGCATTATGACCAACCTGTAACGAGAGCATGTCATTTGCAGATCTCCGGCCCACGTGTAGGAATTTCGACGTCGGTGGATCGAGGGTGTCTCTGACACACTCAGGAAGATCCACCTGACGACAGCACAAGCCTCCTACGTGGCGATAACAAACAATTTAGGCATCCCGCTTCTCTGTGACGCCTTGTGGAAAGGGTAGTAGGACACAAGAAGAAGTTGAAGAAGATACAGAAGGAAAAGCCAAAAGAAAAAGCAAAAAGAGGGTTGTGTAGAATACTAGGAGTCTCTGAGCAGTTTCTTTCACGATGGAAGAAGCAGGGGACATTGACTCCTAATCTGTGAGCTGATCTTTCACGATGGAAGAAGCAGGGGACAGTGACTCCCAATCTTGACGAGATCTTGGATCCCTTCCCTGACTGCTTACTCTCCTGGAGGTACTGACCAGCATGTTCCACCGGGATTGAAGATTGCACTTCAATGACATGATCATGTGTGTTGCATTTATTTAGGTGTACTCACTAAAGGTACTGTTTAACTGTACTCGCTAAATGTACTGTTTAACTGTATTCGCTAAATGTACTGTTTAACTGTACTCGCTAACTATACTCACTAACTGTACTCAGTAACTGTACTCACTACCTGTATCACTAACTGTACTCACTAACTGTACTCACTAACTGTACTCACTGGGTGTACTCACTAACTATACTCACTCACTGTACTCACTAACTCTACTCACTCACTGTACTCACTTACTGTACTCACTAACACTCACTGTACTCACTGGGTGTACTCACTAACTCTATTCACTCACTGTACTCCCTAACTGTACTCACAAACTGTACTCACTACCAAGAGCTCATATTATCTAGCATGAGAACAAAACAGGTGAGAATTGAGATTGACGTTTTCTGGTCAAATTGTCCTGATTCTAGCTTGTAGAACTCCCCCCATCTCTCGGTGCTGTCTTACAGAGACATTGTGACTGGCCATCCTCGATGACCAAGCTCGTCTAATCTATACGGCCCTAGCAGATAACTTTTTACCAGATATTTTCCCCCTCCCTTGTCCTCATTTTCTGAGTGTCACTGAATTCATCTTGATTCCGTGCAAGATTTTTAGCGATGTGAAATGATGAATCCTTGGAAGCAATTTATTAAATGATTCTCTAAGTAATAACGTTGTGTGGGTGTGTGTGTTGGGGGGGGGGGGGGGGGGGGGGGAGAGGAGTTGGGGGAGGGAGAAGAGAGAAGAGAGTGATTCTGACTTCAAAGTTTCCATACATTCCTTGTCTTGATAAAGTATAGATAACAAAAGGGAGAGCATAAGAATAGGGATCTGATGAGGAGTGATATTATTCGTTGCCTTCTTCAGATGTCCATGAAAACACGTTACCCACTCGGTATTTGGTTATAAAATTGACCTTCCTTCCGACGAAGGTACAGGTGACAGGGAAACAAACAATACCCATCCTATACCATTGGACTAGCTTTTTTTAACCTTGAAATTATTTCCATATGTCAGAGTATGGCAAAGGAACCACTAAAGAAACCAAATTGGAGATTACATCACATAATATTATGTGTAGAAAATTATGTCTGACTTGGCTCACACAGGAGGGTGTAAGAGATGTTTTGCTTGAAGTACGACAGCAACAATGCGCCCGGTTAACATGTGATCAGTCCATGTCATGGGCATGTTTGAAGTTCAGGTTTGGTGGGACTGTCGCTAACCTCATCAGATGACCCAGATTCAGAAAAATATCAAGACATGTTCATGAACAATTTCGTTCAGCGTGTGAGAAAATGTAAATAACTGAAGGGGAGATAACTTTGTCCTTTGAAGCAACAACAGACTGGCTCCGATTAATTGACGTACATGATTATCCATAGTTGATCAACATTACTGCCAAGTTTCATAGCGATTTCATGCCAAAATTATAACCAAGTTTCATAGTGTTTTCATGATAACATTATGGTCAAGCTTCGGGGTTGTCATGACAACATTATTGCCCAAGTTTCAGTGTTTTCATGACAACATCATTCCCAAGTTTCATGGAGTTTTCATGGAAATTCATCAATCTATAATCTGTTAAACTTTGTGGTTTTTTCGGATGACTGTGAACGCTCCTTGCGACTAGTCTTACTGGGTATATCAAGTGCTAAAAGCTATTGTGTAATCAGGTAACCGTGGTTTAGGCCTTATATGGACTGTGTGAACGATGTGCCGTTAAGGGCTTTGTGATCTGCTCTGAAGTCGTAGCTAATGGCTTGAAATCTTGCTTAGCTGGACTTTGTCGTGCTATTGAAACTCGTCAACCTCTGGTACCCTCGCTTCATTATTGGCTATTGTTTCTAAAGTTTTCTTTCCAAACACGACAGCAGCTACTCAGTAGGCGTGTATTAATGGCTAGGCTGAGGTGTGTTCATCCAAGGGTTAGAAAGTTGTCTACCCTGAAAGCATTAACCATGGCTGTGAGTCAAATTCCACGATATGTTGTCAGTGTGGCAGTGGTCCTATCCTCTGTGAGGAAGAGCCTTCGCGGAAGCCAGTCGGTTAGATAATGACAATAGAGAGTTATGTTGCTGTAGTGCTGGTCATCTCCCTTTGGCTAAATCGGTGTCCCTGAATTACTCTCCTGCCCCCCCCCCCCCGTGTTTTATGTGACCCTGACCAGTGGTGTAAAAGTAAAACTTCTTAAGAATCTTAATTCTCTAGTGACCTCTAGTTGGAATAAAAACAGTTACTCTCAGTTGACACTCTGTCATATATCTATATCAGGTTTTATTTGAAGGAAACCAGGTGAGGAAGTGGGAAAAACATAAAATATATTTAGATGACAGACACAACTGCCGAGTCACTGACCACTACCCCCCCCCCCCCCACTACCCCCTCCCACCTCACCGCACATAAATGTCCAAGGAATCACACGCATGAGAAGCCTAACCAAAGGCCAGTCACACAGTAGATTGACGGAATGTCCAGAGAATAAGAAATAGCAGAACACAAAGTAAAAGAGAAATAAAGTGTATCATTTCATACTACGTTTATCCCTCGCTCAACTCTCCGATGATCATCTGACACAAAATCTATTAAGAGAGGCAAAAAACGGGCATGCTGGCTCGGTTGTCTTAAACATCTCATATGTCCACTTTTCTCAAAGACTGACATGGCTGCTGTTATCATCAACCGAGAATATGAGCGAGTTGTCAGTTCTGCTCTGCAGTAAGCCAAGAGATCTGACACCATCGCTCGGTCGTTGTAGCACGATCTATTTTCTTATTATTATTATTTTCCTGTTTCTTCTTTCTTTTTACGTCTTCTTCTTCTTCGTGTGCATCTTCTTCTTCTGCATCGTATTAGAATGACTAGTATTAAAACTAGTACTGCTACTACTACAACACAAAAACTACCACTGAGACTACCACTACAACTACCAATACCACTACTACTGTAATAATATTTCAACTACAACACCTACTATTATTATTATTGTTATTATTACTATCATCGCCTGATTGTTACTGGACCCAAACAGTGAACCACTAACAGTAAGAATGTGCAGGCCAGGTGTACAGTTAGTGACGACAGCAGTGAGTAAGTCATGGAGCCATTCATCCAATATTGCAGAATGTCCCCAGAAATGGAAAAGTACACCTCATCGTAGGAGCGACCATGTACACCTCAAAAGAGCGGACCACGTACACCTCATCGTAGGAGCGATCATGTACACCTCAAAAGAGCGGACCACGTACACCTCATCGTAGGAGCGACCATGTACACCTCAAAAGAGCGGACCACGTACACCTCAAAAGAGCGGACCACGTACACCTCATCGTAGGAGCGACCATGTACACCTCAAAAGAGCGGACCACGTACACCTCATCGTAGGAGCGACCATGCACTGTCATTATTACTATTATTACTTATTTACTTTGTTATTTCTGTATCCTATTTGGAACATTATTTCTAGAGCTTTCTTTGCAAACTCAAAAAGCTCGTTAGACGATTGTCTTGTGTCAATGGCAGGTTGGGGAAAACCCTTGAGTTGGAGAGTGTCTACCCTAGATCGGTTATAACCTATTGTTAACATTCGTGTTGGTCTCAGAGTTTCAGTGATCCTATACTCGGGGCTGGGACCCACAGAACCCTGCCAGAAACGACATGGTAGTTACGTTATATCTATCCATACAGACCCCATTTCATGTCCAGCTCTCTATAACAACATACGCCTCCTTACATCTATATCACAACTGACCCCGCCTTACATCTATATCACAACTGACCCCGCCTTACATCTATATAACTGACCCCTCCTTACATCTATATAACAACTAACCCCGCCTTACATATATATCATACCTGATCCCTCCTTACATCTTTATCACAACTGACCCCTCCTTACATCTATACCACAACTAACCCCTCCTTACATCTATATATCATACCTGACCCCTCCTTACATCTATATCACAACTGACCCCTCCTTACATCTATATAACTGACCCCGCCTTACATCTATATCACAACTGACCCCGCCTTACATCTATACCACAACATCCCTCTTTTCGGATCTGTATCTCTACAGATCCATCTTCACCACAACTCTCTAACATTTTAATCCCTCCTCACTACCAACGCTCCCTCCCTACAGACTCCACTCCCCCCAATACCACCTCTCTTACCCTTTATTTCTCTTATCCTCCCGTGCGCTATTCCACGAATTATTTTCAATTTATCTCATCCTCTTGACTTGTAATGCCAATCAACTTCAGCAAAAATGAGCGTGGCACATACACGTTACGCGGATGAATATCAAGCTCCTATCGCAGCAGTGCGCCTCATATATAATATCACATCAATTGGGGTGAGTCATTGAAACATCTGATTTTTACAAGGACAAACACACGAAATGAACCTGGCTCACATATAAATATATCAAGTCCCACATATTTTGTGGCTGTGTAAATAAATATGCTTTAACTACCCATAGATAGATTATTATATTGATTTCCGCATGAATATTTTCGTGAAAGTCAACATAGATTATATCACTCATAAACACGTCAGTTTACGTCAATATATGTTGTCCATTACACGTTAATACATGTGCTCATATTCATATACATTACATATTACACATATATACCTGTGCTTACTTTCATAAAGATTATATACCCACTTAAATATCTGTGTTCTCTTCCATATCTAATAAATTTAATTTAATTCTAATAAATTAGATGTCCATAGCTTTTAGAGCAAGGTGATGTAAATGAAACTGGTTGTATACAGACTGCAGGGTCTTCTAAACCAGTATAAAGACGTTAAGTTGAGTTATATCGATTACATATTATGAATGAACCGTCACTAATTCAGGTATATAGATAAAACTAATATATTTTCAAAATATTTTAAAGTCAATTTAGAAACCTTTTGAATTAAAAAAACAACACATAATTCTAAAATTGAAAAGGTTCTTAATTTGTAGGATGAAAATATTTCCCCGAACCGAACCAGAGACTTGTGATTTCTGAATTGTCCATTACAGCCCTCCGCTCTATCAACTGAGCCATCGCGGGCCATACCATTGTTTCCTGATTACCTGTACTTGTATTTAGACTGTAAAACGTCAACCGACGTACAACACAAACAGTGGCCAACGTACACAACACAAAAAGGCGACTCACGTACAATACAAACGGTGACCAACGTACAACACAAACGGTGACCGGCGTACAATACAAACGGCGATAAATATTATTACTTATTAATATAGTTGAGCGTTCAATTGGTACAACGTTATACCCGGGACATTTGAGTCGCAACTAGTTGGAAGAATGTAGGAAACTTAAGCCAAAGAATTCATTGTGTTTTTGTCAGTGGTGGGTTCTGTAGTTATTAGTTTTACATGATGATGTTGCTAGATCCATACTTCACTTACATGATGGCATAGGGTAAAGATTTCAGCAGTCCCATAGCAGTGATTTATGTCGGGGATGAAGTGTTCGATATTATAGATCATTGGGTTAAGAATGACTTTTTTTTTAGGTGGGTTGAAAGTGGCAAGTTCCCTGCCTATCCTCCCATAAGGCTTAGTCAGGTATCAATTTACAGTTGACTGAAGCGTGTCGGTAATGGCGATCAACTCCAGATGTATGGTGTACTTTAAACAATATAATACTTTAATCGGGTCGCACTCACACACACAATGTGTACACTACTGGTCTAGTTTCTTTCACACACAATGTGTACACTACTGGTCTAGTTTCTTTCACACACAATGTGTACACTACTGGTCTAGTTTCTTGCACACACACATGGACACACACACAATGTGTACACTACTGGTCTAGTTTCTTTCACACACACACGGACACACACACACACAATGTGTACACTACTGGTCTAGTTTCTTTCCCATACACACGGACACACACACACACAATGTGTACACTACTGGTCTAGTTTCTTTCACACACACACGGACACACACACACACAATGTGTACACTACAGGTCTAGTTTCTTTCACACACACACACGCACACACGTGCGCTCACAGACACACGCTCGCATACACACACACGCACACACACACACGCACACACACACGCACGCACACGTGCGCTCACACACACACGCACACGCGCGCTCACACACACACGCACACTCGCACACACACACGCTCGCACACACACACTCTCGCACACACACACGCTCGCACATACAGGCGCGCTCACACACACACACACGCATGCACACACACATACACACGCAAGCACACACACACGTGTGCACACACACACACGCGCGGATTCACACATACACGAACTCGCGCGCACAGACACACACACACACACACTCGCGCACTCTCTCACACACACATACACTCACAAACACACGCACGCACACACACACACACTCACACACATACACACACACTCGCACGCAGTCACACACACTCATTATGTACAATTACAGATAGTGCGTGTCACATACATTCATGACCACCCATTGTCTGTCTCCGACAGTCTGTGTCTGTAACTGACAGACAATGAAACATTGATTAAAAACTCACGTCTACAAAAACAACTCCAGAGTGGCTGGAGGTCCGGACAATGACCTCATAAACAGACAGGAGAAGAGAACTCTTAAAATAGAGTCCAACAGGTGATTATACCAGTGGTCGGAAATAGCCGGAGAATCGGAGAATGTTATTCATATAATTGGTATTTCATCGGCTTGTCAGGCAAGTTCCGAGACCAGCTCTTAGCAGATGTGCTGGCTAACACAATTTACATATACTAAACTTGCTGATTTGTTAACGACACTACAAGAAGATGCTAGTTGACAAAATGGGTATTGTATAGTTAGTTTAGTGAACGTCTGGAGTTCTGCTAACAAAACCGAACTATCTGTCTGACGTAGCCAGTATTGTTCTCTCTCTTCCTGTGTGAGAGGCATCTTTGCAGAATGTGTTCCAAGGCCAAAGTATGCTCACCACGTAGACACTTGTCATGCGTCTGAATCCGTGTTTGTTGTTAAGATGATCATTGAGTCAGTTATACCCAGTTTTTAGTCTCAAAAGGACGACTTTCCCCTCTATTTAAATAGCAGTTGATGTCCACTTTTCGGAAGTGTGGGTGCTGATCAGACCAGTTTCCCCTGAAATTAGTCTTAATTATGGTCTTCGTCTCAGTGTACGTGATGCTAAGGTGTGTGTGTTTGAGGAAGCTCATCCATACGCTTCTAGCCTGTCTCCAGCTTTATTACCTTCGGTATTACAGTGGCATGGTGACCCACTGAATGATCAACCTTGGCTGGTCTGCTGGGAGATGTGCCAGAGAGTGCAAGCTTTGCCGGAGATGTCTGTGTTATTTTAGACTGACCAGGAATCAGTCAGGAGTTCTGTGTTTTATTGGTGGACATCTTGGATTACAAGCTCAGCAATGGAGGTTGATGCTTCTCCTTCGGAGTGGAAGTTGTTGAGTATGTTCCCGTTGTTAGTATTATAGTTTTGTTGTCTTCTCCGTTCCTTATTCTAGAAATTACCCCTCCATCTCCGTGGATGCGATTTTGTTGACTAAGCCATATGTGTGTATATGCATCCATCTTTCTGTGCGGTAAACTCTCCTATGATTTTTTGTGGAGATAATTGACATTTCTAAATCTATCCAAATTCCATTTTTGTTTATTCCCTGTTTGGATTTTACCATCTGAAGCATTTTTTTTTGTAATTTTTTTTTTTCATGTTTGAATTTGGGATGTTTGTTTGAGATCTCTAGCCACTGTCTGGCTCATGCTTGGGTCTGCTCTTGCAAGATTTATTTTTTATATGAAGTGGTTTTCTTTAATATCCCCCTTCCCATACGATTTATTCTGTCAATTATTGGGTGATCTAGCGTTGGTTTGTTCTGCCACTGAGGGGGTGTTTTGTTGGTCTGCGTGTGTCTCCATACTTTCGATTACTATGATTCTCTCAATTGCTATTGTTAGGGTTGTTGTCATAGCTCAAGTGATGATTTATACACCTTGATGCAGGGTTCTATTTGTTTTTCTGGAGTTATTTTTTATTGCTGTGAACCATGCTGCTATTCCCTTTTCTAGCACTGGTCTCAGATGACCTGTGAATAGTTGTCTTTCATGGTGCTCATATCAGCTTCCCATTACTGAGCACCGCTATCTGTTTCATTATGACAATTTTGTTCTTAGCTTTAATTGATGCATTTCGGTTCTTGTTTTCCCATGTCCGCTTGTGGTCCTTTTATTCCTGGTGTGGATCTACTTTCATAGTCACGCTGGGGTTCCGGGCAACAAATACATGACATACTGACTTCTCAGGCATAGATTAAGTTCAGTAAATATGGATAATTCTGACATTTATTTGGAAGTCTATAAATAGCCTGCTGGATGATGACACTGCCATTAGCGAACCAACAACACATAAGCTGTAGCGCATTGAAATCAAACAGGGTTCTGGTTTTTGGTTTCAGCATTCATTAGTCCCCACTGCTTCTCTGTCTGAATAATAACAGCAAGGCATCTACTGACTTGACTTGACTTGACTTGACCGAGCCCCTCCACTTTGCCGTGGACTGTACAGACTATTTTATATTTCTTGTATGAAGCACACGATGACACGAGCACACGATGACACGAGCACACGATGACACGACCACACGATGACACGAGCACACGATGACACGACCACACGATGACACGAGCACACGATGACACGACCACACGATGACACGAGCACATGATGACACGACCACACGATGACACGAGCACATGATGACACGACCACACGATGACACGACCACACGATGACACGACCACACGATGACACGAGCACACGATGACACGACCACACGATGACACGACCACACGATGACACGACCACACGATGACACGAGCACATGATGACACGACCACACGATGACACGAGCACATGATGACACGACCACACGATGACACGAGCACATGATGACACGACCACACGATGACACGACCACACGATGACACGACCACACGATGACACGACCACACGATGAAATGAGCACATGATGACAAAATAATAACCTAATCACCCAACAACACGATCACCCCAAAACACGGATCACCCAACCACACGATCACCCAACAACACGATCACCCAACAACACAATCACCCAAAAACATGATCACGTGAGAATATCAGAAGGAACTGATTAAATGATGCCCTATGGGAGAGAGACATAAAGACCTGCCTATGACCGTGTATGCTGACTGGATGTTGTCGGTGCCCTATGAAAGAGACATAAAGACCTGCCTAGGACCGTGTATGCTGACTGGATGTTGTCGGTGCCCTATGGGAGAGAGACATAAAGACCTGCCTATGACCGTGTATGCTGACTGGATGTTGTCGGTGCCCTATGGGAGAGAGACATAAAGACCTGCCTAGGACCGTGTATGCTGACTGGATGTTGTCGGTGCCCTATGGGAGAGAGACATAAAGACCTGCCTATGACCGTGTATGCTGACTGGATGTTGTCGGTGCCCTATGGGAGAGAGACATAAAGACCTGCCTAGGACCGTCTATGCTGACTGGATGTTGTCGGTGCCCTATGGGAGAGAGACATAAAGACCTGCCTAGGACCGTGTATGCTGACTGGATGTTGTCGGTGCCCTATGGGAGAGAGACATAAAGACCTGCCTATGACCGTCTATGCTGACTGGATGTTGTCGGTGCCCTATGGGAGAGAGACATAAAGACCTGCCTAGGACCGTGTATGCTGACTGGATGTTGTCGGTGCCCTATGGGAGAGAGACATAAAGACCTGCCTAGGACCGTGTATGCTGACTGGATGTTGTCGGTGCCCTATGGGAGAGAGACATAAAGACCTGCCTAGGACCGTGTATGCTGACTGGATGTTGTCGGTGCCCTATGGGAGAGAGACATAAAGACCTGCCTAGGACCGTGTATGCTGACTGGATGTTGTCGGTGCCCTATGGGAGAGAGACATAAAGACCTGCCTAGGACCGTGTATGCTGACTGGATGTTGTCGGTGCCCTATGGGAGAGAGACATAAAGACCTGCCTAGGACCGTGTATGCTGACTGGATGTTGTCGGTGCCCTATGGGAGAGAGACATAAAGACCTGCCTAGGACCGTGTATGCTGACTGGATGTTGTCGGTGCCCTATGGGAGAGAGACATAAAGACCTGCCTATGACCGTGTATGCTGACTGGATGTTGCCAATGACCGAGAGGAGCCACGGGCTTTGATTGAGAAGACAACGTACGACGTATATGTACAGTAGTTAGTATATGGTGGAGATGTATGTTGTTGTCATGAAAGTCAATCTTAAGTATAAGTGTCCAAGTCTGGTGCCCCGGTCATTGCATTTAGGAAAATTTAAAAAAAAACAAAAAAACTTGACATTGTTAAAACATACATGCCAGGTCTTATCTGCGTGTTTTATTGATCAAGCTGTTACATACGAATTATATCGTGTTCAAACAATGCGCATAGATATCTATAAAATCGGCTACCGAACAAGATGAACCTGGTAGACATTATCGCAGAAACATATTCCTAACTCGATCTGTCAACAATATGAACAGCAACCCCTCCAAGCCACGTGTGCCTGCATGTTGACCTTATGACCTTTGCGTGTCTGAGCTCCGTAACCTCTCGCGAAAAATTCCAAAACATCATTGACCTTCAAAGCAGAGAATGATGTTTTAGATGAGAAAGTCGAAGACTTCCGCTTGTGGGAATATGTCAGGGTGGCGGTGTTAAGGGTTTGTGATAGTTCCTTCAGCGTGTGTGTCAGTGCCCTAGGGAAAGAGCGTCGCCAGGTGGGAATGTCGACAATCTTATTTACTTGCTAGCGTACGACTGTGCTTCCTCACCTGTGCCGGACCCAGGTCTGTTTATCACAGCGGAACGACCAGGGTTATTGCACTATACTTTGCCCTGTCGCAACATTCGAGTGGAACTCCCGGGTTGAGAAGAATAAAACAACTGTAACTGTTGGACCATGTCGTAAAAGGTGACTACAGAAGCTTGTGCATAATGTAATCCTTTGCTTCGACACGGTCACTGCAAATACTCGGATACGTCCTTCTCACCTCTTCTTCTTCTGCGTTCGTTCTCAATCTCCCGCTACCAAGCCCTGAACAGGGTTTCGCAAGTAGCAGGATGTAGTCCGGAGAATGAAATGCGTTGTGTCGCTAGTTTACAGCTGGATTGCGATATTTGCACCTTTCGGCCCGACACATCCGTCTTCGGTGGGGGACTTCTTACTAAATGGCTAGCTGTGTCATTTAAGACACACACACACCCACTGACACACTTTCTCTATCTCTCTCACTCACACTCTCTCTCTCTCTCTCTCGTACTCGAGAACAGAGAATGACAACAAAGAAAACGTACAGACAGTAAACAAGACATTCTATCTCACACTATCTCTCTCACTTACTTGTACCCTCTCACTCTCTCTCACCCCGTCTCTCTCTCACTCACTCCCACCCCTTCTCTCTCTCACTCACTCTTACTCTCTTTCTCTCACTCATACTCTCTCCCCCTCTCGCTCACCCCCTCCCTCCCTCTCTCTCTCTCGTACTCGAGAACAAAGAATGCCAACCAAGTAAACATACAGACAGTAAACAAGACACTGACGCGCTTACAATGGGGCCCTTCATTAAGTGTGTACATTTTGTTGGCTCATGTACATAGTTTTAACCAGTTCTTTTGGTTGAATTACGGCGTCTCAGCAGGCAAACATACTGGACATCCAAGCGTACACTCTGGCATCAAATCACCATCAAAACCGTTTCAGTTCCATGCGGAGCATGTCAAGTTCTTAGTTGACTTGTTCCTATTTGATGACATTTTTGTGGCTTAAAGTTTCTACAGGATGGGGTGGCCAGCTCTATGCCCATCCCTCGTTAGTTACCGCTTACAAGACGTCTGACAGGTTACAGCGTTACAATTAGTTATTCCCCTGTCAAGCCCCAGTAACACTCGGATGTCTTGACTATCTTCGACAGGTACACTGACTGCACGAGAAGAGTGTTGAAAAGTGATACACCAAATATTACCAAGAAATTGTCACAATGAAAGTCATTGATGAAGATGTTTACAAATATTGTTAGTGAAGGTATCTGTGAATGAACTGTCTCCCATTGGACATGAAATATTTTTAGTGAAGTTATCTGTGAATGAACTGTCTCCCATTGGACATGACATATTGTTAGTGAAGTTATCTGTGAATGAACTGTCTCCCGTTGGACATGAAATATTGTTAGTGAAGTTATCTGTGAATGAACTGTCTCCCACTGGACATGAAATATTGTTAGTGAAGTTATCTGTGAATGAACTGACTCCCACTGGACATGAAATATTGTTAGTGAAGTTATCTGTGAATGAACTGTCTCCCGTTGGACATGAAATATTGTTAGTGAAGTTATCTGTGAATGAACTGTCTCCCGTTGGACATGAAATATTGTTAGACGGTTTTTACATTTTAGAAGTTTATCATTTGCATCTCACTGTCCCAAAATGTCATAGGTGGGTTGAACAGAGAGGACAAGGTAGATAAAGTGGTTGAGAGAGAAAGAGAGTTGAAAAGAGAGTGAGAAAGAGAGTGGGAAAGAGAGAGCGTGAGACGTGAGTGCCGGTTGACTCTATCCTGTTCTGTTAAGTAAAGACGCCACAACACTTCGGGGAGGTCAACAGGTACGGAGTCTCTGTTAGTAAATTGTGAATGGTGAGGATAATGATGGCAGCAGCAGCAGCAGTAGTAGTAGTAGTAGTAGTAATAGTATTAGTAGTAGTAGTAGTAGTAGTAGTAGTAGTAGCAGCAGCATCAGCAGTAGTAGTATTAGTAGTAGTAGTAGTAGTAGCAGTAGTAGTAGTAGCAGCAGCAGCAGTAGTAGTAGTAGTAGTAGTAGTAGTAGTAGCAGTAGTAGTAGCAGAAGCAGTAGTAGTAGTAGTAGTAGTAGTAGTAGTAGTAGACGTAGTAGCAGCAGCAGCAGTAGTAGTAGTAGTAGTAGTACTTTTCCCCTTCTCACCTCACTCATTTGACTCTGTCCAACAGTCAGACTCTTGCACAACTTTCACACGCGCCCTCAGGTTGAGGCCCTTCCACTGCACTTTGGTTGGGCTAGCTTCTGAGGGCACACAAACCTAGCATAGGTACATACAGACGCACACATGCATCCAAGGACTGGTTTATGCGTCCTGATATTGCCCGATGGACTACGGTCTAGGGTGGAATGTGCGCGCCTCCGCCAGTAGAAACTAGTGAGGCAAACATCTAAGCAACAACAAGTAGTAGTAGTGGTGGTAGTAGTAGTAGCAGTAGTAGTAGTAGTAGTAATAGTTGTTGTTGTTGCTGTTGTGTGTTGTTGCTGCTGTTGTATGTTGTTGCTGCTGTTGTGTGTTGTTGCTGCTGTTGTGTGTTGTTGCTGCTGTTGTGTGTTGTTGCTGCTGTTGTGTGTTGTTGCTGCTGTTGTATGTTGTTGCTGCTGTTGTATGTTGTTGTTGCTGTTGTGTGTTGTTGCTGCTGCTGTGTGTTGCTGCTGCTGTTGTGTGTTGTTGCTGCTGCTGTGTGTTGCTGCTGCTGTTGTGTGCTGCTGCTGTTGTGTGTTGCTGCTGATGTTGTGTGTTGCTGCTGATGTTGTGTGCTGCTGCTGTTGTGTGCTGTTGCTGCTGCTGCTGTTGTGTGCTGTTGCTGCTGCTGTGCGTTGCTTTTACTGTTATGTGTTGTTGTTCTTGTTGTGTGTTGCTGTTCTTGTTGTGTGTTGTTGTTCTTGTTGTACGTTGTTGCTGTTGTTGTGTGTTGTTGCTGTTGTTGTGTGCTGCTGCTGTTGTGTGTTGTTGCTGCTGCTGTTGTGTGTTGTTGCTGCTGTTGTGTGCTGCTGCAGTTGTGTGTTGCTGCTGTTGTGTGTTGCTGCTGTTGTGTGCTGCTGCTGTTGTGTGCTGCTGCAGTTGTGTGTTGCTGCTGTTGTGTGTTGCTGCTGTTGTGTGCTGTTGCTGCTGTGTGCTGTTGCTGCTGTTGTGTGCTGCTGATGTTGTGTGTTTTTGCTGCTGTTGTGTGTAGTTGTTGCTATTGTGTGTTGCTGCTGGTGTGGTGTGCTGTTGCTGCTGTTGTGCGCTGCTGCTGTTGTGTGTTGTTGCTGGTGTGTGTTGTTGCTGCTGTTGTGTGCTGCTGCAGTTGTGTGTTGCTGCTGGTGTGTGTTGTTACTGCTGTTATGGGTTGCTGCTGTTGTGTGTTGTTGCTGCTGTTATGTGTTGCTGATGTTGTGTGTTTTTGCTGCTGGTGTGTTGTTGCTGCTGTTGTGTGCTGCTGATGTTGTGTGTTTTTGCTGCTGGTGTGTTGTTGCTGCTGTTGTGTGTTGTTCTTGTATGGATGGTGGAAATAGAATAAGAACCAATAAAATTAAATTACAATACGTGTCCTCTCTGTGGAGCACAGGTTTACAACAACTACACGCCACATTCTTCTGTTCTCAACCATTCGTTCCAGCTCTGTTTACGTATTTCTTATTTATATTATGTCTGTCTCGAACTCTTTTCTACGTGTGTGTTTTGGTCTTCTTCTACTTTTCTTGTCTCCAGCTTTCTTCCCTATGTGCGTTTTGGTCTGCCTCTACTTCTCTTGTCTCCAGCTATCTTCCCCATGTGTGTTTTGGTCTCTCCCTCTACTTGTTTTACCCCGAGAATTCCAGAACAGAGACTGTCTTGTAGTGCTATCCATTGGTTTCCCATGCGGTTGTCCCATCCAACACTAACCTCCTCATGTCATGTTCCAAATATATCAATCTGGTTTCTCCCAACAGCTCTATCTGATCATACGTGAATCTTTCTCAGAACAAGATTAAGAATAATATCATAAACATAGGAATAATAATGTTGAAGAAATGAACAAAACAGAAGTAAACAAGTACAGAATATGTCGAAAAAAAGGAGAAGAGGAAAAAGGAGAATAGAATAAAACAGCCGGAAGAAAGATAACAAGGACATTGAACTGGAAAAAGGCAAGAATATTGCCATTTCTTTGTTAGAGTATCTTTAAAATGCCTTTTTATTGAGGAAAAACATAACACTGGAATAAAGCCATTTCTTTGTTAGAGTATCTTTAAAATGCCTTTTTATTAAGGAAAAACATAACAATGGAATAAAGCCATTTCTTTGTTAGAGTATCTTTAAAATGCCTTTTTATTGAGGAAAAACATAACACAGGAATAAAGCCATTTCTTTGTTAGAGTATCTTTAAAATGCCTTTTCATTGAGGAAAAACATAACACTGGAATAAAGCCATTTCTTTGTTAGAGTATCTTTAAAATGCCTTTTTATTGAGGAAAAACATAACACAGGAATAAAGCCATTTCTTTGTTAGAGTATCTTTAAAATGCCTTGTTATTGAGGAAAAACATAACACAGGAATAAAGCCATTTCTTTGTTAGAGTATCTTTAAAATGCCTTTTTATTGAGGAAAAACATAACACAGGAATAAAGCCATTTCTTTGTTAGAGTATCTTTAAAATGCCTTTTTATTGAGGAAAAACATAACACAGGAATAAGGCCATTTCTTTGTTAGAGTATCTTTAAAATGCCTTTTTATTGAGGAAAAACATAACACAGGAATAAAGCCATTTCTTTGTTAGAGTATCTTTAAAATGCCTTTTTATTGAGGAAAAACATAACACAGGAATAAAGCCATTTCTTTGTTAGAGTATCTTTAAAATGCCTTTTTATTGAGGAAAAACATAACACAGGAACAAGGCGATTTCTTTGTTAGAGTATCTTTAAAATGCCTTTTTATTGAGGAAAAACATAACACAGGAATAAAGCCATTTCTTTGTTAGAGTATCTTTAAAATGCCTTTTTATTGAGGAAAAACATAACACAGGAATAAAGCCATTTCCTTGTTAGAGTATCTTAAAAATGCCTTTTTATTGAGGAAAAACATAACACAGGAATAAAGCCATTTCTTTGTTAGAGTATCTTTAAAATGCCTTTTTATTGAGGAAAAACATAACACAGGAATAAAGCCATTTCTTTGTTAGAGTATCTTTAAAATGCCTTTTTATTGAGGAAAAACATAACACAGGAATAAAGCCATTTCTTTGTTAGAGTATCTTTAAAATGCCTTTTCATTAAGGAAAAACATAACACTGGAATAAAGCCATTTCTTTGTTAGAGTATCTTTAAAATGCCTTTTTATTGAGGAAAAACATAACACAGGAATAAAGCCATTTCTTTGTTAGAGTATCTTTAAAATGCCTTGTTATTGAGGAAAAACATAACACAGGAATAAAGCCATTTCTTTGTTAGAGTATCTTTAAAATGCCTTTTTATTGAGAAAAAACATAACACAGGAATAAAGCCATTTCTTTGTTAGAGTATCTTTAAAATGCCTTTTTATTGAGGAAAAACATAACACAGGAATAAGGCCATTTCTTTGTTAGAGTATCTTTAAAATGCCTTTTTATTGAGGAAAAACATAACACAGGAATAAAGCCATTTCTTTGTTAGAGTATCTTTAAAATACTTTTTTATTGAGGAAAAACATAACACAGGAATAAAGCCATTTCTTTGTTAGAGTATCTTTAAAATGCCTTTTTATTGAGGAAAAACATAACACAGGAACAAGGCGATTTCTTTGTTAGAGTATCTTTAAAATGCCTTTTTATTGAGGAAAAACATAACACAGGAATAAAGCCATTTCTTTGTTAGAGTATCTTTAAAATGCCTTTTTATTGAGGAAAAACATAACACAGGAATAAAGCCATTTCTTTGTTAGAGTATCTTTAAAATGCCTTTTTATTAAGGAAAAACATAACACTGGAATAAAGCCATTTCTTTGTTAGAGTATCTTTAAAATGCCTTTTTATTGAGGAAAAACATAACACAGGAATAAAGCCATTTCTTTGTTAGAGTATCTTTAAAATGCCTTTTTATTGAGGAAAAACATAACAGGAATAAGGCCATTTCTTTGTTAGAGTATCTTTAAAATGCCTTTTTATTGAAGAAAAACATAACACAGAAATAAAGCCATTTCTTTGATAGAGTATCTTTAAAATGCCTTTTTATTGAGGAAAAACATAACACAGGAATAAAGCCTTTTCTTTGTTAGAGTATCTTTAAAATGCCTTTTTATTGAGGAAAAACATAACACAGGAATAAAGCCATTTCTTTGTTAGAGTATCTTTAAAATGCCTTTTTATTGAGGAAAAACATAACACAGGAATAAAGCCATTTCTTTGTTAGAGTATCTTTAAAATGCCTTTTTATTGAGGAAAAACATAACACAGGAATAAGGCCATTTCTTTGTTAGAGTATCTTTAAAATGCCTTTTTATTGAGGAAAAACATAACACAGGAATAAAGCCATTTCTTTGTTAGAGTATCTTTAAAATGCCTTTTTATTGAGGAAAAACATAACACAGGAATAAAGCCATTTCTTTGTTAGAGTATCTTTAAAATGCCTTTTTATTGAGGAAAAACATAACACAGGAATAAAGCCATTTCTTTGTTAGAGTATCTTTAAAATGCCTTTTTATTGAGGAAAAACATAACACAGGAATAAAGCCATTTCTTTGTTAGAGTATCTTTAAAATGCCTTTTTATTGAGGAAAAACATAACACAGGAATAAAGCCATTTCTTTGTTAGAGTATCTTTAAAATGCCTTTTTATTGAGGAAAAACATAACACAGGAATAAGGCCATTTCTTTGTTAGAGTATCTTTAAAATGCCTTTTTATTGAGGAAAAACATAACACAGGAATAAAGCCATTTCTTTGTTAGAGTATCTTTAAAATGCCTTTTTATTGAGGAAAAACATAACACAGGAATAAAGCCATTTCTTTGTTAGAGTATCTTTAAAATGCCTTTTCATTGAGGAAAAACATAACACAGGAATAAAGCCATTTCTTTGTTAGAGTATCTTTAAAATGCCTTTTTATTGAGGAAAAACATAACACAGGAATAAAGCCATTTCTTTGTTAGAGTATCTTTAAAATGCCTTTTTATTGAGGAAAAACATAACACAGGAATAAAGCCATTTCTTTGTTAGAGTATCTTTAAAATGCCTTTTTATTGAGGAAAAACATAACACAGGAATAAAGCCATTTCTTTGTTAGAGTATCTTTAAAATGCCTTTTTATTGAGGAAAAACATAACACAGGAATAAGGCCATTTCTTTGTTAGAGTATCTTTAAAATGCCTTTTTATTGAGGAAAAACATAACACAGGAATAAAGCCATTTCTTTGTTAGAGTATCTTTAAAATGCCTTTTTATTGAGGAAAAACGTAACACAGGAATAAAGCCATTTCTTTGTTAGAGTATCTTTAAAATGCCTTTTTATTGAGGAAAAACATAACACAGGAATAAAGCCATTTCTTTGTTAGAGTATCTTTAAAATGCCTTTTTATTGAGGAAAAACATAACACAGGAATAAAGCCATTTCTTTGTTAGAGTATCTTTAAAATGCCTTTTTATTGAGGAAAAACATAACACAGGAATAAAGCCATTTCTTTGTTAGAGTATCTTTAAAATGCCTTTTTATTGAGGAAAAACATAACACAGGAATAAAGCCATTTCTTTGTTAGAGTATCTTTAAAATGCCTTTTTATTGAGGAAAAACATAACACAGGAATAAAGCCATTTCTTTGTTAGAGTATCTTTAAAATGCCTTTTTATTGAGGAAAAACATAACACAGGAATAAAGCCATTTCTTTGTTAGAGTATCTTAAAAATGCCTTTTTATTGAGGAAAAACATAACACAGGAATAAAGCCATTTCTTTGTTAGAGTATCTTTAAAATGCCTTTTTATTGAGGAAAAACATAACACAGGAATAAGGCCATTTCTTTGTTAGAGTATCTTTAAAATGCCTTTTTATTGAGGAAAAACATAACACAGGAATAAAGCCATTTCTTTGTTAGAGTATCTTTAAAATGCCTTTTTATTGAGGAAAAACATAACAGGAATAAGGCCATTTCTTTGTTAGAGTATCTTTAAAATGCCTTTTTATTGAAGAAAAACATAACACAGAAATAAAGCCATTTCTTTGATAGAGTATCTTTAAAATGCCTTTTTATTGAGGAAAAACATAACACAGGAATAAAGCCATTTCTTTGTTAGAGTATCTTTAAAATGCCTTTTTATTGAGGAAAAACATAACACAGGAATAAAGCCATTTCTTTGTTAGAGTATCTTTAAAATGCCTTTTTATTGAGGAAAAACATAACACAGGAATAAAGCCATTTCTTTGTTAGAGTATCTTTAAAATGCCTTTTTATTGAGGAAAAACATAACACAGGAATAAAGCCATTTCTTTGTTAGAGTATCTTTAAAATGCCTTTTTATTGAGGAAAAACATAACACAGGAATAAAGCCATTTCTTTGTTAGAGTATCTTTAAAATGCCTTTTTATTGAGGAAAAACATAACACAGGAATAAAGCCATTTCTTTGTTAGAGTATCTTTAAAATGCCTTTTTATTGAGGAAAAACATAACACAGGAATAAAGCCATTTCTTTGTTAGAGTATCTTTAAAATGCCTTTTTATTGAGGAAAAACATAACACAGGAATAAAGCCATTTCTTTGTTAGAGTATCTTTAAAATGCCTTTTTATTGAGGAAAAACATAACACAGGAATAAAGCCATTTCTTTGTTAGAGTATCTTTAAAATGCCTTTTTATTGAGGAAAAACATAACACAGGAATAAGGCCATTTCTTTGTTAGAGTATCTTTAAAATGCCTTTTTATTGAGGAAAAACATAACACAGGAATAAAGCCATTTCTTTGTTAGAGTATCTTTAAAATGCCTTTTTATTGAGGAAAAACATAACACAGGAATAAAGCCATTTCTTTGTTAGAGTATCTTTAAAATGCCTTTTTATTGAGGAAAAACATAACACAGGAATAAAGCCATTTCTTTGTTAGAGTATCTTTAAAATGCCTTTTTATTGAGGAAAAACATAACACAGGAATAAAGCCATTTCTTTGTTAGAGTATCTTTAAAATGCCTTTTTATTGAGGAAAAACATAACACAGGAATAAAGCCATTTCTTTGTTAGAGTATCTTTAAAATGCCTTTTTATTGAGGAAAAACATAACACAGGAATAAAGCCATTTCTTTGTTAGAGTATCTTTAAAATGCCTTTTTATTGAGGAAAAACATAACACAGGAATAAAGCCATTTCTTTGTTAGAGTATCTTAAAAATGCCTTTTTATTGAGGAAAAACATAACACAGGAATAAAGCCATTTCTTTGTTAGAGTATCTTTAAAATGCCTTTTTATTGAGGAAAAACATAACACAGGAATAAAGCCATTTCTTTGTTAGAGTATCTTTAAAATGCCTTTTTATTGAGGAAAAACATAACACAGGAATAAAGCCATTTCTTTGTTAGAGTATCTTTAAAATGCCTTTTTATTGAGGAAAAACATAACACAGGAATAAAGCCATTTCTTTGTTAGAGTATCTTTAAAATGCCTTTTTATTGAGGAAAAACATAACACAGGAATAAAGCCATTTCTTTGTTAGAGTATCTTTAAAATGCCTTTTTATTGAGGAAAAACATAACACAGGAATAAAGCTATTTCTTTCGTGGAATACCATTCTTATTCTCCGTGCACGAAGAAGATTTCGGCCACACACTGTTCTGTCCTTGTCTTCACGTTAGGAGGCCAGGTACTTCCCGTGAGGCCAGGTACTTCTATGTTCCCTTCGCCCTCCCCCTTCTACCTCCCCAGCTCTCGTCTCATCCTCCAGTGTGAAGACGACAAGTATGTCTGCTGTTTGTGAAGCTGATTACAAAAACTGGGGTCAGACAGTTTCCAGAAGCTGTGAGAGGGGTTAAGATGGCAGCTAAAGGTGCCGGCTTACCCAGAGAATGATTGGAAACCGCGATCGTTAGGTACAGGCGCAAATGTGCTTGCACTTAATAGGGTAAGATGGGGATGAACAGAAAACAAACATTGACTGTTGTTTCTCATTGGATATCGTTGTCTGGATTCCGATTGGCTTATACTTTGATATGACCGACAGACAGACCAACTGACCGACAGACAGACCGACCGACTGACAGACAGACAGAAACACAGACAGGCCGACCAACAGACCGGCAGACAGACACATAGACATACCGACAGAAATACCAACCGACAGACAGACAGACCAACTGACCGACAGACAGACCGACCGACTGACAGACAGACAGAAACACAGACAGGCCGACCAACAGACCGGCAGACAGACACATAGACATACCGACAGAAATACCAACCGACAGACAGACAGACCAACTGACCGACAGACAGACCGACCGACTGACAGACAGACAGAAACACAGACAGGCCGACTGACAGACAGAGAGACAGACAGACCAACTGACCGACAGACAGACCGCCCGTGTGGCAGACAGACAGAAACACAGACAGGCCGACTGACAGACAGAGAGACAGACAGACCAACAGACCGACACATAGACAGACAGACAGACCTTCTTTTCTTCTTCATCGTACGCAGTCAGACAGTAACCATTATTTTTTCGAAAAAGGCAGCGGTCATCCTGAGGCTGTCGACACTGCCATAGAGCTTGTCTAGTGTTGCTACTGGTGATGGCCACATCTGCTCTCTCTGATCCTCGTATGTCGGGCAGTTTTGCAGCAAATGCTCAGCGGTCATTTTCGCGGTACCACGCGGGCATTCGTCGGTGCCACCTATCTTCAATTTGTTGAATAGGTGGTACCTCAGTCTATTGTGGCCAGTGCGAAGTCTACAGACAGACCAACTGACAGACAGACAGAACGAAAGACCGACAGATCAACCGACGGACGGACAGACGGATGGACAGAATGGATAGATGGATGGATGGTGTGGGTGGATGGATCGATATACCGAAGTCAGGTAGCACTGCAACCTGCCAGGCATGCCGTTATAGATTATCAAGGCATGGCTGGGGCCTGTGGCTGTCTACCTCGTAGACAAATTAAGAAACAGAAACAATTATGGAATGTCCCAACTGGCCATCCAGGACAGAAGATGGTAGAGAGGTAGAGCTCATGGTTCAGGGCCACTTGATGTTATTTCCTAAACACATGTGTCCAGCTGGAGACGAAGTGATTTTCATTTGATGTGGGAAATTACAGATACAATACACAAGGATAAGTCAGTAAGTCGGTCACAAACTGATATGGGATATATTAGTAAGTCGGTCACAAACTGATATGGTGTAAATAAGTCAGTAAGTCGGTCACAAACTGAAATGGTGTAAATAAGTCAGTAAGTCGGTCACAAACTGATATGGTATATAAAAGTCAGTAAGTCGGTCACAAACTGATATGGTATATATAAGTCAGTAAGTCGGTCGCAAACTGATATGGTATATATAAGTCAGTAAGTCGGTCACAAGCTGATATGGTATATATAAGTCAGTAAGTCGGTCACAAACTGATATGGTATAGCTGAAAAATATAGTTGGTTGTTTGCGAATGGCTGCAATGAGTAGGTTAAATCGGTTGTGAGTCCTGTAAAGAACGTTAAGTGACGGGATGCAGTAGCTTTCCTCAAATCAAGAGCGAGCTGATGAAGGTGGACCGGTGTCCTCCAGGCGGTTGTGCTATGCTTGACTTCTTCTGCGTGTCACTCACTACTACGAGGATCACGTCAATCCCTCACCTCGTTAGCCAGGCTGCCATAAAAACAGTCCGTTTCCAGGGAGGGCTACTAGGAAGTCGAGATGAGGGTCTTAACCAGTATGTTTTGCCTGACCATTACTAACACGTCTGATCAGCATATATTGCCTGACCAGACGTCAGTCTTCTTCCCCGTAGTTGGTAGTTTACAAAGCTAGCATTTGGTGACAGAAACATCCGGAGCTGTGATTACTATAGGCAGCGGCCGCTAGGTGTGGCATTCGCGTGGACAGCTCAGATATCAAATGGCGTCCTTGGTAACAGAGAGTACAACTAAAAAACAATGTTCTGTTGTGAGGGGTTTTGGGGAGACAAAGGATATTGATAAGGAAATGCTTCCTGTTTACAGTGAGAAGTGTTTGCCGGGTAAATTGTTCATATATAGGTCAATACATTTTCTCAAGGACGCTCATAAATTGCTGATGAACCGAACCTGGTCGTCCTGTTCAGATTCCAACAGAAGCATTTGTGTGGTGGGTGTGGGAGATGATTCGAGGTGACGGACAGATCTATTGTAACTGCAATAGAATGTTCGCATGGTATATCCTACAGCATAATGTATGCTCGATTGCATTTCCGGCTCATAGTTGGTACCTAGACAACTAACTGAGTAATTCATAATTAACTGAATGGGTATGTAATTGCACTTATACAGCCATGGAATAACGAATCAGTGTTGGTGGACATTATGCTAAGAAGCAATGAAGTGCAATAATGAATAGTTTTCATTTCTGTTATTTAGTTTATTTTTTTAAATAACTGTGGGTGATGTGACTCGCCTATTGACTGACTTTCTCTGGTCTACTACTAATACGACCCCTTCCTATTGACTTTCTCTGGTCTACTACTAATTCGACCCCTTCCTATTGACTTTCTCTGGTCTACTACTAATACGACCCCTTCTAACAATAACGACTAACCCTGCTATTACTTCTACAAGGGAGACTCAAACAGTTACCTTCGTGTGTGTGTGTCTCAGCAGTATATGCCTTTTTACGGTTCTCTTGTGACTCATCCTCGTACCATCTTTCTTTCGTCACTTTATATTTCCACACTATCATATCATGAATTATCAATTCTTAAAAACAGCCAATCAAATTGCTGCACTCCAAATCACTGGACATTTCCAAGCACGTTTCTCTATCATACAATAGTTGGACGTACACAACGCCAGACGTCGGGGTCCACCAGTCAGACAATGCCCTAACTCGTTCACTGCAGTCAGAGCAAATACATATATTATTAGGATGGTTTGACTTCCCCAGAACAATCGGCACGTGCGTGCTCCTACTTTGCCTGGACCTGGGTTTCATCAGCCTATTACTAATTCAAAACTATCGTTTGGTTTCGATCTTGTTACTTCCGACTTGTCGACGCTTTAGCTATGTAAACAAGTGTGTTTCGGTTCGGAGCTTGCCCAAATGTTCTCTAAACCCCGGTCGATGAGATAAATATGATATTCTTGTCTAAATATAGCCCATGGCGGTGACAGTGTCATTAACAAAGGATTCAACTAGAAGAAGCTCACGTGCAGTCCCCGTTCCCAATGACGCTGACGTCGGTGCGGCATCATGTGACGTCATGAGCTGCGTCCTCGAGACCGACCATCAGCACCACCAGAGGGATGTCCGTCAGCAGGATGTGTGGACAGTCATACAACAGGAAGCTTGCATCGACAACCATGGCACGGACTTCTATTTGATCTCACACACAACGAACAACACGACAGAAAGTAAAGTAAAACGTAGCCAAGGATACAACGAGGTAAACGTCTCGCTACAACACAGGCAGGACTTATGGGATGCGACCAGCTGAGCATCCCGTAGTCACAGGAGGATAGCAGATCCCCGGACGTCACTGTCCTCATAACGGCGACACGAGCTGGGCTAGAAAATTTAATGCCACCAACAAAAACACAGCGAGGCACATAATCGATATCAAAACATTAAAAACCATAAAATTATGACAAAAGATATGAGTAGTGAACAAATCAATTATCGCCTTCAATAATGTTGAAATATAAGATGTGGGATCAAGATGCTGAGCAGCGCATGAGTTGCAGTGGTCAGCGACCCATAGCTGACACCTAGCGTCAGGGCCAGCAAACCATAGCTGCCAAGACCTTCTACACATCCACGTGGTGATCCTGGATAACAGGCTGCAGCAGGGCAGACTGGCTAAAAAGAAGGGATCGAAGAGGGAATGCTAACCCGGTACTCAAAAAATGTTTGCTGAAGTCGGATGTGTTGGACCGAAAGGCGCAAATATCGCAGCCAAGCTGTAAACTACAACACGGCGCATTCCGTTCTCTGGACTACATTCTGCTACTTACCCTTTCAGGGTTTGGTAGTGGGAGATTGAGAACGAACGAAGAAGAAAAAGAAGAAGAAATATAAGATGTGAAATAATTTTAGTATTTAGTAATCACAATCAACAGTTCTGTAGATTTGTTAAAAGAAATTGATCAACGGCTTACAACAATCTTAAACACACTAAGGCAGATGAACAAATATATAGCAGGAAGACGAAGACTCATCAGAACGAGTGTATGTGGCAGCGCTTCGATGTACCGAGCAGACGATGAAAGGGGTCAGCACTAACTATATTCTCACTTCACCCGACTCAAAATAACTTCGACTCTAATTGAAATAAAACACAATATAATGAAACCTTATTACTACTTGTTCACAAATGACTCCCCAATCTTCACTCAAAACAAAACCTGTCTGGCTGTAAGTAATTATGAACTAAACTATAGCTAAGCTAAACGTAAAAAGAAACTTGATTAACGAACTACAACTTGATTGACGAACCGTTTGTGGATTGTCTCAGAATGGATGATTTGTGTTTGTTCTTAAACCCAAGGGATCGTCCGTGGTTGTCAAAGAGCTAGATCGACGTGATCGTCAAAGAACTGGCTCGCTGTGATCGTAAAAGAGCTGGATCACTGTGATCGTCAAAGAGATGGATAGCTGTGATTATCAAATAGCTGGATAATTAAATATTGATCCTTCTCGTACTGCTGGAGACTAACGCTGACCTGCGATAGTGAATCGACTCTGATTATTTCTTCCTTCTATCTATGTTTGTTCTTCTGTTCGTCCTTCATCCTGGAGATCTCACACTTATAGCTCTGCTCTACATTCGACTTCTGTCCGTTCTTCATCATGGAGATATCCCAATTATAACCCCCCTCTCCTCTCCTCTCGACTGCTAACTCGAGACTCACTGTCCTTGGTTTGTGTCAGATCACGTGGTCCACTAACGACGCAGGTATTATGATCTTGTTCTTCGGATCTTCTCCCCAAGGTTTCAGAAAAAACTGTTAATGGCATGTCCGGTTTCAACTTTATTACTGACCACACGGTAGCCGGCGTCTAGGGCGTTACGCAAATATGCGTCCATGTTACGTAGGTCAACACGTGCGTGGCCTTGAAAACGACACCACACATTTCAGACATTCCTAATGCGGGATTTGAGTACATCTGCACTGGCTTGGTTACTTGATCCAACACTTTGAGAAAATGAATGGCTACTACCTATCAATACTCTGCTCCCAATCCTTCTAACTTTAATAAAACATGTCTAAAATCATATTTCTAATAAACCTACACAGCTAAGATCTATTACTCGTCTTATCTGTGGCAACATTTGTTTGCGAGCCATGGCTATTAAACAAAACAATAGTAAACAAGACAACATCTTTACAAATGAAGTGCTGAAGAAAGAAGCTGGAAATGTCGTGAAAAGAGAAAAAAGATCATTTCTGCAACAACTGCGTATAAAAGAAAATTGGCTTACAGATAATATAACATGGTAAAGCTAAGATATTTTCGTCCAATAAAAAGAAACACTAACCATCTGCTTCTTCTTCGTTCGAACTCAAAACCCCGCTACCAAATCCTGAATAGGGCTTTGCAAGTAGCAGGATGTAGTCCGGAGAATCAAATGTGTCAAATTGCCCGAGAAAATACAAGGAGGGTGACCAAGAAGAAGATGGTATGAAGGCATTACTGGCATTCTAAAGATGTTTTTGAACGACGCGGGCTGACTTGCACGAAACACCGATGTGTCCAGTGCTGCCGTAACTGAGACTACGTTCTGGAATGAATATATCACGTAATGGTGGCTGATCACGTAATGGTGGCTGATCAAGATTGGTGACTGATCAAGATTGGTGACTGATCAAGATTGGTGACTGATCAAGCTTGATGACTGATCAAGATTGTTGACTGATCAAGATTGATGACTGGTCAATATTGGTGGCTGATCAAGATTGATGACTGATCAAGATTGATGACTGATCAAGATTGGTGACTGATCAAGATTGGTGGCTGATCAAGATTGATGACTGATCAAAATTGATGACTGATCAAGATTGATGACTGATCAAGAATGATGACTGATCAGGACATTTTTCATGCAGTTTACGACAATTGAATATAGACAAAGATCGATCTAGACATTTCTAGACCAATGCGGAATGAATAATAATTCCTCAACATCTTACCCTCTTTCTTCTATCGTCTTGAAAAGGATCATACCTTGCACTGTGTCGTGGTTTGTACCTTACTCTGTGTCGTGGTTTGTACCTTATACTGTGTCGTGGTTTGTACCTTACACTGTGTCGTGGTTTGTACCTTACACTGTGTCGTGGTTTGTACCTTTCACTGTGTCGTGGTTTGTACCTTACACTGTGTCGTGGTTTGTACCTTACACTGTGTCGTGGTTTGTACCTTACACTGTGTCGTGGTTTGTACCTTACACTGTGTCGTGGTTTGTACCTTACACTGTGTCGTGGTTTGTACCTTACACTGTGTCGTGGTTTGCACCTTTCACTGTGTCGTGGTTTGTACCTTACCCTGTGTCGTGGTTTGCAGCGGATCTGTGATATGAGCGCCTTTCGGTCCGAAACAACCAATTTTATCACGGCACATTTTTGGGGATCGGGTTTGTCTGTCATCGTGGATCCTCTATTCTCTCAGTCAGTCTGCTTGGATGCAGCCTGTGTTCTGGGCCGCCAATTTGACGCGGAAAATGTTTCTGGATAGTTGTGGTTCGTTGACCCAGCCACAAACAATCCGATATGAATGACTGACCCAGCCACAGTCAGTTATGAATCGATGACCCAGCCACAGTCAGTTATGAATCGCTGACCCAGCCACAGTCAGTTATGAATCGCTGACCCAGCCACAGTCAGCTATGAATGACTGACCCATCCACAGTCAGCTATGAATGACTGACCCAGCCAGTCAGCTATGAATGACTGACCCAGCCACAGTCAGTTATGAATCGCTGACCCATCCACAGTCAGTTATGAATCGCTGACCCAGCCACAGTCAGTTATGAATCGCTGACCCAGCCACAGTCAGTTATGAATCGCTGACCCAGCCACAGTCAGCCATGAATCGCTGATTGCTGTTAACTCGTCCCCCGCGCCTTACCAGCCCCCTGCTTAAACAAAGTGATTTCTACTGGAGAGCAGCACGTATTATCTTTCCCTTTTCAAAATGTTGTGACATGAAACTGGGGAAGGCTGTGTATAGGACTAGCAACCCCAACATGTAAAACGCATTGATGTTGAAACTGCAAGAAGCAGGAAGGACTGGTTTCCCTAAAGGCTGGGGCCACCAAATACAATGTTGAGTAACCATCTAAGTAACATGCACATGATGATGATGATGATGGTGCTGATGTATTATCTATCACGAATGTTAGTAGAGAAATCATGTCGGAAACATATGAATGAGGTTTACTTCTCCGTCTATCTGTGCGTTTGAGAGTCATGGGGAGTTGATGTTAGCTTTCTTGGGCCAAGTGTGTTGCGCCAGTCATTGTAAGCCCGCGTAGTTGTAGTGTTGTCATCTATCCAGCGGTCACGTAGAGCTCATCCTACCTTCTAGCCAGATCTTCTCATGCTATCAGTAAGTGGCACAATCAAAGGCGGACACTGCAAGTCTAAAGGTTAGGTTAGGTGTTCGCTTAGCAAACAATGGCTGACCACGATCAAGTGTTGCACCATCGAATTTATGGGGGAATAGCGACTAATACTGGCTGTACAGGAGTATCACACTGGCTGTACGGGAGTATCACACTGGCTGTACAGGAGTATCACACTGGCTGTACAGGAGTATCACACTGGCTGTACAGGAGTATCACACTGGCTGTACAGGAGTATCACACTGGCTGTACAGAAGTATCACACTGGCTGTACAGGAGTATCACACTGGCTGTACGGGAATATCACACTGACTATACGGGAATATCACACTGGCTATACGGGAGTATCACACTGGCTATACGGGAATATCACACTGGCTATACGGGAATATCACACTGGCTATACGCGAATATCACTGGCTATACGGGAATATCACTGGCTATACGGGAATATCATACTGGCTGTACGGGAATATCACACTGGCTATACGGGAATATCACACTGGCTATACGGGAATATCACACTGGCTATACGGGAATATCACACTGGCTATACGCGAATATGACTGGCTATTCGGGAATATCATACTGGCTGTACGGGCGTATCATATTGGATGTACGAGAGTATCATACTGGATGTACGGGAGTATCATTCTGGATGTACAGGAGTATCATACTGGCTGTACATAAGAATCGTACTGGATGTACAGAAGAATCATACGGGATGTACGGAAGAATGATAGGTCTGTAGTGCAATGCAAGGCTTGACATGCACACTCCATCGTGTGTCCGGCTATAATATCAGCCTATTCCTAGCTTCGTCGTCATTGTGGAGACCATTTCATTAAAAATGATTCTCCACCCGACTGTTCTCTCTAGACATACCTGCCCAGAAACCAGAAACATCTCACGAGGAATCCAGGTACCGCATATTCTTACGGCTAAGGTGAAATGTGCGACCGAACCAGGTAAGGCATGTTATCGATTGACACGAAACTGAGCCGAGCACACATCAAACGACTGGTGGAGAGCGTGCTTTTGTTTCTCGCCGCGTTGTTTCTTTAGGGCGTGAGATGTTATGTATTTAAGCAACGCCTGTCAGCTGTACCTAGTGACGAGGGCTAGCCAGCGACAGCAGGAAGAAAACAGCGAGAAACTGTAGAAGGCTAGAAATTGGTTACATTCGTTGGAGTATTTAGAACAGCTTGTGAAGGACAGCGGTCAGATGAGTTGAAGAGACGGAGCAGAACCTGGAAAAACAGTTCTTTCTGCTCAATATGGTGGATGTCCGGGTTTGTGGTGGATGTCCGAGTTTGTGGTGGATGTCCGAGTTTGCGGTGGATGTTCGAGTTTGTGGTGAATGTCCGGGTTTGTGTTGGATGTCCGAGTTTGTGGAGGTTATTCACTTTCCTATATCCAAGCAGGGCATATATAATGTCATGGACTATCACAATCGAAATCATAAATGTGTCGGCAATATGTTTCTGCTGAGCACGACAATTGACACGAATCAGTTCGTCCACGCGAGCTTGGCGCTGTGCATCCACAGCTGTGACCGGTCGTCCACGCGAGCTTGGCGCTGTGCATCCACAGCTGTGACCGGTCGTCCACGCGAGCTTGGCGCTGTGATCGGTCGTCCGCTGCGAAACCGTGTCCTGCAGGCCGGCTCGTGATGGTTGGATTGTCACCTTCTAGAGTCCGTGCCCACCTCCTGATAACACTGACACCCACATAGGTGTAATCATATATCGCAGCCATCCTTCGATGCATGTCAATGGGCAGACAACCTTCCGCCGTAAGGAATTCAATCACAGCACGTTGCTTAAATCGTATTTCCATGTAGGCCGCCATTTTACTGTCTGTTGTGCGCATGAGTCGCGTTCCTTGCGTATGGAACTACATGCACCTATAGTCACTTCATGCCACTACATGCTCCTGCATGCCACTACATGTCCTTACATGCTCCTGCATGCCACTACATGTCCTTACATGTCCCTGCATGCCACTACATTTCCTTACATGCCCCTGCATGCCACTACATGTCCTTACATGCCACATTTCCTTACATGCCCCTGCATGCCACTACATGTCCTTACATGCCCCTGCATGCCCCTACATTTCCTTACATGCCACTACATGTCCTTACATGCCCCTGCATGCCACTACATTTCCTTACATGCCCCTGCATGCCACTACATGTCCTTACATGCCCCTGCATGCCACTACATTTCCTTACATGCCCCTGCATGCCACTACATGTCCTTACATGCCCCTGCATGCCACTACATTTCCTTACATGCCCCTGCATGCCACTACCTGTCCTTACATGCCTCTGCATGCCACTACATGTCCTTACATGCCTCTGCATGCCACTACATGTCCTTACATGCCTCTGCATGCCACTACATGCATCTACAACCGCTACCATTCATCAGCGCGAGACATTCGTCTGACTCAAAACTGCCTGCATGGTCTGCCCATTCCGGCGATGAGCCCAATACCCAGGCGTGGCCTCTAATAGGTTTCCACACCTGAATATTCGTGGCTTCCCCGCGCGAATGATACTGAAACATGGCTGCCGATTAGATTCTTCAAAGGCGGGAAGATAACGTAAAAAACGAAAGCGTGAAATGACAACAGTCTTTTGTTTGTTACCGGCGATGTGGATTCAATATGGGAGTACTCTGGTGCACTTGGGTGAGGGCTGAAGTCACAGCTTTCGTGGTGGATACACGTTACCTATGTATATCTTTGATGTACATTGACTTGTATATTATTATTATAATCAGAAGTAGTAGTGGTAGTAGTAGTAGTAGTAGTAGTAGTAGTAGTATTTGTAGTGGTAGTAGTAGTAGTAGTAGTAGTGGTAGTAGTGGTGGTAGTAGTGGTGGCGGTAGTAGTAGTAGTACTGGTAGTAGTAGTGGTAGTAGTAGTAGTAGCAGCAGCATCAGTTGTAATAGTGGTAGTAGTAGCAGCAGCAGTAGTAATAGTAGTAGTATCATGTATCTGTCATTTATCTACTTATTAGACAGGAGTCAGGCAAATTCCCTGCTGGCTATTACAGTAACTAATCAGATCTTGGTTGCTGGCTATTATAATAACCACTAAGATCTTGGTTGCTGGCTATTATAATAACCGTTAAGATCTTGGTTGCTGGCTATTATAATAACCACTAAGATCTTGGTTGCTGGCTATTATAATAACCGCTAAGATCTTGGTTGCTGGCTATTATAATAACCGCTAAGATCTTGGCTGCTGGCTATTATAATAACCGCTGAGATGGACAACCCGGTTAGTTGCACTTTTCGTTTCCTGCCTCTCAATCCATGCACTGAAAGCTATGTACAACTTTAACCCGTACATAAACACGAGAAGCAATCCTGTACAGAGGAGCGGTGCCCTCAGTTACAGGTCAGTGCCCTCAGTGACAGGTAGGTGCCCTCAGCGACAGGTCAGTGCCCTCAGTGACAGGTCGGTGCCCTCAGTGACAGGTCGGTGCCCTCAGTGACAGGTCGGTGCCGTCAGTGACAGGTCGGTGCCCTCAGTGACAGGTCGATGCCCTCAGTGACAGGTCGATGCCCTCAGTGACAGGTCGGTGCCCTCAGTTACAGGTCAGTGCCCTCAGTGACAGGTCGATGTCCAACGTGTTCTGTTCCATTATGACTGATGGCGGTAAACATATTCAGGAACCAATTCTCCTGTTGCTGAACGCACTTACTGAACCGGTGGCCTCCTATTGCTGAACGCACTTACTGAACTGGTGGCCTCCTATTGCTGAACGCACTTACTGAACCGGTGGCCTCCTATTGCTGAACGCACTTACTGAACCGGTGGCCTCCTATTGATGAACCGGTGGTCTCCTATTGCTGAACGCACTTACTGAACCGGTGGCCTCCTATTGATGAACGCACTTACTGAACCAGTGGTCTCCAATTGCTGAACCGGTGGCCTCTTATTGCTGAACGCACTTACTGAACCGGTGGCCTCCTATTGATGAACGTACTTACTGAACCGGTGAGCTCCTATTGCTGAACGCACTTACTGAACCGGTGACCTCCTATTGCTGAACGCACTTACTGAACCAGTGGCCTCCTATTGCTGAACGCACTTACTGAACCGGTGGTCTCCTATTGCTGAACGCACTTACTGAACCGGTGGCCTCCTATTGCTGAACGTACTTACTGAACCGGTGAGCTCCTATTGCTGAACGCACTTACTGAACCGGTGGCCTCCTATTGCTAAACGTACTTACTGAACCGGTGGCCTCCTATTGCTGAACGGGTGGTCTCCAATTGCTGAACCGGTGGCCTCCTATTGCTGAACGTACTTGCTAAACCGGTGAGCTCCTATTGCTGAACGCACTTACTGAACCAGTGGTCTCCTATTGCTGAACGCACTTACTGAACCGGTGAGCTCCTATTGCTGAACGCACTTCCTGAACCGGTGGCCTCCTATTGCTGAACGTACTTACTGAACCGGTGGTCTCCTATTGCTGAACGCACTTACTGAACCGGTGGCCTCCTATTGCTGAACGTACTTACTGAACCGGTGGCCTCCTATTGCTGAACGTACTTACTGAACCGGTGGTCTCCTATTGCTGAACCGGTGGCCTCCTATTGCTGAACCGGTAAGCTCCTATTGCTGAACGTACTTGCTGAACCGGTGGCCTGCTATCACTGAAGTACTTACTGAACCGGTGGCCTCCTATCGCTGAAGTACTTACTGAGCCGGTGGCATAGTGAAGTAACGTGTTAGAGCCACATCTCACAACCAAAGCTTGCTTGTGTTCACATTAATGAAACAGCATCTTTTTACTTCTATTGGAAGTAAACACATAAAAAAAAATTCGTGCTGATGTTGGATGAACCTCTTCTTTAGGCGAAAAACAATGCAGCGCAGTGTGCCTTAGGAAAGCGGCAAAAGAGAAAATAAAAATAAAAATATTTGTTCAAGGAACGGACATAATCATTTTGTCTTAACTTCTCAATGAAACACAGAGCTAACGTTGATACTCCGTACCGATTACAGCTGTATGGTGTCTTCTGCAGATCAGTCTACGTGATTCCAGCCGCATTGGATTACTCTTCCAACCTGTGTTGTGTCAGGTATTCTTTGTTGTCTCAATCGTATCTTACCCTGTATGCTCCAACCCAAAGCTCGTCTAGTTATTGTGGTAGGTTTATAATGCCGTGTCCTATCCATCTCCTTGATTTCCTCAACCTACAACTGTTTTGGTAATTGCCCTATAACTGGCCATCATTGTGTCGTCTCGAGAGGCAAGTGCTGGGTTTTTTATTAATTTGATTTAAGAGCCGCCTCTGACATCATTGATGACTGACCAACACGCCTGATTGAATTTTTAAGGGCAGCAACAAAGTCCCTCCACTTAGTCCGCTCTGCAGCTATCCTTCGTACGGTGATCCAGCGCTGATAAATCATTTAAATTTGGGCTTCTACGGTTTCTTGCCAAGTTGTCTTTCGCCATCCCTCAGGGGTCCATGTTCATCCGAGACATGATAGTCAGCCGCACACAGTACATCAATGCGAACCGTGCTTATAAACAAACTGACTACAGTGCTCCCGCACCAGGTGTTAGTCGAATGGGAGCCGATCGGGCGGTAGCGCGAGTGTGAACCCTAGACTACTCGCAACTACGGAACAAAGGTACGAATCTATGACAAGTGGTGCTATTAACAATTTGACGTTAAGTGCGGGCAGATATAAATCGGGCGTACGTTATTCGGAGTAGCCTGCAAATAATTAAAGGTCTTGGCGGACCAGCTTATCGTAACTGTCGAGAGTTGAGAAAAGTGCAAGTCTGTGCTGGTCGTTGATGTTATGATTTGGTTGTCGCTTTAGTTTGTTCCTCTGTATCCGTAACAAGGCCTTTCGGTCGAAACTTTCGTTCATGTCTTTGTTCTGAAACGGTATCTGAGCCACACTTACATGTTATTACATTTTTTTAAGTTAGAGACAAAAACCGAGACAGGATGGAAACAATCTAAACAGCTGAGGTACGAATACACAGCGAGAAGACATGGAGTTTGAATAGCAGGGGCGCGGAAGGGAGAGCTGGGAAGTGGTGCAGTTGGCATTCCATAAAATGAGCAAGCGGGCAACGATACTTATGTTCTCGTTCTGTTTTGTTTTTTTGTTGCAGCATGAAGTGCTTCTACAGGCACGCGAATTTGTCATTACTGGGAGTAGGGCAGAGTGAGGGGGAGTGGGAGAGAGAGGAGATGGGAGGGAGAGGGGAGAGGGAAGGGGGTACCTCGGGACGGGAGGGAGAGGGGGAGATGGAAGGGGGAGGGGAGATGGAAGGGGGAGGGGGAGATGGGAGGGAGAGGGGGAGGGTTACCTCGGGACGGGAGGGAGAGAGGGAGATAGGAGGGAGAGGGTTACCTCGGGACGGGAGGGAGAGGGTTACCTCGGGACGGGAGGGAGTGGGGGAGATGGGAGGGGGAGCAGAAGATGGGAGGGGGAGGGGGTGGGGTACCTCAAGACGGGAGGGAGTGAGGGAGATGGAAGGGGGAGGGGTACCTCGGGACAGGAGGGAGAGGGGGAGATGGGAGGGAGATGGGGAGGGTTACCTCGGGACGGGAGGGAGAGGGGGAGTGGGAGGGAGACGGGGAGTTACATCGGGACGGGAGGGAGAGCAGGAGATGGGAGGGGGCGGGGGTACCTCGGGACAGGAGGGAGAGGGGAGTGGGAGTGGTACATCGGGACGGGAGGGAGAGGGGGAGATGGGAGGGGGAGCAGGAGATGGTAGGGGGAGCAGTAGATAGTAGGGGGAGCAGGAGATGGTTGAAGGCCGGCTAGAGATGGGCGGGAGAGGGATGGAGAGACAGAAAACACATTAAGAAGGAAGGAACAGTTAAGAGAGGAATTTCGAATAATGGCTTCTTCTTCTCCGTCTTCTTCAACTTAGTTTCGAAACGGATGTTCCCTGACATTGTGTCGTCGCAGTTTACAACAAAGTTACGGTATCTGCACCTTTCTGCCCGACACATCAAACTCCAGCATGTCATTTGTTATACCGGGCTAGCTTCCCTCTTCGTTCCCTAACCTCTGAGTCAGACTGCGGGGATGTAGTCTGTTTCTAGGGTCGCCACTTGGAGATTGATTAGGGTCTTGGTCAACAATGAGTCGCTGACTCTAACACAAGCAGCCAGGTATGAGTCGCTGACTCTCACATAGTCAATCAGATATGAGTCGTTGACTCTGACAGAATCAGCCAGATACGGGTTGAGAGGGAGAGCAATAAACATGTGGAGGGAGATATACAGTGATTAGATAGCAAGAGTGAGCTTGGTAATATGAGGGAGGTCGGGGGGAATTAGGGAGGTTGGGGGGATGAGGGAGGTTGGGGGGATTAGGGAGGTTGTGAGGATGAGGGAGGTCGGGAGGATGAGGGAGGTCGGGGGGATGAGGGAGGTCGGGGGGATGAGGGAGGTTGGGGGGATGAGTGAGGTTGGGGGGATTAGGGAGGTTGTGGGGATGAGGGAGGTCGGGGGGATGAGGGAGGTCGGGGGTAATGAGGGAGGTCGGGGGGATGAGGGAGGTCGGGGGGATGAGGGAGGTCTGGGGATTAGGGAGGTCGTGGGGATGAGGGAGGTCGGGGAGATGAGGGAGGTTGTGGGAATGAAGGGGTTGTGGGGATGAGGGGGGTTGTGGGGATGAGAGAGTTTGTGGGGAGAAAGAAGGATGTGGATAAGTGAGGTATGAGAGAGAGAGAGACAGAGGGAATGTAAAGTTGGCTGGTATGTATCAAAAAGCCATATGTATCGGCAAGTTACATTGACATAATATATTATCCGTATATGCAATATTAAGGCCATTTATTGAGTCCAGCGTGTACATACATTCGGCTTATATATGGGACCTCCTCAAAGGTATCTGCCGCCGCCAGATGTACAGGTTAACTAAGATTAAGACTAAGATATATATATTTATTTCTCTACCTCACGCGAGAATAGCAGTGTGGCGGCTGATGAATCGCGGTGTGGCGGCTGATGACTCGCGGTGTGGCGACTGATGACTCGCGGTGTGGCGGCTGATGACTCGCGGTGTGGCGGCTGATGTTTCGCGGTGTGGCGGCTGATGACTCGCGGTGCGGCAGATGATGACCCCCTTTATTGCCATGGTTTGACTGGTTCTGTCAGTGCGTCCTCGTTATATACTTCTTGACTCTGAGTTCACCACATGCGTCTACTGCAGCTGCTCTGCTGATGTTATTGAACTGTATCCACAAATCTAGCTCGGGAGGTGGTTCCACTACACTTGCCACTGCTGTCAATATAAATCTCCGATATCTGGCCCTAACTTCCGACTCTCACAGATTATAGGTCTTAATCTATGCTTTTTCCTCTCGAGTGTCGTTTCTTACTTGATTGTGGACGTTGGTTTGGTGAGGCTACTCTTTCAATTGTTCTCTTTGTTGGCTCGAGGTAGTGGTCACTACCGATTTTTTGTCCTCTCCAGACTTATTCCTTATCAGTTTACATCGAGTGTGTGTGCGCTTGTGTGGGAACAATGTATTTGTAATGACCAAAATTTGTTAGCTGCAATCTCAGTAGACGTTTTTTATTACTGTTGAGAACATAGTCGACTCATCTGTCAGTGAACCCGTCTCATCTACAATGCTCATCTCCAACTCATACGGCCACTCCAGCTTGACATTCCTACATTGTCTTTTCAAACAGCTCAACTAATTCTTCTTTGGCATCTGCTCCATCATCATTCGGGGTATAAACAATTAGGCTGTTGATTAACTTGCCTCCTTCCTTGAAATCCAGCACCATAATACGTTCAAATACAGACCAATCTGTTTTGTCTATGTGGATAGTGGGAGTTCCGCTAGAGAGAAGTATGTTTACACTCTTGATTCATGAGCCCCTGTTCTTTTTGTTTGAGAACTAACAACTCCAAAGAGGATTCCTTCCTTTCATCCAAGAGTCGGTCCCTCTTTCCCTTGATACTTCCAATGTTCCATATTCAAAAAATTGGGAGTTCATAATTCGTGTCAGCACTGCCTTACTTTGGTACACACTTGCAATCAAGTGTGAAGACAAACTACTGATTTGCCAGTTGTGTTTTTGTGATGGAAGGGCTTCCTCTCGGCTGTTTGTTGGATATTGAAGTGTTTTTGTAATGGAAGGGCTTCCTCTCGGCTGTTTGTTGGATATTGAAGTGTTTTAATGGAAGGGCTTCCTCTCGGCTGTTCGTTGGATATTGAAGTGTTTTTGTTCTGGAAGGGCTTCCTCGCGGCTGTTCGTTGGATATTAACAGTTAACTTTCAAATATTCAGACATGTGGAGGACAGACTCCTCGCCAAGGTGTTTTAAATTAGCATTCTCTTTCCTTTCTCGACCTCTGTCTTTTCGAACGCTTTTAACAGGCAGGTTGGCACTTACCGGTACAGTAGACTAGAGCGCGCCGCAACTGTCACGTGTACCCTGTCCGTTTCTCTACCACAAGCATCAGTTCTAACCGACCTTCAAACTCGGATCCCCATTTTGTTCCAAGAACAAACTACCTTCTTCTCGGTGTGTTGAAATCCATTGGTAAAGCTAAGTCTGCAGGCCCGCCACAAGGGCTAAGTCCACAGTTATTGTTGTTTTTTGTTTCATGTCTAGGGGCCAGCCCCACAGCTTTTGCATCCTGTCTGCGTCCCCTGGTAAGGTCAGACATCGTATGTCACCGTCCCCTGGTTAGGTCAGACAACGTATGTCACCGTCCCCTGGTTAGGTCAGACATCGTATGTCCCCGTCCTCTGGTTAGGTCAGACATCGTATGTCACCGTCTCCTGGATAGGTCAGACTTCGTATGTCAGCGTCCCCTGGTTAGGTCAGACTTCGTATGTCAGCGTCCCCTGGTTAGGTTAGACATCTTATGTCAGTATGGACCGGACAGTTTGAAAGGATATGTTCAGTGGACGAATTCCAGTCGGACGTTCGGATTTCACAAAATCTCAGGGTCGGGTTCATCCAAATGAAATCCAATATCCCAAGAGAGCAGCTAACATGAACTTAAGAAAATAAACTGCCACGTCAAATCTGACTAGATAGACACTCTGGAGAGAAAGTCGGAAACCTGTAGGATAACAGACAGGGCACAGGACTGAGATAGTTAAGACGTACAGCACTTTAGTGAGAAAACAGACGAACACGGCAAGGTCTACTAATGGCCGACCTACTTGCTGTACATCTTCCGTATGTTCACAAACCGATGACAATTTACTTATCGCTCTAACGCACTTAGAACATATTGTCCAAGTCAGTCGACTCCATGAGAGGCGCAGAGTGACCGCATTGCCCTCTCCAACTTATCTGAGCTGTTAGGTGACACCTGAAATGGACATGGGTCTGTCTATCGGCGAAATAGGTCACGTCAAGACCATGAATATCACGTAGCATGTCCAATGTATTACGTCGTCCTCATCACAATCGGTCTTCTTCTTCTTCTTTTTCTTCGTTCGCAGTCAGACAGTAACCATTATTTTTTCGAAAAAAGCAGCCGTCATCCTGAGGCTGTCGACACTGCCATAGAGCTTGTCTAGTGTTGCCACTGGTGATGGCCACATCTGCTCTCTCTGATCCTCGTATGTCGGGCAGTTTTGCAGCAAATGATCAGCGGTCATTTTCCCGGTACCACACGGGCATTCGTCGGTGCCACCTATCTTCAATTTGTTGAATAGGTGGTACCTCAGTCTATTATGGCCAGTGCGAAGTCTGAAGACCACGACCTGCTCTCTTCTGTTCAACTGGTAATAGGCATCGTTTTTGGTGTAACCAGTATGTTCGGTTTCCCATTTGGTCATGTATCTAGCTCTAATGAGCCGTTTTGACTCTTCGTATGTCATACTAGTATCAGGTTGTGGTAGTCTTGCACCTTCTTTTGCCAGTCTGTCTGCCTCCTCGTTGCCTTGGATGTTGCAGTGAGATGGAACCCACTGCACCACTACCTTTTTTGGTGCAGCCTGCTGGCATAGTTGACAGAGTACTGCTCTTAAATCGTTAAGTTCAGTATTTTTCTGAGACTATCTCCATCACAACCGGTCTGAGACTCCATCTCCATCACAACCGGTCTGAGACTCCATCTCCATCACAGCAGGTCTGTGAGACTCCATCTCCATCACAGCCGGTCTGTGAGACTCCATCTCCATCACAGCCGGTCTGTGAGACTCCATCTCCATCACAGCCGGTCTGTGAGACTCCATCTCCATCACAGCCGGTCTGTGAGACTCCATCTCCATCACAGCATCACAGCCGGTCTGTGAGACTCCATCTCCATCACAGCCGGTCTGTGAGACTCCATCTCCATCACAGCCGGTCTGTGAGACTCCATCTCCATCACAGCCGATCTGTGAGACTCCATCTCCATCACAGCCGGTCTGTGAGACTCCATCTCCATCACAGCCGGTCTGTGAGACTCCATCTCCATCACAGCCGATCTGTGAGACTCCATCTCCATCACAGCCGGTCTGTGAGACTCCATCTCCATCACAGCCGGTCTGTGAGACTCCATCTCTATCACAGCCGGTCTGTGAGACTCCATCTCCATCACAGCCGGTCTGTGAGACTCCATCTCCATCACAGCCGGTCTGAGACTCCATCTCCATCACAGCCGGTCTGTGAGACTCCATCTCTATCACAACCGGTCTGAGACTCCATCTCCATCACAGCCGGTCTGTGAGACTCCATCTACATCACAGACGGTCTGTGAGACTCTATCTCCATCACAACCGGTCTGAGACTACATCTCCATCACAGCCGGTCTGTAAGACTCCATCTCCATCACAGCCGGTCTGTGAGACTCCATCTCCATCACAACCGGTCTTTGAGGCTCCATCTCCATCACAGCCAGTCTGTGAGACTCCATCTCCATCACAACCGGTCTGAGACTCCATCTCCATCACAGCCGGTCTTTGAGACTCCATCTCCGTCACAGCCGGTCTGTGAGACTCCATCTCCATCACAGCCGATTTGTGAGACTCCATCTCCATCACAGCCGGTCTGTGAGACTCCATCTCCATCACAGCCCGTCTGTGAGACTCCATCTCCATCACAGCCGTCCTGTAAGACTCTCCCTCACCACAGCCGTCCTGTAAGACTCTCCCTCACCACAGCCGTCCTGTAAGACTCTCCCTCACCACATCCGCCCTGTAAGACTCTCCCTCACCACAGCCGCCCTGTAAGACTCTCCCTCATCACAGCCGTCCTGTAAGACTCTCGCTCACCACAGCCGTCCTGTAAGACTCTCCCTCACCACAGCCGTCCTGTAAGACTCTCCCTCATAACAGCCGTCCTGTAAGACTCTACATCACCACAGCCGTCCTGTAAGACTCTCCCTCACCACAGCCGTCCTGTAAGACTCTCCCTCACCACAGCCGCCCTGTAAGACTCTCCCTCACCACAGCCGCCCTGTAAGACTATCTCTCATCGCATGACCGTAAAAGACTCCCCATCTTTAGCACAGCACAATTCCTTCCAGCAGCCTTATTCTAAACCCCTTGTAGCCAAAGTATTTCAGTTTCCAATTCGTACTGCTGTTTACCTGTCAATTTTGATAGATACCAAGCTCTTTTCTGTCTTTGTTTTGTTGGACATCGGTTGTATCCTGAGACCATTCCTGTTGCTTTTTCGCTAGAAACAATCAATCTGATTCTTTAGTAAGTGTGTGACTGTTCATGTTTGGTTTCTGTACGTACCATAGAGAAGGTGCATATCTTCAGAATTTGTGTTTTTGTTGTTTTGTTGGTATCTGCCATGTTTCTTGCTGACAATCCCCATTGTTGATGATAATGAAGCCGGAATATTTGAAAATGGTGCCCTTTTAATATGTGAAGATAAGGTCTATTATATAGCATGACATCTCCGGAGCTGGGTATTTGGGGTGAAGGATTATTGTGCATGGAGCACAGAAGGTCCCATAGCTCACCGTGTTGTCGGGGATGACGTATTAGAGACTTCACTGTACTTGGTCTCAGCTTTTCTCAGATGAGGACACTCTTTGATTTCCTTGATGCCCTGACTTTCTTTGCAGCGAATCAGATACCAATTTACTGCTGGGTATACTGAAACGTGTGTATTGAACATGGCACATGTGTCGCCAAAAGCATGCATTCTAACCACTCCGTTGCTCAGACGCTTGCTCATGGATTCATTATCATGTAGCATGACCTTTTCGCGCTCATCATAGCTGCTCTGTAAGGCTCGAACTTCGGCCTCATCTCCCCTCTCCGTCACTTACATCGTCTGAACAAGTTTCATGTCGTGTGTCCCCCATCGCTACGGTGTGCTTCTACCTCGTTCTCCAGGCACAAAACTCTAAGCCGTTGTGTAGTTTGGTGTAGCCAAGGTACTAGGGCCATGGGTGTGATGATAATATGTAGTTTGATGTAGCCAAAGTACTAGGGCCCTGGGTGTGATGATAATATGTAGTTTGATGTAGCCAAAGTACTAGGGCCCTGGGTGTGATGATGTTGTGTAGTTTGATGTAGCCAAAGCACTAGTGCCCTGTGTGTGATGTTATTTACGAGCCAATTCCTGTTTGATAACCACATAACCACATGATAACCACATGATAATCACATGATAACCACATGATAACCACATGGAACACAATGAAAAAAACGTGTTGGGCTCAGGATGAACAATCAGAACTTTTTCCACAGAGCCTCAAATGAAAAGATCTACATTTAACCATTGACGGTTTAATATCCCCATTCTCAAACTTACAATGTCGAACCCCACAATGAGTTGCCACTGGCAATACGAGCGATTTAATAAATATTGACGGGCCGCATGTGCCGCTAGGTGCACGTGTTTGAGACCACCTCCATAAAGTGTACGTCTTGACGTGACGGCCAATAATAATAATCCATTCTGGCTACATGGGTATCGATGTCTGGGACCGTTCCACTAAAGATACCTTACTACTGGCACAAAGACATACACCATCCGCAGGCAGTCCATAGCCATGTTCAAGGTGGGATACCACTGGAGAATTCTCAATGACTGGGAAGTGTTGTTGTTGAAGCAGCACACGCCGAGCCTTTTATTTTGGCGGGTTTATGTAGTGACCAATTTTACCGACGCTTCTTGTATACCGGCACGTGCTGGAGAAGTGGAATATGGGTTTTCCTGGCTGTAGTGCATAGTTAGCTTTATCAGCGGCTACATCACCACGGGGATCAACTGGGTAAAAATGGAAAATATACGAGTGTGTTAGTTTTCTTGATAGTTGGCTTGACTTCGTTCGCTCTCAATCTCCTGCTACCAAACACTGAAAGGGCTTAAGTGGCATAATGTAGTCCAGAGAACGAAATGCGTTGTGTCGTAGTTTACAGCTTGACTGCGATATTTGCACCTTTCAGTCCAACACATCATATTCTTCAGCAAGTATTTTTTGAGTACCGGGTTAGCCTTCCCTCTTCGATCCCTTCTCCTTAGCCAGTCTGCCCAGCTGCAGCCTGTTATCCAGGATCACCGTGTGGAGGTGTAGAAGGATCTTGGCAGCTATGGTTCGCTGGTCCTGACGCTAGCAGTCAGCTATGAGTAGCTGACCAATGGCCTCTGGATATTTGACTAAGGATGCACCGAATATGGGTCTACACTACTTGGTCGAACAACGATACAAATAGTCAATGAACGTTTGGCATCAAATGTTTTGTTCCACACGTCTAACGACCCACTTTCTATAATTAAAAAAATAACTAGAAATACACGACGATCGAACTCGACAATATGAAAGAAACAACAGCACAGATTTTTACAGTTTACCGATACATCATTCCCTCCTCACCCCCCCCCCCTTCCCACACACACACACATACTCACATACACACACACTACAACTCAACTCAACCTATGCCTTCAAAATAATCTCTACACAAGTCTTGAAGATACAATCAAACACTTCCATTGAAGATACAATGAGAAACTTACATTTTAAATTCAATGTTCAGCTGGGTTCGCTAATTATTAACGGTATAGTAGAAGCCGCTGAGCTGACTGCAAGTAACGTGTCAAGTGTTTTATCAAAAAGTGACGTCGGTAGTACGCAATGTTGACAATTAGTAAAAGAGATGTGTTAGAATAATCCACAATACTTGACAACAGATTTAGAGCTTATTGGCCAACAAAGATATATAGGGTTTTCCCATTGAGCAAAACCTAGATAATTTCATAATATAATTAGCAAACAACACTTGACATTTCAAGGTGTCACATCGATACAAAAAAAGACCGACATTTCGCACTAACTATTTAGTAGTACTAACTAATCACTGTCTGAATTCATTTCAAACGTCATTGATATATGAAACATGCATTCATTTTCAATAATACGATCTTGCCGACAAAAGACGTCAGTTCGCTGCGTGAAAACGTGTTCATGGCAAGCAATGCTGAAGAGATTCAGTCGAGGCGATTCTTTGTGGCCTACATTTCTTTAACTTGAACAGCCACTATAAAGTATAACAAAACAACAAGGCAAGATTTAAACTAGACAAGCCACAATGCGAGGATTAACTCTTGATGCTGATATTGACACCTTTAGTTTAAACTTTCTGGTTGACTACTTGGTTGATGCAGCACGCGGCATGATACACTTCATTCACTAATTGCAAACAGCTATGTGTCAAGTTAGTACGGAATTGAAACTGAAAGGTATTCTACTTATTGCCTCTTAACTGATCCCACCTCTCTTTGACCTATATCGCATCGATCGATTACAGGGCACCATTCGGTCAAATAGGATTAGTTCAACGAATACACCATTCGGTCAAATAGGATTAGTTCAACGAATACACCATTCGGTCAAATAGGATTAGTTCAACGAATACACCATTCGGTCAAATAGGATTAGTTCAACGAATACACCATTCGGTCAAATAGGATTAGTTCAACGAATACACCATTCGGTCAAATAGGATTAGTTCAACGAATACACCATTCGGTCAAATAGGATTAGTTCAACGAATACACCATTCGGTCAAATAGGATTAGTTCAACGAATACACCATTCGGTCAAATAGGATTAGTTCAACGAATACACCATTCGGTCAAATAGGATTAGTTCAACGAATACACCATTCGGTCAAATAGGATTAGTTCAACGAATACACCATTCGGTCAAATAGGATTAGTTCAACGAATACACCATTCGGTCAAATAGGATTAGTTCAACGAATACACCATTCGGTCAAATAGGATTAGTTCAACGAATACACCATTCGGTCAAATAGGATTAGTTCAACGAATACACCATTCGGTCAAATAGGATTAGTTCAACGAATACACCATTCGGTCAAATAGGATTAGTTCAACGAATACACCATTCGGTCAAATAGGATTAGTTCAACGAATACACCATTCGGCACAGGTTCGTATTCGAATCGAATACTCGGTGCATTCCTATATTTGCTAGTTGACCTGCGATACTCTAGTACTGAGTAGTGCACAGGGAGGACATACTAGGGTTACTGTCATGTATCAAGAGTGTAATAAGGGGCGGCTCAAGCAGGCTGTGGCTGGAGTTAGCAGCTTCATCATGCAAAATGAATTTCTACAGATCGCAAGAACGCGTTTACATGGTTTGGTATATGTTTGTTATAGAGCGAGGAAAGGGGGTTGGGCTGTGTTGGTTATCTTATTCTTCATATGGAGCTACGGTGAATATCAGAAGATGATACACCCGTCCACTTGAGGTTCTTACATATCTGAACATCGCCATACACTGTCCTTGTAGCCTTCTCTATGTCGTTCTCAGAGAGCAAACATTTGTTATGTGGACATATCGCCTTGATGTATGCTTCTCTGAGTTTAGAGAATACCGACAAAACACACTGCGCATATTATATACATACACGCAAGAGGGAGAGAGAGAGAGAGGGGGAGAGAGGGGGTGAGTGAGTAAGTGAGTAGAGAGAGAGTGAGTGAGTGGAGTGAGTGAGCAGAGAGAGAGAGAGTGTGAGTGAGTGAGTTGAGAGAGAGAGAGTGAATGAGTGAGTGAGTACAGAGAGTGAGTGGAGTGAGTAAGTATAGAGAGAGTGAGTAGAGAGAGTGAATGAGAGAGTGAGTGAGTGGAGTGAGTGAGTGAGAGAGTAGAGAGATAGAGTAAATGAGTGAGAGAGTGAGTTAGTAGAGAGAGAGTGATTGAGTAGAGAGAGAGTTAGTGAGTGAGAGTGTGAGTGAGTGAGTAGAAAAAGTAAATGAGTAGAGAGAGAGTGAGTTGAGAGAAAGAGTGAGTGAGTAGAGAGTGAGTGAGTAGAGAGAGTGAGTGAGAGTGAGTGAGTGAGAGTGAGTGAGTGAGAGTGAGTGAGAGTGAGTGAGTGAGAGTGAGTGAGTGAGAGTGAGTGAGTGAGAGTGAGTGAGTGAGAGTGAGAGTAAGTGAGAGTGAGTGAGTGAGTGAGAGTGAGTGAGTGAGAGTGAGTGAGAGTGAGTGAGAGTGAGTGAGTGAGAGAGAATGAGAGAGAGATAGAACGTCTACCAGCTTGTACAGTAGTCACGCTCACCACTAACGGCAAACATTTATCTACACAGATTTCCTATGTCCGCTGTAACTAAGTTTCTGTCATGCGCGAGGTCCACAGGTTGGACCCAATCATCCGGGCTCAATAACGTGGAACAGAACCCCAACCAAGGGTTGCACAAGACATGTGTACGTGTGAACATTGCATGTTCAATGGCAATGAAGAATTCAACAAAAACTGAAGATTGATGGTTCAAACAGATATCTGGAATATTTGGTAAGGCTCATATCTGAAGTATTAACATACGAACTGCAATCTGTCGTAATATCGGTTCACATGATCTACTGACAGTTGTAAATACACGGTACGATATGGTTACGTGTCGAGATGAAATTAGGATGTCCAAAATTATACTTAAGGAACAGACCATGGTAATAGACAGAGAGAGAGAGAGAGAGAGAGAGAGAGAGAGAGAGAGAGAGAGAGGGTGGAGGGAAGAGAGAGAGAATGATAGAGGGTGGGAAAGACCTTATTTATGCTAGTCAGATACGATTTAGAAATGTCTTCTTCTTCTTCTTCGTACGCAGTCAGACAGTAACCATTATTTTTTCGAAAAAAGCGGCGGTCATCCTGAGGCTGTCGACACTGCCATAGAGCTTGTCTTGTGGTTCCACTGGTGATGGCCACATCTGCTCTCTCTGATCCTCGTATGTCGGGCAGTTCTGCAGCAGATGTTCAGCGGTCATTTTCCCGGTACCACACGGGCATTCGTCGGTGCCACCTATCTTCAATTTGTTGAATAGGTGGTACCTCAGTCTATTGTGACCAGTGCGAAGTCTGAAGACAACGACCTGCTCTCTTCTGTTCAGCTGGTAATATGCATCGTTTTGGGGATTTAGAAATGGAGAGGAATATCATATGAGTAGTATATATGTAGGTAATGGACAGGTAGAGATAAATAACATACGATTGTGGGGACCTGGGGTATATGTCTCTACGAGGATCTGCTGACTGATGTCACTGAGGACATAATGTTGGATCAGCAAGTCCTATAGGATTTGAACAAAAAGCTCTAGAAACATGTTCCCGAGCAGTATGTGGTAGGGGAAGTTAATAAGGAAGTGAGAAAGCAAATAATAAGATACTAAAGAAGATGTTTATTAAGAAGAAGGTAGTATAGAAATGGAGAAGAAAGAAGAAGATGATGAAGAGTAAGTCACAGACGTGAGACTTCTTGCAGGAGGTAGGGAAGCTACTGGGTGATATTGGAACTATGCAGAGCTGTGTAACAGGGAGAGATATGATCGTCAGAACAGTCTACTCGTACCAGGGCTTCGTCCTCTTGTCAGTAAGGGACATGGATAGAAGAGGGGCATGGGTGGAGGAGGGGAAGGGGGGTGGGCATGGGTAGAGGAGGGGAATGGGTGGATGAGGGAAAGGGGGGGGGGGTAATGGGTAGAGGAGGGGAAGGGGTGGATGAGGGGAAGGGGGGCATGGGTGGACGAGGGGAAGGGGTGGATGAGGGGAAGGGGGGACGAGGGGAAGGGGGGGCATGGGTAGAGGAGGGGAAGGGGTCGATGAGGGGAAGGGGGGGGGCATGGGTGGACGAGGGGAAGGGGGGGCATGGGTAGACGAGGGGAAGGGGGGGCAGGCATGGGTAGAGGAGGGGAAGGGGTGGAGGAGGGGAAGGGGTGGAGGAGTGGAAGGGGTGGATGAGGGGAAGGGGTGGAGGAGGGGAAGGGGTGGAGGAGGGGAAGGGGTGGAGGAGGGGTGGATGAGGGGAAGGGGTGGATGAAGGGAAGGGGTGGATGAGGGGAAGGATGGAGGAGGGGAAGGGGTGGAGGAGGGGAAGGGGTGGATGAGGGGAAGGGGTGGAGGAGGGGAAGGGGTGGATGAGAGGAATGGGTGGAGGAGGGGAAGGGGTGGATGAGGGGAAGGGGTGGATGAGGGGAAGGGTGGAGGAGGGGAAGGGGTGGAGGAGGGGAAGGGGTGGATGAGGGGAATGGGTGGAGGAGGGGAATGGGTGTATGAGGGGAATGGGTGGAGGAGGGGAATGGGTGGAGGAGGGGAATGGGTGGAGGAGGGGAATGGGTGGAGGAGGGGAAGGGGTGGAGGAGGGGAAGGGGTGGATGAGGGGAAGGGGTGGAGGAGGGGAATGGGTGGATGAGGGGAAGGGGTGGAGGAGGGGAAGGGGTGGAGGAGGGGAAGGGGTGGATGAGGGGAAGGGGTGAATGAGAGGAAGGGGTGGAGGAGGGGAAGGGGTGGATGAGGGTAAGGGGTGGAGGAGGGGAAGGGGTGGATGAGGGGAAGGGGTGGAGGAGGGGAAGGGGTGGATGAGGGGAAAGGGTGGAGGAGGGGAATGGGTGGAGGAGGGGAATGGGTGGAGGAGGGGAATGGGTGGAGGAGGGGAAGGGGTGGATGAGCGGAAGGGGTGGAGGAGGGGAAGGGGTGGATGAGGGGAAGGGGTGGATGAGGGGAAGGGGGGGGGGCATGGGTGGAGGAGGGGCATGGGTGGACGAGGGGAAGAGGGGGCATGGGTGGAGGAGGGAAAGGGGTGGAGGAGGGGAAGGGGGGCATGGGTGGAGGAGGGGAAGGGGGGATAGGTGGAGAAGGGGAAGAGGGTGGGGCGTGGTGGAGGAGGGGGAGAAGGTGGGGCATGGGTGGAGGAGGGGAACAGGGGGCATGGGTTGAGGAGGTGAAGGGTGGACGAGGGGGAGAGGGGGGCATGGGTTGAGGAGGGGAAAAGAGAGACATGGGTGGAGGAGGGGAAGAGGGGAGGCATGGGTTGAGGAGGGGAAGGGTGGAGGAGGGGGAGAGGGGGGCATTTGTTGAGGAGGGGAAAAGAGAGACATGGGTGGAGGAGGGGAAGGGTGGAGGAGGGGAAGGGGTGGACGAGGGGAAGAGGTGGGGGGGGGGTGAGTTTAGCTCCACTTAGGTCATGACTCCTATGTGACATCCCCTGACTTTTGCCTCTTCGACTTTGGATTGAACAAACACTCCTTTGGTTGCCAGCCCTGTGTCTTATCAATTGAACCAACTTGAGGATCGGCTGTACAGCGAGACACAACAACAACAGCAGCCGTCAGGAATACCACAAACCAGCAGAATTTCCATTCGAGCGAGCCCAAACAATTGAAGTCAACAAGATCGTTACTGGCAGAGTTAAAAATAGACAGGACGAAAGTCATTGTCTGGCTCTCCAACCTGGTGGAAAGATTACTTCACACTTGCTCACAGATTTATGTTGGAGATCAGTTTCACTAGTTTCACGAATTGTCTCCGGACAGAACTTGGTGCTGGTACTGAGGAGGGTGGTGGCTGAGAGAGGTAATGATGCGTGAGTTGCGTGATTGAATACTCAAATACCCTCGAAGCCCAGCACGAGCGAGTGTGAGAACGTACGGCACGAGGAGAGGGAGAGGGCGGGGGTTTGAGTGTGAACATGTTTGCAGAAACTTGACGAGAGAGGAAGATTGGTGTGACGGATTCTACAAGGAATAGGTAAGAAGAAGGTGACGAGTCACCGTTATTATGTCTTCCCGGAATTATTGTTACTAATTAGTGAAAGTATGTGCAGTAGCAATTCTAATACTAATGAGTAAATGCAGTTGTAATAGTTGACCATCAGTGATTATTCAAAGACTTGTATGAGCGACTGTTATCACTTTTTGGGAAACTTGTGTCTGTAATAGTCAACCAAGCTTTTACACGTGTAGATAGAGATGTGATTCAGACCGAGCATTTACACGTGTAGATAGAGATGTGATTCAGACCGAGCATTTACACGTGTAGATAGAGATGTGATTCAGACCGAGCATTTACACGTGTAGATAGAGATGTGATTCAGACCGAGCATTTACACGTGTAGATAGAGCTGATTCAGACCGAGCATTTACACGTGTAGATAGAGCTGATTCAGACCGAGCATTTACACGTGTAGATAGAGATGATTCAGACCGAGCATTTACACGTGTAGATAGAGCTGATTCAGACCGAGCATTTACTCGTGTAGATAGAGATGTGATTCAGATCAAGCATTTACACGTGTAGATAGAGATGTGATTCAGACCAAGCATTTACACGTGTAGATAGAGATGTGATTCAGACCGAACATTTACACGTGTAGATAGAGATGTGATTCAGACCGAGCATTTACACGTGTAGATAGAGATGTGATTCAGACCGAGCATTTACACGTGTAGATAGAGCTGATTCAGACCGAGCATTTACACGTGTAGATAGAGATGTGATTCAGACCGAGCATTTACACGTGTAGATAGAGATGTGATTCAGACCGAGCATTTACACGTGTAGATAGAGCTGATTCAGACCGAGCATTTACACGTGTAGATAGAGATGTGATTCAGACCGAGCATTTACACGTGTAGATAGAGCTGATTCAGACCGAGCATTTACACGTGTAGATAGAGATGTGATTCAGACCTAATATTTTCACGTGTAGATAGAGAAGTGATTCAGACCTAATATTTGCACGTGTAGATAGAGATGTGATTCAGACCTAGTATTTTCACGTGTAGATAGAGATGTGCTTCAGTCCTGTGCTGCCTCATTCCAGAATCTTACAGTGGTATCCTTCTTCACCCTTTGTTACTCTCGCCGGAGTACAGGGCCACTACTAGCACCAAATCACTTGACGTGTTTTTGCAATGGTTGTTTGTGTAGCAATTTGTTTTACACAATGAGCTTGCTAGCTCTACGCACAACTCTCTTTAGATGCCTTCTACGACATGTATATAGGTGCTGCGACCCTATTTTGCTCCCCATACGGAACCTCTGGATTCGGTCGAGTGTACACTGTTATTGAGGTGGCTTCAATTGTCGGTCCGTGTTACCTGGGCCAGCACGGACATCAAAGAACAGGTGCGCATTTGCCTGCCAGGCAAGTCTAAGAGACTGACTTACACTATTTTCTAGCAAATATAAGCAAGAAGGACCGTACGATAGAAGAGGAGCAACTAAGTACGTACTTTTAAACTCTGAATCTGGCACTGATATCTATGCCCCTATGTCTAAGCGTTGCGTACCTATGTAGGTATAACTGACACGATGTATTGGGATCGTTTTTATCAACACTGCCAAATATGTCTCAGGACAATTCTGCCAGTATCACCGCATTGATACTGCGAGAGGGACAGTACAGCGTACTTCTACGGCAGACACTGCTGTCAGTGATAAAGTGTTAGAGACTTCCGTGTACTAAGCCCAAGTAATTTATGAGACTGTGTGGCCCATTCGCTTCCTCGCTGATTTTCTTTCCGTCAGGTAACTATATAGTTTGGTCGAATTGATCGTGACGATAACTTGGATTTGAACCCGATCCTTATGCAGTGACTAGCCAGCGCTCTTTCACTAATCTACTCAACCGAACAAGCGCTATAGCTAGAGGAATAAATTGAGTGGTAGTCCGTAGTATGCGAACATGTACCGTTCAGATATTATATACCGTAGATGTATGCCAATATGTACACATGTGATCATGAAGACCAGTGACAGTTGTTACTTGAGCTCAGATAGGACAAACCGGTGTTTCCGGCAAAAGGTCAACAGGCTTTGACCTTCAGTGCTAGTGCAATCCCTCCGGTTAATTACGTAAGCAAGAGCGTCTGCTGTGCTGGGTAATGGTTTGAAAATAGCAGTGTCTGGGTTGTGGTACGGGGCTGCCAGAGTTGACAAGTACATATAAACTGTCAACAGTGCATCTCAAACACGGTGTGAAAAGGTATAGTGGGCGACCATCACTAAATCATTGAAGTGTTTCTGTTCGAAGCTGGTCGTCCTGAGCTAACTCGTGACGATGTTTCTTTGGTGGCCAGTTACAGTGGCTCTTCTTTAATCCAGAAGCGTGCCTGATAGAGTGGACTGGGGTTCTACTGGCTGTTGTGCAATGTGAGACCCCTCAACAAGTTACTAATATGGTCGAGTCGAAACAAGACTCAGTTGTTTACAACCCTACATCCGAGCGATTCTCGGTTCGAATAGAATATTATGTTCTATAAAGTGACTTAAGAGTGTTGTGAATCGGTCACGAAGCCTCGTCATATGAAACCATTGCTACTGAAACCGCGACTGCATGTGCTCGAATGCTTGTTTCCTGTTAATGGGCCAGCCGTAGAAGTGTCCCTATGCTTCATTTTTTTCGAGAAGGCGAATCAACTGGAACGTAGATGAAATAACTGGGGTATTGGCATCTCCCTATGAAAGTAGATGAAAGAACTGGGGTATTGGCATCTCCCTACGAAATTAGATGAAAGAACTGGGGTATTGGCATCTCCCTACGAAAGTAGATGAAATAACTGGGGTATTGGAATCTCCCTACGAAAGTAGATGAAAGAACTGGGGTATTAGAATCTCCCTATGAAAGTAGATGAAAGAACTGGGGTATTGGCATCTCCCTACGAAAGTAGATGAAAGAACTGGGGTATTGGCATCTCCCTACGAAAGTAGATGAAATAACTGGGGTATTGGAATCTCCCTACGAAAGTAGATGAAAGAACTGGGGTATTAGAATCTCCCTATGAAAGTAGATGAAAGAACTGGGGTATTGGCATCTCCCTACGAAAGTAGATGAAAGAACTGGGGTATTGGCATCTCCCTACGAAAGTAGATGAAAGAACTGGGGTATTGGCATCTCCCTACGAAAGTAGATGAAGGAACTGGGGTATTGGCATCTCCCTACGAAAGTAGATGAAATAACTGGGGTATTGGCATCTTCCTACGAAAGTAGATGAAATGAACTAAAGTATCCGCATCTCCCTACGAAAGTAGATGGATTGAGTTGCACTATCAGCATCTCCTCCATAAACGCACTGGCCTCCACTATGGCTGAGCATATCCAAACAAAGCTGAGCAAGTTGTAAGGTACCATGGTCGCTGGTGTGCCACTTGGCTTGGTACCTCTGTCTTCAATTCCTGTTCTACGAGGGATCGTGCATCTCCTACGTCCTCTGGGTGGGGGCTTTGGCTTCGTCCTAACTGTCGTTGTTGTTTCATCATACCTCTCGCTGTGGTTAAGACATACGCTTTGGCAAACGAGTAGGTGAGGCAGGCAAGAGGTAACAGGCCCTATCCAAATCATATGGAAAGTCGCTCAAACGAGTAGGTCAGGCCGGCAAGAGGTAACAGGCCCTATCCAAATCATAAGGAAAGTCGCCCAAACGAGAGACAACTATCACGGTCTTGATTGAACGGAACAAGTGATATTATTCTGCTTGAGAACAGGACATAACAGATGAACTAGCCTACACAGGCTTAAACTGGCCCAAAAGATAACTAGCCTACACAGGCTTAAACTGGCCCAAAAGATAACTAGCCTACACAGGCTTAAACTGGCCCAAAAGATAACTAGCCTACACAGGCTTAAACTGGCCCAAAAGATAACTAGACTACACAGGCCTAAACTGGTACCATCACCCATGTGTAATGTGAACAAACAGCACATAAGCCGAACGTTTCCTCTCATATGCTTATGAATCTGCGTGCTGAGCACTGACCCAGGCGGACGAACCTTCACACAAAACTATTTGGGAGCTTTCAACACATTTCCACATTTATCAACAGAACTTGGCTTCGTGTGCAGACGGAACATTTGAAAACAGCAAATGAGCAGCAGCAGAAGAAGAAGACGACGGACTGATGTATGCTAGTGATTGCTTAAAAAGATGAAGTGATTTGTTTAGTAATTTGTTTGTTAATGAGCTTCGATCGGTGATTTGTTAATGTACCAACGGTTATTATTGTTGTTTAATGGCCACCACGAGCAAGTTTACTCTTTTGTGCGCCCTGAAAAGGAGGTTAGGCAGTTGGCTCTGACCTGCTTTAAGCTGATGGCACAGAGTCGCACTGGGCAAAGCGGGCCACGTGTACAAATAAAACAAAATGGCGACGGTTTAGCATGGTGACCGTGCTTTCGAGACATACCCGTCGGTTGACTTCGTCGTTTGGGATGCGATCATAACAGTGGATCCGTGTATACACCTCCGGCTGCTCAAGCTGAAGACTTTAATGCGCGTTTCGTCACTCCTGAGAATAGTTCCACTTTCGGAACCGTACAGCCATGGACGACAAATGTTATGTATCTCCGTTGAGTTTCAGTGAAAGCCTTTACTGATTCTAGATGCACAGCGTTAAAGAAACGGCAGCCATGCCGAATTTTCGAATGGGGTCTTGATGGCTTAGTGCATCGGGGTCTTGTTTGCTACCCATGTAAATCCTCAGTGGAGTTGGAAAATAGTTGCAGTCGCCAATAATTCCCATCGGTGTAGGGTTGCAGTCAAGGTGCAAGGTTTTTGAGATGTGGCGGCCAAATCTAGATATTCTAGGTGCTCAATGTGTCTTTCCTGAGGATGGGAGCTTTGTGTGACTTCACCATCTGCGTAATCTGGTCACACGCAGCTCGCAGATGCAGACTCTTGGATTGATAGTCTCCAGCTGACAACAGATCCAGTCCCCAGGGTGGTAGAACAATGTCGGACACCGGTTAATGTAGAGAACATGTCTCCGAGAATGTGACCCAGTCGCACACTTACTTCGGTGTTGCAGTTTACAGGGAACTCCCACTTGTATTAACATATTCCAGAAGGCAGATCTGTCAATGGAGTCAGGCAGCCTTGAGGTCAACGCAAGCCACGAGGATAGGAAGGATGGATAGAGGTGAAGGTGGTGTAGTTTGAAAGTGATCAATTATCGCCTCTGTGATTTAAACTGTCTTTAAAAGAAATTAGAAGACGTGTGTCCATGGCAACGCAGGTAGCTAAACAACATCCACAATTTATGGCATAATACTAACAAGCAACTTAAACTGAAGACCCTGTGAACATGCTTATTCCATGTGGCAATGTACGTGTGCGAAACATGGACTATGACACAAATAGCAAGAAAGAAGAATGGAGCGTTCGAAACAAAATTTTACAGAATAATCCTACACATTTCTTGGATAAAGAAAGTGACAAAATTTATTGGATAAAGAAAGTGACAAATAAAACCATCATTGAAGACCTGAATGTTGAAGAAAACTGGCTCATAAACAATGTTATGTTTCGGAAATGGAATTTTTTCTGCCACGCCAAACATCATGACGGACTGGAAAGAACGGTCATGGAGGGCATGGTACCTGGAAGGCGGCGCAGGGGTCGACCAAGGCGAAAGTGGATATAAGATATCAAGGATACTCTAAACATGAGCATGGAGCAGGCGGGAAGACTGATTGCAGACCGCTAGCCATATCGGCTGGCTGTGATGTGAGCGACGTTCTACAAAGGACATGCTTCATGATGATGATAATGTAGACACTTCAATGGATGAGCCGGTGATGCACATTGCAATGTTTTAAAATCATACGTCATGTCCAGCCAAGAGGGTCGCCTGATAGGACAAAGCGGGAGTTTGTACAAATAGCGAGCTATTAGAAACATAAGTATCTTCGTCATTTTATTAAGTGGTACTGAGCACCTACGGAACTGCCCGGAGTGCAATGACGTCGCTTTTTAACAGAACAAATCCGAACAGCCTACAGATCTGAACAATATCAAAATGTAACTCATTTGTTTGTTTCGAATAGAGCGAAAGCAGTTTTTCATTGTTATTCTATGATGTCTGATAGTGGGTTTGTAATATATCCAGGGGAGGTTCTGAAGAAGGCGGGAACTTTTTTCGTGTGTTTTACCTGACCCTAGAGACAGATTGGGACTGTGCCTGTATGTTTTACCTGATCCTAAAGTACGATTTGGACTGCGCTTGTATGTTTTACCTGACCCTAGAGTAAGATTTGGACTGCGCTTGTATGTTTTACCTGACCCTAGAGTAAGATTTGGACTGCGCTTGTATGTTTTACCTGACCCTAGAGACAGATTGGGACTGTGCCTGTATGTTTTGCCTGACCCTAAAGTAAGATTTGGACTGCGCTTGTATGTTTTACCTGACCATAAAGTAAGATTTGGACTGCGCTTGTATGTTTTACCTGACCCTAAAGTAAGATTTGGACTGCGCTTGTATGTTTTACCTGACCTTAAAGTAAGATTTGGACTGCGCTTGTATGTTTTACCTGACCCTAAAGTAAGATTTGGACTGCGCTTGTATGTTTTACCTGACCCTAAAGTAAGATTTGGACTGCGCTTGTATGTTTTACCTGACCATAAAGTAAGATTTGGACTGCGCTTGTATGTTTTACCTGACCCTAAAGTAAGATTTGGACTGCGCTTGTATGTTTTACCTGACCCTAAAGTAAGATTTGGACTGCGCTTGTATGTTTTACCTGACCCTAAAGTAAGATTTGGACTGCGCTTGTATGTTTTACCTGACCCTAAAGTAAGATTTGGACTGCGCTTGTATGTTTTACCTCACCATAAAGTAAGATTTGGACTGCGCTTGTATGTTTTACCTGACCCTAAAGTAAGATTTGGACTGCGCTTGTATGTTTTACCTGACCCTAAAGTAAGATTTGGACTGCGCTTGTATGTTTTACCTCACCATAAAGTAAGATTTGGACTGCGCTTGTATGTTTTACCTGACCCTAAAGTAAGATTTGGACTGCGCTTGTATGTTTTACCTGACCCTAAAGTAAGTTTGGGACTGCGCCTATTTGTTTTACCTTCCACTAAAATAGGAAGGCCATGTTCGTTTGTTTCACCTGACCTTAGTCGTTGGGTCATCTTCATTGCACTCCGAGCAAGTCCGTGCGCGCTCAGATTTCATTATCTCTGCAAGCACGTGCTGACTGCCCGTTCTAGCCCGGTTCTGGTTAACCAGATGTCATTGGATTCCTCGCCGCCCCTCGTTTCACCCCCCATTAAGCCATTTGCGCCAAGGACGTCGAGCCTTGATTAACTCCCAAATCTTCCTTCCAACCGCTTTGCCTAACGGCGTTTAGAATATCGGCTCTTGTCCATTGATGTACCTTGTAGTGAGATGGGGGACTGTGTCCAAATGTTGTACCTGACTCTAAAGTGAGGTGGGGGACTGTGTCCAAATGTTTTACCTGACTCTAAAGTGAGATGGGGACTGTATCAACTGACCTTACCGCTAACCTTGGACTGACCTTACCGCTAACCTTGGACTGACCTTACCGCTAACCGTAGACTGACCATACCGCTAACCGTAGACTGACCATACCGCTACCATTGGACTGACTAACACTAACCTTGCACTTACCTTACCGCTAACCTTGGACTGACCTTATCGCTAACCGTAGACTGACCATACCGCTAACCGTAGACTGACCATACCGCTAACCTTAGACTGACTATACCGCTAACCTTAGACTGACTATACCGCTAACCTTAGACTGACCCTACCGCTACCATTGGACTGACTAACACTAACCTTGGACTGACCCTACTGCTAACCTTGGACTGACCTTATCGCTAACCTTAGACTGACCCTACCGCTAACCTTGGACTGACTCTAACGCTAATCTTGGACTGACCATACCGCTAACCTTGGACTGACTCTAACGCTAACCTTGGACTGACCCTACCGCTAACCTTGGACTGACCATACCGCTAACCTTGGACTGACCATACCACTAACCTTGGACTGACCATACCGCTAACCTTGGACTGACTCTAACGTTAACCTTGGACTGACCCTACCGCTAACCTTGGACTGACTCTAACGCTAACCTTGGACTGACTCTAACGTTAACATTGGCACCCACGACCACCAGAAATTCAAGAAACAAATGACATCCTTGTAACATTCAAGTACACAATCACCATTTCGCTTTGCTTTCTCTCTACGGAGAGCATAACCACAACACCCCGCCCCCTTACAGTAAGCCTGTATTCAAGCATTAACAGTTTATGTAGGAATGTTTTTAAATAACGACGTCACTGGCGCTCTACCACAGTTCTTGGATCGACCTTCCCGACATGCTTGGACTGCTACAGCGGTCATATTCGCTTCCCATCACGCATCAGTCTGACGTCATGATAAACTTCATATCGGTAAGATAAAAGTCCATGTCAGAAACGGGTACCTCTGCCCCACACGTTGATCCACTTATTTGTTTGTACATTCGTGTATTTGTTTTGCAGGCACTAAGTTGATAAACTTCATATCAGAACTATTATTATAACTATACTGACAATATCGGAATTGAGCCAACAAATACGCTATCTGATATTCAGGCGCGACTGTGACCAAAGGATTATTTCAAGACTGGTCAAGGATGTGAGCCAGGGCTGTTATCTAGAAGGTGAGTACTTCAGCCCCACATGAACGAAGCAGAATGAGAATATAGACTTGAAAGAAGTATACACGCATTGATAATTACAACTAAACTTTTGGCAGATCAGTAGCCAGTATCCTTTTCAATACAGAACATGTTAGTGTTGTTGTTCTCGACTCTTAGCGTTGTTGCTTAGATGGCAGGCTACGTTGTTGCTCTTAGCGTTGTTTCTTAGATGGCAGGCTACAGTTGTTGTTCTCGACTCTTGATGTTTCTTAGATGACAGGCTACAGTTTTTGCTCTTGACTCTTGGCGTTGTCTGAGATGGCAGGCTACAGTTGTTGTTCTCGACTCTTGATGTTTCTTAGATGGCAGGCTACAGTTGTTGTTCTCGACTCTTGATGTTTCTTAGATGACAGGCTACAGTTTTTGCTCTTGACTCTTGGCGTTGTCTGAGATGGCAGGCTACAGTTGTTGTTCTCGACTCTTGATGTTTCTTAGATGGCAGGCTACAGTTGTTGTTCTTGACTCTTGGCGTTGTCTGAGAAGACAGGATACAGTTGTTGCTCTCGACTCTTGACGTTATTTCTTAGATGGCAGGCTACAGTTGTTGATCTTGACTCTTGGCGTTGTCTGAGAAGGCAGGCTACAGTTGTTGTTCTCGACTCTTGATGTTTCTTAGATGGCAGGCTACAGTTGTTGATCTTGACTCTTGGCGTTGTTTCTGAGATGACAATCTACAATTCCTCTTATATCCTAAGACGTACTGAGGAGGATTACTTCGTACTTTCAGGTTGAGGTGAAATGCAAGGCTTCTTAGGATGTTCACCATTTTGGGGATAAACGTGACGATCTTCACCTCGTTCAAATCTTCGTTTTGAGGTACACGATGCAGACATGAGAGGGGTCTTGGCAGGTATGTTTCACCTGACGTGAGGTGTGGGTCTTGGTAGGTATGGTTCACCTGACGTGAGGTGTGGGTCTTGGCAGGTATGTTTCACCTGACGTGAGGTGTGGGTCTTGGTAGGTATGGTTCACCTGACGTGAGGTGAGGTTCTTGGTAGGTATGTTTCACCTGACGTGAGGTGTGGGTCTTGGCTGGTATGTTATACTTGACGTGAGGTGGGGGTCTTGGTTGGGAGGTTATACTTGACGTGAGGTGAGGGTCTTGGTTGGTATGTTATACTTGACGTGAGGTGGGGGTCTTGGTTGGTAGGTTATACTTGACGTGAGGTGGGGGTCTTGGTTGGTATGTTATACTTGACGTGAGGTGGGGGTCGTTGTTGGTATGTTATACTTGACGTGAGGTGGGGGTCTTGGTTGGTATGTTATACTTGACGTGAGGTGGGGGTCTTGGTTGGTATGTTATACTTGATGTGAGGTGGGTGTCTTGGTTGGTAGGTTATACTTGACGTGAGGTGGGGGTCTTGGTTGGTATGTTATACTTGAAGTGAGGTGGGGGTCTTTGTTGGTATGTTATACATGACGTGAGGTGGGGGTCTTGGTTGGTATGTTATACTTGACGTGAGGTGGGGGTCTTGGTTGGTATGTAATACTTGACGTGAGGTGATGGTCTTGGTTGGTATGTTATACTTGACGTGAGGTGGGGGTATTGGTTGGTATGTTATACTTGACGTGAGCTGCGGGTGTTGGTTGGTATGTTATACTTGACGTGAGGTGGAGGTCTTGGTTGGTATGTTATACTTGACGTGAGGTGGGGGTATTGGTTGGTATGTTATACTTGACGTGAGCTGCGGGTGTTGGTTGGTATGTTATACTTGACGTGAGGTGGAGGTCTTGGTTGGGAGGTTATACTTGACGTGAGGTGGGGGTCTTGGTTGGTATGTTATACTTGACGTGAGGTGGGGGTCTTGGTTGGTAGGTTATACTTGACGTGAGGTGGGGGTCTTGGTTGGTATGTTATACTTGACGTGAGGTGGGGGTCGTTGTTGGTATGTTATACTTGACGTGAGGTGGGGGTCTTGGTTGGTATGTTATACTTGACGTGAGGTGGGGGTCTTGGTTTGTATGTTATACTTGATGTGAGGTGGGTGTCTTGGTTGGTAGGTTATACTTGACGTGAGGTGGGGGTCTTGGTTGGTATGTTATACTTGAAGTGAGGTGGGGGTCTTTGTTGGTATGTTATACATGACGTGAGGTGGGGGTCTTGGTTGGTATGTTATACTTGACGTGAGGTGGGGGTCTTGGTTGGTATGTAATACTTGACGTGAGGTGATGGTGTTTGTTGATATGTTATACTTGACGTGGGTTGTGGGGGTCTTGTTTGGTATGTATCATCTGACGTGAGGCGAAGGTCTTGGTTAGTTTGTTTCACCTGTCCCTGCTCTAGGCTTCACACTCCAGGGAATGTAGTGAAACTTAAGACCACTGCCACCATGGAGAGTGTGTCGTAAGTTCTGACTAAATGGGTGGTCTGAACTATCCGGTACAGAACATACAAGTGTAACAGAGGAAAATAGGGCCACTGCCACGCTGAATCCAAGAAACGACTGACGGTGCCTTTTTTTACTCTCTAACTCTTGACACAGCTTATGTTAACTATGCATGTAGCAAGGACGAGAACGGTACCACTGCCAAGCTGATGTACGAGGCGACTAATAGCGTCGTTTTTCCCCTCAACGGTAGACAGTCCTCCAACCCATGAGGGTATAATCCCTTGCCTTGCAGACAGGCCAGCTGAGTGTGGAGTAATTTTCTGGTTTTGCAACAAAGCTCTAGAAACAATAGCTAATACAACATACAGGACTTCTTCGAGGAATCAGGAGAAGACGATACACGTTTCAAAACTGTATACACCTGAGGACGATCCGTTGTGTGGCAATGTAGTTGCGACCGCCATCGCCTAGTGGCGTCCTTCTTATGCACACGGACACACACAAACGAACGCACACACACTCACACACACATATGTCGTCGTTTCCGTAAACAACTCGACCAGACAGGCCAAACCAATCCGACATGAACATGTCATCACATACCGCCGCTTCAAACAGAGCCGAGTCTCCCAGTTAGAGATGATGGGGCTACACTCTAGATACGTTGATATGACCAGGTCGTCAGTTGGTTAGATCATTCTTATTCTTCTCACTCTACATCTGCTATGTCGTTCTTCGACTGCTTCTACATCTAACGTCATCTTCTATATCCTCCCTATCTTCTTCTTCTTCTTCTTCTGTGACTACGTCTTTTTCTATGACTTCTTTTTCTTCTGTGACTTCTTCTTCTGTGTCACATCTATCTTCTTCTACGTTTGGTTTGTATACGTGTGTATATGTATGCTTAGAGGGAATACGGTTGTGTATATATGTGTGTATATATGTTTATATACGTGTATGGGTGTCTGTATATTTGTACAAAGGTGTGAATATATACCTGTAGGTGCGTGTGTATTTATGTGTGAATGCATGTGCTTATACGTGTATGCATATGTACGCGTCTGTGTTTATACGTGTGAGTGATGGTGTATATGTCAATGGATGCGGAAACTGACGATTTATTAAGTTTCCATGTTCTACAAACGCCGCACAGACACGTATTTCTATTTGTCCCACGTGTGGACTTCTGGTTCCTCGAGAGCAGCGTGGCCGTGGTCAGTAGTTAGTTTCAGAACGTCCACTGCACGGGTGCTTTCTAGGCAATGACGTCAGCTCTGTCGTTGCTCTGAACGCGTCACAACCAGGAAGGTAGGACAAGCATCTAAACTTGTGATGCCTCTATGTCTCAATCATAGTGGGAAAGTCTAGTCTGGCTAAGATTGTACTGGGAAAGTCTAGTCTGGCTAAGATCATAGTGGGGAAAGTCTAGTCTGGCTAAGATCATAGTAGGAAAAGTCTAGTCTGGCTAAGATCATAGTGGTGAAAGTCTAGTCTGGCTAAGATCAAAGTGGGAAAGTCTAGTCTGGCTAAGATCATAGTAGGAAAAGTCTAGTCTGGCTAAGATCATAGTGGGAAAGTCTAGTCTGGCTAAGATTGTACTGGGAAAGTCTAGTCTGGCTAAGATTGTACTGGGAAAGTCTAGTCTGGCTAAGATCATAGTGGGAAAGTCTAGTCTGGCTAAGATCGTAGTGGGAAAGTCTAGTCTGGCTAAGATTGTACTGGGAAAGTCTAGTCTGGCTAAGATTGTACTGGGAAAGTCTAGTCTGGCTAAGATCATAGTGGGAAAGTCTAGTCTGGCTAAGATCGTAGTGGGAAAGTCTAGTCTGGCTAAGATTGTACTGGGAAAGTCTAGTCTGGCTAAGATCATAGTGGGAAAGTCTAGTCTGGCTAAGATTGTACTGGGAAAGTCTAGTCTGGCTAAGATCGTAGTGGGAAAGTCTAGTCTGGCTAAGATTGTACTGGGAAAGTCTAGTCTGGCTAAGATCATAGTGGGAAAGTCTAGTCTGGCTAAGATTGTACTGGGAAAGTCTAGTCTGGCTAAGATCGTAGTGGGAAAGTCTAGTCTGGCTAAGATTGTACTGGGAAAGTCTAGTCTGGCTAAGATCATAGTGGGAAAGTCTAGTCTGGCTAAGATCATAGTGGGAAAGTCTAGTCTGGCTAAGATCGTAGTGGGAAAGTCTAGTCTGGCTAAGATTGTACTGGGAAAGTCTAGTCTGGCTAAGATTGTACTGGGAAAGTCTAGTCTGGCTAAGATCATAGTGGGAAAGTCTAGTCTGGCTAAGATCGTAGTGGGAAAGTCTAGTCTGGCTAAGATTGTACTGGGAAAGTCTAGTCTGGCTAAGATCATAGTGGGAAAGTCTAGTCTGGCTAAGATTGTACTGGGAAAGTCTAGTCTGGCTAAGATCGTAGTGGGAAAGTCTAGTCTGGCTAAGATTGTACTGGGAAAGTCTAGTCTGGCTAAGATCATAGTGGGAAAGTCTAGTCTGGCTAAGATTGTACTGGGAAAGTCTAGTCTGGCTAAGATCGTAGTGGGAAAGTCTAGTCTGGCTAAGATTGTACTGGGAAAGTCTAGTCTGGCTAAGATCATAGTGGGAAAGTCTAGTCTGGCTAAGATCATAGTGGGAAAGTCTAGTCTGGCTAAGATCGTAGTGGGAAAGTCTAGTCTGGCTAAGATTGTACTGGGAAAGTCTAGTCTGGCTAAGATTGTACTGGGAAAGTCTAGTCTGGCTAAGATCATAGTGGGAAAGTCTAGTCTGGCTAAGATCGTAGTGGGAAAGTCTAGTCTGGCTAAGATTGTACTGGGAAAGTCTAGTCTGGCTAAGATCATAGTGGGAAAGTCTAGTCTGGCTAAGATTGTACTGGGAAAGTCTAGTCTGGCTAAGATCGTAGTGGGAAAGTCTAGTCTGGCTAAGATTGTACTGGGAAAGTCTAGTCTGGCTAAGATCATAGTGGGAAAGTCTAGTCTGGCTAAGATTGTACTGGGAAAGTCTAGTCTGGCTAAGATCGTAGTGGGAAAGTCTAGTCTGGCTAAGATTGTACTGGGAAAGTCTAGTCTGGCTAAGATCATAGTGGGAAAGTCTAGTCTGGCTAAGATTGTACTGGGAAAGTCTAGTCTGGCTAAGATCATAGTGGGAAAGTCTAGTCTGGCTAAGATTGTACTGGGAAAGTCTAGTCTGGCTAAGATCATAGTGGGAAAGTCTAGTCTGGCTAAGATTGTACTGGGAAAGTCTAGTCTGGCTAAGATCATAGTGGGAAAGTCTAGTCTGGCTAAGATCATAGTGGGAAAGTCTAGTCTGGCTAAGATTGTACTGGGAAAGTCTAGTCTGGCTAAGATCATAGTGGGAAAGTCTAGTCTGGCTAAGATTGTACTGGGAAAGTCTAGTCTGGCTAAGATCATAGTGGGAAAGTCTAGTCTGGCTAAGATTGTACTGGGAAAGTCTAGTCTGGCTAAGATCATAGTGGGAAAGTCTAGTCTGGCTAAGATTGTACTGGGAAAGTCTAGTCTGGCTAAGATTGTACTGGGAAAGTCTAGTCTGGCTAAGATTGTACTGGGAAAGTCTAGTCTGGCTAAGATTGTACTGGCAAAGTCTAGTCTGGCTAAGATTGTACTGGGAAAGTCTAGTCTGGCTAAGATTGTACTGGGAAAGTCTAGTCTGGCTAAGATTGTACTGGGAAAGTCTAGTCTGGCTAAGATTGTACTGGGAAAGTCTAGTCTGGCTAAGATTGTACTGGGAAAGTCTAGTCTGGCTAAGATCGTAGTCGGAAAGTCTAGTCTGGCTAAGATCGTAGTGGGAAAGTCTGGCTAAGATCATAGTGGGGAAAGTCTAGTCTAGCTAAGATAATAATGGGAAAGTCTAGTCTGGCTAAGATCATAGTGGGAAAGTCTAGTCTGGCTAAGATCATAGTGGGAAAGTCTAGTCTGGCTAAGATCGTAGTCGGAAAGTCTAGTCTGGCTAAGATCATAGTGGGAAAGTCTAGTCTGGCTAAGATTGTACTGGGAAAGTCTAGTCTGGCTAAGATCGTAGTCGGAAAGTCTAGTCTGGCTAAGATCATAGTGGGGAAAGTCTAGTCTAGCTAAGATTGTACTGGGAAAGTCTAGTCTGGCTAAGATTGTACTGGGAAAGTCTAGTCTGGCTAAGATCGTAGTCGGAAAGTCTAGTCTGGCTAAGATCGTAGTGGGAAAGTCTGGCTAAGATCATAGTGGGGAAAGTCTAGTCTAGCTAAGATAATAATGGGAAAGTCTAGTCTGGCTAAGATCATAGTGGGAAAATCGTCTGGCTAAGATCACAGAAATCGTAGTGCGAAAGTCTAGTCTGGTTAAGATCATAGGGATCGTAGTGAGAACGTCTAGTCTGGCTAGGATCATAGTGGGGAAAGTCTAGTCTGGCTAAGATCATAGTGGAAAAGTCTAGTCTGGCTAAGATCATAGTGGGAAAGTGTAGTCTGGCTAAGATCATAGTGGAAAAGTCTAGTCTGGCTAAGATCATAGTGGGAAAGTGTAGTCTGGCTAAGATCATAGTGAGAAAGTCTAGTCTGGCTAAGATAACAGGGATCGTAGTGGGAAAGTCTAGTCTGGCTAAAAACATTAGGATCATAGTGGGGAAGTCTAGTCTGATTAAGATCAAAGTGGGGAAGTCTAGCTAGTCTGGCTAAGATCAGAGTGGGAAAGTCTAGTCTGGCTAAGATCATTGTGGGGAAAGTCTAGTCTGGCTAAGATCATAGTGGGGAAAGTCTAGTCTGGCTAAGATCATAGTGGGGAAAGTCTAGTCTGGCTAAGATCATAGTGGGGAAAGTCTAGTCTGGCTAAGATCAGAGTGGGAAAGTCTAGTCTGGCTAAGATCAGAGTGGGAAAGTCTAGTCTGGCTAAGATCAGAGTGGGAAAGTCTAGTCTGGCTAAGATCAGAGTGGGAAAGTCTAGTCTGGCTAAGATCATAGTAGGAAAAGTCTAGTCTGGCTAAGATCAAAGTGGGAAAGTCTAGTCTGGCTAAGATCAAAGAGATCGTGGTGGGGAAGTCTAGTCTGGCTAAGATCAAAGAGATCGTGGTGGGGAAGTCTAGTCTGGCTAAGATCATATTGGGGAAAGTCTAGTCTGGCTTAGAGCATAGTGGGAAAGTCTAGTCTGGCTAAGATCATAGGGATCGTAGAGGGAATGAAAACCCGGTACTCCAAAACGTCAGCTCAAACCAAATGAGTCGAGCCTAAAGGCGCAAATATCGCAACCTCGCTGTAAACTACGAGACAAAGTCCTTTTCAGGACGAACGCCAAAAAAGAAGATGTATTTCTGTGTATCTTCCCGCCTATTTCGCTCATCTGTTTGCACTTTCTGTTACCCTCGCCTCGTTTCCTTTACTGTCCTGAAGAACGTAACAACTTGTACCTGGTCTCCAACAGGTGTTCACGTACATTCTCCAGGCTTTTCCAACTTACCTGTATGTTCCAGCTAAGAGCCCCACAAATCAATACTTGGTATGATCTTGTGAACACGCTCGTCTGGTGGACCCGATAGATGAGAGAGGGGCGAGCCACACTGTACGCTCGCTTTCACTGTTACTGTACAGTCCTTATTGATGTTAAACGTTTCATTACGAGGTAGCTTTTACTTGTTAAAAGCCGGTTTAGTGAATCGATACGGCATCATACTTTGTGTGTGAGGGTCAGGGGTTCAAGCCCTAGATTCAAAACCCTTAGGCCAGAAGACTCTCTAACTCATGGTATCGTCACTCACACGACATAGAGCATGCTGAGTGCTGATTAACCCTCTGGTCTGAAGGAAAACCCTAAAAACAAGACCTCATATATAGAGCAACAACAAAACAGTAAGCAATAAAGGAGAAGAAAACAGAAACTACAAATCAGGCGTCATTTTTGCAACTACCAAACAAAATCATGTAAACACCAGAATGACATTGGGTAGAAGGGCGAGATCTATTGTACCGCTGAATTCATAACAATAACATCACTGGTAAAAAGCTACAACTATGTAGAATGTCGTCCTTGTAACTGCCTCATGTGAGCTTGACAGACCCACCCACTGCCCAGTTGAAAGTAACGCAACAAGCAAGCAGGACGACTCCAGGCACTACAGGGCCAAATTATACCAGAACGGAACGAGGAAACAAGAAGCACAACTGTGAAGGGCAAGTACAACTGTGAAGGGCAAGTACAACTGGGAAGGGCAAGTACAACTGTGAAGGGCAAGTACAACTGTGAAGGGCAAGTACAACTGTGAAGGGCAAGTACAACTGTGAAGGGCAAGTACAACTGGGAAGGGCAAGTACAACTGGGAAGGGCAAGTACAACTGTGAAGGGCAAGTACAACTGTGAAGGGCAAGTACAACTGTGAAGGGCAAGTACAACTGTGAAGGGCAAGTACAACTGTGAAGGGCAAGTACAACTGTGAAGGGCAAGTACAACTGTGAAGGGCAAGTACAACTGTGAAGGGCAAGTACAACTGTGAAGGGCAAGTACAACTGTGAAGGGCAAGTACAACTGTGAAGGGCAAGTACAACTGTGAAGGGCAAGTACAACTGTGAAGGGCAAGTACAACTGGGAAGGGCAAGTACAACTGTGAAGGGCAAGTACAACTGTGAAGGGCAAGTACAACTGGGAAGGGCAAGTACAACTGGGAAGGGCAAGTACAACTGGGAAGGGCAAGTACAACTGGGAAGGGCAAGTACAACTGTGAAGGGCAAGTACAACTGTGAAGGGCAAGTACAACTGTGAAGGGCAAGTACAACTGTGAAGGGCAAGTACAACTGTGAAGGGCAAGTACAACTGTGAAGGGCAAGTACAACTGTGAAGGGCAAAGTCTGAAGGACGTAGAAATTCAATTAACTCAAACGCCATTTGAAGTTTTTTTAGTTATAATATTTCTTCTTCGGCTTCTTCTTCTGCCGATGATTCACAAGCTAATGACTTATTCACTCTGTCCTATATTTTGGAACGTTACTCCACATACATCATCAATAGATCGAGCCATGAAAGCTGACAGCTAACAAGCTCTTGTGCTGAAATAGAAAACCAAAACACGTACAATTTAGGTGGGACTGACGTCCGAATGTGGGTATAGCACATCAAAATGTCAAATCCTGATGGGATGTGGATAAAAATGTTGGATAATTAGAATTGACCAGGAATATACCGAACGGACCCCCAGTTCCAATTATGGATATTGAACCTCCTTGTGGGAGTCACGTTCGGTGTGTTCCCCACGTCAGACCAACTCGTTAGGTGTATGCAGGAGATTTTAATTTCCCAAGCCACCACTTACTTGCGCGTCTAGGATACACATTCTCAAGTACGCGTTACGTGTATTCTTGCTCATCTTAATGTTCTCTGTCTTGTGTTTATTGGACTTGACTGAGTTTATCCTCTTTTACCAAGAACTGTAGACGTCTTCCTTTCGTTCTATTGCGCTTATAGTTTCCACGCAATAGGAAATCCAAGCTCTATACATTGCTCTGCTTATTCGCCTCTTACAACAGGCATGGCAGGTTAAAGTGTTACTATTCTTTGTTCTAATCTTTGGTTCGGCACCAAACGAACGCATTGTCCTTTTTCTGTCGCTTTCCGTTGGTCAGCTTCACAGTTGCATTTAGCCAATCAGGGTGGAGAACAAGGTCAATACGTGCAACATGTTCAGAAATTAGCCAATCAGGTGGAGATAAAGCTCAATATTAAGACGTGCAACAAATCCAGAGTGATCTGCCGGGGTCTTTGTGTATGACAAGGACAAGAATAGCCCCACTGCTTTACAGAGATCATGTCATAAGAGGCGACTAACTGTGTGACATGGCATAACACAGATCATGGTTAGGTGGATTGTTTAGAGCAGCATAGATGGCGCCTAACAGGCTGCGGGTCTATTTTCCTCGTGTTTTAGTCTATTAAGATGAACTCGCACATCGGTTAACCATCCAACGGAGCAGTACTAAGCTGCGCAAGCTTAGCCCACTAAGCAAGAAACCAGTCAGATACCTGCTGAGTGCAGTCACATCTTCAGGACTTCTCTTTGGTAGCGGGAGACAGCGGCTCATCTTACATCCCGATGCGAACTTGAGACGGTGGACCGGGGTTCTCCTGGTTCTAGTGTAAGACGAGGCTCCTCAGTGAGCTAATCGTGTGGAGGCTAAAGTGTCAATTCCCCACATAGTTGATCTTACTTCTACGACACAGCCTATTTCCGGGACGTGTGGTCTTGACCAGTGTGTATCACTTGACCCTGATTACTCTTGGATATGGTCACTGCAGATCAAATGTCTCCTTAACAGATTATAAACTGGATATGCGCAGATAGATGTATGTGTGGAGAAGACAATCCATTGCTTTCTCCAAGACAAGTCTCGCAAACTATATCTCATAAATCAAGTTTTTCATCTATTTCTTCGAAATCACACTTGATGATCTGTTTTTCCCAAACCATATCTGATCAAGAATTTATTTCTTAGTTGGGCTCCAACAAACTAAGCCTGGTTTCTCGCAATCCCGCCCGACAATTTAACAGCCACTCTCAAACGTGCATGAGGTAAAAAGCCCCGCTGATACCTGTACAAAAAACTCTCAGTATGACGTCATCAGTCACTTAGCAACGAGGCAGGCCGGATGTTTACAACCCGGTTACAGAAGAAAAATGGCGGACACGTAGAGCTTATCTCCCGTTCTAATCTCGATTAGCCAACCTGGTGAGGGAGACCTGACTGACGTAAGCTGCTGACCTTGGGAATACGCCCATGTGCGAGGTCTTCATAGCGTGGTCGTGTGGTCAGAAAAAAAGTCCGAGTTGCAAGAACGGACGATTTTAGATTAAAATCATGTAAATTTATGGAAAACACAAAAACCTAGTCTTCTAACAATTGTTAAGACTTTCAGTGACGGACAGAATATGTTGATTTTCTATCGTGACAAAAGAACTAAACTCATTCCCTGATCGTCGCTTTGTTCAAGTCTACCAATCCGTAAATGAATACCTGACTCAGTTAGGGAAGACAAAGACATAGACATGTTCACCTGACATACACAAAAAACGAAGTCCTGTCTCAAGAAAGTCTATAACCTATAACACGTGATCACCGACAGACAAAATTACCATTAGGGATTTTCAAATTCACATTGTCAAAGATTATACAAATTCATTGGATAGCTTAGAGAACATTTAATCTGTGTTTAGGCAAATGTTTACCTCTTCTTCCTTTCTTCTTTCTCTCCGCCTCCTCTCTTTTCGTCTTCTTCTTGCTCGTCTTCGTGCAATTATGTCTTCACACGATGTTCAGTTCTCTGGATAAAGTTGCTGTGTTAGAGAGATCTTTAAGGCTCCCAAAAAGCTTTAGGGGAAGGTTCGTTTCCGTGGATCAATGCTCAGTACGCAGTTATGAAAGCATACAGCAGTCTTGTGGGATGTGCTCAGTTATCTACATGTACGCATTGATGATGAAATGTGATGTAGAGAAAATATCATGAGCAACATTTTAAAGATGCAAACACAATCGTGGAACTCATTCTGACAAGAGGCAAATGATCGCTACAAAGAATTTGTATAAAGGGGACTCGATAATAGGAACAGAAATGATCACCATATAAAAATGTGGCTAAAACATCATTCAAACCAATTACTTTTGTTCGGGAGACAAACAAAATAACAAGGAAAACTGTTGCACGTGTAAGCAATATCAGACATATAACACCGACGTGTTCACTTCAACATGTCTATCTTAAGGACTGGGCAAGCGAAACGAGAACGCATGACAACAGTACAATTGAAAAACAGAGCAAATAGAAACAGAACACTGACAAGAAGCTTCCTACTCATCTGGTCTCTCTGTCACTTCTCAATTCATGTCACTATTGGACACCTAGGATACTGGCGTTGTCTACGTGCAAGTTTTTACATATCACAGCAACAGAGGACCAACCATTGGTTCACTTATCTTTGAAAGGCTACATCAAATGTCTTAGACAGCTGAGATAAGGTTCACCCGGTGACAGACAGCTTGGTTCGAATATCAATGCTTACCGGCCATGGATGTAACACAGGCCGTCAAGAGGTTAGTGAGGAAATCATGCAGGCTGTTGTAGATGGGGAAATCTAGAGATTCAAATACTAAAGATTTGATGCTATGCAAATGTGCCAATCCAGAGTCACTAAGCCAAAGTGGTTGACACTTAGGACAGAAGAAAATAACCATTCAGACGTTTAGGTCCACGAGTGAACAATGGATTCATGCATATAAATGTTGGGTCCTCTTGACAAGAGAACGACTATTTGCATTTAAGTCGTGACTCTTGTGGGTAGCAGTACAATCAAATGTGGGAGTAGGCCTGGGAGGTTGGTGTGGGTTCTCATAGAGTAGGCCTGGGAGGTTGGTGTGGGTTCTCATAGAGTAGGCCTGGGAGGTTGGTGTGGGTTCTCGCAGAGTGGGCCTGGGAGGTTGGTGTGGGTTCTCGCAGAGTGGGCCTGGGAGGTTGGTGTGGGTTCTCATAGAGGAGGCCTGGGAGATTGGTGTGGGTTCTCATAGAGGAGGCCTGGGAGGTTGGTGTGGGTTCTCGAAGAGGAGGCCTGGGAGGTTGGTGTGGGTTCTCATAGAGGAGGCCTGGGAGGTTGGTGTGGGTTCTCATAGAGGAGGCCTGGGAGGTTGGTGTGGGTTCTCATAGAGGAGGCCTGGGAGGTTGGTGTGGGTTCTCGCAGAGTAGAACTGGGAGGTTGGTGTTGGTTCTCATAGAAGAGGCCTGGGAGGTTGGTGTGGGTTCTCATAGAGGAGGCCTGGGAGGTTGGTGTGGGTTCTCGAAGAGTGGGTCCTCGTAGAGTGCAAATTAGATATGTGTGTATGTGTGTTTTTATACATGTATATTTATCTGTGCGTGCGGCGTGTATGTATGTGTGTTTGCCTATTCTCCCCCCCCCTCCCATGTGTGAGGTACCCAGTTAGAAACTCGACTAAGCTATGATGTCAGATGTGGGGTGAGATGACCAGTTAGAGATATGACTATTCTAGTATGTCAGATGTGGGGTGAGGTGACCAGTTAGAGACTTTACTATTCTAGTATGTCAGATGTGGGGTGAGGTGACTAGTTAGAGGTATGACTATTCTAGTATGTCAGATTTGGAGTGAGGTGACCAGTTAGAGGTATGACTATTCTAGTATTTCAGATGTGGGGCGGGGTGACCAGTTAGAGACTTGACTATACTAATATGTCAGATGTGGGGCGGAGTGACCAGTTAGAGACTTGACTATACTAATATGTCAGATGTGGGGCGGAGTGACCAGTTAGAGACTTGACTGTACTAATATGTCAGATGTGGGGCGGAGTGACCAGTTAGAGACTTGACTATACTAATATGTCAGATGTGGGGCGGAGTGACCAGTTAGAGACTTGACTATATTAATATGTCAGATGTGGGGCGGAGTGACCAGTTAGAGACTTGACTCTGCTACAAACTTGCAATACAATCATGGCTTAACTTATGTCTTTCATAAGCCTCTCGTGTCGTGCGCTTTAAGAGATTCAACATCAGGATTTCAGAGCTGGTTAGAGCGATGTCCACTACAGGAAAAAGGCAAACAAATATCTGGATTTCGACATGCCCCAGTATACCTAGGTGCCAATAGATACTTGAACATACAGCAGTTACTAGGCTTGATGGTGAGAACGGGAACGATCCCCCCCCCCCCCCACCTAAAAGAGAAGTCCTAGTACAGTAAAGTGTATAACACTTCACCCACGACAGCAATGTCCGTTATGTGACTACGTTTACTATTTTAACTTCAATCTGAACAACACTAAGCCTCAACTTGGACATCAACATCATTGGTGCAACTACGAGGCGTGTTCAAATTAAACTGGATCTAACTGCACCAAGCGAACATACTTCCGATGCACATGATGATATCGCTTCTGAATCAAACAGTATACTCCAACCGTCAAGTTTGCACAATTCAATTATCCTCCAACTCATAGTTGTCTCAGCAGACTGTTGAAAACATGGCGAGTGTGATACGGAATCCGTCCAGTGTTGATCAGCGAGCGGTGAATCGGTTTCTACCAGATGAAGAGATGTCGACCAGTTGACATTCATCGCAGAACGCAGGCAGTTTATGGTGACAAAATTATATCGAAGACAACAGTCACGAACTGGACAACGATGTTTAAAGAAGGACGTGAATTAACAAAAGGCGTATAATGTTGCGTTAGAAGATGCCATCGCCAAAATCGATGCTGCAATTCGGGTGGACCCACGTCGGAGCTTACGTTCGACACACTTTTGTCACCATACACTGCCTGCATTCTGCGATGAATTTCAACTGGTCGAAATCCTTCAGGTGTTATAAACTAAATCACCGCTCGCTGATCAATACTGGGTGGATTCCGTATCACACCCGCCATTTTTTCAACGGTCTGCTGAGGAAACTATGAGAGGGAGGATAATCACATTTTGCAAACTTGACGGTTGGTATGTGCTGTTTACATGAGAAGTGACGTTCATCATGCGCATCGTACGTATGCTCAGTTGGTAGTTAGGTCCCGTCTCATTTGAACACGTCTCGTAGTATGAAAATACCTCCGGCGCAAAATAGGCGACTCATTTGTTCAACAGCTATAAGGCTTGTTGGTCTCAAGCTAAAGTAATAGCCATGTTCTCAACCATCCGCTCAGCCTGCATTCTTACGGGCAGTACTTGTATGGGGGTGAACACGTGATGTTGGTAGTCTGGCGGGCAGTACTTGTATGGGGGTGAACACAAGATGTTGGTAGTCTGACGAGCAGTACTTGTATGGGGGTGACACATGATGTTGGTAGTCTGGCGGACAGTACTTGTATGGGGGTGGGGGTGAATACATGATGTTGGTAGTCTGGCGGGCAGTACTTGTATGGGGGGAGGGTGACGTTAACATATGATGTTGGTATTTTGACGGGCAGTAGTTGTATGGGGTGAACACATGGTGTTGGTAGCCTTACGGGCAGTAGTTGTATGGGGTGAACACATGGTGTTGGTAGTCTTACGGGCAGTACTTGTATGGGGTGAACACATGATGATGGTAGTCTTACGGGCAGTACTTGTATGGGGTGAACACATGGTGTTGGTAGTCTTACGGGCAGTACTTGTATGGGGTGAACACATGGTGTTGGTAGTCTTACGGGCAGTACTTGTATGGGGTGAACACATGGTGTTAGTAGTCTTACGGGCAGTACTTGTATGGGGTGAACACATCATGTTGGTAGTCTGGCTGGCAGTATTTGTATGGGGATTGGGGAGGGTGAATACAAGATGTTGGTAGTCTGACAAATCCAGGTACTTAATAGCACTTCATGGAGTGGGTGGTGGGTCCCTTACTGCGTAGGGCAGAATAGTACCACCGTATCTCCATGTATGTTGATAGTGACAAAAGTGAGTTGTGCAGGGGCAAATGGCTTTATCATGCAAAACAAATTGCTGCAGAAACCACCACTACAGAAGTACACTAAGAGCTTTGGCGCAGGCTTCGTAAAGGAGGACAACTGAAGTGGTGGTCCTATACTCCGCCATGAGCAAAAAATGGACAAGAAGACATGATTACTGTTCCTTTAAAGGGTTACAATGTGAAGCTGCAGCCTTGTCTACTTGGTGGCTGGTGTGGTGTCCCCATTCAGATTAATTGCTGTTGTGTGAGTCTCCTGTGTGAATCCAGCCGTTGTGTGAGTCTCCTATGTGGATCCAGCCGTTGTGAGTCATCTGTGCAGATATAGCCGTTGTGTGAGTCACCTGTGTGGGTCCAGCTCTTGTGTGAGTCATCTGTGTGGGTTCAGCTGTTGTGTGAGTCACCTGTGTGAATCTAGCCGTTGTGTGTCACCTGTGTGAATCCCGCCTTTGTGTGAGTCTCCTGTGTGGATCCAGCCGTTGTGAGTCATCTGTGCAGATATAGCCGTTGTGTGAGTCACCTGTGTGGGTCCAGCTGTTGTGTGAGTCATATGTGTGGGTCAAGCTGTTGTGTGAGTCACCTGTGTGAATCCAGCCTTTGTGTGAGTCTCCTGTGTGAATCCAGCTGGTGCGTGTGTCTCCTATGTGAATCCAGCTGTGTGAGTCATATGTGTAGATCTAGCTGTTGTGTGTCACCTGTGTGAATCCAGCCGTTGTGTGAGTCAGTGCCTTGCACATGCGAATCTCACTGTTGTGTGAGTCAGTGTCTTGCACATGCGAACCTCACTGTTGTGTGAGTCAGACGTCTTCTAATTCGTCCCCTTCTTCGATCAAACCGATGCTATGCTTCTAGCCTGATGAGAATCACGATCAACCGATGCTATACTTCTAGCCTGATGAGCTCACGATCAACCGATGCTATACTTCTAGCCTGATGAGCTCACGATCAACCGATGCTATACTTCTAGCCTGATGAGCTCACGATCAACCGATGCTATACTTCTAGCCTGATGAGCTCACGATCAACCGATGCTTCTAGCCTGATGAGAATCACGATCAACCGATGCTTCTAGCCTGATGAGAATCATGATAAACCGATGCTATACTTCTAGTCTGATAAGCTCACGATCAACCGATGCTATGCTTCTAGCCTGATGAGCTCACAATCAACCGATGCTATGCTTCTAGCCTGATGAGCTCACGATCAACCGATGCTATACTTCTAGCCTGATGAGCTCACGATCAACCGATGCTTCTAGCCTGATGAGAATCACGATCAACCGATGCTTCTAGCCTGATGAGAATCATGATAATCCGATGCTATGCTTCTAGCCTGATGAGCTCACGATCAACCGATGCTATGCTTCTAGTCTAATGAGCTCACGATCAACCGATGCTATGCTTCTAGCCTGATGAGACTCACGAAGGGGACTGTATCAGGTCTTTGCTTTTCGAACATGGTCGCGGGATCAAGATGCTGAGCAGCGCATGAGCTGCAATGGTCAGTGACCCATAGCTGACTGCTAACGTCAGGGCCAGCGAACCATAGCTGCCAAGACCCTTCTACACCTCCACGTGTTGATCCTGGATAACAGGCTGCAGTAAGGCAGACTGGCTAAGGAGAAGGGATCGAAGAGGGAATGCCAACCCGGTACTCAAAAAATGCTTGCTGAAGTCGGATGTGTTGGACCGAAAGGTGCAAATATCGCAGCCAAGCTGTAAACTACGACACAACGCATTCCGTTCTCTGGACTACATTCTGCTACTTACCCTTTCAGGGTTTGGTAGCGGAAGATTGAGAACGAACGAAGAAGAAGAAGAAGAAGAAGAAGAACATGGTCGCTCTCCCGGGCCATATGCCTCTCTTTGGTCTGCATAAGTTGGGCAGCCCTGCAGGATATGTTCTGGTATTTGCTTGGGGGCTTCGCAACGCACGTGCTGGTGTCTATGTTGGTGTGGGCCTTGAGTCTGCAATCTCCCGTTCCGAGTGTAAAGATCTTTGTCTGCTTATCTCTGCCAAGGTTGTCTATGCTGTTATTTTCTGGCTTGTATTCTTTTTGATGGTCTCTCCATTCTGCAATCTCCCGTTCCGAGTGTGAAGATCTTTGTCTGCTTATCTCTACCAAGGTTGTATATGCTGTTATTTTCTGGCTTGTATTCTTTTTGATGGTCTCTCCATTCTGTTATCGTGGAACGTTTGATGAGTGTCTTCGATTCTTTATATCTCTGTGGATGGCGAGTATGTGTGCCATGTGAGTCAGTCACCCGTCTGTATCCCGCTGTTGCGTGAGCCAATGATTCGCCCGTGTGGATTCCGTTGTTGTACGAGTCAGTGGATCACCGGTGGGGTGCCTGTCCTTTGATTACTTCGGCACTTCACATTATTAGTATTCTCTGTCTTCCTCTGTCTCTCCCGCACTCCACCTATCCCGTTATCAAAAGGTTATCCTCTCCCATTTCTGTTGGTGTCCAATGAACTGTGCCTGTCTACCTGTACTTCAGTTGTCAGTGACGTTGTCCTCATACATTCGTTGGTTTTCTTGACGGGCAGTCAAAAGTCTAGGTCAAACATAGTATTCTCTTCTAGGGAACCACATTTATGTTGCAAGTCATATCTCTGTTTATTCCATGTCCACGACTGACATCCATAAAGTCATATTGGTTTTACCCAGTACTGCAACATTTAGCGTTACAAAAGATGTCTAGTCCAGTGGATATCAGCTCTCTGCAACATCCGAGGCAATGAAATAGCAGAGAAATACTGAAACAAAGGAATACAGTAACAACATGTGATGAAACAAAAGCAAGCGTCAGGGCTACCTATGTATTCAAATAACAAAGATATCACCCTGACCAATAAGTGACGCCTGCCATCAACTCTGCGGGGTTCCAGACGAGATCAGGCGAACATCTTTCTGCTGCGCACATGACACAACAGACTGAGATGTCATCTCTATGAGCCATGACACAACAGATTGAGATGTCATCTCTATGAGCCATGACACAACAGACTGATATGTCCTCTCTATGAGCATATGACACAACAGCATGAGATGTCATCTTTATCATTTAATTCGATATCTTCCACTGCCCAACTAATATTGTTTCCGCAGATCTTTCTTCCATAACTCGACAAGTGTTCTCTCTACAAAATATATCAAATGTCCGGCTTTAATGTCGTTCATCATTTATCGTTTTATCCACAAACTTCTTCGAAACTTCCTTATTTATTTTATTTATATTCACCTAAGCACTGACATCTCATCTCATCTCATCTCATCTCATCTCATCTCATCTCATCTCATCTCATCTCATCTCATCTCATCTCATCTCATCTCATCTCATCTCATCTCATCTCATCTCATCTCATCTCATCTCATCTCATCTCATCTCATCTCATCTCATCTCATCTCATCTCATCTCATCTCATCTCATCTCATCTCATCTCATCTCATCTCATCTCATCTCATCTCATCTCATCTCATCTCATCTCATCTATCTATCTATCCATCTCTTTCACACGCGCGCACGCACACACTCACTCTCTCTCTCTCACTCACTCACTCTCTCTCTCCCTCTCTCTCTCCTCCTTTTCTTCCTCTCAACAACCCATGCTGAAAGTGAGAAATGCACTATCCTATTCTCTGTATCATATATTATTTGAGGAAATATTTCTTGCGTTTTGCCATACTCATGGTGTTGTGCACAACAGCTGTTGGAAGGCATTCTACCCGACAGGAATCATGTCTTTCTTCGAATAGCTACGGTATCACTAAAGATGAAAGCTCTCCATGTATGTCAATGATTATCCTCCCGAAAACAGCACCACAGCGAATCCTGGTTGCCACTTAACAGGGAACCCATAATTGTGTACTGTCGTATCCATCTCTGGGAACTGCTCAGAATTCTGACCTGGGAATAGCTGAGCCCAACCGGAGAGGACACCAATTAAATCATCTTCACTCCAGACCGTTTTTCAACTCTTTCATCTTCACGCTTAACGACAACTACCACCAGGAGGTAAAGTGGTTAGTGAGTAATCTAAACGGTAAAGCGTGCTAGCGTAATGAAGGGTCGTTAGCATGTATTGATGGTTGTAAGGTGACGCCATTTTGGTTTGTCTAACAGGACCTGTTGATTGCTTTGTTCGGGAATTCAATTAAACGCGGCATTTGTTGCTCGGGAATTGTAATTCTGAAAGTCAGAGTGTGTGAGGGAGAACGAGAGAGAAAGAAGAGACAATGATAGAGAGAGAAATAGAGAGGAAAAAGAGACATGTTAGATTCAATAGAGACATGGGGGGGGGGGGGGGGTGAGAGGAGAGACAAGGGGAAGCCAGAGCGAGAAACTAGAGAGAGAGAGAGAGAGAGAGAAAGGTGGAAAGTTAAAGAGAAGGAACGGGAAAGAGAGAGAGAGAGAGAGAGAGAGAGAGAGAGAGAGAGAGGTGAAAAGTTAAAGAGATCGAAGGATAGAGAAAGAGACAAAGAGAGAAAGCGAGAGAGAGAAATGAAAAAGAGACAGGGTAGATTAAATAGAGAAATAGGTGGGGGGGGGGGATATGTGACAGAGCGGAGAGACAATGGGAAGTCAGAGAGAAGAAACTAAAGAGAGCGAGAGAGAGAGAGAGAGAGAAAGGTGGAAAGTTAGAGATCGAAGGAGAGAGAGAGATGGATAGAGGTGGTAGAGAAAAGGAGGAGAAATCGAGAAAAACAGAAAGGAAGAGAGTAAAAGAGAGGAAGACAACGTGTCAACTGGGTGAATGAGTGAATTAAATTGGAATGGAAAAAGCATGCAAAGACACAGATACGGAAACATCAAATACAGATAGCGACAGATCAGACACAGATAGGGACAGATCAGGCACAGATAGGGACAGATCAGACACAGATAGGGACAGATCAGACACAGATAGGGACAGATCAGACACAGATAGGGACAGATCAGACACAGATAGGGACAGATCAGACACATATAGGGACAGATCAGACACAGATAGGGACAGATCAGACACAGATAGGGACAGCTCAGGCACAGATAGGGACAGATCAGGCACATATAGGGACAGCTCAGGCACAGATAGGGACAGATCAGACACAGATAGGGACAGATCAGGCACAGATAGGGACAGATCAGACGCAGATAGGGACAGCTCAGGCACAGATAGGGACAGATCAGACACAGATAGGGAGAGATCAGACGCAGATAGGGACAGATCAGACACAGATAGGGGCAGATCAGACACAGATATGGGCAGATCAGACACAGATAGGGACAGTTAGGGACAGATCAGGCACATATAGGGACAGATCAGGCACAGATAGGGACCGATAAACACAGATAGGGACAGTTAGGGACAGATCAGACACAGATAGGGACCGATAAACACAGATAGGGACAGTTAGGGACAGATCAGACTCATATAGGGACAGATCAGACACAGATAGGGACCGATAAACACAGATAGGGACAGTTAGGGACAGATCAGACTCATATAGGGACAGATCAGGCACAGATTGGGACCGATAAACACAGATAGGGACAGTTAGGGACAGATCAGACTCATATAGGGACAGATCAGGCACAGATAGGGACCGATAAACACAGATAGGGACAGTTAGGGACAGATCAGACTCATATAGGGACAGATAAGGCACAGATAGGGACAGATCAGACACAGATAGGGACAGATCAGACGCAGATAGGGACAGATCAGGCACAGATAGGGACCGATAAACACAGATTGGGACACTCAGACTTACAAAACAAAAGATAAGTGTAATTAGAAGTCGACAAAATAAGTTCAGGTTGTTAACTAACCATCATATTCCCTGTTCTGTGGTCTGGAATGTTTTACAATATATTGATTTGTTAGTCGACAAAATAAGTTCAGGTTGTTAACTAACCATCATATTCCCTGTTCTGTGGTCTGGAATGTTTTACAATATATTGATTTGTTTTCTCTTCAAAATCAACGGTATATATATATGCATACAGAATGTCGGAAAATAATGTTGACCATTTTTGAACGTTATTAACTCGAACATACATAAGAGGAAACAGGAACTTGTAATGCCATATGCCTTAATGGTAAAGGTGTTTATGATATCAAATCTGTAAAGTTGTCCTTGTTATAGATGTTCTGGGTCGTCCTTGTTACAGATGTTCTGGGTCGTCCTCGTTCACAGCGTGGAACAGTGTGAATGTAGGGCTTACACTTTGATTGTACTCAAATGCGATGGATACTTGATTTGATACAAATGACTCACGCGAAATTTGCTGTATTGACTTCTGTGGGATCTTGCGAAAATCTGAAACATCGCCTCCACACTTCATTCGTCCGTTTTAGCCGTCCATTCTTTGCATCACACGGCTCTCAAACTGGTTGCATAATCTATACTTGTTACACATGACGGTGGCGCAGTATAGGATTCTGTTTTCCACGACTGGGTGCAACAACTTCTAACGGTGGCGCAGTATAGGATTCTGTTTTCCACGACTGGGTGCAAAAACTTCTAACGGTTGCGCAGTATAGAATTCTGTTTTCCACGACTGGGTGCAACAACTTCTAACGGTTGCGCAGTATAGAATTCTGTTTTCCATCGTGTCTGCACCTCGATCACATTCTCACATGTCCCAAAAAACACTTACGCTGCTCAAATTAAATCTGTATTTAAAACGATTGGAAGCGTTTGAATTGTGGTGCTACCGTAGAAAAGAAAGAGGGAGTTGGACAGAATGAAGATCTAATGATAATATGCTCACTGATGTAGGCGCACAACGACAAATATTGCATGTGATACAAAAACGAATGTTTTGTTGACTGGTTCACAAAATGAGACATGTAAGTCTTCTACGGAAAATACTAGAGGGCAAGATGCAAGGGAAGAGAGGACTCGGGCGACCTAGAGCAAGTCTATACTGTTATCCAGTCTATATTGTTACCCTAATATCTTCGTGCCAGGTCCAGCATCCTGTTATTTGGTCGCTCATCTTGCCTTTTTTTGTTCATGTTGTTATCGTTGCAATGCTGTCGAACTTTTCTCGTGCAATATTTGTCGGATCAAACTAATCACCGAACGAAACCCTTCTATTCTAAACCGATCTATTAATTAGCTTCTGGTGACAGGCATGGAAGCTTCTTCGCTGACTCGGCGCCTTGATCGAATCAAACCCCTAACAAGATTGTCTAGAGCAATGGTTCCCAATCGGTGTGTCGGCAAATGTCTGAAGTGTGTCACGACATGTCGAAGTGTGTCAAGACATGTCGAAGTGTGTCAAGACATGTCGAAGTGTGTCAAGACATGTCGAAGTGTGTCAAGACATGTCGAAGTGTGTCAAAACATGTCGAAGTGTGTCAAGACATGTCGAAGTGTGTCAAGACATGTCGAAGTGTGTCAAGACATGTCGAAGTGTGTCAAGACATGTCGAAGTGTGTCAAGACATGTCGAAGTGTGTCAAGACATGTCGAAGTGTGTCAAGACATGTCAAAGTGTGTCAAGACATGTCGAAGTGTGTCAAGACATGTCGAAGTGTGTCAAGACATGTCAAAGTGTGTCAAGACATGTCGAAGTGTGTCAAGACATGTCGAAGTGTGTCAAGACATGTCGAAGTGTGTCAAGACATGTCAAAGTGTGTCAAGACATGTCGAAGTGTGTCAAGACATGTCTAAGTGTGTCAAGACATTTCGAAGTGACAATACCACATTAGAATAGATCACCTATATATATATATATATATAACATATTATAATAGAATACTTGTTAATTATTTGATATATAATATTATCATGTTCCTGTATTCAGTATCGACGTTGGCGCGCCTACCAGAGGTGATGGTGGGAAACGCCCAGTAGCAAGACTTCACACAATGACACTACTGCTTTGTAGGCTAAGTATTATCAGGAGAACTGTTTGGGAACGGAAAGCGCATGAGCTGCACCTTCGCCTGGCGCAACAAGTCGTAGAAAGTAAAGGATGCACACATTGACTACGAATAACTAGATGAGGTTCTAAAGGAAGAAACGAGGGGGTGAATGTCCCATCAGACCGAGCTGCTGAAAGCTCTTTTAACTAACTGGCATCAACTATACACAATCTGCCCGACTGAATACAAGAATTAAATGAAGGTATTGCAGTGTAGATGTAGTGTCTGCCAGCAGCATCCGCGTGAACCAAGTGCGCCTCGAATTGGGATGGTTGGGAATCCCTGGTCTAGAGCGATACAATGCAGACAGATAACCCGCTTGCCCAAACCAATTCAGAAAGAGCCATATTGATTTCTTCAGACTTGTCTGCCAGTTTCCTGATATAAATATTTCTATAAAGCTCACACTAGGCTCCCATTAAGCTGGAGTACATTCGCGACTCTGACACATAAGATTTAATCATGTAAATATGTCCCTACATTACAAATGGACTGAGTCTGGATATGTCTACATTATGGCGAATCAACCATTAAATATAACCTTTAGCTCTCTGTAGATCACAGGCAACAAATACACGCCATCTCGTCATGTCCTGGGTTATGCTTTCCATCTCTCTCCAGTTCAACCATATATCTTTCATTTGTCATGCATGGAAACAAATATACATCTCCTTGTAGTTAACCTAGAAATTTATTGACAAGTTAGTATGCCTTAACGTGTGTATATTATGATGGTATAGCCAGTCCCATGAACAACCTTCTAAATCGCGCCTGACAGGTTACAGTATTACTTCTCTTTCCTCTCATTTCGAACCCTGGCAAACCACTGACGAAAAATAGCGAAATTGTAATAATATTGGCGAGCTAACCGTCCCTTCCTACCTGTCAGAGTGAAATTCTAGTCTGTGTAAACTGACAGCTCTTAAGAGATTAATGGTTTCAGAGACAGAAATCGGTCCCTACAATTGTATCATCGGCTTCTTCATCTTCCGCGTTCAGCCTGGACAATACGCTTTCCGATGCTATGTCGTAGTTTACAGCGAGGCAGCGATATCTGCTCCTTTCGGCCTGCCATTTCTCAACACTGCGCATTTTTTGGGACTGGGTTTGCCTTCTCTCTTCGATCCCTATTCTAACAGCCATTCATCCCGAGTGCAGCCTGTTTCCATAACCGCCACTTGGAGATAGAATCAGATCTAGCTCAACTCTTCTTGGCTGTCCCTAACGCAAACAACAAGCTATGGCCCATCGACAGCTGACCTGTTGCTAGCTGCGTCTTCAACCGCTCGGTTTGAGGTTCTGCTTTGACCGTTTACACATTAGCATAGTGAAGTTGTGACTAAAGTTTTGGGGCTGATATGTCGAGCATTCTAGACAATGCCTGGGACAGCCCAGCACGATGTATTCACAGCCCAGCACGATGTAGTCACAACCCAGAACGATGTATTCACAGCCCAGCACGATGTATTCACAGCCCAGCACGATGTATTCACAGCCCAGCACGATGTATTCACAGCCCAGCACGATGTAGTCACAGCCCAGCACGATGTATTCAACTCTAAACGTGGCTGCCTTTTATCTCTTCTAAGAACGGCGAGACCTGGTACAATGGCACGTCTACCGCTGTGCGGTGTTTATTTTCAGTGCTGGGATCCACACACAGGATTTATAGGTCCAAGGTATACAAACCACTTGCCCATGCAGTCGCCAGGCAGTGCACAGGGTATGTTATTAATTTAATTCTGTTTTATTTTATCGACAGAAAAAACAATTATCTTTTACCAAAGTTTTGAAACAAATACTATCATGGCCAGAAATGATGCATCCAAACAACCCTGACCGTCGCTTTTTATCATTATTATTCTTTCTCAATCAAATGGCAATCCAATTAATATTGCGTTGATTGAGAGAAGAAGCAAGTTGAGCAATTTAACTCAAATACATTGTCTTAACCAAGGTCTGCAGACTGTATCAAACGTCTTTGCGAGGAAAACGAACGCGATCAGGAGTGGTCTTCCTTTTTCTGTGCATTTTCTTTGGTTGCCTGAGAGTAAAATTCATGTCCGTTGTTGACCGCTCAACTCTAAAACCACATTGATTCCGGTGTCCGCTGTTGACCGCTCAACTCTGAAACCACATTGATTCCGGTGTCCGTTGTTGACCGCTCAACTCTGAAACCACATTGATTCCGGTGTCCGTTGTTGACCGCCCAACTCTGAAACCACATTGATTCCGGTGTCCGTTGTTGACTGCTCAACTCTGAAACCACATTGATTCCGGTGTCCGTTGTTGACCGCCCAACTCTGAAACGACATTGATTCCGGTGTTCGTTGGTGACCGCTCAACTCTGAAACCACATTGATTCCGGTGTCCGTTGTTGACCGCCCAACTCTGAAACCACATTGATTCCGGTGTCCGTTGTTGACCGCTCAACTCTGAAACCACATTGATTCCGGTGTCCGTTGTTGACCGCCCAACTCTGAAACGACATTGATTCCGGTGTCCGTTGTTGACCGCTCAACTCTGAAACCACATTGATTCCGATGTCCGTTGTTGACCGCCCAACTCTGAAACCACATTGATTCCGGTGTCCGTTGGTGACCGCTCAACTCTGAAACCACATTGATTCCGGTGTCCGTTGTTGACCGCCCAACTCTGAAACCACATTGATTCCGGTGTCCGTTGTTGACCGCTCAACTCTGAAACCACATTGATTCCGGTGTCCGTTGTTGACCGCCCAACTCTGAAACGACATTGATTCCGGTGTCCGTTGTTGACCGCCCAACTCTGAAACCACATTGATTCCGGTGTCCGTTGGTGACCGCTCAACTCTGAAACCACATTGATTCCGGTGTCCGTTGTTGACAGCTCAACTCTGAAACCACATTGATTCCGGTGTCCGTTGTTGACCGCCCAACTCTGAAACCACATTGATTCCGGTGTCCGTTGTTGACCGCTCAACTCTGAAACCACATTGATTCCGGTGTCCGTTGTTGACCGCTCAACTCTGAAACCACATTGATTCCGGTGTCCGTTGTTGACCGTTCAACTCTGAAACCACATTGATTCCGGTGTCCGTTGTTGACCGCCCAACTCTGAAACCACATTGATTCCGGACGAACACGTTCTTCAAGTGTCTGTAGTCGCTTTAGTATGAGACGCTCAAATGTCTTTACCTGTAGATATCAGTAGGGAGATACCTCTATAGTTGTTACAATCTCCTCAAGTACTTTTAGAGCAGATATTCCCAACCTTTTGCGAGTCGCAACCCCATTCTATAGAAGCAAAGTGACCCGCGACCCTGACATATTAAATAAAAACTTTCCAATACAGTTCGAGAAAACACATCGAAAATAGATTTGTAATTATAATATCATTCAATATAAATTTAACTTACGACATATGGAACATGCGATGATGGAAATTCTAACTCGCCAACAAGCCTTAACACTCGCTGTTGAGCTTCGGTTAATGCCAAACTCGTGTCATTCTCAACATGTCATGTTTTTGGTTTTGGTTGTCAAAGAAGAAACTTTGAAAATCCACTCCCACACAGATATGTAGAAGCAAATAAAAGTTAAACTTGAAACGCAATCAAGGTGACATTTATATATGATTGGTACATAGTACACAACAATTAAGTCAGTCAGACTGCTGGTGACTAGCTGCTCGTCTGACTGCTGGTCTGACTGCTGGTGACTAGCTGCTCATCTGACTGCTGGTGACTAGCTGCTCGTCTGACTGCTGGTCTGACTGCTGGTGTCCGGCTACTGCTGGCTAGCTGCTGGTGTGACTGACGCTGGTCTGACTGCTGGTTAGCTGCTGGTCTGACTGACGCTGGTCTAACTGCTGGTCTGACTGCTGGTTAGCTGCTGGTGTGACTGACGCTGGTCTGACTGCTGGTCTGACCGACGCTGGTCTGACTGCTGGTACCTAGCTGCTGGTTACTGATGGTGCTTGTTCCCAAAGGAACCTTTGCTAGACTGACTCTGTATGACCGAGCTCTTGATTCCACATGTGTCGATCGGGTGGAAGGACATTCAGACGACGTGCTAGGCGTTAGACGCCTGGAAGCGGAATCATTTGATTCGTGTCGCGTGCACAATTCATAGAATTGAGATGAAATCTAGATTCACATGCTTCCTGTCTTATTCAATCGTCTCATCTGACTTGTAAAAAATGTACATAGAACAAGTAATATCCTCAAAGTAATATGCTATCAAATAACGGAAATACAGTATGGTCGTACTGCAAAATGTGTTTTAGTATAAACGATAACTACTAGGGGTGTTCAAGTCAAACCGGGACTTTTTTAAGTAAAAAAAAATATTTTTAATGTAGTCAAAATATTTTATTTTTCGATATAATCTCCTGCAACGTTTATGCACTTATTCCATCGTTTAAGTAATGCTTGAACAGCTCAAGCATAGAAAGATTTGCCAGTATGTCTGAACAAATCCAGGACAGCCTGTTTCACTTCGTCATCAGTGCTGAAATGCTGACCTCAAAGGAATTCTTTTAGGGGTCAAAACAGGTGGAAATCGCTAGCAGCGAAGTCTGGGCTGTAAGGTCGATGTGGCAATATCTCCCAGCCGAGTTGCTGCAGATGACATATAGTGCGGTGAGACGTAATAGGTCGAGAGTTATCTTGCAGGAGCAGTACGGGATCACCACTCACTCTCTAAAATGTTTACACCATTCAAATGTCTTACTGCGGATGAGTATCTCATCGCCGTGTCATGATTGCAGTCTTCTGTCAATTTCCACAGGTTTCACGCCATCTGTCACAAGAAACTTCATCACAACACGCTGCGCAATGCAAGCACTAACAGTGTTGTCCGCCATTTTCATTTATCTGTTACGTTACTGGCCCATGAAAAGTGAACTATCTAGCAATAGTAGGACACAAGTGCCCCTAACAAATAATAGAAGTTCCGGCACGCTATAACCCATTCAGGTAAAACTAGAAGAAAAAGTTCCGGTTTGATTTGAACGCACCTCGTACATCCCTCATAACAAAGGTATTATGTGTTTTGATAAATCCGTGCAGTCTGCCTAACACATTCACGTCGTCATAAATATAGGGTCACATGCAAAGCTTAAGTTGAATGTTTCAGATAATGTATAGATTCAAATGGCATGTATTTCTGAAAACACTTTAGAGACTATACGTGCTGAATAAGTATGGCAGGAGCAGGGACGATCGAATAAGAGAGACAGGGGGAAGGGGAATGGGATGACAAATGCAGAAAGATCAAGATGGGCAGAGATGGTCCGAGACACGAAGGGCAGAGAGAAATGGAGACAGAATGGAAGAGAAGAGAGAAAAACTGATAACGAAGGGAGCGAAATTCATATGGAAGAAGAGAGAGAGATGGAGTGGGGAGGGGTGGCAGAGAAATGAAGACCGGAGGAGAAAGACATGGTAGAGAAGGTGATAAAGAGAAAGAGTGAGACAAAAGGAGAGATGTTTCGACTGTGAGGTGGAGAGAAATGGAATGAGAGACGGAAAGACAGATATAGTGAGAGACAAGGAGACAGATGTAGTCAGAGAGAGACAGAAGATACAGATGAAGGATGACAGAGATATAGAGAGTGACAGGCAGACCAGGGCCAACTCTCATCACCCTCCCCAAGCAGTCCGTTTAACTGTCAGTCCTTGACCAAAAAATGTGGAACATCTGTGACCAGGTCACGATAAATGGAGATAAGCGAGCCACCAGATACAGACGACGTATGTTCTTGTGGCTGGCCTCAGCTGCACCCTCTCGCAGCTCAATCACCACTCCAAGAATCTATACACAAAAAACACAACTCCGAGAGAAAGTTCACACACAATGCCTGGCAGAAACTCGCCTTGTACAAATACATCGCGGTGAGCATGGAAGTCTGCTGAATTTTTGGGAGCGAATTTTTTGGGGTTGTAACTGTAAAAATATTTGTAGGTCTGGTGATAATGCAGGTAAACTAATAAGAGTTGTTGTCGCCGATGAGGTGTGGAACTGGAAGGGAGGTAGGCTCTGTCTCTTTGTCTCTTACTTGAACACATTTTCTACGGTTGTGTGATGTGAGGCACATGTGTTGTGTGTGTTTTTGTGGGACTGAAGGAAATGAATGAATGTTTGGGAGGAGAGGTGAGCAAGAGGGACGATGGAGAGAGAGAGAAGAGAGTAGGCAGAATGTGGGAGAGAGAGAGACAGTGGGAGAAAGGTAGATAGCTTGAAAAGGGTAGAGTGATAGGAATGGAGTGTGAATTAAAATATTTGTTTTCCCACTGAACGAATAAATGATTGAAAGAGAAAGACAGTGCAGGACAGAGAGAAAGAGAGAATGAGAGTAATAGAAACAATGTGCGGATGGAGTTCGTACACACATTTTGGGTTATTTCTGTAAATGTGGTGTTATGTTCCTTCAGTAAACTTGGTGTTATGTTCCTTCAGTAAACTTGGTGTTATGTTCCTTCCTTCAGTAAACTTGGTGTTATGTTCCTTCAGTAAACTTGGTGTTATGTTCCTTCAGTAAACTTGGTGTTATGTTCCTTCCTTCAGTAAACTTGATGTTATGTTCCTTCAGTAAACTTGATGTTATGTTCCTTCAGTAAACTTGGTGTTATGTTCCTTCAGTAAACTTGATGTTATGTTCCTTCAGTAAACTTAATGTTATATTCCCTTCAGTAAACTTGATGTTATGTTTCTTCAGTAAACTTGATGTTATTATGTTTCTTCAGTAAACTTGGTGTTATGTTCCTTCAGTAAAGTTGGTGCTATGTTCCTTCAGTAAACTTGGTGATACAGTCCTAGTAAACCTGGTGTTATGTTCCTTCAGCAAACTTCTTGTTATTATCCTTCAGTAAACTTATTTCTACCTTCCTTCAGTAAATTTGGTTCTACCTTCATTTGGTAAACTTGGTGCTACCTTCCTTTCGTAAACTTGGTTCTATTTTTTTTTTAGTAAACTTTGTTCTACCTTCCTTGAGTAAACTTGGTACTACCTTCATTCAGTAAACTTGGTTCTACCTTCCTTCGGTAAACTTGGTTCTACCTTCCTTCAGTAAACATGGTTCTACCTTCCTTCAGTAAACTTGGTTCTACCTTCATTTGGTAAACTTGGTGCTACCTTCCTTTCGTAAACTTGGTTCTATTTTTTTTAGTAAACTTTGTTCTACCTTCCTTGAGTAACCTTGGTTCTACCTTCCTTCAGTAAACTTGGTTCTACCTTCCTTCAGTAAACATGGTACTACCGTCCTTCTTGAAACTGACTTTATAATAAGAAAATGACAACTACAAGGTAAAGATAACCAGACTTAATACTTGACATGACTTAGTCGCTCCTCTTCGTCCATTGGGTGTAGAGTCTTCTACCATGTGATGTAGAGTTCTACCATGGGGTGCTAAAGTCTCCTATTTCTCTTGTGCTTTAGTTTCTACAAGATAGAATAGCACACCACGTACCAACCATTCTTAGTTGCCTCGAACAACAAATCTGTCAGGTTACTATACATTTATCCCCACTCAAACCCCGGTAACACACTGAGATATGGATAACCAAGTGAGGCAATTTCTTAACTTTGGATACGTTTTTGTTTAATACGCCATCTGGCGATTTGTTTCGGAGACTGCTCGTGGCTTATGAAGCTTCGCCATTGCTTCGCAATAATCATTGTTGTGCATGATATTTAGTCTGTTGGTAATGTCACTCACTTCTGCTTCAAGACCAGAACATCCGTATGGCAATAAATCAAAAACTGATGAACAGCAAATGTAAGCCAATTAGCTGTGATGGAAATGTCAAACTTGATCCTTATGTAAGGCGCAGGATCGGAATATTGCAAGGTGTGAAACGAAATGTCTAAGGGAAGTAATTAGTGTCACTAAGAGCGATTTAATGAGAAAAGAGGGCATGGTGAGCTAGCCTTGAGGGCATGGTGAGAGCTAGCCTTGAGGGCATGGTGAGCTAGCCTTGAGGGCCTTGTGAGCTAGCCTTGAGGGCATGGTGAGAGCTAGCCTTGAGGGCATGGTGAGAGCTAGCCTTGAGGGCATGGTGAGAGCTAGCCTTGAGGGCATGGTGAGCTAGCCTTGAGGGCATAGTGAGCTAGCCTTGAGGGCATGGTGAGCTTGCCTTGAGGGCATGGTGAGAGCAAGCCTTGAGGGCATGGTGAGAGCTAGCCTTGAGGGCATGGTGAGAGCTAGCCTTGAGGGCATGGTGAGAGCTAGCCTTGAGGGCATGGTGAGAGCTAGCCTTGAGGGCATGGTGAGAGCTAGCCTTGAGGACATGGTGAGAACTAGCCTTGAGGGCATGGTGAGAGCTAGCCTTGGGGGCATGGAGAGAGCTAGCCTTGAGGGCATGGTGAGCTAGCCTTGAGGGCATGGTGAGAGCTAGCCTTGAGGGCATGGTGAGAGCTAGCCTTGAGGGCATGGTGAGAGCTAGCCTTGAGGGCATGGTGAGAGCTAGCCTTGAGGGCATGGTGAGAGCTAGCCTTGAGAGCATGGTGAGAGCTAACATTGAGGGCATGGTGAGCTAGCCTTGAGGGCATGGTGAGAGCTAGCCTTGAGGGCATGGTGAGCTAGCCTTGAGGGCTTGGTGAGAGCTAGCCTCGTGGCCATGGTGAGAGCTAGCCTTGAGGGCATGGTGAGAGCTAGCATTGAGTGCATGGTGAGCTAGCCTTGAGGGCATGGTGAGAGCTATAGCCGTGTGCTGATTACATATCAATAGAGAAAATTAGATGGTTCGAACCTCTCGTGAGATTGCAACCGAATCAACTAACACTGCGCGCTTATAACATACAAAGATCTGGCTAAAATGTACGAGGAAGACTACATGGCAGATGAATAGATGACAAAAGATAATACCTACACTAACACTGGTTAACATCAACCGACACAATACACTTGGCGCAAGATAGATATCTAGGGTGCCTAACGACACTAGTGCATGGAAAGATAAGCAACTAACGCTACTATAAGGACAGCCTTGTCTTCAGAACTGACATCACCGAAAACCAAGTTTCGGGAGTGGTTAGATTCCTAGCCTCAATATAACAAACATGCATATACTGCTTGGATGTGAATCTCAACATTAATGCATAAAGATGGCTCTGATTAATATGTATACGTGTGTATGCGTGTATGTATGCGTGTGTGCATGCGTGCGTGTGTGTGCGTATGTGGGTGTGTAGGAGCGGGGGGGGGGGAGCGAAGAACAACCGATGTAACACACGCGCCCATGCTCCTGATAACAGATTTACCACAGCAGTCTAGCATCAATAGTGGTGAGCTTACCGAAGAGCTCGCAATGCACTACAGCCAGAAGAAACCTGGTCCACCTTCTCAAGTAGGCCTCGTGATGTAAGACTGGTCGTAGAAACATCAAGAGTTAACTCAACTTGGAACGACCAGCTTCTAACAACAACATTTATACGGGAGTGTGCGCGCACATGCGCTAGCGAGGTACCTGACTCGGTCCCGAACCACACACACACAAATCAGTCTTAACAGTTCACGCAACTTGGCCGTCTGTATGCCCCAGGCGTTCATTAGAACTTGAGTCAAATTCATTTGTCAGACCTCCTTTAAACACGCGTTTCCAGAAGACCTTGACACGTTCCTGAAAGCCAGTTCACGCCTTCCGTCAAACAGAAAGAGTAATGGCGCAGTTACTCTGGTTACTTAAGGCTTTGAGCTTACAGGATTAGCGCAATCCTTGCTTTCACGTGCCTTGGTTTGACAAGTCAACAATTTATCTGCTCAGCTTTGCAATTTAAATTTCTGGTAACTTTAAAAGCAAAATCTTCTAAAGATGAGATGAAAGTTTTAAAGGGGCGTATGTTGTGTGGGAGTATATAGATTGGGGTATGCTGTGTGGGAGTATATTGTGTGGAAGTATTCAATATATGCATATGTTGTGTAGACGTATGCTATGTTGGAGTGTTATGTGGGGGTGTCATGTGGTGGTATGCTGTGTGGAGGTATGCTGTGTGGAGGTATACTGTGTGGAAGACTTTGTTGTAGCCATATGCTGTGTAGCCATATGTTGTGTAGCCATATGTTGTGTAGACGTATGGTGTATCCTCATGATTTATCAGCATGCTCCCCACGGAACATAAGGCCACAACTGGTGATCTCCATGTGTTCCTATTCTGTGCTGCTGGAGACCCCGACTGAACTGACTCCCTCTTCGGTCGTTCCTCACCAGGTCACTCTTGACCTTCAGACACGTCTCTGTATCTGTGGTTCCAATCCAGCGTATGTCTGGTTATATTGACCGGCTTCTTTCTGAGTGTGCTATATCCATTGAAACTGTCCCTCCTTGCTACCTCTCCTCCTGCTGCCATGTCGATTCCCACAGATCTGTGTTTGCCATTACCTCTAGCCATCTAACACACAGTGTGCAGTGAGGACACCTGTTACAGAGGGTCTGCATTCTATACGTGATACCCTTAGCCCCATGCCCATGTCTCAGAGTCATATAGCAGGACTGACTTTACATTCACGTTAAACAAGCCCATCTTACTCTCCATGGAGAATACTGTCGAGTCCCGTATTGTATGAAGAGAGATCAAAGCAAATCTGACTTTGGTTATCCTGGCGTTAACATACTGACAGAAACGGACAATGGGGTATACTGTGTATGCGTATGGTATATAAGGGTATGGTGTGTGGAAGTGTGTTGTTCGCTGCTGTATTATGTGAACTTATGTTGTGTGGGAGTGTGTTGTTCGCTGCTTTATTATGTGAACGTATGTTGTGCGGGAGTGTGCTGTTCGCTGGTGTATTATGTGAGCGTATGTTGGAGTGTGTTGTTCGCTGCTGTATTATGTGAGCATATGTTGTGTGGACCTGTTATGTGAGGGTATCCTAATTTAGAAATAAACTCTCTCGTCTTCTGAAGTTGTTCCCCTAACATAAACTCTCGTCTTCTGGAGTTGTTCACCTAACATAAACTCTCGTCTTCTGGAGTTGTTCACCTAACATAAACTCTCGTCTTCTGGAGTTGTTCACCTAACAGAGTGGCAGCAAGGTGTTCCAGTATGGTAGTGTACAACTGCAGCTTAGACATTTTCAATACGTACGACTCGGCAACAAAGAAAAATTAAATTCAGAGATCCGCAAATATGAATGATTGAAACCGGTGTATGGTCCCTAACTCAATCCCAAATCGCATGTCGTCCGTGCTGATGGTACAGCACTACTGACAGACAGGGGCTAGATTCTGGAGCTCTGGGCGGCGCATTTCAGTGAAATCTTCAACCATTTCTCGGCAACCAATAGGCAAGCCATAACACGAATACCACACGTCGCGACCAACGGTAGGCCCGACATTCCTCCAATCATTGATGAGGTCAGGAAAGTAATCGGCCAAACGTCTAGCTGCATGACCCCTGGGTCAGATGTTCTTTCTGCTGAAGTTTACAAAGCAAGAGGTCGCATCCTGAGTCAAGGGCTGACAGACATATTCGTTCCATTTTTGGATGACGGTCATTCCAGGACCTGAAAAACGCCTTTATTGTCCACTTGAAAGGGCGATTGCCATTCTTGCATTAACCACAAAATATTTCGCTCGTGTGAATCACGAGCAAAATTCTGGCCTAACTATTTAACTTGAGCAGGGCCTACTTCAGAGAGCCCGTGTGCTCTCCGAGTGGGTCGTGAGACTGTCGACATTGTATATGCAGTATGTTAATCCAGATTAAATGTCCGGAACAGAATTGTGACATGTACACAGTTTCTATGGACCTGACCAAGACTACACCATCAACATGGAATGACTGGCAAAGTTTGGCTGACCCGGCAGATTCATTACAATTGTTTGCCAGTTACATGATGGCACGATGACTCGAGTACTGCACGAAGGAGAATTGTCTGCAGCCTTCCAAGTCACCAATGGTGTCAGACAGGGATGTGTGATGGTCCCGACACTAAAGAACATGATCTTTGAAGCAATACTCTTAACAATGCAAACATGGTGAGCATACACAGGCTTCTGTAAAAAGTCCAAACAAGGTGGACGAATAGGTTTCCTGCACGACCGATCAGCGAAACTAGAAGCAGTTGTTATATGGTGAGCTTAGAACAGACATACGCTCATCAGGAGGACAGAAGAAACGCAACAGTCGCCTTAAAAATATATATGAAAAACGTTCAAATGTATGTTCTCTGCTGGAAGATGCTTGCACAGAACCGTTTCACCTGGCGTGCTAGCATCACAGAAGATGCTCAGATAGCAGATGGAAACACCATCGACGAAGATCAGAGACTTTCCAGCCGATCAACAAAACAGAATGCATGACGACCACAAAGCCGATTCCTCACATGTGCGTCTCAAGTGAGGCATAGTCTGCCATGCCAGGATTGGACTTGACAGTCATATGAGATGGCATCTCTCAGAATGAGTTTGATGATGTGGCCATTTTGGCTTGCGATGAGCAGCTATTGTGTGCAGGCGTAAATAATCTCAAATGTCATGGGCAGTACCATAGCATGCCCTGCTATAGAGGATGAAGTGTTAGAGGCTCCATAGTACCAGGACATAGCTTGTTTAACAGGTGGGGTTGTGACTTCCTTCCCTCGTTGCCTTTCATTTCCTAAATTAGCCGTGTTCCTATTTACAGCTGCATCGACAGGAGAGTTTTGATATCCGTCATGAAATCTGGTATCTCTGCAGCGACAAGCATGCTCGCTACCACTCTCTTACTCGGACGCCTGAGTGAGTCCACTGGTCTAGTCATAATGAGGGTTAGGGGTTTGTGTGGGTTAGAGGATGTGTGGGTTAGGGGATGTGTGTGGGTTAGGGGTTTATGTGGGTTAGAGGATGTGTGGGTTAGGGGTTTGTGTGAGTTAGAGGATGTGTGTGGGTTAGGGGTTTGTGTGGGTAGGAGGATGTGTGGGTTAGGGGATGTGTGGGTTAGAGGATGTGTGTGGGTCAGGGGTTTGTGTGGGTTAGGGGATGTGTGGGTTAGGGGATGTGTGGGTTAGGGGTTGGTGTGGGTAGGAGGATGTGTGTGGGTTAGGGGTTTGTGTAGGTCAGGGGTTTGTGTGGGTTAGGGGGTGTGTGGGTTAGGGGATTGTGTGAGTTAGGTGTTTGTGTGGGTTAGGGGTTTGTGTGGGTTAGGGGATGTGTGAGTTAGGTGTTTGTGTGAGTTAGAGGATGTGTGTGAGTTAGGGGTTTGTGCGGGTTAGGGGATGTGTGTGGGTTAGGGGATGTGTGGGTTAGGGGATTGTGTGAGTTAGGTGTTTGTGTGAGTTAGAGGATGTGTGTGAGTTAGGGGATGTTTGTGGGTTAGGGGTTTGTGTGGGTTAGGGGTTTGTGTGGGTTAGGAGATGTGTGGGTTAGGGGATTGTGTGAGTTAGGTGTTTGTGTGAGTTAGAGGATGTGTGTGAGTTAGGGGTTTGTGTGGGTTAGGGGATGTGTGGGTTAGGGGATTGTGTGAGTTAGGTGTTTGTGTGGGTTATGAGATGTGTGTGGGTTAGGGGTTTGTGTGGGTTAGGGGTTTGTGTGGGTTAGGGGTTTGTGTGGGTTAGGAGATGTGTGGGTTAGGGGGATGTGTGGGTTTGGGGTTTGAGTGGGTTAGAGGATGTGTGTGGGTTAGGGGATGTGTGGGTTAGGGGATGTGTGCGTTAGGGGATGTGTGGGTTAGGGGTTTGAGTGGGTTAGAGGATGTGTGTGGGTTTGGGGATGTGTGCGTTAGGGGATGTGTGCGTTAGGGGATGTGTGGGTTAGGGGATGTGTGAGTTAGGGGATGTGTGGGTTAGGGATTTGTGAGTTAGGTGTTTGTGTGGGTTAGAGGATGTGTGTGGGTTAGGGGTTTATGTGGGTTAGGGGATATGTGGGTTAGGGGATGTGTGGGTTAGGGGATGTGTGAGTTAGGTGTTTGTGTGGGTTAGAGGATATGTGTGGGTTAGGGGTTTATGTGGGTTAGGGGATATGTGGGTTAGGGGATGTGTGGGTTAGGGGATGTGTGGGTTAGGGATTTGTGTGAGGTAGGTGTTTGTGTGGGTTAGAGGATGTGTGTGGGTTAGGGGTTTGTGTGAGTTAGGTGTTTGTGTGGGTTAGGAGACGTGTGTGGGTTAGGGGTTTGTATAGATTAGGAGACGTGTGTGGGTTAAGGGTTTGTGTAGATTAGAAGACGTGTGTGGGTTAGGGGTTTGTGTGGGTTAGGGGTTTATATGGGTTATGGGTTTGTGCGGGTTAGGGGTTTATGTGGGTTAGGGGTTTATGTGGGTTAGGGGTTTGTGTGGGTTTAAGGTTTGTGTGGGTTTGAGGTTTGTGTGGGTTAGGGGTTTATGTGGGTTAGAGGATGTATGTGGGCTAAGGGTTTGTGTGAGTTAAAGGTTTGTGAGGGTTAGGGGTTTGTGTGGGTTATGGTTTTATGTGGGTTAGGGGTTTATGTGGGTTTAGGGTTTGTGTGGGTTAGGGGTTTGTGTGGGTTAGGGGTTTATGTGGGTTAGATGATGTATGTGGGTTAGGGGTTTGTGTGAGTTAAAGGTTTGTGTGGGTTAGGAGACTATGTGGGTTAGGGGTTTGTGTGGGTTAGGGGTTTGTGTGGGTTGGGTTGGGGGTTTGTGTGGGTATGGGGTTGTGTGGGTTAGGGGTGTGTATGGGTTAGGGGGTTGTGTGGGTATGGGGTTGGTGTGGGTTGGGGATGGTGTGGGTTAGGGGATGTGTGGGTTGGGGGTTTGTGTTGCTCACGAGCAGAGGGGCGCCCGAGAGGAAGAAGCAGAAGTGTATACAGCTAGGAAACTACGGTAATCATTATAATATACATACTGATCTTCATTTACTGGGAAAGAGAGACTGGGTAGGGATCTGTGAGGCCCAGGTCTATTCTAGTGAATAACATAAACCGTACAAGCTACGTATAAATCGATTGGGCCTGGAAGTTTCTGGATACTTGGTAAGATTCGTTTACACATTTACAACTGTGAATATTGGCGAGACTCGAACACGCATTTACATCTGGGACTACTGGCGACGATCATGTACACATTTACATCTGGGACTACTGGCGACGCTCATGTACACATTTACAGCTGGGACTACTAGCGAGGCTCATATACACAGACGTGGGAATATGTCGGATATGGGGAACATAACGGATGTGGTAAAAGGTCGGATTTGGAGATCACAGATGAAATGTCTACTGTATATTCGTTCCTTTCTGTGAGTATAAGCATGTCCTTACAATACCACGTTAACATGAGACAGATCGGGAAAGATACAGACAGAGGGTTGCAGATATATCTGCCAGTAAGGCGAACAGGGATCTTCAATCTTCTCTGTTAAAATGAAGATACTTAGGCCACCCGACAGGTAAACATGCGTTCTGACAAAGACAGGCGTTTCCTATGGTTTCTCTGTTCTGGTAAATCTGATTCTGAACATAACGCGTTCTACTGATCAAGAGGTGGTAAGTGCGAGCGAGTATACGTGCTGTTTGGTGAGATACAGACGAGTATTAGGACTTGTCTACATTTTTCAGTAGCGTCTGAGTGGCAGTATGGTTAGAGCGACTGTCTCTTGTTGAAAAGAGACAGGATTATGTCTCCGATTTCAGCCTATCCAGCTTAAAAGTCCCCACCTCACGTCAGTTGAAACATACTGACCAAAACCCCACCTTAAGTCAGGTGAAACATTCTGACCATGATCTCACCTCAAGGTCACGAGAAACATATTGACCAAGGCCGCAACAACCTTTCTTCAAGGTAATGAGAAACATGCTGACCAAGACCGCAACAACCTTCCGTCAAGGTCATGAAAAGCATACATTCCCTGACCAATCTGCTCCCCCTTTCCTCCACCTCACTTACTGGTGGTGCAGCTGGAAACAAGCCGTGTTACGTTACAGCAAGGTGGGGATCGACACTGTGAATGGTGGGACCATGCCTGTTTCCCAAGAATACCTAAATATCAACAATAACTCTAACCGCCCAACCACTCAAAATGCAGGAATTTAAAATCAGATGTGAATGAACAAAAACGCATTATAGGAATACGGAGCAGAAGTTTGTACTGTCACTGAGCAACATCAATAACCAGCAACCATTAATTCTTATTCTGCTTTGTGGGGATGGGTGGGGAAGACTGAGCTCCTAAGAGTGTGCCCAGAACGCAGTTATCTCTGTGACACATAACATACGACAGTGCTAGTTGGGTCAAATTGGCCTAACGTTTTCATACTGATAAATGACTGATTGTACCAGAGGACAGCCATGTTCACCATCTACCAGAGGAGAGAGAAACTGAAATATAGTTTTTTTTCTACTACCCCCTTGGGAGAATCTGTGTCTGCCAGTCATAAAAATACACCTGACAGAAAAAGCAGACACCAAGGAGACTAAACCTAATAGCCTGAAGACATGTGTCTTGGAGACAGTCTCTAGCTGCCGAAAATCAACAGTCCTGGTCTATACGGATGAATCAGCATTCAAATCTGCCGGTTTTGCAGGGTATAGTATCCAAATAAAATACCCGGATGGGTCCATGAATGAGTTTTGTGATTCAATCGGCGACAACGGTTCAAACGATGAAGCGGAGGCCGAGGCTATAAAAACAGCAGTTGGGATTTTGCTCCAACAGTTTCTTCTTCTTCTTTGCGTTCGCCTAATTTTCTCTAATCCCCAAGGCGGTGTGCGTTGCACTGTGGTTTTTATTTTGCGCCTGTCGGCCCAGTGCATCCGACTTCAGCAATGCATTTTATGTAAGGGTCTGCTTCCTCCTGCATTTTCTAAGGGTTTGCTTCCCCGGGATAGCGGCTGGTGCTGTGATGGGGATCGAACCCAGCACCTTCGGATTGTGAGCCGTGCCACTTAACCACTAGGCCACGCCGTCCCCGCTCCAACAGTTTGACTTGGGCGAATTGCCGATGGATTTTGTGATTTTAAGTGACTCCAAGTCGTTTCTGGGGGCGCTGAAGAACACCCCATACAAAGAAAACAAGATATTCTTGGTGGGGAGGGCGATCAACAACATCAACACTGCCCACAGGATAAATGTCACCTTGCAATGGATCTCTGGACATAGTGGGCTACTAGGGAACGAGATGGCCGACAGATTGGCAAAAACAGGAGCCTCGAAACAACAATTGGATAGACCCTGCAGTAACCACACAGTAAAACAAATTATTAAGAATAATACTGGGGGAAATCTGGATGAACAGGTGGGCGACGGGAACAACAGGTGGGCGACGGGAACAACAGGTGGGCGACGGGAACAACAGGTGGGCGACGGGAACAACAGGTGGGCGACGGGAACAACAGGTGGGCGACGGAAACAACAGGTCGCAGTGTATTTAACGAAATGGTACAGCCACAATATAACGATAACATAAATAAACTACATAGAAGAGATCAAAGTTTTATCTTTGAGTTCCGAACAGGACACACCAGAGTCAACAGCCACTTGAACCGCATCAATTTCCAGCACTTGCTCTTGTGCAGACATTGCTCTTATCCTGGTGAAACATTTCGACTCCTACTCATTGAGTGCAAGGCGCTTGCGGACATGAGGAAAAGATTCTAATGGGCACTGCTGACGAATGACGATTTTCAACACACTGTGCGGAGCAGCGACACAATTGAAGAAGACCTGATATAAGAATGGTATTGGGCTGCCAAGAGCAGGCTTGCTCAGCAGCTATGGGATAACAACAACAACAACGGACAGCAGAAAATAATGTGAAGAAATAGGCAGGCCAGAATTCAAACACCACATCTCCAGACGACAGAGCGCCTTGCCACAAGCCAGAATAAGATGAACGAAAGTAGTAGACCAGCGGCACACGCATAAGAAAGTGTCACAACTAACCTAGTATTTCATCCTTCTTCTTCTTCTTCGTACGCTGTCAGACGTCAACTTCAATTTGTGCGAAGAAAGCAGCGGTCATCCTGAGGCTGTCGACACTGCCATAGAGCTTGTCTAGTGTTGGCACTGGTGATGGCCACATGTGCTTTCTCTGGTCCTCGTATGTCGGGCAACTTTGCAGCAGATCTCCAGCAGTCATTTCCCCTGTACCACAGGGGCTTTCTTCCGTAGCACATATCTTCAGTTTATTGAATAGGTGGTACCTCAGTCTGTTGTGGCCTGTGCGAAGTGAAGACCACGACCTGCTCTCTTCTGTTCAACTGGTAATAAGCATCATTTTTGGTGTAAGTAGGTAATTTAATGCTCGCGACTATAGAAAATAGGCCGATACAGACGTGTAGGTTCGATTACTTTCTGGCTCTCCTATCATCCAGCATAGATTATTCAAGAAGGAAAACAATACACAGTTTTAACTAAGGAACGAGTCAAGGAAGGGGATATGTGGAAACAGCGCGTTGTAAACAACAAATGTTTGTTCGTGACAACGCCCACATGACAAGCATTTATCTGCACTCGGGTAACAACTAGCCGTGTCCATCCTTGTTCAACACTTGCGGCTAAGGAATACAGGTCGAGTTTTATCCAGACATATTGATCTTGAATGACAGGTCTAGGCTAGTTGAGAGACGTTGTATGGCTTGACTCGTCCCTCTCTTATGTCAAGACGTTTCTGTCACCTGGAGTTCACGTGTTCCGATTCTGGGCTGTCTATTACTTCAAGTTTCTTGTATGTTGTTCGTTGTGTGTCACATGCGTTCCTCGAGTACAGATACATTCTTATCTTGTTATTGTTGTCCCAAACCTCGAGTACAGATACATTCTTATCTTGTTATTGTTGTCCCAAACCTCGAGTACAGATACATTCTTATCTTGCTATTGTTGTCCCGAATAAACATTCTTTGTTTATATTTCGCTGTCTCGCGTTTCCACATTTTCCATTCCATATAAAACATAGGGGCAGCACTTGGGCTGGCCACTTATGAAATTCAAGGAGTGTTACAGTAGTTTTCATCACAACCCTGGCACCAACAGCGAGCCTGACTGACAAGATCACAGTAATTACTCTCACAGCTAGCAGTATCTGTGACCTGTGACAGCGTAGTATTGGGAGGCTGGTAGTCCATTCCTAGACACTTCTTAAAAGAGCTGCTGCGATGTAGCCATGCCCAAGGGCACTTGATTCACGCCAGTTCTGAAGGGTAGACCAGAGTGGTTGTCGATTTAATTTTCTAAAAGTCTGGAGTGTTCATGAAATATGTATGAGGACGACAGAAAGAGTGTGATTGACAGAGAGAGTGACTAGCAGAGAGAAAGAGAGACGGGGAGACAATACGGACCACTACTTGTAACGAGGTGGATGACGTATACTTGCACGTATCAAGAAGATCAGACAACAAAAACATACAATAACCGACTATTGTCATTTTATTATTTGTGTCCTTTCGTTGCTTATTTCTATGAACATTTTTTTTTAAGTGACCAATTTACTGACTAGCTAGTTTCTGTCTTCTTCTTCTCTCGTTTCCTACGATACACTACGGTCATCACTGCAGCTGTCCCGTTACAGGAACATGGCGCCAAAGTCCTTTTTGAGTTTTTGCATTAGTGGAATCTGTAGTAAATTGTGTAACATGACGAAGTTGTACGCTACAAGCAAAACCCGTGTTTAGTCAACCGTTGATGACATGGCATGCTCGTAACGCTGTCCTCGTCATATTCAGGTATTCACTTGAATCCATACCATGCCAGTTGTAGTCTATTTCTCCAGTGGAGCTGTGGACTGTTTCTCCAGTGGAGCTGTGGTCTGTTTCTCCAGTGGAGCTGTGGTCTGTTTCTCCAGTGGAGCTGTGGACTGTATCCTCAGTGGAGCTGTGGACTGTATCCTCAGTGGATCTATATACTGTTTCCACATGGGAGCTGCATATTGTTTCATCGGGGAGCTGTTTCCACATGAGACCAACTAAAAAAATGATTACATAGAGAGGTCCACACAGACAGGGCCCAGGCAGAGGAGCCCCACACAGACGGGCCCCACACATACAGGGTCCACGCAGAGGGGCCCCACACATACAGGGCCCACGCAGAGGGGCCCCACACATACAGGGCCCACGCAGAGGGGCCCCACACATACAGGGCCCACGCAGAGGGGCCCCACACATACATGGCCCACGTAGAGGGGCACCACACAGACAGGGCCTACGCGGAGGGTCCCCACACATACAGGGCCCACGCAGACGGTCTCCACACATACAGGGCTCACGCAGAGGGGCCCCACACATACAGGGCCCACGCAGACAGGGCCTACGCAGAGAAGCCCCACACAGACAGGGTCTACGCGGAGAGCCCCACACAGAGGGGCCCTACACAGACAGGGTCTACGTGGAGAGCCCCACACAGACAGGGCCCACACAGAGGGGCCCCAACACAGACAGGGCCCACACAGACAGGGCCCACGCAGAGAGGCCCCCACACAGGCAAGCCCCACACAGACAGGGCCCACACAGAGGTGCCCCCACACAGACAGGGCCCACGCAGAGAGTCAACATTTTCCTATCTTATTGCTGTTGAAAGTTACTGGCGATGAATTCTTCCCTTTTGGTAATGTTCTTCTGTTAGATGATCACAGTGGCTCGTCTTATATCATCAAGTTTACTGGTGAAGATGAACCTGAGTCCGTCCTGCTGAAGTGCGACGTGAGGTGTCTCAGTAGACTCGCCACAGTATCAGAGTGTTGATACTCCCCCCCCCCACCCCCGTTGGCCATGCTGCCGTAACAGAGCCTGATTCGAGGACCACGACTCGAATGTGAAGTTGTATCTTGACCCACATAACTTAGCTTAACGTCTTTATACTGGTTTAGAAGACCCTGCAGAGTCTGTATACAACCAGTTACATTGACATCACCTTGCTCTAAAAGCTATGCGCATCCAGTTTATTCTTAAATGCATTAACTGTGCCTCACCTGACACTGGGGTTAGTCTTGGCTTCCATATTCAGATCTTCATAAAGACTAGATGCATTCCTACTATTGCCGGATCATCTTCACAATGTCTAAACATTGAAGGACAGCTATAACTGAGCGGAATTAAACAATTTAAACGAAGAAAATGGGACTGGACAGATCATACGCTGCAGAAGGTACAGTCCAACATAGCCAGACAGGCTCTTAGACGGAATCCTCAACGAAAGACAGAGACATGTAGACCCAAAAATACGCGGAGAACATAATGTGAGAAGGGACTAACATTAAATGACTTCACAATGAGAGAGGCATAAAGAGCAGACAATGACCGTGTATGATGGCTGGAAGCTGTCAGTGGCCTATGTACGGGAGGAGCGACGATTGATTGGTTGAATACAGCTGAGCTTTCAACATGTTTATGTCTTCCTAGTGCCATACTTTATACTACTCAAAATAAATAAAGGACCATTTAACAAATTTCACCAGATTAAAAACAATAGTTTTAATATTTACTATCCAAAATATTCATGTTTAATATGGTGTAGTTTGGTAAGTGGCCATTGGATGTTTGAGTAGTCTAGAATAGTGTAAGTAGATTCTGAAGTCATCTCGTAGTGGCGGGACAAGTTTGTCGGCCTGCCACCAATACAGCGGTTTTTAATGAGGTCAGTGTTCAATAGCGCAGGTCCCGTTCTTCGGCTGGATTTTAGTCTGATGTGCTCATAGGGTGAAGACCAGATGATTTGACTCGTTCGTTCCTCTTCTACCACGAGACTGAGAGGCCTTCCTTTTATTTTAGCTTCTAGTTTATACAAGAAGGAGCAGCTGACCCCACACCCAGTGTTGTTATAGTCGTACTCTGTGACATACCAGGTAGGTTACAGTGTTATTATTTGAATTCCAACATCGCCAGACTGGTTTCTGACATGGAATCCTCAAAGGAAGTAAAAGAGATCTAGGCACCAATACATGGAGATCAAAATTGGAGAAGGAACTAAGGTTAAATGATTACACCTGGAGAGGAGGAAGGAACTAAGGTTAAATGATTTCACCTGGAGAGGAGGAAGGAACTAAGGTTAAATGATTACACCTGGAGAGGAGGAAGGAACTAAGGTTAAATAATTACACCTGGATAGAGACAAAAAGAGCAGACCAGGACCTTGTATCCTGGCGAGATGTTGAATATGGTCTATGCGCCGAGAGGACTGATTCACTTTGAATTAAATTTATTGGATGATTTACAGCTGGGTTGACAGGAGCGTCGTACAAATAAATGTACGGCATAAGTTCTCTTGTATCTCGTAAAGTCGTACGGGATCAAGATGTTGAGCAGCGCAAGAGCTGCAGCGGTCAATGACCCATAGCTGACTGCTAGCGTTAGGGCCAGCGCACCAGAGCTACCAGAACCCTTCTACAGCTACATGTGCTGATACTAGATAACAGGCTGCAATAAATCAGACTGGTTAAGGAGAAAAGATCGAAGAGGGAAGGCAGCCCGGTACTAAAAAATGCCTGCTGAAGTAGGATGTGTCGGACTGAAAGGTGCAAATATAGCAGTCAAGCTGTAAACTATGACACAACGCATTCTGTTTTCCGGACTACATTCAGCTACTTGCAAAGCCCTTTTCGGGGTTTGGTAGCGAGAGATTAAGCACGTTCAGGGGTTGGTAGCGGGAGATTGAGAAAGTTCAGGGCTTGGTAGCGGGAGATTAAGAACGTTCAGGGGTTGCTAGAGGGAGATTGAGAACGTTCAGGACTTGATAGCGGGAGATTGAGAACGTTCAGGGCTTGGTAGCGGGAAATTTGAGAACGTTCAGGGCTTGGTAGCGGGAGATTGAAAATGTTCAGGACTTGATAGCGGGAGATTGAGAACGTTCAGGGCTTGGTAGCGGGAGATTTGAGAACGTTCGGGGTTTGGTAGTGGGAGATTGAGAACGTTCAGGGCTTGGTAGCGGGAGATTTGAGAACGTTCGGGGTTTGGTAGCGGGAGATTGAGAACGTTCAGGGCTTGGTAGCGGGAGATTTGAGAACGTTCGGGGTTTGGTAGCGGGAGATTGAGAACGATCAGGGCTTGGTAGCGGGAGATTGAGAACGTTCAGGGTTTCTTCTTCTTCTTCTTCCTCGTTCGTTCTCAATATCCCACTACCAAACCCCGAAAGGGCCCAAGTAGCAGAATGTAGTACAGAGAACGGAATGCGTTGTATCGTAGTTTTCAGCTCGGCTGCGATATTTGCACCTTTCGGTCCAACACATCCGACCTCAGCAAGCATTTTTTGATTACCGGGTTAGCATTCCCTCTTCGATCCCTTCTCCTTAGCCAGTCTGCCCTGCTGCAGCCTATTACCCCGGATCACCGCGTGGAGGTGTAGAAGGGTCTTGGCAGCTCTGGTTCGCTGGCCATGACGCTAGCAGTCAGCTATGGATCGCTGACCACTGCAACTGATGCGCTGCTCAGCATCTTGATCCCCTTGGTAGCGGGAGATTGAGAACGTTCAGGGCTTGGTAGCGGGAGATTGAGAACGTTCAGGGCTTGGTAGCGGGAGATTGAGAACGTTCAGGGCTTGGTAGCGGGAGATTTGAGAACGTTCGGGGTTTGGTAGCGGGAGATTGAGAACGTTCAGGGCTTGGTAGCGGGAGATTTGAGAACGTTCGGGGTTTGGTAGCGGGAGATTGAGAACGATCAGGGCTTGGTAGCGGGAGATTGAGAACGTTCAGGGTTTCTTCTTCTTCTTCTTCCTCGTTCGTTCTCAATATCCCACTACCAAACCCCGAAAGGGCCCAAGTAGCAGAATGTAGTACAGAGAACGGAATGCGTTGTATCGTAGTTTTCAGCTCGGCTGCGATATTTGCACCTTTCGGTCCAACACATCCGACCTCAGCAAGCATTTTTTGATTACCGGGTTAGCATTCCCTCTTCGATCCCTTCTCCTTAGCCAGTCTGCCCTGCTGCAGCCTATTACCCCGGATCACCGCGTGGAGGTGTAGAAGGGTCTTGGCAGCTCTGGTTCGCTGGCCATGACGCTAGCAGTCAGCTATGGATCGCTGACCACTGCAACTGATGCGCTGCTCAGCATCTTGATCCCCTTGGTAGCGGGAGATTGAGAACGTTCAGGGCTTGGTAGCGGGAGATTGAGAACGTTCAGGGCTTGGTAGCGGGAGATTGAGAACGTTCAGGGCTTGGTAGCGGGAGATTGAGAACATTCAGGTTTTGGTAACGGGAGATTGAGTACGTTCAGGGCTTGGTAGCGGGAGATTGAGAACGTTCAGGGCTTGGTAACGGGAGATTTGAGAACGACGGCAGAAGGAGAAGTAGAGTCGTATACTGAATTCGCTCGAAGACGATCATAAGAAAGCCTTTTATTGGCATGATGATAAACAGTTTCTAGACAAAGTGGATGTGCAACAAATAGGGTTTCTGGACTGAAAGTGACTGGAATATGACACTGGTGTTTTGACAAAGAAGACCCGACTTCAAAACCAGGGACAGGACTATTGTTTTTCAATATTGGAAATAATTTGTAAAAGTATATCCTGCACGCTGCCTAACGACTAGGAGAAAGCGGCCTTTGCTGCAGAACTATTTAATCTTTTCAGCTGACCCCAACAATGGGAATAAAGGCCGCGAAGAAAGAGAATGATGTGTTAACAAGAACCAAAAGACGGAACATTCAGAGCGAGAGGAAACATATGTAGATTGGTATCGAATCTGTTGAGGAGCAGGGCTGATAGGTATGCCAAGTCATGGTCGTTGAGGCCTGTATGCGCAGACGATAGCGATTCCTGGCGCGGGAAATGCAACACGCCGGTTCCACGATGGCCGCGGTGATCTAACACCCTTACATTGAAATGCCAGACGACGCTGGAAAGATCACCAGTTCTCTTTGTATACACCATCAAAGGTAAACCGAACATATGCACCACCAGGGCATGCACCACAGGAGCAGATATGTTTTTATTTCGTTAATACATCTGAAATACAGCAGAGTCTCGCTTTTTGGCGGTTTTAAACTGCCATTATATTCAACATATTTCTCAATTTGAGGCATGATCCATTTGTCGACTAAGTCGTGAAACCTAAAAGGGCGGTGTTGGATATTTTTATCCTGACGATTCAATCTGTTTACATGGATTGTTGATAACGTGGGTTTATCACCATAAAAATTCACATAATAAAATTGAGCGTCGGGGTAGAGCGTTTTCTCCTCGTGGTAATGGCACAGGGTTTGATCAACCTTACAACGTTGATGGTTTTTATACAGACAAGAAGCGGAATTAGGTGGATTGTCTTTCTTGATCTGACAGTGTCTACGTTAGAAGCCAGACACGGAGCTCACTCACCGATAAGGAGACGGTGGGAAGGCCAAGGACAATCTGGTAGCCAAAGGTCGAGGAGGAAGTTAGTTCGATGGGGGTCTAGAGGGCGGAATTCACCAACATGGCACAGAATAGAAGCCGATGGAGAGCATATGTTGCTGCCCTTCTTCCATGGGGAGCCTGGCAAATAAATGATTAGGAGGTTAGAATCAGAGATAGAAACCCGAATTAGCGAGAGAACAGAGAGAATAGTTTCAGAGATATAAACTCGAATTAGCGAGAGAACAGAGAGAATAGTTTCAGAGATATAAACTCGAATTAGCGAGATAACAGAGAGAATAGTTTCAGAGATATAAACTCGAATTAGCGAGAGAGCAGATAATAGTTTCAGAGATATAAACTCGAATTAGCGAGAGAGCAGATAATAGTTTCAGAGATAGAAACTCGAATTAGCGAGAGAGCAGAGAGAGAATAGTTTCAGAGATAGAAACTCGAATTAGCGAGAGAGCAGATAATAGTTTCAGAGATAGAAACTCGAATTAGCGAGAGAGCAGAGAGAATAGTTTCAGAGATAGAAACTCGAATTAGCGAGATAACAGAGAGAATAGTTTCAGAGATATAAACTCGAATTAGCGAGGGAACAGTGAGAATAGTTTCAGAGATATAAACTCGAATTAGCGAGAGAGCAGAGAGAGAATAGTTTCAGAGATAGAAACTCGAATTAGCGAGAGAGCAGAGAGAATAGTTTCAGAGATAGAAACTCGAATTAGCGAGAGAGCAGAGAGAATAGTTTTAGAGATTGAAACTCGAATTAGCGAGAGAGCAGAGAGAATAGTTTCGGAGATAGAAACTCGAATTAGCGAGAGATTAGAGCAGAGAGAGATAGTTTCAGAGATAGAAACTCGAATTAACGAGAGAGCAGAGAGAATAGTTTTAGAGATAGAAACTCGAATTAGCGAGAGAGCAGAGAGAATAGTTTCGGAGATAGAAACTCGAATTAGCGAGAGATTAGAGCAGAGAGAGATAGTTTCAGAGATAGAGACTCGAATTAACGAGAGATCAGAGCAGAGAAGAATAGATAGAAGCCCATGAGCGAGAGAGCAGAGAGAGAATAGAGTCATATGAGCGAGAGAGCAGAGAGAGAATAGTCATATGAGCGAGAGAGCAGAGAGAGAATAGAATCATATGAGCGAGAGAGCAGAGAGAGAGAATAGAGTCATTGAGCGAGAGAGAATAGAATCATATGAGCGAGAGAGCAGATAGAGAATAGAATCATATGAGCGAGAGAGCAGAGAGAGAATAGAATCATATGAGCGAGAGGGGACGGCGTGGCCTAGTGGTTAAGTGGCACGGCTCACAACCAGAAGGTGCTGGGTTCGATCCCCATCACAGCACCGGCCGTTACCCCGGGGAAGCAAACCCTTAGAAAATGCAGGAGGAAGCAGACCCTTACATAAAATGCATGCTGAAGTCAGATGCACTGGGCCGACAGGCGCAAAATAAAAACCACAGTGTAACGCACACACGCCTTGGGGAATAGATAAATAAGGCGAACGCAAAACAAAAAAACAAAAAACAAAAAAAATATGAGCGAGAGTGCAGAGAGAATAAAATCATATGAGCGAGAGAGCAGAATTCGAGATAGAGGCTCACGAACCGAAGAGAAACATCTGATGACTTGGCGTGTATCCGTAGAAGACCTGTGATACACAATGAGGGAAAATGGTTTTCAGTGTTGCAGGAGTCGCCTGGGAAGTGAACATGACTTCATGCCCCCCCCCCCCCCCCTTCCCTGACAGAAAGGTCCAGAATAGCTAGACTAGACTAGTCTGTTTACAGCTTCCTTCCAGGCTAACTAAGTGTTAGGGCCCCCCTTCCCTGTCAGAAAGGCCCAGATTAGCTAGACTAGACTAGTCTGTTTACAGCTTCCTTCCAGGCTAAGTGTTAGCGCACCTGCTCCTGTAATGTCGACAGGTGAAGGTGTTTCACAGCAGACACCGCTCGCTGACCGGACCAAATGATGTGGTACTTCGTCATGCAACTTCTATTGAGATGGGCTGAATAGTTCCTTTCCTCGCAATATTTATTTCCCTAATAGTAACTCAGGTACGCATTTACAGTTGGATCGACTGGAGCGTGTTGATAACTGGCTCGAACCCAGCACTTGTGCCGTGAGAACCGAGAGTTCACCCCGTCTGCCACTCAACACTCCTACGGGCGTGCTAGCTGGAAGAATAATCCGATCACAAAACAACGCTAGGTTTATCTCACTGTATCTTGGTAAACATGAAGCCTTCAAATAAAAGGAAGACCATGAATGGATGGACTGTTAAACAAACAGTAAAAATCCACGGATTAAATATATCAGGGGCCTAACATGTTGTAGTGAATGGGTTGACAGTAGCCAGAGGCTCACGGCTGACCAAGAGTCTATTCCACCTCACCTGGTCTCTGTACTGAAACTGGATGTATCGGACCGAAAGGCGCAGATATCGCAGCCACACTGTAAACTACGACAATGCGTATTTTTCTAGACAAATGTCTAAGAAGAAGGAGAAAAAGGTGAAGACGATGAATATATCAACGACCATACATACGACACCAGAAAATAATTGCACCTGCCATCGGCCGTCTAGCGACAGGATTGGACAGCTTGAGTCTACGCTCTATCTGCGTAAACAGTGCCAGGAACATCAGAGCGTCTGGAGACCTAATCACTGCCACACTTCATTCCTGACACTACACTGACACCAAACAAAACCTGGAGTGAGGCGGTTCGGGGATAGGGAGGGTGAGATGGTTTGGAGATAGGGAGGGTGTAGTGGTTCGGGGATAGGGAGGGTGAGATGGTTCGGAGATAGGGAGGGTGAGATGGTTCGCAGATAGAGAGTGGGACAGAAGATGGATCAGAGATGGTAAGAGTGAGGATGGATCAAGGTCAAGAGGATATCAGGAGGTGGTTGTGATATCTTTATAAGAAACTACTTTTTACTTCTTCTCCGTCGTACACTTTCAGACGTCAGCGCGGATGTCTCTAAGAAGCAGCGGTCCGCGTGAGCTCTTCTGTATCTCCATAGAGCTTGTCTGGGATTAGACGAGAGATGGCCAGATGTGTATTCTCGGTCACCTTGTATGTTGGACACTTCTGAAGCTCATGTTCTATCAGTCTCGCAGACACCCTCATCATGTCCTATTTTTCGCTTGCTGAATAGAAGGTTTCACAACCTGTTGTGGCCTGTGCGGAGTCTGAAGATCACCACCAATACGGCCCTGTTCATCATGTAAAAACTACTTGTTCATCTTGTAAAAACTACTTGTTCATCTTGTAAAAACTACTTGTTCATCTTGTAAAAACTACTTGTTCATCTTGTAAAAACTACTTGTTCATCTTGTAAAAACTACTTGTTCATCTTGTAAAAACTACTTGTTTAACTTGGAAGAACTGCTTGTTTAGCTTGTAAAAACTACTTGTTTAGCTTGTAAAAACTACTTGTTTAGCTTGTAAAAACTACTTGTTTAGCTTGTAAGAACTACTTATTTAGCTTGTAAGAACTACTTGTTTAACTTGTAAGAACTGCTTGTTTAGCTTGTAAAAACTACTCGTTTAGCTTGTAAAAACTACTTGTTTAGCTTGTAAGAACTACTCATTTAGCTTGTAAAAACTACTTGTTTAGCTGGTAAAAACTACTTGTTTAGTCGACTTTATACGAGCCTACAAGTAACTACTTCAATCTTGACAACTTATATTGTAGTGGCATTTCTAGTATCCAGTGGTGCAATGAACAATGTTGACCCTGCTCGCTGTAGTGCAATGCTTATCAGCAGGCTCGCCACAACGGGGATCACAGCACCCATCCCCATCTTGTTGGGACGGTATGTACGCGAAGTGAGGACGTGTTCAGTATGTCCCACCTGACAGACGCGAGCCTTTGCAAGCCGGATGTGAGGACACAGTGGACGATGTTTTGCAGAGAATGATACAACGGTATGTCTGACGCAATGACGTGATGTGATGGCAGACAGTTTTCAAAAGTGCGAGTAGATATCCATTCGTTCGTTCTCTTCTTGGCCTCTGGTAGATATCCATTCGTTCGTTCTCTTCTTGGTCTCTGGTAGATATCCATTCGTTCGTTCTCTTCTTGGCCTCTGGTGGATATCCATTCGTTCGTTCTCTTCTTGGCCTCTGGTGGATATCCATTCGTTCGTTCTCTTCTTGGCCTCTGGTGGATATCCATTCGTTGGTTCTCTTCTTGGCCTCTGGTGGATATCCATTCGTTCGTTCTCTTCTTGGCCTCTGGTGGACATCCATTCGTTCGTTCTCTTCTTGGCCTCTGGTGGATATCCATTCGTTCGTTCTCTTCTTGGCCTCTGGTGGATATCCATTCGTTCGTTCTCTTCTTGTCCTCTGGTGGATATCCATTCGTTCGTTCTCTTCTTGGCCTCTGGTAGATATCCATTCGTTCGTTCTCTTCTTGGCCTCTGGTAGATATCCATTCGTTCGTTCTCTTCTTGGCCTCTGGTGGATATCCATTCGTTCGTTCTCTTCTTGGCCTCTGGTGGATATCCATTCGTTCGTTCTCTTCTTGGCCTCTGGTAAACGAATTCATTCTTTCATGAATGCATCTAAACGAGTTGGGATATTACTTCTAGAACGTTCTTTGAAACCAGAAAGTCTACGCAACACTTGACAAGCTGTTGACATGTGTGATTGTCGGGATGTGGAATGTCATGAGTTGGTATCTTCTACTCTAGAGAGTGTTGAATGGATGAAAGTGAGAAATATAGAATGAAATTATGTAGTTAAGACAATGCAATGAACAAGAGAATGAGAGAGAAGAGATAGACAGATGTTTTAAATATATTAAAAGTAGGTAGCATGTCCTTTGCAGAACGTGGTTTCTTACAACCGCCACCTATTTGTCTGTTATAAGTTTCTTGGCAAATGTGCAGTACGGTAGGTTGCCATTACTTTCCGTAAGTGGAGGAGCGAAGAAAAACTATGTCTGCCAAACTGGACACAAGCGGGATTCGAGCCGGCTTCGTTGGTATTGTAAAACGGACGCCTCACTCCTAGACCACGCAGCCTCATTTTTATATATATATATATATATATATATATTAAGGTGGTTTGAAATCCTAGACGCTCAGACTGCTGAAGCAGAAGAAGTAAAAATAAGAAGAAACAGCAGCAGGAGCAAAAATGTAAATGCTATCTCTGCTCAGAGAACTGACTCCACCTCACCAGGCGCCCCTTATCTCTGCTCAGAGAACTGACTCCACCTCACCAGGCGCCCCTTATCTCTGCTCAGAGAACTGACTCCACCTCACCAGGCGCCCCTTATCTCTGCTCGGAGAACTGACTCCACCTCACCAGGCGCCCCTTATCTCTGCTCATAGAACTGACTCCACCTCACTAGGCGCCCCTTATCTCTGCTCAGAGAACTGACTCCACCTCACCAGACGCCCCTTATCTCTGCTCATAGAACTGACTCCACCTCACCAGGCGCCCCTTATCTCTGCTCATAGAACTGACTCCACCTCATCAGGCGCTCCTTATCTCGGCTCATAGAACTGACTCCACCTCACCAGGCGCCCTTATCTGCGCACAGTGCCATTCACTGCTGGAAGTGCCGACGACCCAATGAACAGAACTCCGTTACTCTCGTGGTGGCTACGAAATGTATCCCTGACTTCAAGTACCCTTTTACAGCAGGGTTGACTGTAAGAAACGATTGTCCCATGAACAAATCAACAACATGCTCACAATCCATATGACACGAGCTCCTCAGAAGTAGAACTTAAAGAAATAGCCACGGGGGACGAATAAACAGAAGTATGCGGAGAATGCGGAAGAACCAGCATGAGAAGAAAAGGTAGAGGATGAAACACAAATGTTCTATTTATTTGCCTGAAAGCGACCACAACAATCCGTGACTTGACGGTCAGGAACAAAGTTAACAGACACATCCACTCACAGTTTTCATTTAGTAGTGACACGAGTCAACACTGAGAAAACAAGTTAGGGGCTGAAAACATTCTGTAACACCGCCCAACAGATATTGGCCACGTACGTTGCTTGCCGAGTCCAAACACTGCTAGTGTTAAATTTTAACGGCGTTCAAATGTTTCCACAACACCGGTCAAATTTGTATCCACTTCTCCCAAATGAAATACCATCTACAAGTTGTGGAGAAGATGGAGAGAACATGCTTCGCCCAACGCATCGTTAAACACAACAATTCCTTTTTCATTGACATCTTATCTTGTCTTCTAGCCCCTCTAGGGTAGTAAACCATCCAACTATTGCTCAATTCGGCCTTCATACAGACCAATAGCTTGCTAGATGTGGAAAAGCCGTTTGAGTATTCAAAAACAATGTGTACACTCTTTTATTCCTGCATCATATATTTATGGGAAGGTGGTTGGGGGGGGGGGGGGGAAGGCTGAGGGGTGTCCTTGATCAGTAGGTTGCGCCCGACCCGGGAGATTGTCTTCGCTTCTGGTCATTTCCGTCCAACCTGCGATCCAGGGCTGAAGGTGTAGTAGCTACTCATAGCTGGCTGCTTGCAACAGGGTCAGTGATCCATAATTGGCCACGGCCCTATCCGCCTCCAAGTGGCGGCCCTGGAAGCAGACTGTATTCATGCAGCCTAACTAAGAGATTATAGTTCAAAGAGGGAAGTCAAACAATCCCAAAAATGCCATGCTGAAATCGAATGTAAGGCGCAGATATCAAAGCCTCGCTTTAAATTACAACACAAAGTCGCAAACGTTCTTTTCAGGACGACTGCAGAAGAAGAAATGTGACCCAGTGTCCCTGTCTGTCCTGTTGACTTCCGTGTACCCACGCGCATCACAATAGGTGTGAACCTCTGTCTGATTGGTGTGAGCCTCTGTCCGGTTGGTGTGAACCTCTGTCCGGTTGGTGTGAACCTCTGTCCGGTTGGTGTGAACCTCTGTCTGATTGGTGTGAGCCTCTGTCCGGTTGGTGTGAACCTCTGTCCGGTTGGTGTGAACCTCTGTCTGGTTGGTGTGAGCCTCTGTCCGGTTGGTGTGAACCTCTGTCCGGTTGGTGTGAGGCTCTGTCCGGTTCGAGAGACAAGACCCTGCTGGTAGTTATGCGACAGCCAGTATAGGTGTTGTAGTTACGGGGGCCACTAATGACATATGATTTATCATCATAGAGGTATCGGGTTCTCTAAACTGGTACCTGATATATGTTAGGAGAGAAAAGGCAGCGAGGGAGGAAAGGCAGCGAGGGAGGAAAGGCAGCGAGGGAGGAACTTTCCCCTCAACCTCATAAAAAAGGAGGCCCAGTACTTATCCTTTTTGGTCACTCTCAAACTCCCGCTACGAAGCCCTGAAAAGGGCTTTGATGTAGCAGAATGTAGTCCGGAGAATGGAATGCGTTGTGTCGTAGTTTACAGCTTGACTCCAATATTTGCACCTTTCAATCCAATACATAGGACATCTTTGAGTACCAGGTTAGCCTTCACTTTTTGATCCCTTCTCTTTAGTCAGTCTGCTCTGTTATCCAGAATCACCGTGTGGAGGTGGAGAAGAGTCTTGGCAGCTCTGGGTCGCTGGCCCTAACGCCAGCAGTCATCTTTGGGTTGCTGACTGCTGCAGCTCATGCACTTGAAAATGAAATCATGAACCAAGGCGAGTATCATCAAGTGCCATACTGACTGGCCAATAAATGATACTGGAATCAAACTCTATACGACTCTTTTTTGAGGATACAAATAAGGATAAGACTGATATAAGATACATGACGGACAATGGACAACTGATATAAGATACATGACGGACAATGGACAACTGATATAAGATACATGACGGACAATGGACAACTGATATAAGATACATGAGGACAACTGATATAAGATACAAGATGGACAACTGATATAAGATACATGACGGACAATGGACAACTGATATAAGATACATGAGGACAACTGATATAAGATACAAGATGGACAACTGATATAAGATACAATATGGAAAATGGACCACTGAAATAAGATACATGATAGAAAATGGACAACTGAAATAAGATATATGATGGACAATGGACAATTGAAATAAGATACATGATGAACAACTGATATAAGATTCATGATGGACAACTGATTTAAGATACATGATGGACAACTGATATACGATATGTGATGGACAATGGGCAACTGATGTAGGATACATGATACACAAATGCCAATATTTTCCTCTTTTGTATATCTATCATGGCAGTGTTAGCATTAATTGGTAGAGTCCGCCAGAGCTGTATTAATATGATTGAAGAATGAAGGTCACTTGCAACTGTAGTCACCCGCTGTGGAGCATACAGGCAAGCTTGTTGTTCCCCCCCCCCTCCCCCAAACCTAGACTGTACCCATATTTTCAACCCATTTCTCATTGGTCAAGACGCTGGTGCCCTGACCGAATATCTCAGAATATCTCATGTTGTATCAACTGTGCCCACTAACTGATACTGCTGGTAATATCAGTAAAGATATCCACTGTCTGTAGCAAGAGATACGACTGTCCATACGGCTGAACAAAGAGAGTGGTCTTCATCACTTGTGATGGACAAACTATCAAGTTATGTATATTGACTTATACTTCTGATATGTTTCTCTAAGGATCTCAACTTTCAGCCACTATGTGCATGACAAGACCTCCCATTGTACCAGATGGAAATCATACGGAGCATGACGTAGATAAGAATAGAGTTGTGATATCAAAACTACATTGACAATATAACATCATCCATACGAATAGATAGTACTGCACACTAACATACACTTACCCACACACATTCACGAACAACCACTTGAACCCACACTCTCATACAAACCTACACAGCCCCACACATTCACAAACAACCACTTGAACCCACACTCTCATACAAACCTACACAGCCACACACACAGGATTTATAAAATACGAAGGTTGCACAAAAATTAGTTTTATTTAGTCTGTCCAGAAATATTGATTTAGTCAAATGTCCATGATATTGTCCAGAACTATTGATTTAGTCAAATGTCCATGATATTGTCCAGAACTATTTATTTAGTCAAATGTCCATGATATTGTCCAGAACTATTTATTTAGCCAAATGTCCATGATATTGTCCAGAACTATTTATTTAGTCAAATGTCCATGATATTGTCCAGAACTATTATGAGAAGGGTATTGTGCCAACCACAATCAAAAACTGGTGATCAACAACACTGTCTTGCCGCAGCAATTGTACCAGATACATACCTGACCTGTGCTACTAAAACTGGGTGGTCAACGACAAATATCAAATTGTATATAATACTAAATTACAACCAGTTTTAGTTTTTTTTATATCTTTATTTTCAATGTTATTGTCTTTCCGTATTTTCTATAAAATGAGATGTACCAGTAAATGATAGTTTTAGTTTGTCCATCACAAGTGATGAAGACCACTCTCTTTGTTCAGCCGTGTGGACAGTCGTATCTCTTGCTGTGTCCGCTGAAATGGGTGACTTGCGCGGAGATTTGGATTAAAGTGAGGAAGAAACTGCACCTTTTGTCAACCTCACTCACAGAGCCTAAGCTACCAGCAAATAATCCTTATTTTAATATCGCACAGTACTCAACGATCCACCACCAGGCAGGTAGCTCGGTAACACTAACACAAAAGTATTGCAACTTTTCAGAGGCACTCAACAAGGTAGACAAAAATGGAGGTGGTTAGAATCTTTGAATGCTTAAATATATAATGGTAGATACAAGAGAAAATATTTTTGTTAGTACATCACAAATTGGAAACCATGTGGGACTAGAATACACATCGGATTTTCAACCATGCATGGAGTTTCAAGGCGATAAAACAAGGCAAGGATATGTACTACAACTTTATCTGTTTTCCTTGTACAGAGAAAACGTATTGAAATGACGATAATATGAGTATGTGAGCATACTATAAATAATATTTGATAGGCTGCTGATACGCAAAGAACAATAAACAATAACAGACTTTGGCAGTGATAGCATGTATCAATACAGGCCTCAGCCTAAACAGCGAGAAGACAGAAGTGATGGTTCGTTTTTAGAACTCCCTTTTAGACACAGAATTCTGACTTTCAATAGAATTCACTTAGAAACAGAACTCTCTAGAATCCAGTAGAAAATAATGAGACACCTTTAAAACAAGATTAAGTTGCCTGGTCTCACTTGACTTAATCATATCTCTTCTTCCCATTTGGGGATGTACAGGTTATTATTTATATACTTGCATTTGAGTGTACAGACAAACCTGTGATTGACCTGTTGTCTCTACATGAATGAGAAGCCTCTGCCTTCATGTACGCCCCACCATGAACTCAAATTATCATAATTGCCATGTTTGGTAGGGAGGGTGGGAGCACATAACTCAAGCCCAGAAAGAAACGAACGAAGCTAACCTGCTCTCTCCCTGACATGCCGTAGGAGGCCAGGTGGTAAACGACGCTTGCTCCTTTCACAGTCCTAGACACAAAATCTTCATCTGTGATGCTGCCCTGGATTATAGAGACAGTTTTAGTTTATGTACACAAATCAAACAGTTACAGTTCTGCTCAGATAAAATATATACACACAAATCGTACAGCTCTGCTCTGACAAAATACATACACACAAATCGTACAGTTCGGCTTCTCTGACATTGTGTGGGGTAGTCTCACTCTGTCTGTGTGATTGTGTCACTCTGTATGTATGGTTATGTCTGTGTGTTCCTTTATTTTTCTTGTGATTTATAGCTACTACATAGTAGTGTAGCCAGTACCATGCGCAACCCTTCTCAGCCTGATATGGGATGACTGCTTCTCTTCAGTCAGTTTTCTTGAGGATTATAGTACTTACACAAAGTCACAGCTGACCTAATGTCCAAACCTGTAAGCCTTCTCTTATGTCAGTGCAGAGCAGGTTCAAATATTCAATATCTTGTCAGCTCCCTTGGAGCACAGGACTTCAAACATGTCAAGTCATCCTGTCATGAGACAACAGCTTCAGCTGTGTCCAAGTCTTCCCTGTTTCCTGCATGTCTGTCTGAAGCTCTATTCTCTGTGTGTGTTTTGGTTTGCCTCTACCTGTCTTGCTGTGGTGATCCTAGAACAGAGACTGTGTTGTAAGACCATCAACTCGTCTCCTTTATGTGTGTCATAGCCAACGCCAGCATCGTTTCCTCACCTCATGTTCCACTGAAATCTGCCAGCCAGGTTAAATCATAATCTTTAAAGCTCCCTGTGGAGCAAAGATCTGTAACAAATACATGCCAAGTTCTGGCTGCAAGTTTCTACATGATGAAGTAGCTAGCTCCATGCCCTATCCTCCTTACTTGCCTCTTATAAATGCCTGACAGGTTTGGACTGCTAATATTTGTTACTTCCCTGTCAGGTTCCATTTACACATGGACGGCTTAGATTATAACGTAGGTCAACTTTCCAACAAACTGCAGACAATGCAGACCAGATGACTGCACCCTACATGAAGACATCAGCAAACAGAGCACACAGAGGGTAGGAAGGCTCCCAACAAACGCAAACATCCTGAACATGTGTTCCTCATAGTATGTCTGGCCTTCAAACATTTCTCTTACGTTTCAGGGTCTGAGAATGTACAATGGGAGACTTAACATCAGAGGTTCTTCAATAGTTTGGAGCCCCATCAGTAGTAACTGTATTTATTCTTGCAACTAGCCAGATAATAACTCCTGGGGGTTCATGAGTCCCCAGTGTAGGAATCTCTCTACTACAGAAAATATTATTCAGGAGTTCATGTATATAAGGACTAGATGAAGATGTGTGTGTGTCAATAAGGCTTCTCTTTATTATGTTAAAGAGAGAAATGATCTACTAAAACAACTGTGTAAAGGAAATAATAAACAATTAATGGGAAAGTTTGAAAGAAAAGAAATCTGCAAAGAATAAAGAAATCGGAATAATATACAATACAATACTGTAATGAAGTTATTGGAATAAAAGGAAATAAATTAAGATTTGGACACAAAATTCTGAGGAATAACAGAGATATCTAATTTAATAGAAATTTGGAGGAATTAAAATCTGAGAAGCAAAAAAATATGGATGAAAGAGAACACCAAGACAGTACAATAATTGAAGAAGAATTATAAACAACAGGAAAAAAAGGCAGGACAAAACATAGTTCGCCACATACACATACATGCTGTCAGCAGACCAATGATTAATTCTCTGGCCTGTGACTTTGTTTTTCATTGTAGTTCAGTTCAGTTCATCCCGTAACCCGTCAGGTCGTTGGGGCACACATGAAGACATGAAAATCCCACGCCAGCTCTCTCTGTCTGTCGCCGCCTGACGTATCTCACCGTGACGAAGGCCTGACCACTCAGCGATGTTGTCCACCCATCTCTTCCTTGGACGTCCTCGCCCTCTCTTAACTTAACGTCTTTATACTGGTTTAGAAGACCCTGCAGAGTCTGTATACAACCAGTTACATTTACATCACCTTGCTCTAAAATCTATGCGCATCCAGTTTATTCTTAAACGCATTAACTGTCCCTGCCTCCACCACCTCCCCTGGCAATGCATTCCAAGCAGACACCACTCTCTGACTAAAAAAATATTTCCTAATATCTAACCTGGACCTCTCTTTAATCAGCTTGTAGCTATGCCCTCGTGTTATTGTAGGTGGCTGTATTTTAAAAAACTTGTTATAGTCTAATTTATCGATTCCTCTGATCATCTTATAAACCTGTATTAAGTCACCACGAATTCTTCTCTCTTCGAGACACTGTAGGCCCGTTTTTCTGAGTCGTTCCTCATAACTGTAATTCTGGAATCCAACTATCATCTTTGTCGCTCTTTTTTGTATTCTTTCTAGCATGTTTATGTCCCCTCTATGATAAGGACTCCACACCTGTACACAGTACTCCAATCTAGGTCTAACTAAAGCTTTATACAGTTTGACGATCACTTCCTTGCTCCTATGTTTAATATTTCTTTTTATCATACCTAACATTGCATTTGCCTTTTTCACTGCTACCTTAACTTGCTCACTCACCTTTCCTGTATGATCTATTATAACCCCTAGGTCCCTTTCCTTATCTATCTTTCTAATATTGTTTTCTCCCATTCTGTATTTATGTTCCATATTGGATCTACCCATGTGGATGACTGTACATTTATCTACATTAAACTCCATTTGCCAGCTTACAGACCATTCTCGAATTTTATCTAGATCCGACATCAATATATCCACTTCCGCTTTAGATGAGACACTACTGCATAGTTTTGTGTCATCAGCAAATTTTGCAATCATGGATCTCATATCAATGTCCAAATCATTTATATATATCAAGAACAAAATTGGTCCCAAAACCGAGCCCTGTGGCACACCACTTTTCACTTCACTCCACTCAGAGTACTCCTTATTTATGCCCACCCTCTGCCTTCTTCCTGTTAACCAATTTTCAATCCATTTGGCAACTTCGCCACCTATTCCATGTGATTTTAACTTTCGAAATAATCTTTGATGAGGTACTCTATCAAAGGCCTTTGCAAAGTCTAGATAAATAACATCCACTGGCTCCCCTTTATCTATGATTTTAGTAACCTCCTCCATGAATTCTAATAGATTTGTTAAGCATGATCTCCCTCTAGTAAACCCATGCTGACTATTTCTAATTATATTACATTTTTCTAAATGCATTACAATGTTTTCTTTGATTATTGACTCTAACAATTTACAGACTATGCTCGTTAAACTCACCGGTCTATAATTTGCCGGATCAGATTTTTTGCCTTTTTTAAATAAGGGGATCACTCCTGCATCTTTCCAATCCCGTGGAACAATCCCTTTTGTAAGTGATTGAGAACATAATATAGCCAATGGTTTTGCTAGTTGGTTTCTAATTTCATACAGCAATTTTGGGTGAATACCATCTTGACCTGGACATTTATTCACTTTCAACCCCTCCAATTTTTTTAAAACCATTTCCTCTGTAATACAGATTGATCTTAATCCCGCTGTATCCATGTCTCTTTGAAAAATATCTATAGGCTCTGGGATCTCGGAGCAGTCCTCCTTTGTGAAGACTGTGCCAAAGTACTGATTAAGCAGATTAGCAGCCTCCCTATTCTCACTTATTATTTTCCCTGTACTGTCTATGAGAGGGCCTACTTTGTCTTTCGTTCTTTGTTTATTTCTAACATAAGAAAAGAAGCTTTTACTGTCAGTCTTGATCCTCTGAGCAAGTTTTTTTTCAAAGTCTATTTTTGCTGTTTTATTCGCTTTCTGAGATATGTTCTGCTTGTCCAAATATTTTACATATGTTTCTTTTGATTTACCTGCCTCTATATATTTTTGCCATGCTTTATTTTTTGCTCTTCTACATTTCACTACAAATCTAGTTATCCACTTTTTACGCTTGGGGTTTACCTCCCTACATGGAACACATTCCTCTTTTAGCGTTTCTAGAACTGTTTTAAAACTTTCCCACTCCTGTTCAACATCTGTTCCTACAATAATATCTTTCCAGATTATGTGGTTCGCTGCCTCTTTCATCCTCTTAACATCTGTCTTAGAGTAGTCGTATGTTCGCGTGTTTATGTTTACTTCTTTCCCTGCAATAAGATCCCAACGGATGATTTGATGGTCACTTGAGCCAAACAGTTCCCCAACGGTAACGTTTTCAATCATATTTTCCTCTGTGGTAAAAACTAGGTCGAGTATGTTTTTGCCTCTGGTGGCTGCTTCTACATGTTGAATTAAAAAATTGTCAGTTATGCACGTAACAAAAGGTTTTGACTCTACAAGTGCTTCTGCCATATCCCATTTTATTTCTGGATAGTTGAAATCTCCCATTAATAATAATTTCCCTTTACTTGCCTTTGCTATGCTACTAATCAGCTCCTCATCTTCCTCTTTTTGACTTGATGGACATCTATAGCACACTCCAATCACTGTTTTTTCACCCCCACTTTCTATTTCTCCCCATACACTTTCATTTTTGTTACCACATGATAAATAATCTTTGATCGTTATATTAACAGAATTTATACAGTATAATAAAACGCCACCTCCCTTAGTCTTGTCTCCAATTATCCTATCTGTCCCGGTACGGATCCAAAGAGTATCGAGTTGGGAATTCCGTTGGACCTCGCGACGTGCCCACACCAGCCCATCTTTCGTCTTTTGATAGTTGTGAACAGATCTTCAAAAGGACCAATAGCGTCTTCAACTCTCTGACGGATGTCTACGTTCGTGACACGATCCTTATATGTAACATTTAGGAGTTTTCTATATCACCGCATTTTCATTACACGTATTCTGCCCTGGATATCTGCTGTAATGGTCCAGGTCTCGCAGGCATACAGAAATATTGACAGCACCAAGGAGCGCAGTAGTCTGAATTTTATGCCGAGGGCGAGGCGCTTGTCTCGTCAAAGAGGTTGCAGCCTAGTCAGCGCCGCTGTTGATTGTGCTATTCTGGCAATTACCTCTGGCTTCGAACCCTCTTCGCTGATCAACGATCCAAGATATTTGAAACGTTTCACCACCTCAAGTACCTGCCCATTTGCCTCTATGACAGATTGAAACCCTGCAACGTTATTGGTCATGAGTTTTGTTTTATTAGCCTTTATTTCCATACCAAAACTCAGGGCCGTTCTATCAAATCTACCAATCAACTCCTGGAGTTCCCTTTCTGTGCCTGCCAATACATCAATATCATCAGCAAAGCGGAAGTTGGTGATAAGCATGTCCCCAATTGTAACCGTGCCAACATGTCCTTTTAAGGTCGTCTCCATTATTCTCTCCAAGAAGATATTGAAGAGTGTGGGGGAGAGTATACATCCCTGTCTCACACCCACCGTCGTACGGAACCAATCGCCTAGCGTTCCCTCTACTGAGACAGCGCTGATACTTGCTGATAAAGGTTTGCAAGTACCCTCACAATATCACTGTTGAACTTATAATGCCTCATTGTTGACCATAGCGCCGCATGCCACACTCTGTCAAACGCCTTTCGAAAGTCAATGAAGGCATGGTAGAGTGGTTGATGATACTCTGAGTACTTCTCATTCAGTAGACGAAGATTAAATATCTGCTCGATGGTACTCCTTCCCGCTTGAAAGCCCACTTGTTCTTCGGCAATGATACTCTCCGCCTGAAGATTCAGTCTATTAAGTAATATTCTCAAGAGAACTCTACTTGGATGACCTATCAGACTGATGCATCTCCGACTAAAGAAAGTTCTGAAGAGAGAGATAACTCGACTGAGATTTGACTTGGAGAAGTTGAAGTGCCCGGATGTAGTGGAGACCTTTGGAGCGGTGTTGGGGGGACGTTTCGCTCCTCTCTTGGTTCTAAACGAGGAGGCAGATGTTGAAACGATGACTGAAGCCTTGAATTCGGCTTTACTCAACACGGCATCTGAGGTTCTAGGTAGGTGCAGGGTTAAAAAGAAAGCATGGATCACGAGTGAAATACTGGATTATGTGACAAGAGTCGACGATTGAAGAGAGCGAAGAATACACTAGATGGGATTCAGCGATATAGAGAGATAAATAGATCCATAAAGACCAAGATGAAACAGGCCGGGGTGGATTGGATGACAGCTCAGTGCGCAGTTATCGAACGAAATCTGGGACGAAATGATGCCAAGGGAGCATGTAAATTAGTCAGGGACTTAGTGGGACCTGTCCAGGGTCGAAGTACGATGATTCAGGACAGGAGTGGGAAATGTCTCACGGAAGCTCAAGACATTCGTGAGCGCTGGACAGAGTACTGTTCGGAGCTATATAAGCATGAAGATCGAGGTGACCCAAGAATGGCAATGTCTCCTGCAGTGAGTCTGATAGAGGAGAGTCAAACGATGGCAAGGGAGGAGGTATTTGAAGCCATCAAAATGCTGAAGAGAGGGAAGGTTGTCGGTGTGGATAATATTCCAGCAGAGCTCCTGCAAGTGGGAGGTGAGGCGACAATCACTACCCTGACTTACATCTGTAATAGAATTTGGCAGACAGGAGTGTGGCCCACCTGCTGGACGAAATCAGTCATTATACCACTGCCTAAATCGGGAAACCTAAGTGTGTGTCAGAACTATCATTGTAGTACTGATTGTAAATTATAATGGTTAGTATAATCAACTTCTAAACATTTGTGTGTCAATTACTGCTTTCTTACATAAATAAACAAAAAACTGATATTGAAATTAGAATACACAAAGAAATCAAAAAACACTTGTCCCAAGTCATCATTATAATTTAGTTTGTTTTTTCATTCCAGATATCTGCCAAGCAAAAATATAAAAACAGTGCAAAAGGATTGAAGAAACCACAAGAAATTACTAGTCCCAGGGAATATACAAGAGAAGTGAAACTGTCTGCTAGACAATTCCATAAAGTGTGGACCACGAAACAGGATGGTACAGTAAACAGATGGATTTATCTGATAAAAGCAAGAAACAGGTGTGCTCAGTTGAAGAGAGCAAGTGATATTTTGTGCAATGAATAATAGAGTGGCATCACATTTGTTCTCTGATGAAGTCAATACTTGATCACAAGAAAGACAAACATTTGCTGTCTGCTGATACTTTCCTGACCACTTAAACATACATGAGAGAACTGTACTTATTTGCTGGTGAGACATGCCCCTAGACAGGTAAGTGATATAGTCTCCTGTTGTAAGTTTGGTCAAATATCTGTAAAAGTAGGCCATTCTCTTGTTACAAGGTGTGTCAAACAACCTGTAAGTGTGTGCTCTTCTCTTGTTGAGCCAGACATATGTAAGTGTGTGCTCTTCTCTTGTTGAGCCAGACATATGTAAGTGTGTGCTCTTCTCTTGTTGAGCCAGACATATGTAAGTGTGTGCTCTTCTCTTGTTGAGCCAGACACATGTAAATGTGTGCTCTTCTTCTGTTTCAAGTTGAGCAAAACACCTCCAAAGGTATGTTCTTCCTTCTAATGTGTACAGACACTGTGAAAGTTACTATTATTGTAATTATGTGAATCGTCAAATAAGCTGCTAAACAAATAATATTAGAAAACTTGCTGACTGGGCATGAAAGGTAGCGATGTGAAGGGTAGCGACATGAAGTGTGAGTGGAGGATAGTGACATGAAGTGGCAGTGACGGGTAGTGACATGAAGTGGCAGTGAAGGGTAGTGACATGAAGTGTGAGTGAAGGGTAGTGACATGAAGTGTGAGTGAAGGGTAGTGACATGAAGTGGCAGTGAAGGGTAGTGACATGAAGTGTGAGTGAAGGGTAGTGACATGAAGTGTGAGTGAAGGGTAGTGACATGAAGTGTGAGTGAAGGGTAGTGACATGAAGTTTGAGTGAAGAGTAGTGACATGAAGTGTGAGTGAAGGGTAGTGACATGAAGTGTGAGTGAAGGGTAGTGACATGAAGTGTGAGTGAAGGGTAGTGACATGAAGTGTGAGTGAAGGGTAGTGACATGAAGTTTGAGTGAAGGGTAGTGACATGAAGTGTGAGTGAAGGGTAGCGACATGAACTGAGTGAAGAGTAGTGACATGAAGTGTGAGTGAAGGGTAGTGACATGAAGTGTGAGTGAAGGGTAGTGACATGAAGTGTGAGTGAAGGGTAGCGACATGAAGTGAGTGAAGGGTAGTGACATGAAGTGTGGTATTGAATAGCAGTGTGTGAATCTAGGAAGGAGAGCAATGTCCTTGCATTTATGAGAGAAGATAGGAGAATATCAGTCACAGAGATTGCTGAGTTTGCTTTTGTGAGAGAAGATTTGGGATGCCAGAGAGACAGATATACACAAAAGAGGCTACAGACAAATGTATGATAAAATCATCAACAATAATATATTTGTTCTCCTCTTTGTCATTTGCTCAAAGATAAATGGATGTTTAAAGCAGAAAAGCACAACAGAAATCACACCTTTGCGTATATAGCCCCTGGAGTCTGCTAAAAAACAGCTGCTCCACCCCCAGGCAAAGGCTTTGACTGGCCGACTAAACTACATGAGCCAACGCGGAAGAAAACCAGGGCGCAGATCCTATCATGCATGTGAGGAGCACAACATCCCTGACTGACGCCCGCACAACATCCTTGACTGACGCCCGCACAACATCCTTGACTGACGCCCGCACAACATCCTTGACTGACGCCCGCACAACATCCTTGACTGACGCCCGCACAACATCCTTGACTGACGCCCGCACAACATCCTTGACTGACGCCCGCACAACATCCTTGACTGACGCCCGCACAACATCCTTGACTGACGCCCGCACAACATCCTTGACTGACGCCCGCACAACATCCTTGACTGACGCCCGCACAACATCCTTGACTGACGCCCGCACAACATCCTTGACTGACGCCCGCACAACATCCCTGACTGACGCCCGCACAACATCCCTGACTGACGCCCGCACAACGAGATGGAAAACTTGATCAAAACCTGGATAGGGAAGATCTGATAGTCGTATAAGACAGCTTCCATAGGCATGACAACTCTGAATTCAAACAACTGCTGCCCTGCAGGCAGGCTGGGGACAGCCAAGGGCTAGGGAGGCGGCCCCGAACAAGTGCATGCTGAAGTCGGATGCACTGGGCTATGGCGCATAACACAGTGCAAAGCAGTGCATTTAATGATGATGGACACCAAAATGACTCAACGAGATGGTGCTCAACCTAAGGAATCCCGCCAGGTGGGAAGAGTACCGGACCCCCCCGTCTCGAAGGGGTCCACCAAATGCTACTGGTGATCCTCTACCTCCGTTCCGTGGAGCCAGGGTATGGACAGCTAAGGAAGCCACAATTGAATACCGACAAAAGAAGTAGCATTTGGCAAAAACCAATGTCCTTCCACAAGAAGTTGTATGGAAGTGTACAGAGCCTCCAGTCGACTGCTGCCTTTGTTAGAGTCATTGAAGTTGAGGTCTGAAGACGAACGAGAAAGAAGAAAATCAGAAACAATGTAATAAACAAATAAGAAAGCTACTAACATGAACCTATCAATACAATCTTTATAAACCATAAAAGCTCATCTATTTAGAACAATTCAAACCTTGAAAAACTCCATTCCATCTTCAAGATCCACTATTGGCTCATTCACATCGATTAGTTTCACTCTGTGACCTTTCCTTGCAAGACTTTTTCCTAAAGAAAAACCAGCAAACCCAGCTCCCCCCGTTATCACATGAACTTCACGTGTCTCCGAAGATGATGAGTCTGTAGTAACCATTTCCTGCTCTGTTGATTAAGTGGTCTGGAATCAAACATTATGGGATTTATTATAAATGGTAATGATAAAAGAGCAGAATAAATTAAAAAATTATAGATAATTATTTGAAGAACTAGTCAGTATTATTACTTTTATATCGCCCCAGTGATCTCGAGGTAAGGTGTTCGCCACAGGTGCTTCAGGTCATGGGTTCAAATCACAGTGGAGACCAAAATTTGATCACATGGATCATCCAGTAAAAATTTCCCCCGATCTCTAGGTACTGAGATCCAACATCCGTGTGCAGAGGCGCCCCATTTAAAAATCCCTTGGCCGTTGTAAATTGAAAAGAGTAGGCTTAACAGACGCTGCTCAGGCAAAAAAGCTAAAAATCTACTTTAATTATTCTAGGGATTCTCGCCCCACAGAGAATATGTCACAAAAAGGGGAATGTGTGGCTACAACATCAGGTCTTTGTTATGTGGTTAATGGAGTGGTAATGATCGCGCCTGACATCCTGCGGGTCTAATTTGCTCTAATTTACGCGTCCACCACTACGTCCCAAAAATAGGCGATTGTATATTCCAGGGGCTACCAGATACTGGGATCGACCTGGCAAGTCACCAGCAGATTTTTTCCTGCCAAAAAAAAAACACAAGTGGACTAAAGATAGATAGATGGAACTCAATGATTGGCTAAAGTTATTATGAGATCAAGAATGAAATGAAATGTTCAGAAATTGAAAAACAAATCTAATAAATGTCAATTAACAAATCACTATTAGTTTTCCTCATAACCAACTGCAGCAATTACGTGCAACCATTACGGCAACAATGTATTGAAACTTATAGCATGTAAAAGCTCTTGTCAATGTAATACAAACGTAAGTCTATTACCTACAAGCCTGCTAAGTTCATGTCCAATTTGTACAGTAACCTTCTGTTTAATGAAACATTCATGCAGAAAAGGCATCTTTAAAAACGCAACAATTATTAATTAGGCAGTGACTTAGGAAGTTGTGTTGTAGGAGCCGTGAAATGAAGAAGAAGTAGGAGCCATAAAATGAGGATGTAGTAGAAGCCGTAAATTGCACGATGTAAAAGCAAAAAAAACTGATGCAACTGCGGCTGCCACTACTACTACATGTTTTTAAGTTACCTCCCCATCATTTTGTATCATCATTACACATCAAGTCATGTTTTCTGTTGTGTTTTGTCCTGACAAATGCCTTGTGGCCATAATGTTGGTTTAATTTTATTTCTCTGTCCTAGTGCAGACACTGAACAATTCACTATATATATTGTTAATTGACTTATGGTTTTCAGTAGTGCTGCAGTTTTCATTCATTTAGCTCTACTAAGAATATGTAGTATGCGTAGACAGATATGTAGCTGTGCAGAAGTAGTAAGTAAAATTATGCAAAGTATTTTTTGCCAACGTAATTTGGCCAACTGCCAGGTTCACAAGTCATGTTTCCTGTCTACAATGTGCTTAAGTGAACTTTGAACTTTTCGCTCATCATGATAAATGTAATGTGTTGTGAACTGTATCATGTACTACACCACTAGTGAAGGCTTATGTGCAAAATGGCAGCAGTTTGTTAGTCATATTGGCAAGGCACACCTTTTCAACCACAGGTCAAGTTCCTTTGGCTATACTGTTACATATTATCATTTTCATAAGGTAAAAGCATACTTAGGATTAATCCTAGAAAGGGCTGAATTATTTTGTACTTAGAACTGTATCATGTACTACACCACTAGTGAAGGCTTATGTGCAAAATGGCAGCAGTTTGTTAGTCATATTGGCAAGGCACACCTTTTCAACCACAGGTCAAGTTCCTTTGGCTATACTGTTACATATTATCATTTTCATAAGGTAAAAGCATACTTAGGATTAATCCTAGAAAGGGCTGAATTATTTTGTACTTAGAACTGTATCATGTACTACACCACTAGTGAAGGCTTATGTGCAAAATGGCAGCAGTTTGTTAGTCATATTGGCAAGGCACACCTTTTCAACCACAGGTCAAGTTCCTTTGGCTATACTGTTACATATTATCATTTTCATAAGGTAAAAGCATACTTAGGATTAATCCTAGAAAGGGCTGAATTATTTTGTACTTAGAACTGTATCATGTACTACACCACTAGTGAAGGCTTATGTGCAAAATGGCAGCAGTTTGTTAGTCATATTGGCAAGGCACACCTTTTCAACCACAGGTCAAGTTCCTTTGGCTATACTGTTACATATTATCATTTTCATAAGGTAAAAGCATACTTAGGATTAATCCTAGAAAGGGCTGAATTATTTTGTACTTAGAACTGTATCATGTACTACACCACTAGTGAAGGCTTATGTGCAAAATGGCAGCAGTTTGTTAGTCATATTGGCAAGGCACACCTTTTCAACCCCAGGTCAAGTTCCTTTGGCTATACTGTTACATATTATCATTTTCATAAGGTAAAAGCATACTTAGGATTAATCCTAGAAAGGGCTGAATTATTTTGTACTTAGAACGTGGAGTGTATAGACGTATAAAGAAGTAAGGCTCAGACACCATGCTGGGAGAAGAGCACAACCTTCGTTATGACCAACACACCGGAATACATTGTTGCCATAACGGTTGCACAGAATATGCTGCAGTTGGTTATGGGGACAACTAATTATGATTTATTAATTTACATTTATTAGATTTGTTTTTCAATTTCTAAACATTTCATTTTCAAGAACAGAAATGAAAATGACAAATAAATGAACACATACATTTACGTAACTTGTAGCTAGGTTGTGTCACCTCCATGTCAGAACATCAGCATTTATTTAATCATTTTTTTTAAATATTGATTTTCATATAATTTAATTATATTATGTATTTTTTACAAGCTTATAAAAATCAATTTGTTTTTTTTTTAACTGTAAAAAAATAAAACAAAGTAAATGTAAGTGTTGTAAAAAGTACAAATTAACCAAACCAAACAAAATTACAAACACCTCAAGAGTCATACTTACTTTTCTAATCTTATGTTGAAATAGACAAAGAGCGACAAAACTGAAAGTGGGATTCCAGAATTACAGTTATGAGAAAAGCCTCAGAAAAACCATCCTGCAGTCTAAGAGTAAGAGTCTAGAAAAGAAAATAGTTCAAGGTGACTTAATACAGGTTTATAAGATAATGGACTGAAAGGATAAATTAGACTATAACAAGTTTTTCAAATTACAACCAGCCACAAGAACAAGAGGGCATAGCTACAAATTAACTAAAGAAAGGTCCAAATTAGATATTACTTTTAGTCAGAGAGTGGTGAATGCTTGGAATTATTCCAGGAATACATTGCCACAGGAAGTAGTGGAGCCAAGGAAATTAATGTATTTAAGAATAGATTGGATGCGCCTAGCTTTTACAGCAGGGAAATGCAAATTAAGCTGGTTGTATACAAAGGTTGTATATAAAGTCGTTGTTAAGTTAGAAGAGGCATAAGATCAAGATGTAGTGTACATAGTAACAAAATACAAACACCCCCGAACATTTTATGGGGCTGGCATGCACGTATCGTCTTATCGTCGGCCAGTCAGATACTCGAATTAACTTTGTCGCCGTGCCTACCATCATGTACAACAGAACTCAACATTATTCATTTTATTGTAACGATTTGTAGTTTTGTACCGACACGCAGCATCTGAGCATTCTCAGTCTGACGTGGTGACGAGCATTCAATCATCTTTTTAATTATTCTTATCATGAATGATGAATAGTTATCAGCGATACATTCAGCGGCATGCAAACTTACTACAACATAACGTGGCGTAATATAGTTACAACACGTACCTGCTGCTCTATCCCAGTATAGTCAACTAATGTCTTTGCGAGAATATGTTTGGATATAAACAAACTTAGAACCAGCTTTCAGACCAACAAATGTTGTTTGGATGGGTAAGTTATTTTTGTGCTAGTCGTAATTGCCAAAAACAGGAACGTTTGCAGGTTGTTACTATATTCACAATACAAGACCAGCAAATAATTTATATGCCTACATCAGGATAATTAGAGTCTATAAATCATTAAATCTTAAAGTCAACTTTTCTGGTGTTTTAAGCTGATTTTGCGACATTGCTTTATCGAACCTCTTCAGGGGTGTAAACATGTCTTCCTGGTAACGTCAGTCCGGGAGTATAATCCAGGAGTAGACTAAAAACAGTCAACTATCAGACAGCTTAAGATATGTAGACGTTCTTGAAAAGAAATACCATTTAAGCTTTATATTCTTTATATTATGCATTGAACTTAGTTAACTGGGGTTTGTGTGTGGGTGCGTTGTGGGTAGGGGACGGGTGGTGGTAGTGGGGGGAGAGTGCTTTTTTGTTTTGTCATGCCCGGTGATTAAGTAATTAAGCATAACTGATGGGAACGTTAGTCAAAGGTTGTTAACATTCATTTGTAAAAGTGCTTTTATTTAGCTCTCCTGTTTTAAATATTGTGGAAACTACCTCTTGTCTGGAATACAGTGCAAGACAGAAAATACGTTGGTTCGATCTATCTCATAAGAATGTGGTCTGGTCAACTCCCACTGTACGCTTATAACACAAGAAGTTCCCTATGCAGGACTCAAGGAAGAACTTGTGAAAGATCGATGGATGACATAAGGTTCACCAGGCTTCCTGCAAAGGGGTCAGTTGTAGTTGTAGCTTCATTTGCGTTGAAAAGTCGAAGCAATAATTCGGTCATTTCAGTTAACAGAAACGTTTACAAGTCCAGTAGAGACAACTATGACAAACAATTATCGTGAAAACAAAGCAGTAGTTATATCCCTTACAATATTAAACTCTCACCGAAGAGGGTAGTCCATGCCGAAAGCAGACACTGCTGTCAGGGATTAAGTGTTGGAGACTTCATTGTACTAACCCCCATCTATTTTATGTGGTTGGCAATTTGTTCCCTTCCTCATCACGTAACAGTAAACGCGTAGCAATTTACAGCTGGATCGACTGGAGCGTGTTGATAGTGGTGTTGGAACCAAGTTGTCAGAATGATGTGATGTTTCAGTTAATTGGAGAATAATGAAGAAGATGTAGCATAACTGTTAGATCAAATAAGATCAATATGTTTCCTAGATTAGGTTCTTGACATTTGGAGACCGGTTTAACCAGAACACATATGAACGATGCCAGCATGGTATTGCATTTGTAATGTCAGAGTGCCACGCCCCCGGAGGAACCTATTTCCAGATCTCAGGTTTGAATATCTGCGCGCTTACAGTCTACATCAAAAGGCTGACGTCAGTGTCGTCAGATAAGACTTACAATCGGGTTAAGATAATCCGTGATGGAAGCAGAAAGGTTGGAGAGCAGAGAAGTTGATGGATTTCAAGAGTGGAGTTACCTGGCACGTCCTCAATCGACGTCTTTCTGTCTTATCTGTACGTGTAATGTTCTTGTGCCGTTTATCTTACTTCTGGTATGTATGTCTAGTCTCTCTGTAGGGTGTTATTGGCCGGTTTGTGTGATGTTCTTCTGCGGTTTGTGTGATGTTCTTGGGCAGTTTGTGTGATGTTCTTGGGCGGTTTGTGTGATGTTCTTGGGCGGTTTGTGGGATGTTCTTGGGCGGTTTGTGTGATGTTCTTCTGCGGTTTGTGTGATGTTCTTGGGCCGTTTATCTTACTTCTGGTATGTATGTCTAGTCTCTCTGTAGGGTGTTATTGGCCGGTTTGTGTGATGTTCTTCTGCGGTTTGTGTGATGTTCTTGGGCAGTTTGTGTGATGTTCTTGGGCGGTTTGTGTGATGTTCTTGGGCGGTTTGTGGGATGTTCTTGGGCGGTTTGTGTGATGTTCTTCTGCGGTTTGTGTGATGTTCTTGGGCCGTTTATCTTACTTCTGGTATGTATGTCTAGTCTCTCTGTAGGGTGTTATTGGCCGGTTTGTGTGATGTTCTTCTGCGGTTTGTGTGATGTTCTTGGGCGGTTTGTGTGATGTTCTTGGGCGGTTTGTGGGATGTTCTTGGGCGGTTTGTGTGATGTTCTTCTGCGGTTTGTGTGATGTTCTTGGGCAGTTTGTGTGATGTTCTTGGGCGATTTGTGTGATGTTCTTGGGCGGTTTGTGGGATGTTCTTCTGCGGTTTGTGTGATGTTCTTGGGCCGTTTATCTTACTTCTGGAATGTATGTCTGGTATGTATGTCTAGTCTCTCTGTGGGGTGTTATTGGCCTGTTTGTGTGATGTTCTTCTGCGGTTTGTGTGATGTTCTTCGGCGGTTTGTGTGATGTTCTTGGGCGGTTTGTGTGATGTTCTTGGGCGGTTTGTTTTATGTTCTAAGACGGTATGTTCGGTGTTCTTGTTCAATTGTATCTTTCTGGTCTTTCTGTGTTATGTTCTTATGTGGTTTGTGGGATGTTCTTGGGACAATTTATCTAAACTGGTTGAGAAAATTGAAAATTCCATGGTCACGAATGAAATATTTGCAATTGAGAGTTATAGGGCGACAAAAGGAAGGAAACTCGACAATTTGCTCCGTGCAATAATTCGATCAAAGCCCGTCGCTCCTCTCGGTACATGGGCCATCGACAACATCTCGCCAGCGTGGACGGTCCTGGGCTCCTCTCCCATAGACCATCGACAACATCTCGCCAGCGTGGACGGTCCTGGGCTCCTCTCCCATAGACCATCGACAACATCTCGCCAGCGTGGACGGTCCTGGGCTCCTCTCCCATAGGTCATCGACAACATCTCGCCAGCGTGCACGGTCCTGGGCTCCTCTCCCATAGGCCATTGACAACATCTCGCCAGCGTGGACGGTCCTGGGCTCCTCTCCCATGGGACATCGACAACATCTCGCCAACGTGGACGGTCCTGGGCTCCTCTTCCATAGGTCATCGACAACATCTCGCCAGCGTGCACGGTCCTGGGCTCCTCTCCCATAGGCCATCGACAACATCTCGCCAGCGTGGACGGTCCTGGGCTCCTCTCCCATAGGCCATCGACAACATCTCGCCAGCGTGCACGGTCCTGGGCTCCTCTCCCATAGGCCATCGACAACATCTCGCCAGTGTGGACGGTCCTGGGCTCCTCTCCCATAGACCATTGACAACATCTCGCCAGCGTGGACGGTCCTCGGCTCCTCTCACATAGACCATCGACAACATCTCGCCAGCGTGGACGGTCCTGGGCTCCTCTCCCATAGGTCATCGACAACATCTCGCCAGCGTGTACGGTCCTGGGCTCCTCTCCCATTGGCCATCGACAACATCTCGCCAGCGTGCACGGTCCTGGGCTCCTCTCCCATAGACAATCGACAACATCTCGCCAGCGTACACGGTCCTGGGCTCCTCTCCCATAGACCATCGACAACATCTCGCCAGCGTACACGGTCCTGGGCTCCTCTCCCATAGATCATCGACAACATCTCGCCAGCGTGGACGGTCCTGGGCTCCTCTCCCATACACCATCGACAACATCTAGCCAGCGTGGACGGTCCTGGGCTCCTCTCCCATAGGTCATCGACAACATCTCGCCAGCGTGTACGGTCCTGGGCGCCTCTCCCTTTGGCCATCGACAACATCTCGCCAGCGTGCACGGTCCTGGGCTCCTCTCCCATAGACCATCGACAACATCTCGCCAGCGTGGACGGTCCTGGGCTCCTCTCCCATAGACCATCGACAACATCTCGCCAGCGTGGACGGTCCTGGGCTCCTCTCCCATAGGCCATCGACAACATCTCGCCAGCGTGCACGGTCCTGGGCTCCTCTCCTATAGGCCATCGACAACATCTCGCCAGTGTGGACGGTCCTGGGCTCCTCTCCCATAGACCATTGACAACATCTCGCCAGCGTGGACGGTCCTCGGCTCCTCTCACATAGACCATCGACAACATCTCGCCAGCGTGGACGGTCCTGGGCTCCTCTCCCATAGGTCATCGACAACATCTCGCCAGCGTGTACGGTCCTGGGCTCCTCTCCCATTGGCCATCGACAACATCTCGCCAGCGTGCACGGTCCTGGGCTCCTCTCCCATAGACCATCGACAACATCTCGCCAGCGTACACGGTCCTGGGCTCCTCTCCCATAGACCATCGACAACATCTCGCCAGCGTACACGGTCCTGGGCTCCTCTCCCATAGATCATCGACAACATCTCGCCAGCGTGGACGGTCCTGGGCTCCTCTCCCATAGACCATCGACAACATCTAGCCAGCGTGGACGGTCCTGGGCTCCTCTCCCATAGGTCATCGACAACATCTCGCCAGCGTGTACGGTCCTGGGCGCCTCTCCCATTGGCCATCGACAACATCTCGCCAGCGTGCACGGTCCTGGGCTCCTCTCCCATAGACCATCGACAACATCTCGCCAGCGTGGACGGTCCTGGGCTCCTCTCCCATAGACCATCGACAACATCTCGCCAGCGTACACGGTCCTGGGCTCCTCTCCCATAGACCATCGACAACATCTCACCAGCGTACACGGTCCTGGGCTCCTCTCCCATAGACCATCGACAACATCTCGCCAGCGTGCACGGTCCTGGGCTCCTCTCCCATGGGACATCGACAACATCTCGCCAGCGTGGACGGTCCTGGGCTCCTCTCCCATAGATCATCGACAACATCTCGCCAGCGTGGACGGTCCTGGGCTCCTCTCCCATAGACCATCGAAAACATCTAGCCAGCGTGGACGGTCCTGGGCTCCTCTCCCATAAACCATTGACAACATCTCGCCAGCGTGGACGGTCCTCGGCTCCTCTCCCATAGACCATCGACAACATCTAGCCAGCGTGGACGGTCCTGGGCTCCTCTCCCATAGGTCATCGACAACATCTCGCCAGCGTGTACGGTCCTGGGCTCCTCTCCCATTGGCCATCGACAACGTCTCGCCAGCGTGCACGGTCCTGGGCTCCTCTCCCATAGACCATCGACAACATCTCGCCAGCGTGGACGGTCCTGGGCTCCTCTCCCATAGGCCATCGACAACATCTCGCCAGCGTGCACGGTCCTGGGCTCCTCTCCCATAGGCCATCGACAACATCTCGCCAGTGTGGACGGTCCTGCGCTCCTCTCCCATAGACCATTGACAACATCTCGCCAGCGTGGACGGTCCTCGGCTCCTCTCACATAGACCATCGACAACATCTCGCCAGCGTGGACGGTCCTGGGCTCCTCTCCCATAGGTCATCGACAACATCTCGCCAGCGTGTACGGTCCTGGGCTCCTCTCCCATTGGCCATCGACAACATCTCGCCAGCGTGCACGGTCCTGGGCTCCTCTCCCATAGACCATCGACAACATCTCGCCAGCGTACACGGTCCTGGGCTCCTCTCCCATAGACCATCGACAACATCTCGCCAGCGTACACGGTCCTGGGCTCCTCTCCCATAGATCATCGACAACATCTCGCCAGCGTGGACGGTTCTGGGCTCCTCTCCCATAGACCATCGACAACATCTAGCCAGCGTGGACGGTCCTGGGCTCCTCTCCCATAGGTCATCGACAACATCTCGCCAGCGTGTACGGTCCTGGGCGCCTCTCCCATTGGCCATCGACAACATCTCGCCAGCGTGCACGGTCCTGGGCTCCTCTCCCATAGACCATCGACAACATCTCGCCAGCGTGGACGGTCCTGGGCTCCTCTCCCATAGACCATCGACAACATCTCGCCAGCGTACACGGTCCTGGGCTCCTCTCCCATAGACCATCGACAACATCTCACCAGCGTACACGGTCCTGGGCTCCTCTCCCATAGACCATCGACAACATCTCGCCAGCGTGCACGGTCCTGGGCTCCTCTCCCATGGGACATCGACAACATCTCGCCAGCGTGGACGGTCCTGGGCTCCTCTCCCATAGATCATCGACAACATCTCGCCAGCGTGGACGGTCCTGGGCTCCTCTCCCATAGACCATCGACAACATCTAGCCAGCGTGGACGGTCCTGGGCTCCTCTCCCATAGACCTTTGACAACATCTCGCCAGCGTGGACGGTCCTCGGCTCCTCTCCCATAGACCATCGACAACATCTAGCCAGCGTGGACGGTCCTGGGCTCCTCTCCCATAGGTCATCGACAACATCTCGCCAGCGTGTACGGTCCTGGGCTCCTCTCCCATTGGCCATCGACAACGTCTCGCCAGCGTGCACGGTCCTGGGCTCCTCTCCCATAGACCATCGACAACATCTCGCCAGCGTGGACGGTCCTCGGCTCCTCTCCCATAGGTCATCGACAACATCTCGCCAGCGTGCACGGTCCTGGGCTCCTCTCCCATAGACCATCGACAACATCTCGCCAGCGTGGACGGTCCTGGGCTCCTCTCCCATAGACCATCGACAACATCTCGCCAGCGTACACGGTCCTGGGCTCCTCTCCCATAGACCATCGACAACATCTCACCAGCGTACACGGTCATGGGCTCCTCTCCCATAGACCATCGACAACATCTCGCCAGCGTGCACGGTCCTGGGCTCCTCTCCCATGGGACATCGACAACATCTCGCCAGCGTGGACGGTCCTGGGCTCCTCTCCCATAGGTCATCGACAACATCTCGCCAGCGTGGACGGTCCTGGGCTCCTCTCCCATAGGCCATCGACAACATCTCGCCAGCGTGGACGGTCCTGGGCTCCTATCCCATAGGCCATCGACAACATCTCGCCAGCGTGCACGGTCCTGGGCTCCTCTCCCATAGGCCATCGACAACATCTCGCCAGCGTGGACGGTCCTGGGCTCCTCTCCCATAGACCTTTGACAACATCTCGCCAGCGTGGACGGTCCTGGGCTCCTCTCCTATAGACCATCGACAACATCTCGCCAGCGTGGACGGTCCTGGGCTCCTCTCCCATAGGTCATCGACAACATCTCGCCAGCGTGTACGGTGCTGGGCTCCTCTCCCATTGGCCATCGACAACATCTCGCCAGCGTGCACGGTCCTGGGCTCCTCTCCCATAGACCATCGACAACATCTCGCCAGCGTGGATGGTCCTGGGCTCCTCTCCCATAGGTAATCGATAACATCTCGCCAGCGTACACGGTCCTGGGCTCCTCTCCCATAGGTCATCGACATCATCTCGCCAGCGCACACGGTCCTGGGCTCCTCTCCCATAGACCATCGACAACATCTCGCCAGCGTACACGGTCCTGGGCTCCTCTCCCATAGACCATCGACAACATCTCGCCAGCGTACACGGTCCTGGGCTCCTCTCCCATAGACCATCGACAACATCTCGCCAGCGTACACGGTCCTGGGCTCCTCTCCCATAGACCATCGACAACATCTCGCCAGCGTACACGGTCCTGGGCTCCTCTCCCATAGGTCATCGACAACATCTTGCCAGCGTACACGGTCCTGGGCTCCTCTCCCATAGGTCATCGACAACATCTCGCCAGCGTACACGGTCCTGGGCTCCTCTCCCATAGGTCATCGAAAACATCTAGCCAGCGTACACGGTCCTGTGCTGCTTCCCCCCGCCCCTCTCCAGGTGTCATTATTTAATTTTAGCTTTTTCTCACATTCTCTTCTCCACGTATTTGTAGGTCTTTCTCTTTCTCTTTTTCCCTGAGGATTCCATGAAAGAGCCTGTCTGGCTATGCTAGAATGCATACCGGACCGTATGCACTATCCTGTCCTATTTCTTTGCTTAATTTGTGGTTCCAATGGCTGTTGTTGGCTCCTTACCCACAAGTCGTCATTCTTGAACCATGTCCTGCCACTTTATGCCCATTCCTCGCCATGTCCTGCCACTTTATGCCCATTCCTCGCCATGTCCTGCCACTTTATGCCCATTCCTCGCCATGTCCTGCCACTTTATGCCCATTCCTCGCCATGTCCTGCCACTTTATGCGCATTATCCTTCGCTGGCATCTGTTAACGAAGAACTGAAGTCTTTGTTGAATGACCTTGGTCGTTCTCCGCGTCTCCGCTTCAAACAGCAAACCGACTTGACACTTGCGTTGAAAATACTAATTTTGGTGTGAATCTTGAAATCTCTGGATATATTGTTTAGTGTCAGAAGTGCCTTTCCAATTCTGATCCTTAAATCTGCATCTGTACCTCCTGATGTGTCTATTGTGCTGCCTAAATAGGCAAAGGTATCCACTTCCTCCAACTGATCTCCCTCCAGCATGATTTGTTCTTTCCTGTTAGTGTTTATGGAGCTTGGTTTTCTTTATGCTGATATGTAATGTCTTTGTTGTGGCCCATGCTTTGTGTTGGTTTCTCCTTAATCCCGCACTTTCTTCACATGTCTTATTACACATCTTTGGCCTAGTCCCACATGCCATTATTGTCCATTTCTTCATCCTCATATAACTCTTGTAGCACTTGCTATCTGTTATTAAGTTGTAAGCTAAATTCTGCTTTTTCTCCTGGTATTCCAATAAGTGTACGTTATATCTTGTTCTCATTGCGCCCTGTACTGGGTACTTTTTTAGTTTGAGCTGCAAAATCCCCAGCAACATGTGGTGGTCTGATGCTACATCTGCACCTTGCTTTACTCTTACATCTTGTAGTGTACTTCTGAAAGTTTGACTGTCAGATATTGACCAATCTGATTTTCTATGCAAAAATTACAACAATAGACAGATGGCACCATAAATCGAGGATTCACCACTACAGCTTTTCGGCAGACGTTGATGCAGACGACTGCCTGTTGAAAGTGTAGAGATCCAATGACACAATGTGAATGGATCGGGTTTCCGTTTCCAGCTAATTGAGAATCAGAGAAAAAAAAGGAATAGCACCACTGCAACCTGTCAAACATGTTGTAGCACTCGAGTAGTATGTGCTGTGGATTCGGTCAGCAACCTCATCATGTGTAACTCTAATTGCTACAGAAACATTCACTGCAGCGAGCACACATACTGACTTCCTGTAAGTGTTCTCCTATAGTGAACACCCTTCTCTGACTTTTGGAAATAATCAATATTCATTCATTGATCGCTTTCCTCTAATGTGAAGCTGAGCCAATCACTACAGCTGAGGCCTGTTCAAAGAAGCGGGATTCCAAATATTTGCAATCATCCACTGTTTCTCTTCAATATGAAGCACATGTAGCAGCTGGCCTGTTTACAGGAAGCCTGGATTCAGGCTTTGGAAGTGTCATAATGATCAAGTTTCTTAACATGATGAAGTTACCAGCCCAAAGCACAACCCTCTAGTCATCTTTTAAGACATGCTTAAAAAGTACATTTTTCTTCTTGTCCCAAAAAAAAATAAACACCAGAGAATCGAAATTCTTGACTTCAAGAAATAAAACAACAAATAATCATATCTTCATTCTAACAATGAACAGATCTGCTTGAAAGGAAACGGGACATTCACACTATGAGGGGTGATGGGGTGGGGTGGGGTGAGGGGGGGGGTGTGAGAGGGGGGGGGGAGACGCGCTACAATCGGCAACTACAGCTAACAAGTTTGGGCGCAGTGGTGTGTGACGCAGCCTTTGTCTGTGGCGTTTTCTTTGTTTTTGTTTTATCCTTTACGAACCCCCAGGCACGAGAGAGGGAGAGAGAGAGCGAGAGAGAGAGAGAGACAGAGAGAAAGGAATGGAGAGAGAGGGAGGCAGAGAAGGAGAGAGAAGTAAAGTGATGGGAGAGAGTGATAAAGAGTGCCACACAGAGACAGAGGGATGGAGAGAGAGAGAGAGAGAGAGAGAGAGAAGCAGAGATAAAGGCAGGGGGGAGAGTAAGAGGAAGGGGAGAAAGAGATAGAGGTAGATAAGAGGAGAGAGGGAGGAGAGAGTGAGGAAGAGAGAGCGCCTGCAACAGTAACCTGGCTGGAACCGCTGCTGTCTATCAGAAGAGAGGTACGTTTGGACATCAGTTGTGACTGCACTTTGCTGTTGGTGAGGGACTTCTGATGGCTTGTCTCATTATGGCTGCTGGTGTAGTTGTATTCGAATGGTGCTTGTGTCAGTTGTAAGTACACCCATTGCGCGGGTGACAGATTCATTATCATCATGTTCCCTACCGATAATACGACTGCTTCTTTTTGAACTCTGAATAGCATTAACAAACAACATTGTCTCTGGGAGCTCTTCAGTTGAATATCTTCTGCTCAGTGTTTACTACAATCTCGTGTGTTCTACTTTGTTGTAGATGGGTGACTTCTGGGCGTTATCGAATCAATGAACTTAGTCGGCAGAGGACCTGTGCTTCTGACAAACTCAAAAGGCCAATAGAGAGAGTGGAGATAGAAAGAGTGGAGAGTGACAGGATAGAGTGCAGAGAGGATAGAGAGAGCGGAGCGAGAGTGAATGGAGAGAGAAAGAGTGAAGAAAGTGAGAGTGGAGAGAGTGTGAATGGAGAGAGGGAGAGTGGAGAGAGAGAGTGGCGACATCAGAGGCGAAGTGGCCTGTAATCATGTGCCTAAAAACCCCTTGACTACCTCAGCAATGGGAATAAACTCTTTTTTTTAATAAATGAAGACTTGTACCCCTCAATCGTAAATGTGGTCTTGTATTCCCTTATCGTAAATGTGGTCTTGTATTCCCTTATCATAAATGTGGTCTTGTATTCCCTTATCATAAATGTGGTCTTGTATTCCCTTATCATAAATGTGGTCTTGTATTCCCTTATCATAAATGTGGTCTTGTATTCCCTTATCATAAATGTGGTCTTGTATTCCCTTATCATAAATGTGGTCTTGTATTCCCTTATCATAAATGTGGTCTTGTATTCCCTTATCATAAATGTGGTCTTGTATTCCCTTATCATAAATGTGGTCTTGTATTCCCTTATGGCTTCTGGTGGAATCCCATCATGCCCTGCTGCTTTTTCGTTCCTTAGAAACGCTATTGCTCTTCCAATCTCTTCTTTACTTGAACTATCAGATGATCGGCGTCCTCTGCTGATGGGTTGTCGGGTGGGTTGTCGGGTGGGTTGTCTGGTGGGTTGTCTGGTGGGTTGTCGGGTGGGTTGTCTGGTGGTTTTCGGGTGGGTTGTCGGGTGGGTTGTCTGGTGGGTTGTCTGGTGGGTTGTCTGGTGGGTTGTCGGGTGGGTTGTCTGGTGGGTTGTCGGGTGGGTTGTCTGGTGGGTTGTCGGGTGGGTTGTCGGGTGGGTTGTCTGGTGGGTTGTCTGGTGGGTTGTTTGGTGGGTTGTCGGGTGGGTTGTCGGGTGGGTTGTCGGGTGGGTTGTCTGGTGGGTTGTCGGGTGGGTTGTCTGGTTGGTTGTCTGGTTGGTTGTCGGGTGGGTTGTCGGGTGGGTTGTCTGGTGGGTTGTCGGATGGGTTGTCTGGTGGGTTGTCTGGTGGGTTGTCTGGTGGGTTGTCGGGTGGGTTGTCGGGTGGGTTGTCTGTTGGGTTGTCGGGTGGGTTGTCGGGTGGGTTGTCTGGAGGGTTGTCGGGTGGGTTGTCGGGTGGGTTGTCGGGTGGGTTGTCTGGTGGGTTGTCTGCTGCTGGTCTGTTCTAAAACTCTTTAAAGTATTCTACACATCATTTGTTCTGTTCTCCAAGGTTAGTTTTCTTTTTCCAAACGTCGTTCACGTGTAGCCAATGAGCGGTAGAGTATGCAGCTACATCCTGGAAATTACTGTACAAATACATTCATGTAGGCCCACAGGGAGTCACATGCAGGCCCACAGGGAGTCATATGCAGGCCCACAGGGAGTCACATGCTGGCCCACAGGGAGTCACATGCAGGCCCACAGGGAGTCACATGTAGGCCCACAGGGTGTCACATAAAGGCCCACAGGGAGTCACATTTAGGCCACAGGGAGTCACATGCAGGCCCACAGGGAGTCACATGTAGGCCACAGGGAGTCACATGCAGGCCCACAGGGAGTCACATGCAGACCCACAGGGAGTCACATTTAGGCCACATGGATTCACATGCAGGCCAACAGGGAGTCACATGTAGGCCACAGGGAGTCACATGCAGGCCCACAGGGAGTCACATGTAGGCCACAGGGAGTCACATGCAGGCCCACAGGGAGTCACATGTAGGCCACAGGGAGCCACATGCAGGCCCACAGGGAGTCACATTTAGGCCACAGGGAGTCACATGCAGGCCCACATGGAGTCACATAAAGGCCCATAGGGAGTCACATAAAGGCCACAGGGAGTTACATGCAGGCCCACAGGGAGTCACATGCAGGCCCATAGGGAGTCACATAAAGGCCCACAGGGAGTCACATAAAGGCCCATAGGGAGTCACATGCAGGCCCACAGGGAGTCACATAAAGACCCATAGGGAGCCACGTGAAGGTCAACAGGCGGCCACACGCAAACTTACTGGCATGCCACATGCAGACCCAGAGCCGGCCACATGCAGACCCAGAGCCGGCCACATGCAGGCCTACAGGGAGTCACATGCAGACCCACAGAGAGTCACATAAAGGCCCACAGGGAGTCACATGCAGACCCACAGAGAGTCACATAAAGGCCCATAGGGAGTCACATAAAGGCCCATAGGGAGTCACATGCAGGCCCACAGGGAGTCACATAAAGACCCATAGGCAGTCACGTGAAGGTCAACAGCCGGCCACACGCAGACCCAGAGCCGGCCACATGCAGGCCTACAGGAAGTCACATGCAGTCCCACAGAGAGTCACATGCTGGCCCACAAGCTGTCACATAGCTGTCTGCTTGCATCGGGGTCAGTGACCCATACATGACCAAGACCCTACTACGTTTCCAAATGTAGATCCTGGAAACAGACTGCAACCATGCAGTCTGGCTAAGAGATTAATGATCGAAGACGGAACAAGGATCAAGAATGCAGTGCTGAAATCAGATGTGTCCAACCGAAAGGCATAGCCTCGCTGTAATCATCGACACAACGTCACAAACGTCCTTTTCAGGACAAACGCTGAAGAAGAAGAAGAAAAAAAAAGTCAAAGAAGAGAAGAGAAATCAGAAACTCTTCACATCTCGTATCAGTAATTAAGTTTAGTCAGTAAGTAGTTTCACCTCGTACATTGAAGCCCCTACGACATCCGCCCCCCTTTCCCTCTTCAGTCTCTGTCCCTCTGGCCGTATCTACCATGGACTAACTTTCCTCGTACAATGAAGTCTCTACCACCTCACCCCCACCGACATGATCTGTACTTCCCACCACAACGTGTTCTCTCCTCGACCCGTGGGTGTAGCGAAGGTGTGGTGAGCTCTGACTCAGGTAGCAGGTCAAGGTTAGGTTGTGATTTGAAAGACCGGTTAAGATGTGGGCTGTGTCATGGTATGACAGGTTCTCCCAGTCGTAAATGGGTACCTGCCGAAGTCATAGGAAAAACTCCTGAGCTACAGGTGCTCTGACGTCAGCACTTTTAGCGATGAAAGGGACAGCCATTTGGCGGGTGCCCAGGTGAGATTAACCTTCTGCTCTATGAGCCATTTGGCGGATGCCCAGGTGAGATTAACGTCTGCTCTATGAGCCATTTGGCGGGTGCCCAGGTGAGATTAACGTCTGCTCTATGAGCCAATTGGCGGGTGCCCAGGTGAGATTAACGTCTGCTCTATGAGCCATTTGGCGGGTGCCCAAGTGAGATTAACGTCTGCTCTATGAGCAATTTTCCGTCTGACTTCCTCAGCCCACACTCAATCCAGGGATCTATTTTCCCCAGATGTAACAACAGTTGCTGTAACTGCCACCTGCTCCCACCGCCACCACCTCACAGACATGTTATGACACCCGCGGAGCCTTATTTAGAACTAGTCATTATAAATGTCGCTTTTCTATCTTGTCAGAGATTTGTGGGATCGCTCGTACTATCAGACTCTGTCAAGCCGTTATTGTATCTTCACAATTTTAGTACGGCTTGGATCGTTCAATTATATTCCCCAGATTAAACAAGAGAACTATGAGTCACAACCATTTCCGGAATGTGATGTGGAATTTCGGAATAACCCAATTCTCGTTTATTGCACTTTTATGCTTGATCGCCACAATTGTTTCATGCTCTGAAATGGGTCAAGAGTGAGGGGAAGGGAAGGGAGCGTTTAGAGGGGAGGTGGATGAGGAGAACAAAGGGACGCCTCATTCGCGAAATCTGAGCAGAGAGATCACACCTCCGCAGAAATAAAGCGACTTCCACGTGTTTATCGCCATTGACGAGAAATTGATGCATTTTATTAATTGGCACCCTGCCAGGAGAATATTCATTTTCCTCTCCGGTGTGTTAAGCGCTGCTGTCACAAACGCCTTGATCAGAATAGTTATGTTCCTGTGGCCTGTCAGACGTGAAGTCCCCGCTGGCGAGCCTTTCATTCATCAAACACACAGATACGTCTCTATTACACGTCCAAACTAATGATATTTCCATTCACAATTGTTCAAGAAATTTATCGTCTAATTAAGAAGTGGATCACCCATTAAGGTGGACCATCCATTCAAATTTGTCCAGTCGTCCCCTCCACTATATATTACAATTATCCTCACTATTTTACTATGGGGCCTTCCCAGATAGGCGTATTCGTCAGCGTCCTCTATGGGCGTTCTACTCAGGAGTGTGGGGGTTGCCCCCCTCCCCTCCCCCAACCACATCCAGCAGACGTGTATGGATGTTCAACATGTTAGTATTGCTAAGAGCTTCAATCACTTTGTCCTGCCACATGATTCTGAGCAGCCTACGAAGACAGCTCAAGTGACACCGATTTAGCTGTCTGACCTGTCTGCTATACAATGTCCATGTTTCACAGGCGTGCAACAGAGTGAATAACAATACAGCACGATACACTTTTACTTTGGTGGAGACACTGATGCCTTGTTTGTTCCAGATGTTTGCTTGGAGCATCCCAAACGCAAAGCTCGCCTTAGCAATCATGTGGAACTCACAGTGTCTAATGAGGGTGCTGCCTGGGTAGGTGGATCAACCACTGCCTGATGACGGTGCTGCCTAGGTAGGTGAAGCAACAACTGCCTGGTGATGGTGCTGCCTAGGTAGGTGAAGCAACAACTGCCTGGTGATGGTGCTGCCTAGGTAGGTGAAGCAACAACTGCCTGGTGATGGTGCTGCCTAGGTAGGTGAAGCAACAACTGCCTGGTGATGGTGCTGCCTAGGTAGGTGAAGCAACCACTGCCCGGAGATGTTGGTTCTGTACAACAGTGTTTAATACGATGTATAGCTTTCCATGGCAAGACTGGAAGAGTGCCTCCATTTTGGTGTATGGCTTAACGATGACAAAATGAAAACTATTGTATTTAACAAATTAGACTCGAAGTCTGATCTACGGATCAAACTAAACAATCAAAAACTGATGATTCGCATGTTGGAAATCTAATAACAAAGGATGGAGGCAAGATGCGAAATGGAAAGGAAGATGATACTACGGATGGGCAATTCTGTTTACACCAACATAAGTCAAATATTGACATCACCAAGATAAGTCATATAATGACATCGCCAACATAAGTCATTTATAGACATCTACCAATATAAGTCATATATTGACACCCACCGACATAAGTCATATATTGACACCCACCGACATAAGTCATATATTGACATCCACCAACACGAGTCATATATTGACATCTACCAACACGAGTTATATATTAACATCCACCAACGTAAGTCATAGATTGACATCCACCAACAAGTAGCTCACAAAATTAACATGACTTAGATCAGGTGTTATGCGTATCCATCTTGACTGTGTGACATAGAAACGCGAACAAAGATCAAATGATTGAAGAATAGAATCTTTGAAATGTGAATACAAAAGAATGGGGTACATCTCCTGGAAACAAAAGATATCCTATAAGGAAGAGGTGCACAAGAATTGATGAACGAGTCCGACAGTTCAGCTATTTTGGTCACATCAAACCACATAAGACCTTGCTGAAAACAAACTGGAGGTAAAGGTGACGCGCTAACGTGCTAGAAGTAAACAACGCTATGAGCTGGAGGAAAATATCTAAACATGGACAGAGAAAAGCTTGTCAGATTGTATGATATAGAACCTTGCGGAGCCAGTGCAGCCAACCTTTGATGTAGAGATGGCTCCGAACTGAACAACCCGCCTATCCCATTGTATTTTATACTAACCTTTAGATCTAATCTATACTTGGATTGCTTCTTAAGCGCTAATGTTCTCTCCGAATTCATTGAGTTAATCTCCACTTGCCTTAATGTCAACATCGAAAAGGCACGAACTGCCGATCCCTTTATACTTTCCCAGAGCTAATAGAGCTAATCTCCACTTAATAATCTACGTTGACCATGTGTTGGCTGTTTTCTAACTTAATTCTGTACGTTTGGACAATTAGTGAAAACATTGGATAACGAAGTAGTTCTCCAGACTTCACCTGTCATTCCAAGTTCAGCCAGGTAATGGAAGGATAGGTGATTAACTGTCATGGTTGCTAACATTGTGTGACAGCAATTATAAACAAGTTTATCAGCGTCCATCTTCGTCCACATCGCCTTCTGCCATACGAACTGACATTAACCTTTATCGTCTAGAACTGCACGAACCCGTATTTTCTATTATTGTCTCCCCTTAGCTCTCTGTCCACAAGTTTACTTAACTTCTTTATACTGGTTTAGAAGGCGCTATAGAGACTATATACAACCAGTGTCATCTACTCAACTTGATCTAAACATAATTAAATGCATCCATCTTTTTCTGACATTGTCTCCACTAGTTCCTGTTGACATATATTACAAGCATTCACCATTCTAAAACAATTAATTTCCTAATATCTAATCTGGACCTTTCTTTAGTTAATTTGTAACTGTGTCCTCTTGTTCTTGTAAGCGCATGTACTACGAAAAATAAGTTATAGTCTAAATGTATCCTTTTTCTTGATTATAAACCTTAATTAAATCGCCTTTGATTATTTTCTAGTCTAGACACTATAGGCCGGTTTATCCGAGTCTGTCATCATAACTATAATTTCGGACTCTCACTGTTAGTTTTGTCCCTCTCCGTTATATCCTTTCCAGCATGTTTATATTCTCTCTTCAATAAGGACTCCCCATCTGAACACAGTACTCCAATCTAGGTCTAACTAATGGTTCATGCAGTTAGTTTACTGTGGTTGCCAGGATAAAAGATAATGGTGAAGAGAAACAGCAGCACTAGCACATGTGTACACGCCATGTAATGATACCACAATGAAGAAGAAAGAGAGGAAACTGTCGACAACTTGTCAGAAATTATAAACAAAGTCAAAGACTAAGATGAATTGTAATGAATGACTTCAACAGGAGAGTAAGGAGAAAGAGAACGCCTTGGGGGGAATTTCTTGGACCTTACAGCGACAACACCACATTGTGTCAATGTAAGGGTGATAAAATGTTGAACCTGTGTGCAGAGTATGAACTTCTAATCACAAACATATTCCAGCACCGTCCTAGTCAGATCAGAACATGGCCCATATGGAACAATAACAACCAAGCATCGCAGATTGATTTCATACAAACCAGGCGGAGGACTGGACAACATGTCACAGACTCTAAAGCATTACCCAACATAGATATTGACACAGATCACCGACCAGTGGTTATGTCACACTACAAACAACACCCGAGTGGCTTACCGGGGTTTTTGTGTATGACAAAGACAAGAATAGCCCCACTGCATCACAGAGAGCATGTCGTAAGAGGCGACTAACTGCGTGACACGACATAACACCGGCCATGCTTAGGTAGTTTGTTTAGAACAGCATGGTTGGCGCCTAACAGGCTGCGGGTCTACTGTGCTCTGGTGTTTGAGTCTATTAAGATGAACTCGCACATAGGTTAACTACCCAACGCAGAGGAGTATTAAGCTGCTCAAGCCTAGCCCGCTAAGCAGAAAATTCTTCTCCCGGCTATATCCAACTCATATCAGAGCTTGGAACTGCACAGGGGCATCTGCCCTGTAGAAGTACAGGTCGACTTAGACTAAAACCAACAACACACACAAAGACGTCAACACACACAAAGACGTCAACACACACAAAGACGTAACAGAATAAAAGACACAGGAGTGTTAAACGTCAAGCGACTACACACACATTGAACCAGTCAAGAAAGATATTTGCTCGGAGATTGACAGTGCATATGAAAACATGCCAGATAAAGCGCACGACATAGAAACTGAACGGCCCTAATTCGAAGGAACGATTACCTGAAGAAGAACTGCGGTCTTCAAAACACAAGATAAGGAACATGGAAGACAGTGCCGGAATGAAGGAAGTGAAAATAGCCGTGAAAAGCAAAAGAAAGAGCTCTATAAAATATTGATATATTAAAGAACAGAATGAAAATATACCAGCAGAATTATAAAGAAGGCAAAAGAGAGTTTGTGGCAGAACAAGTGCAAAACACTAGGAAACCTTTGTCAAGAATCCTGATGAGAGTTTGTAAGACTGTCGAAACATTGAGGCTGAGAAACCATTGTTTGATACCCTCAACCATTATAAATGATAAACATAATAACCCAATACTAAACAAAATCAGAAAAGATGTGAGATGGGAGAGCTATTTCATGGAATTGTTCAACTCGGCATACAAAGGCGATAATGAAATATTCACCCAAAACATAACTAGAGAGAATAACTACAAATCTTAGCAGGAAAAGTAGGTCAAGCTTTTAAAAAGAGTCCACGAAACAATGCATCAGGAATAGACGGTATTACAACAGAGGTCGTACAAGCCTGCGGAGAAACTGGAGTAAAATGGCCGACAAAAGTAATGACTGTGGCATGGACAACAATGGAAGTTCCAGAGGACTGGAAACAATCAATAGTTTAAACCCATAGGTAAGAAAAAGGAAACAAAAGAGACTCTGAATCATACTGGTGAATATCTTTCTGGAACCATATAAGTAAAATGTAATTTTAAAATGTGCAATAGTCGAAAGACAATTTTAAATGACACACAGTTTGGCTTCAGAAAAGGAAGAGATTGCACAGACGCCATATTTACTCTAAGACAGATCTGTGAACAAACTATTAAACAGGACCATAACATCATCTTTGTAGACCAGGAGAAAGCGTTTGACCGATTGTATGGAAACAACCTATGTGATATTCTGGACAACTATGGAGTGCTAGGACAATTATTTAAAAATTTGATAGCAATGAATGAAAAGGGCCAAAGTACCGTGAGAACAGCAAGCGGGCTCACTAAATAGTTTGCAGTTAAGACCAGGGGTAAGACAGGGATATGTACTGTCACCGATTGTGTTCAATGTATACATGGATCAAATAACAACTAAATCAAAACCAGAAACCACCACAATGAACAAGCTCCTTTTTTGCAGATGATCAGAGCATCTTTGATTCTGATGAACAAACCTCCAAAAACATCAGAATGCCCCTGGCAATGCTTGCCATAGATATCATATGAGGATTAGTACAGGAGAGGACAGAGACAATGAGAGTTTCGGTAGGTAATTTTGGGGCCTTCTTCTTCTTCTTCTTCTTCGTTCTCAATCTCCCACTACAAAACCCTGAAAGGGTAAGTAGTAGAATGTAGTCCAGAGAACGGAATGCGTTGTGTCGTAGTTCACAACTTGGCTGCGATATTTGAATCTTTCGGTCCAACACTCCGAAGTCAGCAAGCATTTTCTGAGTACCGATTTAGCATTCCCTCTTCGATCTCTTCTCCTTAGCCAGTCTGCCCTGCTGCAGCCTGTTATCCATGATCACCGCGTGGAGGTGTAGAAGGGTCTTGGCAGCCATGGTTCGCTGGCCCTGACGTTAGCAGTCAGCTATGGGTCGCTGACCACTGCAGCTCATGTGCTGCTCAGCATCTTGATCCCATTTTGGAGCCAATTTGACTATCCTCTCTCTCTCTCTCTCTCTCTCTCTCTCTCTCTCTCTCTCTCTCTCTCTCTATCTCTATCTCTCTCTCTCTTTCTCTCTCTCGGTCAGGCTGTGTTGGTGCAGGTTGTTTCCAGGGCAGGAATAGAGAGGAGAAGGTATAGGGACTTGGTCAGCTATCATTCACTGACCCTGATGCAAGCAGTCAGCTAAGAGTCCCTGGCTGCTGTCGACTCACTCATTGCTAGATCTTCTACCCTATTTTGTTTTCCTTAAGGTAATTTATTTTAGTGCGCCGCTCAGCTAAATGTGTGATATTTCGCAGTGATGAAATGACTCAGTTCATATTTGTAAGACAAATTTCATGTCTCTCTGTTTGTTCATGTTGTTGCTATTTCGCTAACATCTGGGAAACAACAAACCCATTTCAGCTGACGTATAATATATAGAAAAGTAAAAATAGTTTTATAGCGAACAAAAAATTATGTGGTGAAGTGTAAGAATGTATTGTACTAGGCCTCTACTTTTTCTGAAGCTGGGAGAACAATTAATTCACTTCTTCACCGCCTTGGCATACGTAATTGTCAGTCATATACAGATGGGTAGTGGGAAGCGTGAGCCTTTCCCCTCTGTGAATAACACGATCCTAGAGCTGTGTAACAAGACAGCAAATAGCGGATGACCAAATTCAATACTTAGGGATTTCAGAGCTTGATCAATTAATCTCTGAGATATATT